>JAWNZC010000375.1:0-640000 GCA_035771165.1 Paragorgia papillata | reverse complement strand
CTGTCATCTCGCCTATAGCTAAAGTTTTTGAAAGAATTATTTATACTCAATTATACGATTATTTTACTAAAAATAATCTTTTATCCAAATATCAGTCGGGTTTCAGACGCCTCCATTCTACTGCCACAGCGCTCCTAGATGCAACAACAGAATGGTTTATAAATATTGATCGGGGAAAACTAAACTCGGTAGTTTTTCTCGACTTGTCTAAAGCATTTGATACTGTTGACCATTCTATCTTATTGAACAAGCTCTCGTTGTATGGAATTGCAGGGGAAGCCCTTGTGTGGCTTGGTTCGTACTTAACAAATCGTAAGCAGCAATGCTTTGTAAATGGCCATCTATCGTCTCCTAGGACCGTCACATGTGGAGTTCCTCAGGGGTCAATACTTGGTCCATTACTGTTTCCCATTTATATTAACGACCTTCCATATTGTTTGCAATATTCAAATCCACGTATGTATGCAGACGATACCAATCTAACAACAACGGGTCAGTCGTTCGATGAAATTATTCGTGCCACAAATTGTGACTTAAACAACATTAGCGAATGGCTTTTAGCCAATAAGCTAAGTCTAAATGTGGCAAAAACTGAATTTATGTTTATTGGATCTGATGACAAGCTGAACAAAATTAAAAATATGCCCTATCTTTTTATTAATAACCTACCTGTTAGAAGGGTTAAGTCAAGTAAGTCTCTCGGTGTTTATATAGACGAGAGGCTTGCTTGGACTGAGCATATAGATAAGGCTGCTAAGAAAGTCTCCTCTGCAATTGGTGGTCTCAAACAAGCTAGACCATTCATTGATAAAGAAACTGCAATTATTATTTACAATTCCTTAATTCAGCCAATTTTTTATTATTGTGACATTGTATGGGACAATCTCCCTCTGTCGCAAGCAACTAGGTTACAAAAATTACAAAATCGGGCTGCTCGAGTAATTACTCAAGTAGGCTATGACATCAGATCCCATAGCATAAGAGATGAATTAGGATGGGAAACACTTGCTAACAGACTCTTAAACCATAAATATTTTATGATGTTTAAGGTCCTGAATGGACTAGTACCATCATATCTTTCAGATATGTTTATATCAAATTCAACCACACAAAATTACTGAGCAAAACCAAACACAGAATACTTAAAAAAGAGTTTTAAGTTTTCTGGAGCTAAAATGTGGAATGAATTACCATTATATATAAAGCTTCTAAACACGGTAAAATCTTTCAAACGTGAACTACAATCATTTGGTCCCTAAATCCGGTCTTTATTGTACCCGATTCTTGACTTCTTGACTGAATGTTTGGTATTTTAATTACGTATCCTATTGTATATATTTGTATATTTATTTATTTGTAAATACTTAATTCGGCTCTTACGAAAAACAATGTAAATTGATAAGATTCCGAATTCAAATAAAATTTCTCTCTGCCTGTCTGCCTGTCTATCTGCCTTCTTGTCTGCCTGTCTGCCTGTCTGCCTGTCTCTGCCTGTCTGCCTGTCTGTCTGCCTGTCTGCCTGTCTGTCTGTCTGTCTGTCTGTCTGTCTGTCTGTCTGTCTGTCTGTCTGTGGGACGGATGATGTTTTTAATCATAATTTTGTAAACATAATAAAATGTGCCTTTAAAAATGTGATTTGAAAGTTTCAAAATTTTGCTAAAATGTGCTGTCGTGGGAAATGACATTTTAGAGACCCCAATTTCAAAAATTTTCCGGCATGCCCCCAGACCCCCCTTGAACCGTGGACTGCAACTTTGACTGACGTTTTCAAAATCCTAAATCCGCCCCTGTCCACGCCGTGAAGTTAACGACGACGAACCACTCTCTCTCCGTCGCTCATCACTACGTTTTTCTTTGTATAATATCTCCGATTTCGGAAGACTTCATTATTTGTCCTTTTTCATTAAATTGTGTTGTATTTCAAGGCAAAAATGTGTGCTTGTTGTGTACGAATAGCTTTTCGTCTATTCAAACCTCATGCTGGGAGCTCGAGGAATATTTGTCATTATGTGAACAGCCAATGACGTGTGCGAGTAAGGAGAATTTAACTTTTCACGATTTTAATAAATGAATCTTATTTCAATGTTTTTCTTGTTTTCACTGTGTTATTTTATAAAAGAAATAGAAAACATTTTCCGTGTTTCCATACAGTTATAGAAACACTCGTGAAAGTTTGGGAGAACTCGAAATGGCGTGGAAACACTCGCCCTGCGGGCTCGTGTTCTCACTTTAATTTCTCGTTCTCCCAAACTTCCACTCGTGTTTCATAATTGTATGGAAACACGGAAAATGTTTTCTATTTCTTAAATAAAGTCACTGATTAAAGATTAATTTCTTTTGAATTTTCCTCATGAATTATTAATGAGGTTTAGAAATATATATATAATATCCCGGGGCATTTACTTGATGTATGCGTGACTGGGTCTAATGCCCATACAACGACCATGTAGTAGTTGGCTAAATGGTGGTTTTTTAGACAACCTCTGTGGTAACGAACTCAGTAGCTACTTCACTAGTAAGTGACATAATTACCTCGGTTTCGGTAACAAATCTACACGTAGTTAACCTTACAAAGGGAAGGTATTTTACGTAATAGTTCAAACACGAGTAAGCGTTCTTCCTCCGATTTCGAAACACCAAGAAGTGAGTTGAAGAAACGAGGCGGAGCCGAGTTTTTTAACGAACTTCGACGTGTTTTGAAATCAGAGGAAGAAGTCAGAGGAAGGAAGAACAGAGGAAGAGTGTTTGAACTTACTTCTAAAACGAACCCGTATTTTGAGAGAAAATCGAGATTAAAGTTGACGAAATTTGGCCGTAATCTTCCTCTTATTTCAAAACACTGATTAAACATTTATTTCCTTTGAATTTTCTTCATGAATTATTAATGAGTTTTAGAATCTAGGTTAACAATCCAGTAACTAACTAAATTAACTTGTATTAACAAGCAAACTACAACGCTAAGGCCTAGGTCAAAAGACGAACTTTACATGAGACGAACTAAATTCTTCAAATTAAGTTCATGACAAGATCGACGTTTGACTGAGTTAAGTTCGACTTCTTGTTTTTGGATCGTCTGAGACGTTCTATCCGTCTGACACAGACGGATAGAACGTCTGAAGATCGTCTCTGGGTCAAACGTCGATCTTCTCATGAGCCGAACTAAATGCATAATTTAAATTTATTATGATAAATTATGATAATATGGATTTTGACTTCTAGACACGCCCTGTGCAATCGACATCGGGGGATCGATTCGGGTGAGGTGCAACCATTTCCCCCTTTTTTTTGTCTTTTTTTTACTCCTGAAACAGGAGTAATTTTTACTCCCTAATATGGGTTATTTTAACTCCAAAATTCGGGAGTTATTTTAAAACCGACAGTGGAGTACTTTTTACTCCAAAAATCGGATAGTTTTGAACTTTTTTTATTAACTCCTGTTTTGGGAGTTAAAATTACTTCCTTTTGCCTTGACACGTGCTCCATTTTTCCAAGATGTACCTGACTATATCTATGGATACGCGAAACGTTTTTTTTTAAACGAGCATTCGAGTATGTATTCCAAACATGATTAAAGCAGTCCATCTCACGTCATGACAAACGACGGCATGAACGGAAAAGAACAATATTAGTTGTATTGTTACGTGACAAAATAAGTAGAGTTGTCAGAAAGCAAAGTTGTAACATGCATGAGCACTCGTCGTTTACGAAAATTAAGTGTGTTCACTTCTCCTGCGCGAATTGTGAAGCATTTTCCACAGCGAGCATCGCTGTTGAACATTCATACTTCGCGCCATTTTTAAGTTTTGTTTGACCTCCCGTTGACCCAAAGAATCGTTGGTTTGATTCCGAATTCTTTTCCGACTGCATTAAGTTCGACGTTTGACCTAACTGTCGAACTTAATTAATTTAGGTCGACCCAAAATAGAAATCTAGTTCGTCTCAATTAAGTTCGTCGTTTGACCTAGGTCTAATTTCCGCAAAATTCAAAATTGAAAAGTTTTAATGACCCTGCTTGTACACTGCATCTTTCAAACCGTCTACTTTGTCTTTTAATTTTTTTTATTTGGAGTGGCATTTCCCTTTTCCTAGCTACCACTACTAAAATCAAAATTAAAATGAAAAACAATTTTATTCAATTTAAAAAAAAGCAAAAAACAATGCAGACGAACTTTAACGAACTCGTAGTCGACTTGTTCAAAAATTAAAGATTTAATTGAGTCGTGAGTTTTATGAATAATCAAATTTCTAAATAACAAACACATTACCATCAAAAGATAATTATACGAATTGCACTACAATGCCTCGTAACTCTGCAAGTATTTTTGATTTACTATTTATATGTAATAACACAACCAAGCTCATAAACGTACCAAATGCATCACATGTATACGTACAACTTATCGTATCACTTTAACTACATCTCATATGCAATTAAGGCTACCACTTTAGCTTTCCGTCTGAGCCTCAGTGGCTCAGTGGTTAAAGCGTCTAACCGGTCAATAGAAGGTTTGCAGGTTCGAACCCTGTTTGTGGCTTAGAAATCTTTTCTGAGTAATTGCATGAGCTTGACAAACGTCTACCAAACGCCTGTCAGTAGTTGAATCTACCGAATTGTTTTTATTTATTACAATAATATGGTTGCAGTGCGCGACTTGTTAAGCTGGATTTCCACTTGGCGAAAAATGTCGCGCGAAGCGACATTTTATTTTGTCTCGTAAGCTCTCAGGTGGAACTAATTAGCCAAGACAAAAGCAAAAGGTCGCTTCGCTCGAAAAATATCGCCTAGTGAAAAACAGCCTTTAGTCCAGGTATGGTACATCTACCAATCTAGTCAAAATTTTTGAAAAGCTTTACTGTTCTTTGCCTTTTTGCACCTTAATTTTATAACTTTTGGCCAGGACTATTTGAAAATTGTGAATCTAAAATAATAAACAAATAAACAGTTAAGACAAAATTGCTCGCAGTTCCTCAAAAATCCTAAAGCATTTATCGAGTGCAGAAATGTCGCCTAATATACAAAATATCTAAAATTCATCGGTAGAGCTTGTATGCAATGGAACTGTGCAGATAATTTCCACAAGTCATTCCAGCGCCTTGAAGGTGGACCAGTTAGGGGTTGAATTGTACATTTTTGTAATCTGCTTTTTTCTATAATTTTCAATTCCGCGTTTTAAACAATCCTATCTAAAATTGTTTGGACACGATTTACATTTGATGTTCCAAAAACCTTCCGCAAGAATTGAAGGTTTCTATGACATGCCGGTTGGGAAAAATATGTTAGGCGCTTGTAGTGCATTTTTACCATGAAAGTCAATACATTTATTATTATTTATCAATAATCAATATATATATATATATATATATATATATATATATATATATATATATATATATATATATTGTAACTAAAATATTCGCTTTTGTTTAATCTTTTTAGCGACTTATCAAATAACCATTTTGAAAGAATTCCTGAAGATCTATTTAGTCCATTTAAATCATTAAAAAGATTGTAAGTATTGATTTTTCTTTTCTTTTCGTCGTCAAATTCAACTCCTTCGGCAACATACATCCTAAGATAACTTAATCTTGCCAATTTAATAAGTTAATGATTAACAGTTTTCCCGTTGGTAGGATTTCTCTGCCACGAGTAAAATCGTCTGGCGTTATCCAGAGTAAAACACATAATACTTGAAAATCGGATGCCCAACAGAAAAAGTAAATGCGTAGTGGACAATTGTACATACTCTCTTCAAATAAATTGATCTAGGGAAGTAACTATGTTTCGCCGCTACTGTACCGAAATACAATGTTGAGTAAAGTGGTGATGTCGCTTTGTAGACATTACACGAAGTCAAAATTTCTGACGGCCATGAAACGCATGTCCCTCCCTTTTTTTTTATTAGGAGGGTTCTCCTGTTGTTGAAAAAATCGTCACGTTTAGGGTTAGCCGGAATAAGATACTAAAGTCTGATCGGACAAGAAAGTCTGATTAGGACAAGTTCGAGAAAAATAGGGGCTTTGACGCTGTCATGAGATCTTACACGTTAACAGAGAAATGTCGACCAGAAGTTTCGGTCGTGGTGATGAAATATAATGTATTCCTTTAAAGAATAAATGACCAACTTTCTTTTCACAAGTCTAAATCTAGATATGATAGGCTTAACTCCAGGATTATCCGTTTTTCATGTGCTATCCTGATACTATTATTTTTTTATTCAATGCATTGTATAGGAAAGTCGACCACTTCACTTTGTGTTGTTACGCCGAGAAAGCAGTTTCAGGTGTTTCTTGTACATCATTGCAAGGCAGCGGTTTATCAAGTTGTGACGAATTGCTGGAAAACACATTTCTTATGTACTCTATTTGGGTTTTGGGGGCGATGGCTTGTGTAGGAAACTTGGGTGTAGTTTTGTGGAGGATAATTGGAAAGGATAAAGGCCAAGTGAACTCATTTCTTTTAACCAATCTTGCCGTGGCCGATTTCTTAATGGGTGTTTACATGTTGATGATAGCTTACAAAAATACTGTGTGGCGAGGTGCTTACTTTAAACACGATGTTTCTTGGCGAGCAAGTGATCTATGTAGCTTTGCTGGTGTTCTTTCAACACTATCTAGTGAAGTGTCTGTCTTGACATTGTGCATGGTTACACTTGATCGCGTTGTTTGTATTGTCTTTTCAATGCGTTTTCGACGCATTTCCATAAAAAAAGCAGTCATAATTATGATCTTTGTATGGCTTTTGGGCTCAGCTATTTCTGTTGCTCCTTTGCTAAACGATGACTACTTCTACGATTATGACGAGAATGTGAATATGTTTGGTGGTACTGGGTTCTGTATTCCACTTCAACTTTCGGCCCGGAGACTAACTGGTTGGGAATACTATGTTGCTATTTTCATCTTTCTCAACGGTATCTCATTCTTTTTCATGCTTGTGGCTTACGTTATGATGTTTCGGGCAATCTTCAAATCAGGGAGAGCTGCGAGGTCGACACGAATGAACAAAGAGGCAACAATCGCCAAGAGAATGATGTTTATTATCCTTACTGATGGTTTATGCTGGATTCCTGTCATCACGATAAGCATTTTAAGCTTAGCTGGAGACTTTTACGACCCAAGCAAGGTAGTCTATGCCTGGATTCCAGTATATGTGCTGCCAATTAACAGTGCGATCAACCCATTTCTCTACACATTCTCGACTCCACTGGTACGCGACAAGATTGCTACATTATGGCCTTTTTCAGCACCTACTGCAGCAACGCAGCGTGGAAATGCGCAAGGCAAGAACTATAATCGTTTAAGTAAAACATTATATACTTATATAGAAATAAGTTGTTAATTAAATTTAAAGACTATATATCGACCTTAATGCAATCCGAGCGCACTTTGAATTTCAAATGATGCGAAATTCGAAACTTAAAATAATCATCTCAATTAAGCGGACACACTCCATTCAACCGACACTAACTCGATGGGTCCTGAAATTTCCTTTTAATATTTACCGTTTAACGGACCACTATTCAGCGGACACCTGCATGAAACAGACCGGACAATTTAGTAAAGCCAATTTGGTAATTTGTATTGTTAACCTTTAACAAGTAGGTTTCTGCAAGAGGTACCCAGTTGACAAGTGAAATCGCCTGGCGTTAGCCAGAGTAAAATATATAAGTAGGGAGAAAAATGTCCGATTCCATGTAAAGGGTTAAAAACCTGTATTAAGCGGACATCGGAGTAAATTCACTATACATTTGTTGACTGGCGCCGAGGGAGACATCGAGTTTTACGGACCCGAAGGCTTCAATGTCACCCGAGGGTGACATTGAAGCCTGAGGGACCGTAAAACTCGATGTTTCTCGAGGCAAAAGTCAACAAGCGTTTTGTTATATACCAAAGACTTTTAAAATACAAAATACAAAACTGCCTTGAAACTTGCAAACGGCGAAAAGACTTACCAAAACACTTTGACTTTGTCTTCGTAATAATTTCAATTCAAGTCATTCAACTAAACAAATACACCAGACTCGACACTAAAGAACAGCTTTAAATTTCCTCCATTTTCAGACCTTCTTTGAAGATATCCTTTGGAACTGCTGTGAATCGTCTTAGCACCAAATAATCCCGTTGAAACTACTTCAAGCATGCACAGAAGTAGTTATAAACGAACATTTCGCAACATTATCTTTGGCGTTCCTTTCACACTAAGCTTTTCTTCTCTTCTTCACCTTCATTGTTATTGTAGAAAAACAAGAAATGGCATACAGCGCTATTCTAGCATATCAACCGGGTTCATTCGAAAGTAACAACACTATAACGCACCTGTTTGGCGTTGCTTTAAAAAAAATCCAAATTACCATTCTGTAACACTCGTCGCTGGGATCAGCGTTCACGCTAACACTGCGCTCGGTTTCAAAAACTTTGAATCAAACGAAGACTAGTAAACGACTTGTTAATTTTAATGGTCCATCTCTTGCCATAACAGGAACACCACGAGCTTTGCAGGAACGTCACTGCATGATAGAACTTAAGAGTAAAGCATTTATCCCAGCTGTGAGGAAAGAACTCGTGGAAACTACTTCAAGCAGGAAATATTCCATAAGACTGCTTGAAAACATTGAACTGTTTGGTTTCGAAGAAAAAATCAAGGTAAAACAATTAACTATGGATTGATTGGGCCATAAGCGTAGTCTAATTCTAAATATCAAAGCCCAGCAAAATATCTTTAGATTTTAGATTAGCCATTCAATTAGACACAGGAGTAAAATCATAATATTTAATAATAAATATATTACGTTTTGTTGTTAACGTCACAACATCTTCAGATATAATAACTGACAAGTCCAGGATGCCTAGGTATATATTAACAGAGTTATCAATAATTAAACATGCATTAACCAATCAGAGAAGAATACTATAAATAGAAGTTACAATTGTAGGAAACAGTAAACGAATAAAAAAATAAATGAATGCTGACAGACATATTATCATAGAAAAAGCGGTGCGGAACGAATATATGCATTTAGAGAGAGTTTAAGATTGCAAATGAGTAGATTTTCGCTTAAGAGGAGTTCAAACTAGAAAAAAATATTTTAAAATCATTAAATGAAACAGGGTGACCAGTGTAGTGTCAATGAAATGAGATGGAATGCTAGTGAAAGTGGGGTTAGTGCGTTTCTTACCAGTAAGAGACGAAATTCCCATTTCTGCATGCACCGGTCTTTCATGACAACATTTGTCAGTTTTGATTTATTTTGTTTTAGTTTACTGTTTTCTACCCCTGTAACTTATCTTTATAGTATCTTTCTCTGATTGGTTAATGCATGTTTAATTATTGATAATTCGGTAAATATATATCTAGGCATTCTGGCCTTATCAGGTATCATCTCTGAAGATGTTGTGATGTTAACAACGAAACGTTGACGAAAGTTCATGAAGTATATAACGAAAAGTTAGTTTTCATTTAATTATTTTGATTTTACTCGTCTGTCAGATTGAATGACTTTTCTAAATATATTTTGCTGGCTTTGACATTTATAATTAGACTAAGGTAAAAAAATAGTTCAGTAGGAAGATTATGGAGATATAGAAGAAAACATATGCAAGTGAGAATATTGTCAGACAAGGCAGGAGGGTAGGAAAGAAGAAAGGGAGTAAGGAAGGAAGGAAGGAAGGAAGGAAGGAAGGAAGGAAGGAAGGAAGGAAGGAAAGAACGAAGGAAAGAAGGAAGGAGATCGTTTCGCATCATATAAGTTGTTTTCGGTTTTAGAAGTCATTTGCTGCACTAGAAGAAGTCAATGGAGAGGAAGAATTGCGTCTTGTTCACGTTTATAAAAATGATAACGAGAACGCTTGGAGAAACACAACAAGTATTCTCTCCTCATTATGCTCAGATGGTGGACATCGCAACGTTTTGGCTTTCTTGTGGAGTGCCGAAGGTAAAATGGTGTTTTTTCCCGTTATATTGCCGATATTGGTTTTATATCTAAATTTGGGTCCAAAATATTTGACATACTACATTGTTTAATTCCGTTCCTGTCAGCTAACAAGACAAGTTGTGTAAGGAAACCAGAGTTGCCAGGAACATCAAGAGAAGAGCTGCAATATGATGACTGGTATGTCTATATATTGCGTTATAGTTGAATATATAACTTTATTACCATAAATTTACAAATTTCTACCACAAATATCCATTGCTGAAATTAGAAAACCATTAGAAAAACGTTAGAAAACCGTTGATGGAAACATCTGTTCGAAAAGTCGTTAGAAAATGGATTTGATTACATGCTGTTGGAGAGATTTTAAAATATTTCTTTTTAATATTTTGTTTCTATTGCATTTTCAAGTCTGATAGTTTACAAACTCCCATCAACGCAAACGCTTCATGACTTTCTTGATAAAAATGACTACAAGCTTACTGGAAACATGGTGGTCACAATTGCAAAAGATCTAATAGAAGCTATCAGCTACCTTTCCTCAAAGCTGATCGTTCATAATGCGCTCCTTCCTCAGAATATTTTCATCGTAGACAATATGCAGGTATGGTCATTGTTTCGTTTGTTGTAAGGGTAAAACTATTTAAAAATGCAAAATAAATAACAAATGGGAACATTTCGAATACAACTAAAATAATCATGCATGAGTGAGTTTTCCAAAGACTTGAAGGGTACACTGTAAATGAAAAAGGGCTGAAACGACCCAATTTTGCGTTTTAGCCCTTTTGGGACCAAAGCTGTTTTGGCCCCATGCGAAAGCCATTTCGGCATTTAGAAGCTAGATCGACACTCACAGGCCATTTTAGGTACACCAAAACGCTGAATTAGCCCTATCCGTTTCCATAACAGCCCCTTCATTTTCCAAATCAGCCCCACCGTTTTCCAATTTAGCCCCTCAAATCAAAACGACTCTCACGCTAAGGTCGGTTTTAGCCGCACTTTTGGAGTCGTTTATGATATCCATATCAGCTCCAGTTGGCCCCATTTTGGCTCCTTTTTGCGAATCGACTCTTTTACTGATCAAATCGACTCCTGTGCCAATTCGACTCTAGCGTCAAATCGGATTGGGATCGGGAGAAAGTGCTTTTTATCTGATTTTGGCAACAAAAACAGCTTCAGGTGAAACTGTGAAAGAAGTGGTCTTATCTCGTTTCAAAAATTTCTATTGGTCGGAGTAAATCTTCTGGTCATGTGACATATTTTTAGGGGAGTAGAAATATGAGCCTTCTACTGTATTTTGAGTATATCAGTCCGAGCTTTTGTAAGGCAGACTTAGCCTGAGCAAGCCTACCGTACATCAGTGGATATCTACAAGAAAACGTTTACGTGTTTGGAGTTGAAAGACTGGTTGGTGTGCAATGATTTTCCTAATGATGTTGTGGAACGTTTTGGTGAGTTACCCATCCTATTTTTCAGTTCATGAATTTTGATTTATTAATGTAACTTTTGTATTAATATTTAAAATATTTGTACATGTATAGAGAACGAATTATTAGATGGCGAGGACATTCAAGCCTTGTATAAAGATGAAGTTGAATTGAGGGGTTTTCCGAATTCCCTTCCATTAAACTGCGCCAAAAATTTAAAGGATTGCTCTTTGACGTCTTAGGAGAAAAGATAAGATGCTTTCACGAAGGTTTCTTAGTTCATATTATAAATTCTTTATTGTATGAGTACTGTCCTGAAGACACTGAAACTTTTTCCCGCCGTTTACGCCTAAAAGCCCATTGAAAGAACTTAGTGTGGGGTGTGTTCATATACAGGAATCTGGAAACGATCTTTCACGCGCCCGTGATCGATGACGTTATAGATACATTTAGAGCATGCGTACTAAGTATTGGCGCCAACTTTGCAAGTGACGGTTGGGATTTCTTTGGAAGAGGAGGATAAAACCGCGTTCATTTCAGTATTTCTTATTATTCAAGTGTTACCAATTGTCAGGAAAGTACGTTTGAGAAACGCTTATAGTAGTGAACTAGTCAAATGGGAGAGAATTTTAATCGCTGCGGACCATTTATACTTTGTGTGGACGATCGATTTATACAATGCCATTGGCCTCAATATTCATTCAAAATTCGCTGTGGAAACGAACTACAACTATTTAGTAATTTCAGCTTTTCTCTTTGTGTATATTTGTAGGTTCCTATTACTGTGAGTGACGGTGAATTTTGAAGAAGAAAGTGTAAACCAGCAGTAGTCCTGTAGTTCTCCCGATCAAGCAGGTCTATCGGTTGTTGTAAGTAAGTATTGGTATTGTGCGATATTTTAGATTTCTAATATACTGTATGTTCGTTTATATTATTTTTGCTGTGGTTTAATGCAGTACGTTGGGAGCATATTTTGAGTCGTCGTATAAAGCTTCTTCCTAACCCACATTAATTACTGATATTAAGGCTATGGCTACTTAAATATTGTTGTTTCTTGAATCTTTGGGGGTCAGTTGTACAGTACATCAATGCTTTGTGATTCCTATACTCATTTGACCTCTTGGTATATTAAAGAGTTCGAGTGCAGTCATTGCTCCAATCTTAGAGTTAAACTGCAGCTGTACTGTACTTAGTTGTCATATTTATTTTCGAAATAACTTAAATTTGTGTTTACTGGCTTGATTGCTGCCCATGACCCAGCACTTTGCGTCTGTCTATGCCTCTAATTTTTAAGGTCACTTTTAAACACGGAGCGAGCGTATAAAAGGGTCCCCCCCGGCTACGCACTGACAGTTTGAAATGTCAACAGCCAAGTTAACAACGAGTCAGTGAGCTGGTGAAGTTTTGAGAATTATCTTTTATTTATAACCTTTTAACCTTTTCAATTATCTACGTAAATTGTAAAGAGAAGCATAAGTGTCTTAGATAAAAACAATTCTGAAGTGATTAAATTTGTTTGATCAATAAATTTGTAAAATATATAAGCTTATATGACCTTGCTTTCAAACGATGTTTGAAGGTCACGTAAGTTATAGCTGCTTTGTCTTTCGCCGTTTTTTGAAATAGAGTTCCACATAAAAGACAATACTTTGATATTTAACTAAAACAGACCATTTAAACGAAGACAATAAATAAGTTTTTATATGAACTTTGCTTTTTGCAAGTCAATAAATCGGCACAAATAATTGAGAACTTTTAGGAAGCCATTTGTCTGGCTTTCCAGACAACATTTACTGGGTTCCCTATTTTTACTGTCGGTCGTGCAAAAACAAAGCTGTTTGCCTCGTCAAATCGTCGTTGAAAAGTGAGATGATGTTCAGGCAGCTACATGGAGATATTCATTATCAACATTCATGGTGTACATAAAAGGGTCTTATAATTACAAGGACGGAATATATGAAGAAAAAAAGCGAAGAATACAGACATCTGCATTCAACAAGAAAAACGGTGAGACGCTACAAACGTTCCATTGCTAGACGGCTAACTTTGTTAGCGAATTGAATGCATATGGCTTTTTGTTTTTCTCTCATTATTTCTATTGTTTATTAAGCTTAAGTTTCTTAAATGTCTTATGCCTAAATCGACACGGGCTACTCAAATTTTGAACTGAAATGTTGCCTAAGCTAATGACTGGTTTCTTGTTCTCGCTGGTCTTTTTGCTTGTGCATTTTGTTGTGTCTAGCAAGGATTCAAGATTTTTTACTGGCTGCATGCCTTAAAACCGGACAGTTCTGCAGATAGGAGTTAATTTAATATCAAAGTTTGTTGCTAAAATCTTTCGTCACTATCAAAACTGTTTTTGCTCTTTGTGTTGACATATTTCCGCACGCTCGAACATTTGTCCAAAACATGTTTTCATTTTAATAGGAAACTGGAGACCTACTAAAGAACAATAAGTTTCAACTACATGTACATATACTCATACATTGTCTGTGCCCATTGCAGTACTAATTGTTTTCGATAGCATAGCTTAATATACGCATTGTTTTTGTTGCAAAAAAGGAACAAAGTTTCAGATGTCTTCGTACAGTTTCTGTCGCATAATTGTTTTTGTGTTTTTCGTACGGTTTTTCCTCACCTTAGTTTTGTTTCGACTTATTGAAGGCGTAATTTTTCCGTCTTTCTACTCAAAATGATGTGTTACACTTGAAAAAGACAAATTCGACGTTTGGAAAGCAGCAAGTTTAATTTAAAAACAGTAAACAAAACGTCTCACAAAAGCTCCACTCTTCAGTCTTCACTCTTCAGCCAAAGTTCCTCGGTAAGGCCGGAAGTAATTTTAGCTGTGTGGACCAATCAGATGCGTTTGGCCAGGATTGTCTGAGGTACTCAGCCAGTACTTATGCGCTCGCTCCGTGTTTAAGAGTCAGGACAATGTACATGCATATGTATGAGTTTGTAGGACTGCAGCATATAAAATTTTCTGATTTGTGTTATTTACATTATTTGAAGCAAAATCCTCCATTTTTGTATTCATATTCTATGTATCAATTTTACAAGTGTGCTGTTGATATGGAAATGTTTATTTAATCGCATTTCTATGGTCTGTACTATGATATACATGGGCTACACAGTCTTTGGGAACCTGCAGGGCTGTTGGAAGAACATTTTTATGTTCTGGAACTTTGTCCTAAACACGATGTGTGGGTGCAAAGATCTTGTGTGGGAACAGAACTGTACAGATTAGAAATATGATAATTAATATTTTTCCAAATAGAACACATGTGAATTACAAGAAAGAGAAACTTTTAGATTATAGAAGAGCCAGGAAAAAGGCAATTAATCGTTTGAATTAATTCTGAGTCTATTTTAAATCTGAAAATGATAAGCTAAAAGTTGAGATTCAGAGAAAAAAATGTCACGCGGATCTATAAACTCTCTTAAAATCCACCAATGATAATCTGATATCAAACCTCAATTTTGAGAACTCCAAAAATGTCAAAACTATAAATATACAGTAGGAGATCAGCTAACTTCAGGTTTAGATGACAACGGGGAGAAAGTTATTTTGGGAAAGGGTTGTTTTGGGCCATTGGGGTTTATAAGATAATGAGGTTACTTGTTTCTGGTGAATCTGTACTTGTTGCGGACAAAGGAGTATGAATTTATTTATTTGTAAAAGAAGAGGATATGAAATGACTATTTCAACTCAAGTTTCACACAGATGTTTTCCTTTTGTGTTTGGTGTTGCTATTGTTATTAATCCCAAATTTCTTATGAAATTTTGTGGTCTGGCTGATTCAAAATGTTGTACAATATTTTCATTGTTGAAGGGAAATTTCTCCAAACAATTGGTTGGATGTCCTGGGCAAGTTTTGCCATGGATTTTTCTATTTGCACTCATTGGGTATTGTCCATTGTGACATTAAGTTAGATAACATTGTCATCCAAGGTTCTGCTGCAGTTAGAGCCAAGCATGGTAGATTTAAATAAGGCTAATTATGTTAGTGATTGTGTAGTAAAAAGTTTCCAGGTAATAGAAGAAAATTTTACAAATGTAATTATCCGCACATTGATCCTGCATTATATGATGGGTTGTATCCCACATGCACTGCTACAGAATAGATGTGTATAACTTTGGTATACTGCCACGTCGTGTTTCAAAATTACATGTACCGTGCTGGAATTTATTATATTAATTTCTAACTAAATTAGTTCTGTACAGTATTCTCTACATGTACATGTATTGTTATATACTGTAGATAGCATTTGTAATATTTTACTTTTAAATCAGTTGTCATGCCTAATTTAATAAATTACTGTACATGTAAACTTTAAAAAAAAAAGCCTTTTTAATTTAAAGTACCTTTTGGTAGAATTTAATATTATTTAGATAAGGATTATATTTGGGAGCCTGGGAAAGATTATTGGAGGGAGTTTTGTGTTTCAAAATATAAATGTATGTATACAAAATTGGCTGTGGTTGAAGGTTGTCTAATGTCTACCACAGATTGTGAGTGGTGAATAGTTTTCCAGTGGTAAGCTAAGAAACTTTGTAAGTGGTTTAGTTATTTTAGGGAGTGGCTACTTTTTGACAGGCATCACTGTACTTCCAGTTTAGTTTCGCTGGACTTAACTAATCAATGTTTGCAAAAAGAGAACAGTAAAAACTGAAAGGAAATAACTAAATATGTCTAGAATTTTAAATAATATGGAAATTGGGTTATAGCAATCACACAATTTTCTACAGTGATCAAGCTCAGAGTTTGAACAAGCAAAAGTAAAAAAATTGTATGTTCCATTACAGTAGGGGAAAAGACACATCTTATATTACAGTAAATTGCAGCAGTACTAATGTCTTATTACAACCATGTTCTTTATAATTATTCAAGGTTAAAACCTGTAACTGGTAGAAAAAAATTCAAACTGCCCACCATGGTATGTACTAGTACTGTAGATTTCAATAGTTTTGTTATGAGATATATTGTGCTGTACTTGCTTTGCTCTGCTAATGAATTCTTATCTCTGACTTGTTTCTTTTGACATGATTTTTATGATTTTACTTTGGCAAAATTACTGTAGTTATTATATACAAGTACAATTGGATAATCCAGCTGGATACTATATCCGGTGCACCCGTACAGTGTATAGTACTGTCTTAGTATATTCACATTACCTAAAATACAGGTACCTTAGAATAAATACTTCTTGTCCCTTAACCCATTCCTACTGAACAGGGCCTTTACAGATGATTTTGTTCAGCTGAGGAAAGGGGCCGAGGCTGACCCATGGGGACAAATCTTTGTGCGGGGGACATGACATTTCAAAGTGTATTCCATCTTCAAGTCTGTTCTCATGCATTACTTCCAATTACAGTATGTATTCACATTATATGAGGGTCTTTGAAGTGGGAGAATAGGCGACTTGCACTAATTAAGTTATGTGATTTCAATTCTCTTAAAATAGCTGGTATGAGATTATAACCCTACAAAATGGACATAGCTAGAGTGATGTTTTACGTTAAATTTTGATTTTTAAAACTTGCATTGTCTTAGAGAAAACAGTGGTATTGTAGCTGGTCACGTGACTAAAATAAAAATTTCAACAAACATGTAGAAAAACGGTTTGATGTTGAGCAGGCCAATTTTTAGCAGAAACAATTAACGTTTAGCATGATCAAAACACATTCTGTTTTTGGCCACAATTAAGGCGGCCAAAATAAAAATACATTTAGATGCTGTGAAAGGTCATAACTTCTGCTAAAACTTGATATGAACAATATCAAACTGACTCGTTACATGTTTCTTGTAGTTTGAGTGCAAAATTTGCCTTTGAAGAAGATTTTGTGTATTCATGAAATTTTTATTATACTGTAGTCACATAACCAGCTATAATATCACTGTTTTCTCTAAGACAATGCATTTTTTTGATGATAAAAATTCTGAAATTTTACTTAAAACACCAATGTACAATATATCCATTTGATAGAGTTATAATTTTATACCTGTTATTTTATGAGGATTGAGATCATGTGACTTCAATAGCGCAAGTCACCTATACTGGTACATCTCTGGATTCTTAACCCATTATTGTCTAGACAACCTGCCTTGGTGTCACATTATTGTCTTTCCAGAAATAGGTTAAATAGGTCAACCACTTTGTCCATTTCTTCCAGTATATACATGCAGTGTTACCAGAAGGACATACACTGTATATGTTATGGCTATTGCCACCCATCTTTAACACTTTCTCATTTAGCATGATTGTATTTTTTTAATTCTAGAAATTAAATCAAGAGCAGCTTTGTTTGTTATTGATCAAGGTAATATATTTTACTGTTGCCGGGTGCTTTTTCGGTTCTTGTCAGGCAGACATGAATATACTGTAATCGCATTGTACAGTAATCAGGGATTATATATCATTTGTTTACCATGAAAAGCCTAATTGTAGGTTTTGTTGTTTTTAGGATACTGAAAATGTGGTTGATACAATAGGGCCATTTATATGAGAGCCCATAAGACACGGCTTATACAAGACGCACCTTACATAAGACGCGAACTGACTCATTTATATGGGGTTTGGAACAAGCTGTGACTTATGTAATACGCGAACATTAGTCTTTGTAAGGTGCATCCTGTGTAATCTGCATCTTATCAGCTCTCATAAACAGCCCTATTATCAAACTTGGCACCACCCCATATTGTAGTTTTCGGCAGTGTACTGGAATATGAAAAGATGTTCTTGATAATAGAAGGGAAGGAGTTCTGCACAATCGCAAACAACTGCTGTTTCGAGGCTGTTCTTGCCTTGTTGGCAAGTTTATAAATACTTAATATTGATTACAGTAATGGCAAGAGTGTTTTATGCTTCTTAGAAACTATAAGACTTGGTATTGGCACCATGTTTATAATTTTTTTTTTGTTTCAGAGTTGTGTTGGTTTTATTAACTAGCCCAGTAGGTTAATTTACATATATCAATGAGAAACGTTTGATTATTTTGTTCAAACATAGTAAACTGTTATATGTACTGTACCAAGTACTGTAGCGCAGCAATAAATAATAAACATGCTGTTTCCACAAATTCTCATTTTAGTGATGGTACTGTATGTTATTCCATTTGCTGGCCAAAACTTGAAAGAGACACTGCTTCTATCACAGGCCCTTGACTGAAACTGACATCTATCATTGGAGCCAAAACAGCTCCCCTTAGTAAGCTAATTCGACACTTTTTAGGGCCTGAAAAGCCTTTGAATAGGAGCCAAATTGACTCCCTGATTTTCCAAAACTGCCCCACGATTTTCTGAAATGGCCCCGGTTAAAAGTTGAAACAGCCCTGTCTTTTCCATAACAGCCCTTCCATTGGGGCTAAAACTACCCTTTATATTGGAGCCAAAATAGCTCTGCTCAGCAAGCTAAATCGACGCTTTCTAGGGGTCATAATGCCTCTTAATAGGAGCCAAATTGACTCCTTGATTTTCCGAAACAGCCCCACGATTTTCTGAAATGGCCCTGGTTAAAAGTTGAAACAGCCCCTGTCTTTTCCGTAACAGCCCTTCCATTGGGGCTAAAACTACCCTCTATATTAGAGCCAAAGCAGCTCTGCTCAGCAAGCTAAATCGACGCTTTTTAGGGGTCATAATGCCTCTTAATAGGAGCCAAATTGAATCCTTGATTTTCCAAAACAGCCCCATGATTTTCTGAAATGGCCCTGGTTAAAAGTTGAAACAGCCCCTGCCTTTTCCATAACAGCCCCTGTCTAAAGCCAAAACAGCCCTTACCCTCAAAGAGTCAAATCGTCCCTTAGGGGCCGGCTTGTTATAGGTGCCATTTTGACCCCCAAAAAAGATCTATTTTGCGGTCACCGTTTTGGGCCCTATTTTTGGGGTCGTTTCAGCCCCTTTTCATTTACAGTGTAGTAACACAGGTTTGTTACATTACATCTCAAACTCGTTAATAATTTATGAGGAAAACACAAAGGAAATCAGTACCTTGTCGGTGGTTTTGATATTGGAGGAAGAAATTACATGAATTAAGCAAACTTTTACCTTGATTTTTTCTTGGAAAACTGGTTTCTTTGAGATGCTATATCAAACACTCGGAGAAGTGTTTCATCAGGAAATCCAAAGACCTCGAAGTTTGTTCAAAAACCTCAGCTTCGCCTTGGTTTTCAACAAACGTCTCGGTGTTTGGATATCCTGATGAAACACTCCCCCTCGTACATGATATATTACACCAAGCACCCAAACGCATCACATGCACTTAGTCTTGAAAATTGCACAAACACCATATGCTATTACTTAATAATAATAATATACATGAAAAATGTTCGAGTTGATTGTCCCTACAACATTAAAGGGGCATTGTCACTCGCAAATCCCACGCAATAATCACGCGCCGACTTGGAAAAACTAAAGCCTGTACGTTTTCAAGTTTGTTTCGAAGATGGCGGCCGCACTTGGCGGGGCGCATGGTGGAAGACGCGATAATTCAGGCCGAAAGAGAAAATACGAGGGATCAAATAGTTCACAGAAAGCAGGGAATAGTCAGCACAAACGTATTTACTTATCTCTGACTATATTTGAGTGATGGAAAGATGTTAAAATCGTTGCTGGATATGGCTCATGTAGCGATAGCGACTTCGCATCACATCTGCTTTCATTGTAATACCGTAGAAGTAAATATCATTTGATTAATTTCTCTGGTTTCTTGTCCAATTTGGAGCTATTTCCGATAATTTCTGAAGTTATTTCTATGTGCGCAATGGTGACACTGCCCCTTTAACGTCTCTTTACGATCAGTAGTATAGGAAGGCGGGTGGTTCGGGTGTTGAAAAGAACACCACCCATGACGTCATCATTTTAGCCTTGTATTAATTTACGCTTTTAATGGCTTTCCGGAACCCCCAACCCTAAAATTTATCCAATCCCCCATGTAATACGTCATTATAACCGATAGCTCTCCGATTGATTTCCGAAGTTCTCGGGTACGTCATTATCAAAAGGTACTCGACTTATATCCTTACAGTAATAGTAGTTACCTTTTCATATATACATTTTACCCTACTTTATATTTTTCATCTGAAACTTTATCTGGAGGAATATAGAGAGTTTTGAACAGCCTAAGTGTCTGAATTGGCAGCGATAACGTATAGACGTGAATTAATAGCATATCATGAATATTATATTAGATTTAGCACCTAAATATTCAAACAGAGTTCGTTTATAAGCGAGGAAGTCGTAGGAAAATAGAATGAGGATCACTTCGAGAAGTCGTGAAAAGAACGATTTTAATATGAACTAAAGGCAAAGCGATTTATTACTTTGAAAGCGTTCCAACGCTTTCTGTTACTAAGTGTGATATTTGCATATTTATCCTCAGTGCACGTGCAGGAGACTAAAGAGAAACTCATTAGGGGTCATTAAGGGGTTAAGCGCTAAGGCAAGTCTGGGAGAGAAGGTCATTAGCAGTGTTACCATAGCAAAACCGCGTCGCCTCCTTCATTCGTCTCAGGCTCCTCTGGGACCCTCTAACACTAACTTTTATCCAACCCCCTAACCCTAGCTGTTACTCACCCCCGTGTAATTCGTAATAACCGATGGCTCCCCGACTAATTCCCAAAATTCTCGGCGTGTTGGGTTTCTGGAGTATACACCTCCTATTTTAAGTTTTTAGGCATTATGAGAATATTTCGTTTGTATTCTTTCAATGATTTGGTGGCTCTTAAAAGATTGTAGTTTTTTTTAAATGTGATTTGTTTAAAGAAACGTTTTTGCAATATGATTAAATAGGACCAAGTAAGACATCAAGAAATACTGCACCTTTTTGAACCAGTATCCGCTTTTTTCTCATAAAACTACCTCGAGGACTAGCCAAAGTTAATATGTCGTCGCTATAAGGCCTAACGTCTTCAAGCAAAGCAGGTGGTAATTGATACTCCATTGACAAAATGTTCAACATACAATTACAAATGCATCTAATTTGTTTGGGGTTTGCAGTCTCCAACAGAGCTCGCCTTTGCATAGGTTTACTTGTACATAAAAATTTAAGAGACGGTTTGTGATTTTTGATAAATATCCCTATTTGACAGTCAGTGTCTTAATGAAGAAAACGCTACCAAAACACATATTTTAAAAGGAGGAGGAGAAATAGGGGGAGGAGGAGGAAAAAGAGGAGGAGGAGAAAGAGGAGGAGGAGATAGACAAGGAGGAGAAATAGGAGGAGGAGTTGGAGGAGAAAGAGGAGGAGGAGCAGCAGAAAGAGGATGAGGAGAAAAAGGAGGAAGATATCTCCTTTTTCTCCTCCTCCTCGTCGTCTTCTTTCTCCTCGTCCTCCTCTTTCTCCTCATCCTCTTTCTTAACCTCCTCCTCCTCTTTCTGCTCCTCCTCTTTTTCCTCCTCCTCCTCCTCTTTCTCCTCCTCCTCTTTCTTATTCTCATCTTTCTCGTCCTCTTTCTCTTCCTTCTCTTTCTCTTTCTCCTTCTCCTCATCCTCCTCTATCTCCTACTCGTCTTTCTCCTCCTCCTCTTTCTCCTCCTCCTGTTTCTCCTCCTCCTCCTCGTGCTGTTTCTCCTCCTCCTGTTTCTCCTCCTTCTCTTTCTCCTCCTCCTTTTTCTCCTCCTCCTCCAGTTCTTCTTTCTCCTCGTTCTCCTCTTTCTCTTTCTCCTCCTCCTCTTTCTCCTCATCCTCTTTTTCCTCCTCCTCCTCTTTCTCCTCCTCCTCTTTCTTATTCACCTCTTTCTCGGCCTCTAGCTCTTCCTTCTCTTTCTCTTTCTCCTTCTCCTCCTCCTCCTCTATCTCCTCCTACTCTTTATCCTCCTCCTATTTCTCCTCCTCCTCTTTCTCCTCCTCCTCTTTCTCCTCCTCCTATTTCTCCTCCTCCTCTTTCTCCTCCTCCTTTTTCTCTTCTTTTTCCTCCTTATGCTGTTTCTCCTCCTCCTCTTTCTCCTCCTCATCTTTCTCCTCCTCCCCTTCCTCCTCCTCCTCTTTCTCCTCCTCCTCCTCTTCTTTCTCCTCCTCATGCTCTTTCTCCTCCTCCTCTTCTTCCTCCACCTCCTCCTCTATCTCCTCCTCCTCCTCATCTTTCTCCTCCTCCTCTTTCTCCACTTCTTCTTTCTCCTCTTCCTCTTTCTCCTCCTCCTCTTCCTCGTCCTCCTCCTCCTCTTTCTCCTCCTCCTACTCCTCCTCCTCCTCCTCTTCTTTCTCCTCATCCTGCTCTTTCTCCTCCTCCTCCTCTTTTTCCACCTTCTCCTCCTCTTTCTCCGCCTCCTCTTTCTCCTCCTCCTCTTTCTCATCCTCCTCCTCCTCTTTCTCCTTCTCCTACTCCTCCTCCTCGTCTTCTTCCTCCTCGTCCTCCTCTTTCTCCTCCTCCTCCTCTTTCTCCTCCTCCTCTTTTTCCACCTTCTCCTCCTCTTTTTCCTCCTCCTGTTTTTCCTCCTCCTCCTTCTCTTTCTCCTCCTCCTCTTTGTTATTCTGCTGTTTCTCGTCCTCTTTCTCTTCCATCTCTTTCTCTTTCTCCTTCTCCTCCTCCTCCTCCTCTATCTCCTCCTCCTCTTTATCCTCCTCCTCTTTCTCCACCTCCTCTTTCTCCTCCTCCTCTTTCTCCTCCTCCTCTTTCTCCTCCTCGTCCTCTACTTTCTCCTCCTCATGCTGTTTCTCCTCCTCCCCTTTCTCTTCCTCCTCTTTCTCTTCTTTTTCCTCCTTATTCTGTTTCTCCTCCTCCTCTTTCTCCTCCACCTCCTCTTCTTTCTCCTCCTCATGCTCTTTCTGTTCCTCCTCTTTTTCCTCCACCTCATCCTCTATCTCCTCCTTCTCTTTCTCTTCCTCCTCCTCTTTCTCCTCCTCCTCCTCTTTCTCCTCCTGCTCTTTCTCCTCTTCCTCTTTCTCCTCCTCCTCTTTCTCCTCCTCCTCTTTCTCCTTCTCCTCCTCCTCTTTCTCCTCCTCCTACTCCTCCTCCTCCTCCTCGTCTTCTTTCTCCTCATCCTCCTCCTTCTCGTCCTCCTCCTCTTTTTCCACCTTCTCCTCCTCTTTCTCCTCCTCCTCTTTCTCCTCCTCCTCCTCCTCTTTCTCCTCCTCATGCTCTTTCTCCTCCTCCTATTTTCCCTCCACCTCCTCCTCTATCTCCTCCTTCTCTTTCTCCTCCTCCTCCTCCTCTTTTTCCACCTTCTCCTCCTCTTTCTCCTCCTCCTCTTTCTCCTCCTCCTCTTTCTCATTCTCCTCTTTCTACTCCTCCTCCTCTTCTTTCTCCTACTCATGCTGTTTCTCCTCCTCCTCTTTCTCCTCCTCCTCTTTCTCCTCGTCCTCTTTCTCCTCGTCCTCTTTCTCCTCGTCCTCTTTTTCCTCCTCCTCCTCCTCTTCTTCTTTCTCCTCGTCCTCCTCATTCTCCTCGTCCTCTTTCTTCTTTTCCTCTTTCTCGTCCTCCTCTTTCTCTTCCTCCTCTTCCTCTTTCTCCTCCTCCTCTTTTCCCACCATCCCCTCCTCTTTCTCCTCCTCCTCTTTTTCCTCCTCCTCTTTCTCCTCCTCATCATCCTTATTCTCATCTTTCTCGTCCTCTTCCTCCTCCATCTCTTTCTCTTTCTCCTTCTCCTCCTCCTCCTCTATCTCCTGCTCGTCTTTCTCCTCCTCCTCTTTCCCCTCCTCCTCCTCTTCTTTCTCCTCCTCGTGCTGTTTCTCCTCCTCCTCTTTCTCCTCGTCCTCTTTCTCCTCGTCCTCTTTCTCCTCGTCCTCCTTCTCCTCCTCCTCTTTTTCCTCCTCCTCGTCCTCTTCTTCTTTCTCCTCGTCCTCCTCATTCTCCTCGTCCTCTTTCTTCTTTTCCTCTTTCTCGTCCTCCTCTTTCTCTTCCTCCTCTTCCTCTTTCTCCTCCTCCTCTTTTTCCACCATCCCCTCCTCTTTCTCCTCCTCCTCTTTTTCCTCCTACTCTTTCTCCTCCTCATCATCCTTATTCTCATCTTTCTCGTCCTCTTCCTCTTCCATCTCTTTCTCCTTCTCCTCCTCCTTCTCTATCTCCTGCTCGTCTTTCTCCTCCTCCTCTTTCCCCTCCTCCTCTTCTTCTTTCTCCTCGTCCTCCTCATTCTCCTCGTCCTCTTTCTTCTTTTCCTCTTTCTCGTCCTCCTCTTTCTCTTCCTCCTCTTCCTCTTTCTCCTTCTCCTCCTACTCCTTCTCCTCCTCCTCCTCTTTATCCTCTTCCTCCTCTTTGACCTCCTCCTCCTCTTTCTTCTCCTACTCGTCCTCCTCTTTCTGCTCCTGCTCTTTCTCCTCCTCCTCTTTCTCCTCCTACTCGTCCTCCTGTTTCTCCTCCTGCTCTTTCTCCTCCTCCTCTATCTCCTCCTCCTCTTTCTCCTCCTCCTCCTTCTCCTCCAACTCCTCGTCTTCTTTCTCCTCGTCCTCCTCTTTCTCCTCGTCCTCTTTCTTAACCTCCTCCTCATCTTTCTGCTCCTCCTCTTTTTCCTCCTCCTCCTCTTTCTCCTCCTCTTTCTTATTCTCCTCTTTGTCATCCTCTTTCTCTTCCTTCTCTTTCTCTTTCTCCTTCTCCCCATCCTCCTCTATCTCCTACTCGTCTTTCTCCTCCTCCTCTTTCTCCTCCTCCTCCTCTTCTTTCTCCTTCTCCACTTCTTCTTTCTCCTCGTTCTCCTCCTCCTCTATCTCCTCCTCCTCTTTCTCCTCCTCCTCCTTCTCCTCCAACTCATCGTCTTCTTTCTCCTCGTCCTCCTCTTTCTCCTCGTCCTCTTTCTTAACCTCCTCCTCATCTTTCTGCTCCTCCTCTTTTTCCTCCTCCTCCTCTTTCTCCTCCTCTTTCTTATTCTCCTCTTTCTCATCCTCTTTCTCTTCCTTCTCTTTCTCTTTCTCCTTCTCCCCATCCTCCTCTATCTCCTACTCGTCTTTCTCCTCCTCCTCTTTTTCCTCCTCCTCTTTCTCCTCCTCCTCCTCTTCTTTCTCCTTCTCCACTTCTTCTTTCTCCTCGTTCTCCTCCTCCTCTTTCTCCTCCTCCTCTTTCTCCTCCTCCTCTTTTTCCTCCTCCTATTTCCCCTCCTCCTCTATCTTATTCTCTCCTCCTCTTTCCCCTCCTCCTCTTTCTTATTCTACTCTTTCTCGGCCTCTTTCTCTTCCTTCTCTTTCTCCTTCTCCTCCTCCTCCTCTATCTCCTCCTCCTCTTTCTCCTCCTCCTCTTTCTCCTCCTCCTCTTTCTCCTCCTCCTCTTTCTCCTCCTCCTCTTTTTCATCGTCCTCCTCTTTCTCCCCCTCCTCTTTCTTATTCTTCTCTTTCTCGTCCTCTTTCTCTTCCATCTCTTTCTCTTTCTCCTTCTCCTCCTCCTCCTCTATCTCCTCCTCCTCTTTCTCCTCCTCCTCTTTCTCCTCCTCCTCTTTCTCCTCCTCCTCTTACTCCTCCTCCTCTTTCTCCTCCTTTCCTTTCTCCTCCTCCTTTCTCCTCCTCCTCTTTCTCCTCCTCCTCCTCTTTCTCCACTTCCTCCTCTTTCACCTCCTCCTCCTTTTTCTCCTCCTGCTCTTTCTCCTCCTCCTGTTTCTCCTCCTCCTCTTTTTCATCCTCCTCATCTTTCTCCTCCTCCTCCTTCTTATTCTGCTCTTTCTCGTCCTCTTTCTCTTCCATCTCTTTCTCTTTCTCCTACTCCTCCTCCTCCTCCTCTATCTCCTCCTCGTCTTTCTCCTCCCCTCTTTCTCGGCCTCTTTCTCTTCCTTCTCTTTCTCCTTCTCCTCCTCCTCCTCTATCTCCTCCTCCTCTTTCTCCTCCTCTTCTTTCTCCTCCTCCTCTTTCTCCTCCTCCTCTTTGTCCTCCTCTTTTTCATCCTCCTCCTCTTTCTCCTCCTCCTCTTTCTTATTCTTCTCTTTCTCGTCCTCTTTCTCTTCCATCTCTTTCTCTTTCTCCTTCTCCTCCTCCTCCTCTATCTCCTCCTCCTCTTTCTCCTCCTCCTGTTTCTCCTCCTCCTCTTTCTCCTCCTCCTCTTTCTCCTCCTCCTCTTTCTCCTCCTCCTCCTCTTTTTTCTCCTCCTCATGCTGTTTCTCCTCCTCTTCTTTCTCCTCCTCCTCTTTCCCCTCCTCCTCTTTCTCCTCCTCCTCTTTCTGCTCCTTTCCTTTCTCCTCCTCCTTTCTCGTCCTCCTCTTTCTCCTCCTCCTCCTCTTTCTCCACTTCCTCCTCTTTCACCTCCTCCTCCTTTTTCTCCTCCTGCTCTTTCTCCTCCTCCTCTTTCTCCTCCTCCTCTTTTTCATCCTCCTCCTCTTTCTCCTCCTCCTCCTTCTTATTCTGCTCTTTCTCGTCCTCTTTCTCTTCCATCTCTTTCTCTTTCTCCTACTCCTCCTCCTCCTCCTGTATCTCCTCCTCGTCTTTCTCCTCCTCTCCTTTCTCCTCCTTCTCTTTCTCCTCCTCCTTCTCCTCTTCTTTCTCCTCCTCATGCTGTTTCTCCTCCTCTTCTTTCTACTCCTCCTCTTTCTCCTCTTCCTCTTTCTCCTCCTCCTCTTTCTCCTCGTCCTTCTTCTCCTCCTCCTCCTCTTCTTTTTTCTCCTCGTCCTACTCATTCTCCTCCTCCTCTTTCTTCTTTTCCTATTTCTCGTCCTCCTCTTTCTCTTCCTCGTCTTTCTCTTTCTCCTCCTCCTCCTCCTCTTTATCCTCCTCCTCTTTCTCATTCTCCTCTTTCTCGTCCTCTTCCTCTTCCATCTCTTTCTCTTTCTCTTTCTCCTTCCGCCTCCTCCTCTATCTTCTCCTCTTTCTCCTCCTCCTCTTTCTCCTCCTCCTCTTTCTCATCCTCCTCCTCCTCTTTCTCCTCCTCCTACTCCTCCTCCTCGTGTTCTTTCTCCTCGTCCTCCTCTTTCTCCTCCTCCTCCTCTTTCTTCTCCTCCTCTTTTTCAACCTTCTCCTCCCCTTTTTCCTCCTCCTCTTTTTCCTCCTCCTCCTCTTTCTCCTCCTCCTCTTTCTTATTCTGCTCTTTCTCGTCCTCTTTCTCTTCCATCTCTTTCTCTTTCTCCTTCTCCTCCTCCTCCTCCTCTATCTCCTCCTCCTCTTTCTCCTCCTCCCTTTTCTCCTCCTCCTCTTTCTTCTCCTCCTCTTTCTCCTCCTCGTCCTCTTCTTTCTCCTCCTCATGCTGTTTCTCCTCCTCCCCTTTCTCCTCCTCCTCTTTCTCTTCTTTTTCCTCCTTATTCTGTTTCTCCTCCTCCTCTTTCTCATCCTCCTCCTCCTCTTTCTCCTCCTCCTACTCCTCCTCCTCGTCTTCTTTCTCCTCGTCCTCCTCTTTCTCCTCCTCCTCCTCTTTCTTCTCCTCCTCTTTTTCCACCTCATCATCCTTATTCTCCTCTTTCTCGTCCTCTTCCTCTTCCATCTCGTTCTCTTTCTCTTTCTCCTCCTTCTCCTCTATCTCCTGCTCGTCTTTCTCCTCCTCCTCTTTCCCCTCCTTCTCCAATTCTTTCTCCTCCTCATGCTGTTTCTCCTCCTCCTCCTTCTCCTCGTCCTCTCTCTCCTCGTCCTCTTTCTCCTCGTCCTCTTTTCCTCCTCCTCCTCCTCTTCTTCTTTCTCCTCGTCCTCCTCATTCTCCTCGTCCTCTTTCTTCTTTTGCTCTTTCTCATCCTCCTCTTTCTCTTCCTCCTCTTTCTCTTTCTCCTCCTCCTACTCCTCTTTCTCCTCCTCCTCCTCTTTCTCCTCCTCCTCCTCCTCTTTCTGCTCCTCCTACTCCTCCTCCTCCTCCTCGTCTTCTTTCTCCTCATCCTCCTCTTTCAACTCCTCCTCCTTCTCTTTTTCCACCTTCTCCTCCTCTTTCTCCTCCTCCTCTTTCTCCTCCTCCTCCTCTTTCTCCTCCTCCTCTTTCTCATTCTCCTCTTTCTCGTCCTCTTTCTCGTCCTCTTTCCCTTCCATTTCTTTCTCTTTCCCCTTCCTCCTCCTCAACTATCTCCTCCTCTTTCTCCTCCTCCTCTTTCTCCTCCTCCTCTTTCTCCTCCTCCTCTTTCTCATCCTCCCCTTTCTCATCCTCCTCCTCCTCTTTCTCCTCCTCCTCTTCCTACTCCTCCTCCTCGTCTTCTTTCTCCTCGTCCTCCTCTTTCTCCTCCTCCTTTTCCACCTTCTCCTCTTTCTCCTCCTCTTTCTCCACCTCCTCTTCTTTCTCCTCCTCCTACTCCTCCTCGTCTTCTTTCTCCTCGTCCTCCTCCTCCTCTTTCTGCTCCTCCTACTCCTCCTCCTCCTCCTCGTCTTCTTTCTCCTCATCCTCCTCTTTCAACTCCTCCTCCTTCTCTTTTTCCACCTTCTCCTCCTCTTTCTCTTCCTCTTCTTTCTCCTCCTCCTCCTCTTTCTCCTCCTCCTCTTTCTCATTCTCCTCTTTCTCGTCCTCTTTCTCGTCCTCTTTCCCTTCCATTTCTTTCTCTTTCCCCTTCCTCCTCCTCAACTATCTCCTCCTCTTTCTCCTCCTCCTCTTTCTCCTCCTCCTCTTTCTCCTCCTCCCCTTTCTCATCCTCCTCCTCCTCTTTCTCCTCCTCCTCTTCCTACTCCTCCTCCTCGTCTTCTTTCTCCTCGTCCTCCTCCTCCTCTTTCTCCTCCTCTTTCTCCTCCTCCTCCTTTTCCTCCTCCTCCTCCTTTTCCTCCTCTTCCTCTTTCTCCTCCTCATCATTCTTATTCTCCTCTTTCTCGTCCTCTTCCTCTTCCATCTCTGACTCTTTCTCCTTCTCCTCCTTCTCCTCTATCTCCTCCTCCTCTTTCTGCTCCTCTTACTCCTCCTCCTCGTCTTCTTTCTCCTCATCCTCCTCTTTCTCCTCCTCGTCCTCTTTCTTCTTTTGCTCTTTCTCATCCTCCTCTTTCTCTTCCTCCTCTTTCTCTTTCTCCTCCTCCTACTCCTCTTTCTCCTCCTCCTCCTCTTTCTCCTCCTCCTCCTCCTCTTTCTGCTCCTCCTACTCCTCCTCCTCCTCCTCGTCTTCTTTCTCCTCATCCTCCTCTTTCAACTCCTCCTCCTCCTCTTTTTCCACCTTCTCCTCCTCTTTCTCCTCCTCCTCTTTCTCCTCCTCCTCCTCTTTCTCCTCCTCCTCTTTCTCATTCTCCTCTTTCTCGTCCTCTTTCTCGTCCTCTTTCTCTTCCATTTCTTTCTCTTTCCCCTTCCTCCTCCTCAACTATCTCCTCCTCTTTCTCCTCCTCCTCTTCCTACTCCTCCTCCTCGTCTTCTTTCTCCTCGTCCTCCTCTTTCTCCTCCTCCTTTTCCACCTTCTCCTCTTTCTCCTCCTCTTTCTCCACCTCCTCTTCTTTCTCCTCCTCCTACTCCTCCTCCTCGTCTTCTTTCTCCTCGTCCTCCTCCTCCTCTTTCTCCTCCTCTTTCTCCTCCTCCTCCTTTTCCTCCTCCTCCTCCTTTTCCTCCTCTTCCTCTTTCTCCTCCTCATCATTCTTATTCTCCTCTTTCTCGTCCTCTTCCTCTTCCATCTCTGACTCTTTCTCCTTCTCCTCCTTCTCCTCTATCTCCTGCTCGTCTTTCTCCTCCTCCTCCTTCCCGTCCTCCTCCTCTTCCTTCTCCTCCTCATGCTGTTTCTCCTCCTCCTCTTTCTCCTCGTCCTCTCTCTCCTCGTCCTCTTTCTCCTCGTCCTCTTTCTCCTCGTCCTCTTTTTCCTCCTCCTCCTCCTCTTCTTCTTTCTCCTCGTCCTCCTCATTCTCCTCGTCTTCTTTCTTCTTTTCCTCTTTCTCGTCCTCCTCTTTCTCTTCCTCCTCTTTCTCTTTCTCCTCCTCCTCCTCCTCTTTCTCCTCTTCCTCCTCTTTCACCTCCTCCTCCTCTTTCTCCTCCTACTCCTCCTCCTCTTTCTCCTCCTCCTCTTTCTCCTCCTACTCGTCCTCCTCTTTCTCCTCCTGCTCTTTCTCCTCCTCCTCCTCTATCTCCTCCTCCTCTTTCTCCTCCTCCTCCTCCTTCTCCTCCTCCTCCTTCTCCTCCTCCTCCTCGTCTTCTTTCTCCTCGTCCTCCTCTTTCTCCTCCTCCTCTTTCTCCTCGTCCTCTTTCTTAACCTCCTCCTCATCTTTCTGCTCCTCCTCTTTTTCCTGCTCCTCCTCTTTATCCTCCTCCTCTTTCTTATTCTCCTCTTTCTCGTCCTCTTTCTCTTCCTTCTCTTTCTCTTTCTCCTTCTCCCCTTCCTCCTCTATCTGCTACTCGTCTTTCTCCTCCTCCTCTTTTTCCTCCTCCTCTTTTTCCTCCTCCTCTTTCTCCTCCTCCTCCTCTTCTTTCTCCTCCTCCACTTCTTCTTTCTCCTCGTTCTCCTCTTCCTCTTTCTCCTCCTCGTCTTTCTCCTCCTCCTCTTTTTCCTCCTCCTCCTCTTTCCCCTCCTCCTCTTTCTTATTCTCTCTTCCTCTTTCCCCTCCTCCTCTTTCTTCTTCTCCTCTTTTTTCGGCCTCTTTCTCTTCCTTCTCTTTCTCTTTCTCCTTCTCCTCCTCCTCCTCTATCTCCTCCTCCTCTTTCTCCTCCTCCTCTCTCTCCTCCTCCTCTTTCTCCTCCTCCCCTTTCTCCTCCTCCTATTTCTCCTCCTCCTCCTCTTCTTTCTCCTCCTCCTCCTCCTTCTCTCCTCCTCTTTCTCCTCTTCCTTTTCTCATCCTCCTCCTCTTTCTCCTCTTTCTTTTCCACATTCTCCTGTTTGTCCTCCTCTTTCTGCACCTCCTCCTCTTTCCCCTCCTCTTTCTCCACCTCCTCCTCTTTCTCCTCCTACTCCTCCTCGTCTTCTTTCTCCTCGTCCTCCTCCTCCTCTTTCTCATCCTCCTCCTCCTCATTCTCCTCCTCCTTCTGCTCCTCCTCCTCCTCGTCTTCTTTCTCCTCGTCCTACTCTTTCTCCTCGTCCTCCTCTTTCTCCTCCTCCTCCTCTTTCTCCACCATCTCCTCCTCTTTCTCCTCCTCCTTCTTTTCCTCCTCCTCCTCTTTCACCTCCTCATCATCCTTATTCTCCTCTTTCTCGTCCTCTTCCTCTTCCATCTCTTCCTCTTTCTCCTTCTCCGTCTCCTCCTCTATCTCCTGCTCGTCTTCCACCTTTCCTCTTTCCCCTCCTCATCCTCTTCCTTCTCCTCCTCATGCTGTTTCTCCTTGTCCTCTTTCTCTTCGTCCTCTTTCTCCTCGTCCTCTTTCTCCTCTCCTCTTTTTCCTCCCCCTCCTCCTCTTCTTCTTTCTCCTCGTCCTCCTCATTCTCCTCGTCCTCTTTCCTCTTTTCCTCTTTCTCGTCCTCCTCTTTCTTTTCCTCCTCTTCCTCTTTCTCCTCCTCCTCCTCCTCTTCCTCCTCCTCCTCCTCTTTCTCCTCTTCCTCCTCTTTCAAACTCCTCCTCTTCTTTCTCCTCCTGCTGTTCCTCCTCCTCCTCTATCTCCTCCTCCTCTTTCTCCTCGTCCTCCTCTTTCTCCTCCCCTCCTTCTCCTCCTCGTCCTCGTCTTCTTTCTCCTCGTCCTCCTCTTTCTCGTCCTCCTCTTTCTCCTCGTCCTATTTCTTAACCTCCTCCTCATCTTTCTGCTCCTCCTCTTTTTCCTCCTCCTCCTCTTTCTCCTCTTCCCCTTTCTCTTCCGCCTCCTCCTCTTTCTCCTCCTCCTACTCCTACTTCTCCTCCTCGTCTTCTTTCTCCTCGTCCACCTCTTTCTCCTCCTCCTTTTCCACCTTCTCCTCTTTCTCCTCCTCTTTCTCGACCTCCTCCTCTTTCTCCTCCTCCTACTCCTCCTCCTCGTCTTCTTTCTCCTCGTCCTCCTCCTCCTCTTTCTCCTCCTCCTTCTCCACCTCCTCTTTCTCCTCATCCTCCTCCTCCTCCTCCTCCTCCTCCTTGTCTTCTTTCTCCCCGTCCTCCTCTTTCTCATCCTCCTACTGCTCCTCCTCCTCCTCGTCTTCTTTCTCTTCGTCCTCCTCTTTCTCCTCGTCCTCCTCTTTCTCCTCCTCCTCTTTCTCCACCATCTCCTCCTCTTTCTCCTCCTCCTCCTTTTCCTCCTCCTCCTCTTTCTCCTCCTCATCATCCTTATTCTCCTCTTTCTCGTCCTCTTCCTCTTCCATCTCGTTCTCTTTCTCCTTCTTCTCCTTCTCCTCTATCTCCTGCTCGTCTTTCTCCTCCTCCTCTTTCCCCTCCTCCTCCTCTTCCTTCTCCTCCTCCTATTTCTCCTCGTCCTCTCTCTCCTCGTCCTCTTTCTCCTCGTCCTCTTTCTCCTCGTCCTCTTTTCCTCCTCCTCCTCCTCTTCTTCTTTCTACTCGTCCTCCTCATTCTCCTCGTCCTCTTTCTTCTTTTCCTCTTTCTCGTCCTCCTCTTTCTCTTCCTCCTCTTTCTCTTTCTCTTCTCCCTACTCCTCTTTCTCCTCCTCCTCCTCTTTCTCCTCCTCCTCCTCCTCTTTCTGCTCCTCCTACTCCTCCTCCTCCTCTTCGTCTTCTTTCTCCTCATCCTCCTCTTTCAACTCCTCCTCTTTTTCCACCTTCTCCTCCTCTTTCTCCTCCTCCTCCTCTTTCTCCTCCTCCTCCTCTTTCTCCTCCTCCTCCTCTTTCTCCTCTTCCTCCTCTTTCAACTCCTCCTCCTCTTTTTCCTCCTCCTCTTTCTCCTCCTCCCCTTTCTCATCCTCCTCCTCCTCTTTCTCCTCCTCCTCTTCCTACTCCTCCTCCTCGTCTTCTTTCTCCTCGTCCTCCTCTTTCTCCTCCTCCTTTTCCACCTTCTCCTCTTTCTCCTCCTCTTTCTCCACCTCCTCTTCTTTCTGCTCCTCCTACTCCTCCTCCTCGTCATCTTTCTCCTCGTCCTCCTCCTCCTCTTTCTCCTCATCTTTCTCCTCCTCCTCCTTTTCCTCCTCCTCCTCCTTTTCCTCCTCTTCCTCTTTCTCCTCCTCATCATCCTTATTCTCCTCTTTCTCGTCCTCTTCCTCTTCCATCTCTGACTCTTTCTCCTTCTCCTCCTTCTCCTCTATCTCCTGCTCGTCTTTCTCCTCCTCCTCCTTCCCCTCCTCCTCCTCTTCTTTCTCCTCCTCATGCTGTTTCTCCTCCTCCTCTTTCTCCTCGTCCTCTCTCTCCTCCTCCTCTTTCTCCTCGTCCTCTTTCTCCTCGTCCTCTTTTTCCTCCTCCTCCTCCTCTTCTTCTTTCTCCTCGTCCTCCTCATTCTCCTCGTCCTCTTTCTTCTTTTCCTCTTTCTCGTCCTCCTCTTTCTCTTCCTCCTCTTTCTCTTTGTCCTCCTCCTCCTCCTCTTTCTCCTCTTCCTCCTCTTTCACCTCCTCCTCCTCTTTCTCCTCCTACTCCTCCTCCTCTTTCTCCTCCTCCTCTTTCTCCTCCTACTCGTCCTCCCCTTTCTCCTCCTGCTCTTTCTCCTCCTCCTCTATCTCCTCCTCCTCTTTCTCCTCCTCCTCCTTCTCCTCCTCCTCCTTCTCCTCCTCCTCCTCGTCTTCTTTCTCCTCGTCCTCCTCTTTCTCCTCCTCCTCTTTCTCCTCGTCCTCTTTCTTAACCTCCTCCTCATCTTTCTGCTCCTCCTCTTTTTCCTGCTCCTCCTCTTTATCCTCCTCCTCTTTCTTATTCTCCTCTTTCTCGTCCTCTTTCTCTTCCATCTCTTTCTCTTTCTCCTTCTCCCCATCCTCCTCTATCTCCTACTCCTCTTTCTCCTCCTCCTCCTTTCCCTCCACCTCCTCCTCTAACTCCTCCTCCTCTTTCTCCTCCTCCTCCTCCTCTTTCTCCTCCTCCTCTTTCTCCTCTTCCTCTTTCTCCTCCTCCTCTTTCTCCTCCTCCTCTTTCTCCTCCTCCTACTCCTCCTCCTCCTCCTCGTCTTCTTTCTCCTCGTCCTCCTATTTCTCCTCCTCCTCCTCTTTCTCCTCCTGCTCTTTCTCCTCCTCCTCTATCTCCTCCTCCTCTTTCTCCTCCTCCTCCTTCTCCTCCTCCTCCTTCTCCTCCTCCTCCTCGTCTTCTTTCTCCTCGTCCTCCTCTTTCTCCTCCTCCTCTTTCTCCTCGTCCTCTTTTTTAACCTCCTCCTCATCTTTCTGCTCCTCCTCTTTTTCCTGCTCCTCCTCTTTATCCTCCTCCTCTTTCTTATTCTCCTCTTTCTCGTCCCCTTTCTCTTCCTTCTCTTTCTCTTTCTCCTTCTCCCCTTCCTCCTCTATCTCCTACTCGTCATTCTCCTCCTCCTCTTTTTCCTCCTCCTCTTTCTCCTCCTCCTCCTCTTCTTTCTCCTCCTCCACTTCTTCTTTCTCCTCGTTCTCCTCTTCCTCTTTCTCCTCCTCGCCTTTCTCCTCCTCCTCTTTTTCCTCCTCCTCCTCTTTCCCCTCCTCCTCTTTCTTATTCTCTCTTCCTCTTTCCCCTCCTCCTCTTTCTTCTTCTCCTCTTTCTTGGCCTCTTTCTCTTCCTTCTCTTTCTCTTTCTCATTCTCCTCCTCCTCCTCTATCTCCTCCTCCTCTTTCTCCTCCTCCTCTTTCTCCTCCTCCTCTTTCTCCTCCTCCCCTTTCTCCTCCTCCTATTTCTCCTCCTCCTCCTCTTCTTTCTCCTCCTCATGTTCCTTCTCCTCCTCCTCTTTTCCCTCCACCTCCTCTTCTATATCCTCCTCCTCTTTCTCCTCCTCCTCCTCCTCCTTCTCCACCTCTTTCTCCTCTTCCTCTTTCTCCTCTTTCTTCTCCTCCTCTTTTTCCACCTTCTCCTCCTCTTTCTACTCCTCCTCTTTATCCTCCTCTTCCCCTTTCTCCTCCTCCTCTTTCTCATTCTCCTCTTTCTCGTCCTCTTTCTCTTCCATTTCTTTGTCTTTCCCCTTCCTCCTCCTCCTCTATCTCCTCCTCTTTCTCCTCCTCCTCTTTCTCATCCTCCTCCTCTTTCTCCTCCTCCTACTCCTACTCCTCCTCCTCGTTTTCTTTCTGGTCGTCCTCCTCTTTCTCCTCTTCCTTTTCCACATTCTCCTCTTTCTCCTCCTCTTTCTGCACCTCCTCCTCTTTCTCCTCCTCTTTCTCCACCTCCTCCTCTTTCTCCTCCTCCTCCTCCTCGTCTTCTTTCTCCTCGTCCTCCTCCTCCTCTTTCTCATCCTCCTCCTCCTCTTTCTCCTCCTCCTTCTGCTGCTCCTCCTCCTCCTCGTCTTCTTTCTCCTCGTCCTCCTCTTTCTCCTCGTCCTCCTCTTTCTCCTCCTCCTCTTTCTCCACCATCTCCTCCTCTTTCTCCTCCTCCTTCTTTTCCTCCTCCTCCTCTTTCACCTCCTCATCATCCTTATTCTCCTCTTTCTCGTCCTCTTCCTCTTCCATCTCTTTCTCTTTCTCCTTCTCCTCCTCCTCCTCTATCTCCTGCTCGTCTTCCTCCTTTCCTCTTTCCCCTCCTCCTCCTCTTCTTTTTCCTCCTCCTCTCTTTCTCCTTGTCCTCTTTCTCCTCTCCTCTTTCTCCTCTTCTCTTTCTCCTTCCTCTTTCTTCCTCCCCCCTCCTCCTCTTCTTCTTTCTCCTCGTCCTCCTCATTCTCCTCGTCCTCTTTCCTCTTTTCCTCTTTCTCGTCCTCCTCTTTCTCTTCCTCCTCTTCCTCTTTCTCCTCCTCCTCCTCCTCTTCCTCCTCCTCCTCCTCTTTCTCCTCTTCCTCCTATTTCAACTCCTCCTCCTCTTTCTCCTCCTGCTGTTCCTCCTCCTCCTCTATCTCCTCCTCCTCTTTCTCCTCCTCCTCCTCATTCTCCTCCCCCTCCTTCTCCTCCTCCTTCTCGTCTTCTTTCTCCTCGTCCTCCTTTTTCTCCTCCTCCTCTTTCTCTTCGTCCTATTTCTTAACCTCCTCCTCATCTTTCTGCTCCTCCTCTTTTTCCTCCTCCTCCTCTTTCTCCTCCTCCTCTTTGTTATTCTCCTCTTTCTCGTCCTCTTTCTCTTCATTCTCTTTCTCTTCCTCCTACTCGTCTTTCTCCTCCTCCTCTTTTCCCTCCACCTCCTCCTCTATCTCCTCCTCCTCTTTCTCCTCCTCCTCCTCCTCTTTCTCCTCCTCCTCTTTCTCCTCTTCCTCTTTCTCCTCCTCCTCTTTCTCCTCCTCCTCTTTCTCCTCCTCCTCTTTCTCCTCCTCCCCTTTCTCCTCCTCCTCGTTCTACTCCTCCTCCTCTTATTTCTCCTCCTTATGCTCTTTCTCCTCTTCCTCCTCTTTTTCCTCCTCCTCTTTCTTATTCCCCTCTTTCTCGTCCTCTTTCTCTTCCATCTCTTTCTCTTTCTCCTTCCTCCTCCTACCCTATCTCCTCCTGTTACTCCTCCTCTTCTTTCTCCTCCTCCTCTTTCCCCTCCTCCTCTTTCTCCTCCTCCTCTTTCTCCTCCTCCTCTTTCTCCTCGTCCTCTCTCTCCTCCTCCTCTTTCTCCTCGTCCTCTTTTTCCTCCTCCTGCTCCTCTTCTTCTTTCTCCTCGTCCTCCTCATTCTCCTCGTCCTCTTTCTTCTTTTCCTCTTTCTCGTCCTCCTCTTTCTCTTCCTCCTCTTTCTCTTTCTCCTCCTCCTCCTCCTCTTTCTCCTCTTCCTCCTCTTTCACCTCCTCCTCCTCTTTCTCCTCCTACTCCTCCTTCTCTTTCTCCTCCTACTCGTCCTCCTCTTTCTCCTCCTGCTCTTTCTCCTCCTCCTCTATCTCCTCCTCCTCTTTCTCCTCCTCCTCCTTCTCCTCCTCCTCCTTCTCCTCCTCCTCCTCGTCTTCTTTCTCCTCGTCCTCCTCTTTCTCCTCCTCCTCTTTCTCCTTCTCCTCTTTCTTAACCTCCTCCTCATCTTTCTGCTCCTCCTCTTTTTCCTGCTCCTCCTCTTTATCCTCCTCCTCTTTCTTATTCTCCTCTTTCTCGTCCTCTTTCTCTTCCTTCTCTTTCTCTTTCTCCTTCTCCCCTTCCTCCTCTATCTCCTACTCGTCTTTCTCCTCCTCCTCTTTTTCCTCCTCCTCTTTCTCCTCCTCCTCCTCTTCTTTCTCCTCCTCCACTTCTTCTTTCTCCTCGTTCTCCTCTTCCTCTTTCTCCTCCTCGCCTTTCTCCTCCTCCTCTTTCCCCTCCTCCTCTTTCTTATTCTCTCTTCCTCTTTCCCCTCCTCCTCTTTCTTCTTCTCCTCTTTCTTGGCCTCTTTCTCTTCCTTCTCTTTCTCTTTCTCCTTCTCCTCCTCCTCCTCTATCTCCTCCTCCTCTTTCTCCTCCTCCTCTTTCTCCTCCTCCTCTTTCTCCTCCTCCTCTTTCTCCTCCTCCTATTTCTCCTCCTCCTCCTCTTCTTTCTCCTCCTCATGCTCCTTCTCCTCCTCCTCTTTTCCCTCCACCTCCTCCTCTATATCCTCCTCCTCTTTCTCCTCCTCCTCCTCCTCCTTCTCCTCCTCCTCTTTCTCCTCTTCCTCTTTCTCCTCTTTCTTCTCCTCCTCTTTTTCCACCTTCTCCTCCTCTTTCTACTCCTCCTCTTTATCCTCCTCTTCCCCTTTCTCCTCCTCCTCTTTCTCATTCTCCTCTTTCTCGTCCTCTTTCTCTTCCATTTCTTTCTCTTTCCCCTTCCTCCTCCTCCTCTATCTCCTCCTATTTCTCGTCCTCCTCTTTCTCCTCCTCCTCTTTCTCCTCCTCCTCTTTCTCATCCTCCTCCTCTTTCTCCTCCTCCTACTCCTACTCCTCCTCCTCGTTTTCTTTCTCCTCGTCCTCCTCTTTCTCCTCTTCCTTTTCCACATTCTCCTCTTTCTCCTCCTCTTTCTGCACCTCCTCCTCTTTCTCCTCCTCTTTCTCCACCTCCTCCTCTTTCTCCTCCTCCTCCTCCTCGTCTTCTTTCTCCTCGTCCTCCTCCTCCTCTTTCTCATCCTCCTCCTCCTCTTTCTCCTCCTCCTTCTGCTCCTCCTCCTCCTCTTTCACCTCCTCATCATCCTTATTCTCCTCTTTCTCGTCCTCTTCCTCTTCCATCTCTTTCTCTTTCTCCTTCTCCTCCTCCTCCTCTATCTCCTGCTCGTCTTCCTCCTTTCCTCTTTCCCCTCCTCCTCCTCTTCTTTTTCCTCCTCATGCTGTTTCTCCTTGTCCTCTTTCTCCTCGTCCTCTTTCTCCTCGTTCTCTTTCTCCTCGTTCTCTTTTTCCTCCCCCTCCTCCTCTTCTTCTTTCTCCTCGTCCTCCTCATTCTCCTCGTCCTCTTTCCTCTTTTCCTCTTTCTCGTCCTCCTCTTTCTTTTCCTCCTCTTCCTCTTTCTCCTCCTCCTCCTCCTCTTCCTCCTCCTCCTCCTCTTTCTCCTCTTCCTCCTCTTTCAACTCCTCCTCCTCTTTCTCCTCCTGCTGTTCCTCCTCCTCCTCTATCTCCTCCTCCTCTTTCTCCTCGTCCTCCTCTTTCTCCTCCCCCTCCTTCTCCTCCTCCTCCTCGTCTTCTTTCTCCTCGTCCTCCTCTTTCTCGTCCTCCTCTTTCTCCTCGTCCTATTTCTTAACCTCCTCCTCTTCTTTCTGCTCTTCCTCTTTTTCCTCCTCCTCCTCTTTCTCCTCCTCCTCTTTGTTATTCTCCTCCTTCTCGTCCTCTTTCTCTTCCTTCTCTTTCTCTTTCTCCTACTCGTCTTTCTCCTCCTCCTCTTTTCTCTCCACCTCCTCCTCTATCTCCTCCTCCTCTTTCTCCTCCTCCTCCTCCTCTTTCTCCTCCTCCTCTTTCTCCTCTTCCTCTTTCTCCTCCTCCTCTTTCTCCTCCTCCTCTTTCCCCTCCTCCTCTTTCTCCTCCTCCCCTTTCTCCTCCTCCTGGTTCTACTCCTCCTCCTCTTATTTCTCCTCCTCATGCTCTTTCTCCTCTTCCTCCTCTTTTTCCTCCTCCTCTTTCTTATTCCCCTCTTTCTCGTCCTCTTTCTGTTCCATCTCTTTCTCTTTCTCCTTCCTCCTCCTCCCCTATCTCCTCCTGTTACTCCTTCTCCTCTTTCTCCTCCTGCTGTTCCTCCTCCTCCTCCTCTATCTCCTCCTCCTCTTTCTCCTCCTCCTCCTCTTCCTCCTCCCCCTCCTTCTCCTCCTCCTCCTCGTCTTCTTTCTCCTCGTCCTCCTCTTTCTCCTCCTCCTCTTTCTCCTCGTCCTCTTTCTTAACCTCCTCCTCATCTTTCTGCTCCTCCTCTTTTTCCTCCTCCTCCTCTTTCTCCTCCTCCTCTTTCTTATTCTCCTCTTTCTCGTCCTCTTTCTCTTCCTTCTCTTTCTCTTTCTCCTTCTCCCCATCCTCCTCTATCTCCTACTCGTCTTTCTCCTCCTCCTCTTTTCCCTCCACCTCCTACTCTAACTCCTCCTCCTCTTTCTCCTCCTCCTCCTCCTCTTTCTCCTCCTCCTCTTTCTCCTCTTCCTCTTTCTCCTCCTCCTCTTTCTCCTCCTCCTCTTTCTCCTCCTCCTCCTCCTCCTCGTCTTCTTTCTCCTCGTCCTCCTATTTCTCCTCCTCCTCCTCTTTCTCGTCCTCCTCTTTCTCCTACTCCTCTTTCTCCTCCTCCTCTTTTTCATCCTCCTCCTCTTTCTCCTCCTCCTCTTTCTTATTCTTCTCTTTCTCGTCCTCTTTCTCTTCCATCTCTTTCTCTTTCTCCTTCTCCTCCTCCTCCTCTATCTCCTCCTCGTCCTTCTCCTCCTCCTCTTTCTCCTCCTCGTCCTCTTCTTTCTCCTCCTCCTCCTCTTTCTTCTCCTCCTCTTTCTCCTCCTCCTCTTTCTCCTCCTCCTCTTTTTAATCTCCTCCTCTTTCTTCTCCTCCTCTTCCAAAATCTGCTCTTTCTCGTCCTCTTTCTCTTCCATCTCTTTCTCTTTCTCCTTCTCCTCCTCGTCCTCTATCTCCTCCTCGTCTTTCTCCTCCTCTTTCTCCTGCTCCTCTTTCTCCTCCTCCTCTTTTCCCTCCACCTCCTCCTCTATCTCCTCCTCCTCTTTCTCCTCCTCCTCCTCCTCTTTCTCCTCCTCCTCTTTCTCCTCTTCCTCTTTCTGCTCCTCCTCCTTTTCCTCCTCCTCCTCTTTCTCCTCCTCATCTTCCTTATTCTCCTCTTTCTCGTCCTCTTCCTCTTCCATCTCTTTCTCTTTCTCCTTCTCCTCCTCCTCCTCTATCTCCTGCTCGTCTTCCTGCTCCTCCTCTTTCCCCTCCTCCTCCTCTTCTTTCTCCTCCTCATGCTGTTTCTCCTCGCCCGCTTTCTCCTCGTCCTCTTTCTCCTCCTCCTCTTTTTCCTCCTTCTCCTCCTCTTCTTCTTTCTCCTCGTTCTCCTCATTCTCCTCGTCCTCTTTCCTCTTTTCCTCTTTCTCGTCCTCCTCTTTCTCCTGCTCCTCCTCTTTCTCCTCTTCCTCCACTTTCAACTCCTCCTCCTCTTTCTCCTCCTGCTGTTCCTCCTCCTCCTCTATCTCCTCCTCCTCTTTCTCCTCCTCCTCCTCTTTCTCCTCCCCTCCTTCTCCTCCTCCTCCCCGTCTTCTTTCTCCTCGTCCTCCTCTTTCTCCTCCTCCTCTTTCTCCTCGTCCTCTTTCTTAACCTGCTCCTCATCTTTCTGCTCCTCCTCTTTTTCCTCCTCCTCCTCTTTCTCCTCCTCCTCTTTCTTATTCTCCTCTTTCTCGTCCTCTTTCTCTTCCTTCTCTTTCTCTTTCTCCTTCTCCTCCTCCTCCTCTATCTCCTCCTCGTCCTTCTCCTCCTCCTCTTTCTCCTCCTCGTCCTCTTCTTTCTCCTCCTCATGCTGTTTCTCCTCCTCCTCTTTCTCCTCCTCCTCATTCTCTTCTTTTTCTTCCTTATGCTGTTTCTCCTCCTCCTCTTTCTCCTCCTCCTCCTCTTTCTCCTCCTCCTCTTTCTCCACCTCCCCTTTCTCCTCCTCCTCTTTCTCTTCCTCATGCTCTTTCTCCTCTTCCTCCTCTTTTTCCTCCTCCTCTTTGTCATTCTCCTCTTTCTCGTCCTCTTTCTCTTCCACCTCTTTCTCTTTCTCCTTCCTCCTCCTCCTCTATCTCCTCCTCTTTCTACTCCTCCTCTTTCTCCTCCTCCTCTTTCTACTCCTCCTCTTTCTCCTCCTCCTCTTTCTCCTGCTCCTCTTTTCCCTCCACCTCCTCCTCTTTCTGCTCTTCCTCTTTCTCCTACTTCTCTTTCTCCTCCTCCTCTTTCTCCTCCTTCTCCTCCTCCTCCTCCTCCTCGTCTTCTTTCTCCTCGTCCTCCTCTTTCTCCTCCTACTCGTCTTTCTCCTCCTCCTCTTTTTCCTCCTCCTCCTCTTTCCCCTCCTCCTCTTTCTTATTCTCTCATCCTCTTTCCCCTCCTCCTCTTTCTTATTCTCCTCTTTCTCGGCCTCTTTCTCTTCCTTCTCTTTCTCTTTCTTCTTCTCCTCCTCCTACTCTATCTCCTCCTCCTCTTTCTCCTCCTCCTCTTTCTCCTCCTCCCCTTTCTGCTCCTCCTCTTTCTCCTCCTCCTCCTCTTATTTCTCCACCTCATGCTCTTTCTCCTCCTCCTCTTTTCCCTCCACCTCCTCCTCTATATCCTCCTCCTCTTTCTCCTCCTCCTCCTCCTCCTCCTTCTCCTCCTCCTCTTTCTCCTCTTCCTCTTTCTCCTCTTTCTCCTCCTCCTCTTTTTCCACCTTCTCCTCCTCTTTCTACTCCTCCTCTTTATCCTCCTCTTCCCGTTTATCCTCCTCCTCTTTCTCCTCCTCCTCTTTCTCATTCTCCTCTTTCTCGTCCTCTTTCTCTTCCATCTCTTTCTCTTTCTCTTTCTCCTTCCGCCTCCTCCTCTATCTCCTCCTCTTTCTCCTCCTCCTCTTTCGCCTCCTCCTCTATCTCCTCCTCCTCCTTCTCTTTCTCCTCCTCCTACTCCTCCTCCTCGTCTTCTTCCTCCTCGTCCTCCTCTTTCTCCTCCTCCTCCTCTTTCTCCTCGTCCTCTTTCTTAACCTCCTCCTCATCTTTCTGCTCCTCCTCTTTCCCCTCCTCCTCTTTCTTATTCTCTCTTCCTCTTTCCCCTCCTCCTCTTTCTTATTCTCGTCTTTCTCGGCCTCTTTCTCTTCCTTCTCTTTCTCTTTCTCCTTCTCCTCCTCCTCCTCTATCTCCTCCTCCTCTTTCTCCTCCTCCTCTTTCTCCTTCTCCTCTTTCTCCTCTTCCCCTTTCTCCTCCTCCTCTTTCTCCTCCTCCTCCTCTTCTTTCTCCTCCTCATGCTGTTTCTCCTCCTCCTCTATTCCGTCCACCTCCTCCTCTATATCCTCCTCCTCTTTCTCCTCCTCCTCCTCCTCCTTCTCCTTCTCCTCTTCCTCCTCTTCCTCTTTCTCCTCTTTCTCCTCCTCCTCTTTTTCCACCTTCTCCTCCTCTTTCTACTCCTCCTTTTTATCCTCCTCCTCCCCTTTCTCCTCCTCCTCTTTCTCATTCTCCTCTTTCTCGTCCTCTTTCTCTTCCATTTCTTTATCTTTCCCCTTCCTCCTCCTCCTCTATCTCCTCCTCTTTCTCCTCCTCCTCTTTCTCCTCCTCCTCTTTCTCCTCCTCCTCTTTCTCATCCTCCTCCTCTTTCTCATCCTCCTCTTTCTCCTTCTCCTGCTCCTCTTTCTCCTCCTCCTCTTTCTCCTCTTCCTCTTTCTCCTCCTCCTCTTTCTCCTCCTCCTATTTCTCCTCCTCCTCCTCTTCTTCTTTCTCCTCGTCCTCCTCTTTCTCCTCCTCCTCTTCTTTCTCCTCTTCCTCTTTTTCCACCTTCTCCTCCTCTTTCACCTCCTCCTCTTTTTCCTCCTCCTCCTCTTTTTCCTCCTCCTCCTCTTTCTCCTCCTTCTCTTTCTTATTCTGCTCTTTCTTGTCCTCTTTCTCTTCCATCTCTTTCTCTTTCTCCTTCTCCTCCTCCTCCTCTATCTCCTCCTCGTCCTGCTCCTCCTCCTCTTTCTCCTCCTCGTCCTCTTCTTTCTCCTCCTCATGCTGTTTCTCCTCCTCCTCTTTCTTCTCCTCATCATTCTCTTCTTTTTCTTCCTTATGCTGTTTCTCCTCCTCCTCTTCCTCATCCTCCTCTTTCTCCTCCTCCCCTTTCTCCTCCACCTCTTTCTCCTCCTCCTCCTCTTCTTTCTCCTCCTCATGCTCTTTCTCCTCTTCCTCCTCTTTTTCCTCCTCCTCTATGTCATTCTCCTCTTTCTCGTCCTCTTTCTCTTCCATCTCTTTCTCTTTCTCCTTCCCCCTCCTCCTCTATCTCCTCCTCTTTCCCCTCCTCCTCTTTCTCCTCCTCCTCTTTCTCCTCCTCCTCTTTCTCTTCCTCCTCTTTCTCCTCCTCCTCTTTCTCATCCTCCTCCTCCTCTTTCTCCTCCTCCTCCTCCTCCTCCTCCTCCCCGTCTTCTTTCTCCTCGTGCTCCTCTTTCTACTCCTCCTCCTCTTTCTTCTCCTCCTCTTTCTCCTCCTCCTCTTTTTCATCCTCCTCCTCTTTCTCCTCCTCCTCTTCCTAATTCTGCTCTTTCTCGTCCTCTTTCTCTTCCATCTCTTTCTCTTTCTCCTTCCTCCTCCTCCTCTATCTCCTCCTCTTTCCCCTCCTCCTCTTTCTCCTCCTCCTCTTTCTCCTCCTCCTCTTTCTCTTCCTCCTCTTTCTCCTCCTCCTCTTTCTCATCCTCCTCCTCCTCTTTCTCCTCCTCCTACTCCTCCTCCTCCTCCTCGTCTTCTTTCTCCTCGTCCTCCTATTTCTCCTCCTCCTCCTCTTTCTCCTCCTACTCTTTCTCCTACTCCTCTTTCTCCTCCTCCTGTTTTTCATCCTCCTCCTCTTTCTTATTATTCTCTTTCTCGTCCTCTTTCTCTTCCATCTCTTTCTCTTTCTCCTTCCTCCTCCTCCCCTATCTCCTCCTGTTACTCCTCCTCCTCTTTCTCCTCCTCCTCCTCCTCCTCCTCCTCCTCCCCGTCTTCTTTCTCCTCGTCTCCTCTTTCTCCTCCTCCTCCTCTTTCTTCTCCTCCTCTTTCTCCTCCTCCTCTTTTTCTCCTCCTCCTCTTTCTCCTCCTCCTCTTCCTTTCTGCTCTTTCTCGTCCTCTTTCTCTTCCATCTCTTTCTCTTTCTCCTTCTCCTCCTCGTCCTCTATCTCCTCCTCGTCTTTCTCCTCCTCCTCTTTCTGCTGCTCCTCTTTCTCCTCCTCCTCCTCTTCTTTCTCCTCCTCATGCTGTTTCTCCTCCTCTTCTTTCTCCTCCTCCTACTCCTCCTCCTCCTCCTCGTCTTCTTTCTCCTCGTCCTCCTCTTTCTCCTCCTCCTCCTCCTCTTTCTTCTCCTCCTCTTTCTCCTCCTCCTCTTTCTCATCCTCCTCTTTTTCATCCTCCTCCTCTTTCTCCTCCTCCTCTTCCTAATTCTGCTCTTTCTCGTCCTCTTTCTCTTCCATCTCTTTCTCTTTCTCCTTCTCCTCCTCGTCCTCTATCTCCTCCCCGTCTTTCTCCTCCTCTTCTTTTTCCTGTTCCTCTTTCTCCTCCTCCTCCTCTTCTTTTCTCCTCCTCCTCCTCTTTCTCTCCTCCTCTTCTTTCACCTCCTACTCTTTCTCCCTCTCCTCTTTCTCCTCCTCCTCTTTCTTTCTCCTCCTCCACCTTTCTCCTCCTCCTCTTTCTCCTCCTCCTCCTCCTCTTATTTCTCCTCCTCATGATCTTTCTCCTCTTCCTCCTCTTTTCCCTCCGCCTCTTTCTTATTCTCCTCTTTCTCGTCCTTTTTCTCTTCCATCTCTTTCTATTTCTCCTTCCTCCTCCTCCCCTATCTCCTCCTGTTACTCCTCCTCCTCTTTCTCCTCCTCCTCGTTCTCCTCCTCCTCTTTCTCCTCCTCCTCTTTCCCCTCCTCCTCTTTCTCCTCCTCCTCTTTCTCCTCCTCCTCCTCCTCCTCCTCCTCCCCGTCTTCTTTATCCTCGTGCTCCTCTTTCTACTCCTCCTCCTCTTTCTTCTCCTCCTCTTTCTCCTCCTCCTCTTTTTCATCCTCCTCCTCTTTCTCCTCCTCCTCTTCCTAATTCTGCTCTTTCTCGTCCTCTTTCTCTTCCATCTCTTTCTCTTTCTCCTTCCTCCTCCTCCTCTATCTCCTCCTCTTTCCCCTCCTCCTCTTTCTCCTCCTCCTCTTTCTCCTCCTCCTCTTTCTCTTCCTCCTCTTTCTCCTCCTCCTCTTTCTCATCCTCCTCCTCCTCTTTCTCCTCCTCCTACTCCTCCTCCTCCTCCTCGTCTTCTTTCTCCTCGTCCTCCTATTTCTCCTCCTCCTCCTCTTTCTCCTCCTCCTCTTTCTCTTCCTCCTCTTTCTCCTCCTCCTCTTTCTCATCCTCCTCCTCCTCTTTCTCCTCCTCCTCCTCCTCCTCCTCCTCCCCGTCTTCTTTCTCCTCGTGCTCCTCTTTCTACTCCTCCTCCTCTTTCTTCTCCTCATCTTTCTCCTCCTCCTCTTTTTCATCCTCCTCCTCTTTCTCCTCCTCCTCTTCCTAATTCTGCTCTTTCTCGTCCTCTTTCTCTTCCATCTCTTTCTCTTTCTCCTTCCTCCTCCTCCTCTCTCTCCTCCTCTTTCCCCTCCTCCTCTTTCTCCTCCTCCTCTTTCTCCTCCTCCTCTTTCTCTTCCTCCTCTTTCTCCTCCTCCTCTTTCTCATCCTCCTCCTCCTCTTTCTCCTCCTCCTCCTCCTCCTCCTCCTCCTCGTCTTCTTTCTCCTCGTCCTCCTATTTCTCCTCCTCCTCCTCTTTCTCCTCCTACTCTTTCTCCTACTCCTCTTTCTCCTCCTCCTGTTTTTCATCCTCCTCCTCTTTCTTATTATTCTCTTTCTCGTCCTCTTTCTCTTCCATCTCTTTCTCTTTCTCCTTCCTCCTCCTCCCCTATCTCCTCCTGTTACTCCTCCTCCTCTTTCTCCTCCTCCTCCTCCTCCTCCTCCTCCCCGTCTTCTTTCTCCTCGTGCTCCTCTTTCTCCTCCTCCTCCTCTTTCTTCTCCTCCTCTTTCTCCTCCTCCTCTTTTTCATCCTCCTCCTCTTTCTCCTCCTCCTCTTCCTAATTCTGCTCTTTCTCGTCCTCTTTCTCTTCCATCTCTTTCTCTTTCTCCTTCTCCTCCTCGTCCTCTATCTCCTCCTCGTCTTTCTCCTCCTCCTCTTTCTGCTGCTCCTCTTTCTCCTCCTCCTCCTCTTCTTTCTCCTCCTCATGCTGTTTCTCCTCCTCTTCTTTCTCCTCCTCCTACTCCTCCTCCTCCTCCTCGTCTTCTTTCTCCTCGTCCTCCTCTTTCTCCTCCTCCTCCTCCTCTTTCTTCTCCTCCTCTTTCTCCTCCTCCTCTTTCTCATCCTCCTCTTTTTCATCCTCCTCCTCTTTCTCCTCCTCCTCTTCCTAATTCTGCTCTTTCTCGTCCTCTTTCTCTTCCATCTCTTTCTCTTTCTCCTTCTCCTCCTCGTCCTCTATCTCCTCCCCGTCTTTCTCCTCCTCTTCTTTTTCCTGTTCCTCTTTCTCCTCCTCCTCCTCTTCTTTCTCCTCCTCATACTGTTTCTCCTCCTCTTCTTTCACCTCCTACTCTTTCTCCTCCTCCTCTTTCTCCTCCTCCTCTTTCTCCTCCTCCCCTTTCTCCTCCTCCTCTTTCTCCTCCTCCTCCTCCTCTTATTTCTCCTCCTCATGATCTTTCTCCTCTTCCTCCTCTTTTCCCTCCGCCTCTTTCTTATTCTCCTCTTTCTCGTCCTTTTTCTCTTCCATCTCTTTCTATTTCTCCTTCCTCCTCCTCCCCTATCTCCTCCTGTTACTCCTCCTCCTCTTTCTCCTCCTCCTCGTTCTCCTCCTCCTCTTTCTCCTCCTCCTCTTTCTCCTCCTCCTCTTTCTCATCGTCCTCCTCCTCTTTCTTCTCCTCCTACTCCTCCTCCTCCTCCTCGTCTTCTTTCTCCTCGTCCTCCTCTTTCTCCTCGTCCTCCTCTTTCTTCTCCTCATGTTTCTCCCCCTCCTCTTTTTTCCTCCTCCTCTTTCTCATCCTCCTCCTCTTTCTTCTCCTCCTCTTCTAATTCTGCTCTTTCTCGTCCTCTTTCTCTTCCATCTCTTTCTCTTTCTCCTTCTCCTCCTCGTCCTCTATCTCCTCCTCGACTTTCTCCTCTCCCTCTTACTCCTGCTCCTCTTTCTCCTCCTCCTCTTTTCCCTCCACATCCTCCTCTATCTCCTCCTCCTCTTTCTCCTCCTCCTGCTCCTCTTTCTCCTCCTCCTCTCTTTCTCCTCTTCCTCTTTCTCCTCCTCCTCTTTCTCCTCCTCCTATTTCTCCTCCTCCTCCTCCTCGTCTTCTTTCTCCTCCTACTCCTCTTTCTCCTCTTCCTCTTTTTCCAACTTCTCCTCCTCTTTCACCTCCTCCTCTTTTTCCTCCTCCTCCTCTTTTTCCTCCTCCTCCTCTTTCTCCTCCTTCTCTTTCTTATTCTGCTCTTTCTTGTCCTCTTTCTCTTCCATCTCTTTCTCTTTCTCCTCCTCCTCCTCCTCCTCTATCTCCTCCTCGTCCTTTTCCTCCTCCTCTTTCTCCTCCTCGTCCTCTTCTTTCTCCTCCTCATGCTGTTTCTCGTCCTCCTCTTTCTCCTCCTCCTCATTCTCTTCTTTTTCTTCCTTATGCTGTTTCTCCTCCTCCTCTTTCTCCTCCTCTTCTTTCTCCTCCTCATGCTCTTTCTCCTCTTCCTCCTCTTTTTCCTCCTCCTCTATGTCATTCTCCTGTTTCTCGTCCTCTTTCTCTTCCATCTCTTTCTCTTTCTCCTTCCTCCTCCTCCTCTATCTCCTCCTCTTTCTCCTCCTCCTCTTTCTCCTCCTCCTCTTTCTCCTCCTCCTCTTTCTCCTCCTCCTCTTTCTCATCCTCCTCCTCCTCTTTCTCCTCGTCCTACTCCTCCTCCTCCTCCTCGTCTTCTTTCTCCTCGTCCTCCTCTTTCTCCTCCTCCTCCTCTTTCTCCTCCTCCTCTTTCTCCTCCTCCTCTATCTCCTCCTCCTCTTTCTCATCCTCCTCCTCCTCTTTCTCCTCCTACTCCTCCTCCTCCTCGTCTTCTTTCTCCTCGTCCTCCTCTTTCTCCTCCTCCTCCTCCTCTTTCTTCTCCTCCTCTTTCTCCTCCTCCTCTTTCTCATCCTCCTCTTTTTCATCCTCCTCCTCTTTCTCCTCCTCCTCTTCCTAATTCTGCTCTTTCTCGTCCTCTTTCTCTTCCATCTCATTCTCTTTCTCCTTCTCCTCCTCGTCCTCTATCTCCTCCCCGTCTTTCTCCTCCTCCTCTTTTTCCTGTTCCTCTTTCTCCTCCTCCTCCTCTTCTTTCTCCTCCTCATACTGTTTCTCCTCCTCTTCTTTCACCTCCTCCTCTTTCTCCTCCTCCTCTTTCTCCTCCTCCTCTTTCTCCTCCTCCTCTTTCTCCTCCTCCTCTTTCTCCTCCTTCTCCTCCTCTTATTTCTCCTCCTCATGATCTTTCTCCTCTTCCTCCTCTTTTCCCTCCGCCTCTTTCTTATTCTCCTCTTTCTCGTCCTTTTTCTCTTCCATCTCTTTCTATTTCTCCTTCCTCCTCCTCCCCTATCTCCTCCTGTTACTCCTCCTCCTCTTTCTCCTCCTCCTCTTTCTCCTCCTCCTCTTTCTCCTCCTCCTCTTTCTCCTCCTCCTCTTTCTCATCGTCCTCCTCCTCTTTCTTCTCCTCCTACTCCTCCTCCTCCTCCTCGTCTTCTTTCTCCTCGTCCTCCTCTTTCTCCTCCTACTCCTCTTTCTTCTCCTCCTCTTTCTCCCCCTCCTCTTTCTCCTCCTCCTCTTTTTCATCCTCCTCCTCTTTCTTCTCCTCCTCTTCCTAATTCTGCTCTTTCTCGTCCTCTTTCTCTTCCATCTCTTTCTCTTTCTCCTTCTCCTCCTCGTCCTCTATCTCCTCCTCGACTTTCTCCTCCCCCTCTTACTCCTGCTCCTCTTTCTCCTCCTCCTCTTTTCCCTCCACCTCCTCCTCTATCTCCTCCTCCTCTTTCTCCTCCTCCTCTCCTCTCTTTCTCCTCCTCCTCTTTCTCCTCTTCCTCTTTCTCACCTCCTCCTCTTCTCCTCCTCCTCTTTCTCCTCCTCCTCCTCCCTCGTCTTCTTTCTCGTCCTCCTCCTCTTTCTCCTCTCTTCCTCTTTTTCCAACTTCTCCTCCTCTTTCACCTCCTCCTCTTTTTCCTCCTCCTCCTCTTTTTCCTCCTCCTCCTCTTTCTCCTCCTTCTCTTTCTTATTCTGCTCTTTCTTGTCCTCTTTCTCCTCCTCCTCCTCCTCCTCTATCTCCTCCTCTCCTTCTCCTGCTCCTCTTTCTCCTCCTCGTCCTCTTCTTTCTCCTCCTCATGCTGTTTCTCTCCTCCTCCTCTTTCTCCTCCTCCTCATTCTCTTCTTTTTCTTCCTGCTGTTTCTCCTCCTCCTCTTTCTCCTCCTCTTCTTTCTCCTCCTCATGCTCTTTCTCCTCTTCCTCCTCTTTTTCCTCCTCCTCTTCTTCTCCTGTTTCTCGTCCTCTTTCTCTTCCATCTCTTTCTCTTTCTCCTTCCTCCTCCTCCTCTATATCCTCCTCTTTCTCCTCCTCCTCTTTCTCCTCCTCCTCTTTCTCCTCCTCCTCTTTCTCATCCTCCTCCTCCTCTTTCTCCTCGTCCTACTCCTCCTCCTCCTCCTCGTCTTCTTTGTCCTCGTCCTCCTATTTCTCCTCCTCCTCCTCTTTCTCCTCCTCCTCTTTCTCCTACTCCTCATTCTCCTCCTCCTCTTTTTCATCCTCCTCCTCTTTCTCCTGCTCCTCTTTCTTATTCTTCTCTTTCTCGTCCTCTTTCTCTTCCATCTCTTTCTCTTTCTCCTTCTCCTCCTCCTTCTATCTCCTTCTCGTCTTTTTCCTCCTCCTCTTTCTCCTCCTCCTCTTTCTCCTCCTCCTCCTCTTCTTTCTCCTCCTCACTCTTTCTCCTCCTCTTCATTCTTCTCCTCCTCTTTCTCCTCCTCCTCTTTCTCCTCCTCCTCTTTCTCCTCGTCCCCTTTCTCCTCCTCCTCTTTCTCCTCCTCCTCCTCTTATTTCTCCTCCTCATGCTCTTTCTCCTCTTCCTCCTCTTTTTCCTCCTCCTCTCTTTCTTTTTCTCCTCTTTCTCGTCCTCTTTCTCTTCATCTCTTTCTCTTTCTCCTTCCTCCTCCTCCCCTATCTCCTCCTCTTACTCCTCCTCCTCTTTCTCCTCCTACTCTTTCTCCTCCTCCTCTTTCTCCTCCTCCTCTTTCTCCTCCTCCTCTTTCTCCTCCTCCTCCTCCTCTTTCTCCTCCTCCTACTCCTCCTCCTCCTCCTCGTCTTCTTTCTCCTCGTCCTCCTCTTTCTCCTCCTCCTCCTCTTTCTTCTCCTCCTCTTTCTCCTCCTACTCTTTCTCCTCCTCCTCTTTTTCATCCTCCTCCTCTTTTTCCTCCTCTTCTTCCTAATTCTGCTCTTTCTCGTCCTCTTTCTCTTCCATCTCTTTCTCTTTCTCCTTCTCCTCCTCGTCCTCCATCTCCTCCTCGTCTTTCTCCTCCTCCTCTTTCTCCTGCTCCTCTTTCTCCTCCTCCTCCTCTTTCTTCTCCTCCTCTTTCTCCTCCTCCTCCTCTTCTTTCTCCTCCTCCTCTTTCTCCTCCTCCTCTTTCTCCTCCTCCTCTTTCTCCTCCTCCTCTTTCTCCTCGTCCTTCTTCTCCTCCTCCTCCTCTTCTTCTTTCTCCTCGTCCTGCTCATTCTCCTCCTCCTCATTCTTCTTTTCCTCTTTCTCGTCCTCCTCTTTCTCCTCTTTCTCTTTCTCATCCTCCTCCTCCTCTTTCTCCTCCTCCTCCTCTTTCTCCTCTTCCTCCTCTTCCTCCTCTTTCACCTCCTCCTCCTATTTCTCCTCCTCCTCCTCCTCTTTCTCCTCCTACTCGTCCTCCTCTTTCTCCTCCTCCTCCTCCTCCTCGTCTTCTTTCTCCTCTTTCTACTCCTCCTCTTTCTCCTCCTCCTCTTTCACCTCCTCCTCCTCCTCGTCTTCTTTCTCCTCGTCCTCCTCTTTCTCCTCCTCCTCCTCTTTCTCCTCCTCCTCTTTCTCCTCCTCCTCTTTCTCCTCCTCCTCTTTCTCATCCTCCTCCTCCTCTTTCTCCTCCTACTCCTCCTCCTCCTCCTCGTCTTCTTTCTCCTCGTCCTCCTCTTTCTCCTCCTCCTCCTCCTCTTTCTTCTCCTCCTCTTTCTCCTCCTCCTCTTTCTCATCCTCCTCTTTTTCATCCTCCTCCTCTTTCTCCTCCTCCTCTTCCTAATTCTCCTCTTTCTCGTCCTTTTTCTCTTCCATCTCTTTCTATTTCTCCTTCCTCCTCCTCCCCTATCTCCTCCTGTTACTCCTCCTCCTCTTTCTCCTCCTCCTCGTTCTCCTCCTCCTCTTTCTCCTCCTCCTCTTTCTCCTCCTCCTCTTTCTCATCGTCCTCCTCCTCTTTCTTCTCCTCCTACTCCTCCTCCTCCTCCTCGTCTTCTTTCTCCTCGTCCTCCTCTTTCTCCTCGTCCTCCTCTTTCTTCTCCTCATGTTTCTCCCCCTCCTCTTTTTCCTCCTCCTCTTTTTCATCCTCCTCCTCTTTCTTCTCCTCCTCTTGCTAATTCTGCTCTTTCTCGTCCTCTTTCTCTTCCATCTCTTTCTCTTTCTCCTTCTCCTCCTCGTCCTCTATCTCCTCCTCGACTTTCTCCTCTCCCTCTTACTCCTGCTCCTCTTTCTCCTCCTCCTCTTTTCCCTCCACATCCTCCTCTATCTCCTCCTCCTCTTTCTCCTCCTCCTGCTCCTCTTTCTCCTCCTCCTCTTTCTCCTCTTCCTCTTTCTCCTCCTCCTCTTTCTCCTCCTCCTATTTCTCCTCCTCCTCCTCCTCGTCTTCTTTCTCCTCCTACTCCTCTTTCTCCTCTTCCTCTTTTTCCAACTTCTCCTCCTCTTTCACCTCCTCCTCTTTTTCCTCCTCCTCCTCTTTTTCCTCCTCCTCCTCTTTCTCCTCCTTCTCTTTCTTATTCTGCTCTTTCTTGTCCTCTTTCTCTTCCATCTCTTTCTCTTTCTCCTCCTCCTCCTCCTCCTCTATCTCCTCCTCGTCCTTTTCCTCCTCCTCTTTCTCCTCCTCGTCCTCTTCTTTCTCCTCCTCATGCTGTTTCTCCTCCTCATTCTCTTCTTTTTTCTTCCTTCTCTTTCTCCTCCTCCTCTTTCTCCTCCTCTTCTTTCTCCTCCTCCTCTTTCTCCTCTTCCTCCTCTTTCTCCTCCCCCTCTATGTCATTCTCCTGTTTCTCGTCCTCTTTCTCTTCCATCTCTTTCTCTTTCTCCTTCCTCCTCCTCCTCTATCTCCTCCTCTTTCTCCTCCTCCTCTTTCTCCTCCTCCTCTTTCTCCTCCTCCTCTTTCTCCTCCTCCTCTTTCTCCTCCTCCTCCTCCTCTTTCTCCTCGTCCTACTCCTCCTCCTCCTCCTCGTCTTCTTTCTCCTCGTCCTCCTCTTTCTCCTCCTCCTCCTCTTTCTCCTCCTCCTCTTTCTCCTCCTCCTCTTTCTCCTCCTCCTCTTTTTCATCCTCCTCCTCTTTCTTCTCCTCCTCTTCCTAATTCTGCTCTTTCTCGTCCTCTTTCTCTTCCATCTCTTTCTCTTTCTCCTTCTCCTCCTCGTCCTCTATCTCCTCCTCGACTTTCTCCTCCCCCTCTTACTCCTGCTCCTCTTTCTCCTCCTCCTCTTTTCCCTCCACCTCCTCCTCTATCTCCTCCTCCTCTTTCTCCTCCTCCTGCTCCTCTCTTTCTCCTCCTCCTCTTTCTCCTCTTCCTCTTTCACCTCCTCCTCATTCTCCTCCTCCTATTTCTCCTCCTCCTCCTCCTCGTCTTCTTTCTCGTCCTCCTCCTCTTTCTCCTCTTCCTCTTTTTCCAACTTCTCCTCCTTTTTCACCTCCTCCTCTTTTTCCTCCTCCTCCTCTTTTTCCTCCTCCTCCTCTTTCTCCTCCTTCTCTTTCTTATTCTGCTCTTTCTTGTCCTCTTTCTCCTCCTCCTCCTCCTCTATCTCCTCCTCGTCCTTCTCCTGCTCCTCTTTCTCCTCCTCGTCCTCTTCTTTCTCCTCCTCATGCTGTTTCTCCTCCTCCTCTTTCTCCTCCTCCTCATTCTCTTCTTTTTCTTCCTTATGCTGTTTCTCCTCCTCCTCTTTCTCCTCCTCTTCTTTCTCCTCCTCATGCTCTTTCTCCTCTTCCTCCTCTTTTTCCTCCTCCTCTATGTCATTCTCCTGTTTCTCGTCCTCTTTCTCTTCCATCTCTTTCTCTTTCTCCTTCCTCCTCCTCCTCTATATCCTCCTCTTTCTCCTCCTCCTCTTTCTCCTCCTCCTCTTTCTCCTCCTCCTCTTTCTCCTCCTCCTCTTTCTCATCCTCCTCCTCCTCTTTCTCCTCGTCCTACTCCTCCTCCTCCTCCTCGTCTTCTTTCTCCTCGTCCTCCTATTTCTCCTCCTCCTCCTCTTTCTCCTCCTCCTCTTTCTCCTACTCCTCATTCTCCTCCTCCTCTTTTTCATCCTCCTCCTCTTTCTCCTGCTCCTCTTTCTTATTCTTCTCTTTCTCGTCCTCTTTCTCTTCCATCTCTTTCTCTTTCTCCTTCTCCTCCTCCTCGTCTATCTCCTTCTCGTCTTTTTCCTCCTCCGCTTTCTCCTCCTCCTCTTTCTCCTCCTCCTCCTCTTCTTTCTCCTCCTCATACTGTTTCTCCTCCTCTTCATTCTTCTCCTCCTCTTTCTCCTCCTCCTCTTTCTCCTCCTCCTCTTTCTCCTCGTCCCCTTTCTCCTCCTCCTCTTTCTCCTCCTCCTCCTCTTATTTCTCCTCCTCATGCTCTTTCTCCTCTTCCTCCTCTTTTTCCTCCTCCTCTATGTCATTCTCCTGTTTCTCGTCCTCTTTCTCTTCCATCTCTTTCTCTTTCTCCTTCCTCCTCCTCCTCTATATCCTCCTCTTTCTCCTCCTCCTCTTTCTCCTCCTCCTCTTTCTCCTCCTCCTCTTTCTCATCCTCCTCCTCCTCTTTCTCCTCGTCCTACTCCTCCTCCTCCTCCTCGTCTTCTTTCTCCTCGTCCTCCTATTTCTCCTCCTCCTCCTCTTTCTCTTCCTCCTCTTTCTCCTACTCCTCATTTTCCTCCTCCTCTTTTTCATCCTCCTCCTCTTTCTCCTGCTCCTCTTTCTTATTCTTCTCTTTCTCGTCCTCTTTCTCTTCCATCTCTTTCTCTTTCTCCTTCTCCTCCTCCTCGTCTATCTCCTTCTCGTCTTTTTCCTCCTCCGCTTTCTCCTCCTCCTCTTTCTCCTCCTCCTCCTCTTCTTTCTCCTCCTCATACTGTTTCTCCTCCTCTTCATTCTTCTCCTCCTCTTTCTCCTCCTCCTCTTTCTCCTCCTCCTCTTTCTCCTCGTCCCCTTTCTCCTCCTCCTCTTTCTCCTCCTCCTCCTCTTATTTCTCCTCCTCATGCTCTTTCTCCTCTTCCTCCTCTTTTTCCTCCTCCTCTTTCTTATTCTCCTCTTTCTCGTCCTCTTTCTCTTCCATCTCTTTCTCTTTCTCCTTCCTCCTCCTCCCCTATCTCCTCCTGTTACTCCTCCTCCTCTTTCTCCTCCTACTCTTTCTCCTCCTCCTCTTTCTCCTCCTCCTCTTTCTCCTCCTCCTCTTTCTCCTCCTCCTCCTCCTCTTTCTCCTCCTCCTCGTCTTCTTTCTCCTCGTCCTCCTCTTTCTCCTCCTCCTCCTCTTTCTTCTCCTCCTCTTTCTCCTCCTACTCTTTCTCCTCCTCCTCTTTTTCATCCTCCTCCTCTTTTTCCTCCTCTTCTTCCTAATTCTGCTCTTTCTCGTCCTCTTTCTCTTCCATCTCTTTCTCTTTCTCCTTCTCCTCCTCGTCCTCCATCTCCTCCTCGTCTTTCTCCTCCTCCTCTTTCTCCTGGTCCTCTTTCTCCTCCTCCTCCTCTTTCTTCTCCTCCTCTTTCTCCTCCTCCTCTTTCTCCTCCTCCTCTTTTTCATCCTCCTCCTCTTTCTCCTCCTCCTATTCCTAATTCTGGTCTTTCTCGTCCTCTTTCTCTTCCATCTCTTTCTCTTTCTCCTTCTCCTCCTCGTCCTCTATCTCCTCCTCGTCTTTCTCCTCCTCCTCTTTCTCCTGCTCCTCTTTCTCCTCCTCCTCCTCTTCTTTCTCCTCCTCCTCTTTCTCCTCCTCCTCTTTCTCCTCCTCCTCTTTCTCCTCGTCCTTCTTCTCCTCCTCCTCCTCTTCTTCTTTCTCCTCGTCCTGCTCATTCTCCTCCTCCTCATTCTTCTTTTCCTCTTTCTCGTCCTCCTCTTTCTCCTCTTTCTCTTTCTCCTCCTCCTCCTCCTCTTTCTCCTCCTCCTCCTCTTTCTCCTCTTCCTCCTCTTCCTCCTCTTTCACCTCCTCCTCCTATTTCTCCTCCTCCTCCTCCTCTTTCTCCTCCTACTCGTCCTCCTCTTTCTCCTCCTCCTCCTCCTCCTCCTCGTCTTCTTTCTCCTCTTTCTACTCCTCCTCTTTCTCCTCCTCCTCTTTCACCTCCTCCTACTCCTCCTCTTCTTCTTTCTCCTCGTCATCCTCTTCCTCTTTCTCCTCCTCCTCATTCTCCTCCTCCTCTTTCTCCACCTCCTCCTCCTCTTTCTCCTCCTCCTGCTAATCCTCCTCGTCTTATTTCTCCTCCTCCTCCTCTTTCTCCTCCTCCTCTTTTTCATTCTCCTCCTCTTTCTCCTCCTCCTCTTTCTTATTCTCCTCTTTCTCGTCCTCTTTCTCTTCCTTCTCTTTCTCTTTCTCCTTGTCCTCCTCCTCCTCTATCTCCTCCTCCTCTTTCTCCTCCTCCTCTTTCTCCTCCTCATCTTTCTCCTCCTCCTCATTATCGTCCTCCTCCTCCTCTTCTTTCTCCTCCTCATACTCTTTCTCCTCCTCCTCTTTTTCCTCCTCCTGCTCTTTCTCCTCCTCCTCTTTCTTATTCTCCTCTTTCTCGTCCTCTTTCTCTTCCTTCTCTTTCTCTTTCTCCTTCTCCTCCTCCTCCTCTATCTCCTCCTCCTCTTTCTCTTCTTTTTCCTCCTTGTGCTGTTTCTCCTACTCATCTTTCTCCTCCTCTTCTTTCTCCTCCTCATCTTTCTCCTCCTCCTCATTATCGTCCTCCTCCTCGCCTTCTTTCTCCTCCTCATACTCTTTCTCCTCCTCCTCTTTTTCCTCCTCCTGCTCTTTCTCCTCCTCCTCTTTGTTATTCTCCTCTTTCTCGTCCTATTTCTCTTCCTTCTCTTTCTCTTTCTCCTTCTCCTCCTCCTCCTCTATCTCCTCCTCCTCTTTCTCCTCCTCCTCCTTTTCCTCCTCCTCTTTCTCCTCCTCCCCTTTCTCCTCCTCCTCTTTCTCCTCCTCCTCCTCCTCTTCTATCTCCTCCTCATGCTCTTTCTCCTCCTCCTCTTTCTCCTCTCCTCTTTCTCCTCCTCCTCCTCTTAAAATATGTGTTTTGGTAGCGTTTTCCTCATTTAGGCACTGACTGTCAAATAGAGATATTTATAAAAAAGGACAAACCGTTTCTTTAACTTCTATGTACAAGTGAACCTATTCAACAGCGAGCTCTGTTGGAGACTGTAAGCCCCGAGCAAATTAGATGCATTTGTGATTGTATGTTGAACTTTTGGACAATGCAATATCAATTATCGCATGCTTTGCTTGAAGACGTTAGGCCTTATAATGACTTATTTGCCCCTGTTTGGTTATATTTGCAAAAACGTTTCTTTAAACAAATCACATTTTAAAAAACTATAATCTTTTAAGAGCCACCAAATCATTGAAAGAATACAAACGAAGTATTCTCATAATGCCCAAAGACTTAAAATAGGAGGTGTATACTCCAGAAACACAACACGCCGATAATTTCGGGAATTAGTCGGAGAGCTATCGGTTATTACGTATTACACGGGGGGATTGGATATATTTTAGGGTTGGGGGGTTCCGGAAAGCCATTAAAAGCATAAATTAATATAAGGCTAAAATGGTGACGTCATGGGTGCTGCTCTTTGCACCACCCGCACTACCCGCCGTATAAACCATCCTCCCTATACTACTTCGGTCCATTTACTTCTCGTATATTTGGTATCTCGTACCCCACTACTTGAAAAAGTTTACTCAAATCATTAGAAATGTTCAGGTTTTCCGGCATGCACTATGCTGATTTTTTATGATCACTACTCACTGGTTATGGTCGTCGTGATGATCATGGTAATAGTCATGGTCATTGTCAAGATCATGGTTATGGTAATGGTTATGGTCACAGTCACGTTCATGTATGATTATGGTAATAGTAATGGGAAGGTAGCAGTCGTAATTGTGATGGAAAGAGACATGGCAAAGACAATAGTATTTGCAATTTAAAAGAACGTTAACGAAGGAAAAACTTACCCATATGTAATATTTGCGAGTTTGGTGTATTGTAATTTTACCTATATATACCTGTAGATGCTTGTTACACAAACCTTGAAAACGTATCACATGCACTAAATCTTTACGACGTAAATGCTTTACATGCAAACGCTGTCGCTTATAAATTAAAGCACGTGTGACTAGATTAGCTCTCCTACTCTCAGTGGCTCAACTGTTAGGGCGTCTAACCACGGTTATTAGAAGGTTGCAGGTTCTATTCTTGTATGGGGCTTAGAAACATTTTCGAATTATTTTAGCTTGACGAACGTCTACTAAAGATCAGTTCTATTTTTTCTGTCGTCAAAAGTTTATAATAATGTATTTGTGCATGGAGATCTTTCCCGTTCCCGTCTTAATTATCTATTTGTCAATCGCAATTTAGTCTTTTTATTGTAGTTGTGATTATAACTGTGTTATTACCATTATATTATAAGTTACAGTTTGCATTTCACCCAATTAAACTACATTCTATCAACGTTTTTTAAAGAGAATCTCGTGTGTGAGAATACGCACATTTTAAGAATAAACCATAACAGTTGCAAAAATGCTACACTCAATGCCTTCCAGGCAGGAATCAAACTCGCGACCTTGTGATACTAGTGCAGCGCGAGTGCTACAAAGATAATCTTTGAAATTGCTAAAATATACTAATTTGAGTGTCCATGAAACCGAATTGAGAGTTTGCATTATATATTAAACAAAACCATTTTGTTTCACTAGACTTCGCAGATCACAGCTATTCTTGGAGGATTTTCTTCCGCAAAGTTTGTGACATCATCCGATGAGGATGGCGATGTGGAACAGCGCGGCGAGAACCACCAAAACATGGAAGAACTTTCAAATGACGTGGAAGCTTTTGGATACATTTTACAGACGCTGCTTGACACATATTTTGAACCGGTCGATCTTCCAGGGGTGAGCATTAACTATTATTTAATTTCCAAACGTCATTTTTTATAGTTATATATACATAATTTAAGAAGTGTAGGTGTACTTTTGTTAGTGTGGAATACAGACTAGTTACCAAACGGTGTAGAATGTTGTCCTCTCGAGTGAATATAAAATAACAACAAAAAATATACAGTTGATTTTTCAATATGTGACCCTCCACGGGAAAACGCACGTTAACGATATTCCGTTCGAACGGTCAAAAAAACGGATAGCAAACGGATGATGAACGGTCTTGAAAAGCGTTAAAACGGCTTTCCAAAAAGAATCGAACGGTTTCAGGCGGCCGTTTGAACGCTTTTGGGCTAACGTTCGAACGATTTTGAAGAACCGTTTGAACGGAATTGGACAGCCGTTTGAACAGTTTACCATAGCCGTTTCAACGGTTTACCGTAGTCGTTTGAACGGTTTACCATAGCCGTTTGAACGGTTTACCCCAGCCGTTTGAACGATTTTCCACAGCCGTTTGAACGGTTTTAGGGGAAGCGTTTTAACGCTTTAAAACAACCGTTTGAACGGCATAATGGACAAACGCTTATAGTTTATAATAGTTTATAAACTATTTTGGACGCATTTTACTTGTTAAGTGGGGATACGGAGAAACTTAGTAAGCATTTAAACTACATCCTTAACTCTTTTGGGGCGGTGTATAGCTTCTCAGTGCATGACCTATACCTAACAAACTTTAGTATTTTACCGCTGCTAACGCTATACGGTTCCACTTGTTATGATGAGAGTTTCCTGTTCCGAAAGAGATAAGTGGTTCTGCCCAACACTTTAATAAAGGAATTTTAGGGAATTATGAGCGCGTCAAATTGAACCTACGAATTTTAGGGAATTGTATAGGCGCGTCAATTGAACCTACAAGAAACAAAACCTGCAAATACATAACCGGCATTTATAAGATCATAGCCTTAAAATCTTTAGACAAGTATACTAAACAGACAATTAACATAATTATCGTATAGTCAAGACAATCTCAGACACCAGACCGGGTTGGCAAAAGTTGAAGACATAAAATCTTTCTTCCTTCTTATAGTCTATACGAATTTAATAACAAGGTTTAACTGAGAAATACGCTCTTATCCCCCTGTAACACGTATTCTGCAGGTGGTCACAATGCCCGCAATGGATAATAAAAATTCGTATTCGGGTTTGTCTTTCCGTAGTCTTAAAGTCGGTACTTTAGATTCTTGAGTGTCTCAATTAACACTACATGACAAGCTTGAATAGTAGCATAGTTATACACAAGCCGATAGGGCGCCATAACTGCTGTACCTTCGTACTTCTGGTACTTTTCCTGTTCGTTATGGATATTAACGATCAGTTAAAGACTTCATTTTTAGTAGGCTCCTATTATATAGGTTAATACATATTTTCAAAATAATGAAACTTTGCTCGTTCATTTTGATACTGTCAAAATACCAATCCAACTAGAATAAACTATATAAGTTTTGTAGAAGCATAGCAGGAAAAATACCACCTTCGACATTTTGTGCTATTATAATCCCTTTGTGGTAATGAAATCGAAAACATACCAAGCTCCAAAGAAAATATTATTTTCTTCGGTGGGTGGGGGTGGGGGGTGGGGGGTGGCTAGAAAGAAAAACAAAACTTTGCGATTGGCGGACATGCACCTATAATATTTTCGAAGTTCACAAGAAAGTTAATTTTTGAAAAAAGTGAGGGGAGGGTGGGTGGGGGGGGGGGGAGGGTGGGGGTGGAGGCTGAAACCCTCCTAGCTCCCCAGCTCCGGCGTCCCTGAGAACGCTGTTTCCTTATTTTTTAGTGATGCCTTCATACTTGATCGCGCTTCATCGATATTTTTATGCAACTAAAAAAGTTATAGTTCACGACCCAACGTTTTAACAACGTATTTTTTTAACAACGACAACTGTAACTTTTCTCAGTTGCGTTCAATAAATTTGAAACCAGATGGCGTTATTTAAATATGTCTGATTGAGGTACGTACGAGAGGGTTGACGGATACTATCCAAATAATTATGGTAAGAATGCATAGTAATTTCCGACGGGAAACAGCTTTTCCGTGGGTAAATTGACTGATATCAAATTATAGTCTCAGTAGCGTCTTACTGGCGATCAGAATGAATCGATGAAAAGAAAAATGGACGTGTATCGTCGAGTACACTGTTGCCGATCACTTGGATAGCTGATTTACTACCATGGAGACACATAGGACGTTTTGTTATTTTATTCTACTGGAGATGACAAGGAAAGCAAATCCCGTATTTGTGTCTATGGTCGAGGCAAATGGTGCATAGTCAAACATATAATTGGATTTCAACACGGGAGAACCGAGACCCGATAGAAGGTACCAATTTAATATATAGGCTATTTCATCACTTTGTATGTATCAGGCCTAGATCAAACGTCGAACTTATCATGTGCCGAACCTAATCATATTAAGTCCGACAAAGTTCAACGTTGGTTTCAAACGTCGAAAGTAATGGTCAAACACTCGAACTATTAATAAATTGCTAGGGGCGAACATTCGTTGGTTTTGATTTATGTCTCGCAAGTAAGGGTTGGGATTATGGTTTAGAGTTAGGAAAAGGTTAGAATGAAAGGATAAAAGGATAAAAGTTTGGTTTAGGGGTGGATTGGGTTCAGTTCTAGGTTGAAAAAAATTAGAATGAAATTCAATTAAGAATTCAACTCATGCTTGTTTAGCGAACATGAATAATGTATCTTATTTCTTTTCTACGGTTACCTTCTCATTATTTTATTATCGGAAAAAGGCGACGGTAAATCAGAAGAGAGCGAGGAAAGTAAACAGAATAACTGTGAGTAGATGATTGAACTTGAAGGCCTGTTGTCAGTTAAATGCGACGCTCTCTCTGCGCGCCGTCCGATTGACTTCTTCATCTTCTTCGAACTCAGCGCATCGGTTACATATATACTATACCGATGCGTTACAAGTTTATGCACTTATATTTCGTAATTTGTTCGCAACATAAACAGTAATAATCTCTTCTCGTGTCCATATGTAGCGTGCTCACAGTCACGAACACACAGACACAGATTTTATGTTCTTTATTTCGTCCCTAGTTTCAACTCTCCTTTACAATACAGACCTACTAATATATATAGACTTTGACTGTTCACGTGGATAAATACTGATCTCACATAGAGTTATTTTACAACATACAGTAGTTCCATTGACTAACTTGGAAAACTACACACTTGAGGTTATTCTACTGGGAAAACTACATAAGCGCATGGCATGCACATGTTCACAGTAATTCTACTTGAGTGCTCACCTGTATAATGTTACACAATTAATTTAAACTATACCTATACTCATTACACATATTTACTCGAAAAGACCTCCGTGCGTATTAAGTTTTATGTTTTGAGCTCGCATTACGGCGAGAAAACTAGACAAACTAGTTTTTTTGGTCATTACTCGGCTACCTGTGGTAGGCCGAGTCTAGGTTTCGGCTCGTGTTTTTCCCCCTTCTGTGTCACGCTCTTAGCCTACTCCGCAGGGATCTCAAATCAGAAAGCGCAGGCTCAATTCAGTGCGCCGTCTCGATGAAGACAAACTGATTATAAACGATTTATATGATTTGTTGAATTTTAATACTGAAAGGTAATCACTCATGGTCACAATCTGATAACCTGCTGACTATTGGAAACTATCTTCAAGATGATCGAGACAAAAACAACGTTGAAAACAGAATTGACAACTTGCGAAGGACGGGGAAATATGCTGTGTTGACATCCATTTTCGTGCTGAAGTTTACGCTAAATGGGAAAACTTTAAATGTATTGAGGTAATTTTAGTATTTCTAATTTGCCTGGATTACTGATGTATTGTTGTGTTAATAAAGTTATGCAAAATAAACTCGATGTGATTCAACTGCTTCACTAGCGTTAATATAATCTCATTGAGTGTGTGCATTTTAAATAGTTCCTTCTTGGTAGGTTCGCTTCTTCTCGATCGTCTCTCTCTGTAATATACTGCTTACTTAGTAAAAGAAACTGAGTAAATCATGGTATTATCCTATAATAATGCAATAAAGCATGTAGTACACAACTGAAGCACTACTGTTATTGATGACAGTACAGTAGATCAATCAAATTCACCTTTTACTTACTGGTATACCACATCCTGCGGAATACAATTATAATATTGCTTCACTAGCTTATATTACAATTTCATTGAGTGTGTGCATTTTAATAGTTCCTTGGTACATTCGCTTGTTGTTGGTTGTCTAGGTAATATACTGCTTAGTGCTTACTTAGTAATGGCTTGCTGTTCAGTCTAACCTTAATCACTTATATCTATATTGTATTTGTTTACATGATTATCCTGAATTGTGAAATGCTCTAGAATTCCAGATAATCCTGAATATTAAAGAAAATGAAACCCAACCCTTACCCCCACCTCTAAACCTGACCCCAAACATAACGACAACCCCCGGTAACCCTAAATCTAACCACAACATCTCAAGGAGGAAGTTCCACCTCTCAGACCCTGACTACAACACCCCTACTGTTTTTTTTGTTATATGCTTTTTAGTTTAACATCCCTCATGTGGGGCAGAGAAGTCCCCTAGGCTTCAGGATAATCCTGAATTTTAGACCCTTTAACCCTTTACTGGCCACAGTTGCCTTTTGGCAACTTATTAATTTTACTTTGGCTAACGCCAGACGATTTTACTCGTCAAGGGGAGAGCTCCCGGAAACCTCGCTAAAAACTATCTTCTTTAACCCTTTACTGGCCACAGTTGCCTTTTGTCTACTTATTAATTTTACTCTGGCTAACGCCAGACGATTTTACTCGGCACCAAGGAGACAGCTGCCGAAACCTGGCCAACAAAGGGTTAAATTGACAATTCGGGATAGTCCTGCACCATGCACATTCAGTCTCCAACCTGATCTTCCTCAGCCCACTCCTACCTCTTTGCTCACTCGTTATAGAGACCTCTGCACTTTCCAGTAGCCCAAGTGAAAACCTGACCCAGGTGTCTTGTTTGTATTAGGTTCGGCGCATCAGTGGTAAGTTCGACGTATAAAACCGCGTCGAACCAGAGTCGAACTTAATGTACCGGTCGTCGCACTTAATATTAGACAATTGAGGTCGGATATAAGCATAATCACTGATTTAACGTCGTCATGAATAAAAAATCATAAAACAGGTAAAGTTCATATTATTTAATATTAAGTCTAACGTTTCGTCGCAATACTATATACAGCAACATCTTTCAGGTGTTTATCTGCGCTTGGCTATCATATTCTTAACAAGATTACGTTGTAATCGTGCGTTAATTGACGCCAGTATAATGCAGCTTGGCCAAACCACTCTAAACCAACAATTAGTCGGCGAAGCTGTATGCATTTTCGCGACGGACATTTTTTTCGTCTAGATACTGGACGAAGACTAAACTAGCTTTCCTTTTGATTAGTGCAAGATTTAACTTAATAGCTTTTTAAATCCCACCGCGAGAAAAAAACTTTTTTTTCAAGACAACAGGTAATTAGCAGAATCCCGCAGTGAGGTAGTCCGATTACGCTGATTTCCGAAGCTTTTCACAATTCACAATAAAATTATATTACTTTAAAATATTCAAATATCCAAAACTAACGTGGCTTCGATTTACCAATGGAATTAGACCATTGGAGATAAATAGAAGCAAACACGACTAAACTCGAGGCGAGTGTGTAACGCGACTCCATAGTCGCCGTTCCTTATATATACATTTGTCATTATATATATATACACCTCGTGCACGTGTTTCAACTGTTTCAAGATTTAATAAATGATCATATATAGTTATAATAATAAGATCATATGGTTAAAATTAAACGATGGCAAAGCGTTAAACGGTTTAAGCAAAGTTAAGCGTCCAAACGTTTTGAGTTAAGCGTTCAAACGCTTTAGACAAAACGTTTGAACGGTATAAGCTTAGCGTTCAAACTGTTTGGGCAGAGTGTTTGAACGTTTTAGGCAGAGCGTTTGAACATTTTAAGCGAAGCGTTTGAACGGCAAATAATGAATGGCTAAACGGTTACTCAATCCGTTTAAACGATAACTACAAAGCGTTTGAACGGATAACAAACGCTCTACGAACGGTTTTTGTCTACCGTTTGTGAAAGCGTTAACGTACGTTTTCCCGTGGAGTGTCACATATAGTGTTCAACACCAAAAACGCGAATATGTAATTTTATGTTCTGCTTAAGTTTAAGCCAGTAAAATCTAAACCACGGTTGACGAGCTCGGCGTACGACGTGCTACTGGTAACCCACAGTTGAATATCTTACTCAAGTAAAACATCTCAGTTTACTTCGCCTATAGAATATAATATATGAGCCAAATGTGTTACTTCATTTCTCGCTCGAAGTAATACACGATCTGAAATATACTCGAATTCCGCGGTTGTGTTAGTTCATATCCTGTTGTAGTAATAAAATAATCAGTCGAGATGCTTAGTCTAGAAGTGAAACAATATAATGCGATTCATAACAGCGAGTTTATGTATAAGATATTGCTATTACTATTACTAATTCAAAGGTGCAAGTTAATGTCTCGCCAAGATAAAGAAACTCTAAAATAATTTTTCGCTGCCTTGTGCATACTAGTGATGGCCAAATAAATGAGGTAATATTTAGTCTAACAAGTAAATTCCCAACGCAGGAAATCAGAGACTCCGGCATAAAAGTGTCCTTTTTAGTTTAATTTTGTTTATTTGCGACGGGCATAACTTTCGTCGAAAACCCTCACGTTTATTCAACTTTACACGTCTTACGCCACTGATTTTCAACCTTTAGACCATAATAGAAATCCATAATGCTATAAAGCCTAGGTTTTTAAATTATCGTATTTTTGGCGAGAAAATGTCGTCACATGTTTGTCGCAAAAATTATATTTACTCGTGGTAGATCGAATCCAGTTTTCTGATCCGTTTTCCCCCCTCGCGATTTTGCATTTTTACAATTTTTACTTCCGCTACTATTCATAATTCCGGCGGGTTGTTAGCCCTGTGATGGAGTGCGAGACCGCGAGGCATGTTGTAAGTTCTTGTTCCTTTTGTTTTTGGAGTAGAACAAAAAGTTGAACATCTTTGCCTTTTAACCAATGTGTTCTTGTACATTGTTGGTATATTTCGAAATAGACTTACTGACTTTGTGTAGTGTAACAGTGATCAGATCTGACTGACAACTGTCTTAATCGTAAATGTTCAGCAATGTGAAGCATGCACCACATTCAGCCTTTGATCTGATCTTCCTCGGCCCACTCCCACCCTTGCTCGCGCAGTATAGAGCCTCTGCGGAGGAGACCTCCTCATTTTGGAAGTAGCCCGAGTGAACGCCTGACCTAGACGTCTTATTTAATATTATAACATGTTTGATGACCGCTTGAAAAATGAAAAATAGCATTTCATATATATGAAGTTCAAATCGGAAAAGATAATTCCAGTACCTTCATTTAATCAAAAGTTATAACGTTTTGAAATCGGAAATTTCGAACATTTTGAGCTATTTTTCGTAACAAAATGGCGAACATTTAAAAACGTTATAAATTTTGATTGAACGAAGATATTTTTATTTTCTGACTGAAAGTTCATAACATATTATTTATTCAGTCATCGAGCAAGAAATATTATTGCAGTATAATTTTCGCGCCAAACGTCTAACGTGAAAAATACGAAAAATTGGAAAAAAAATACAAACGTACCATTTGCAAAATTATATTTTCCTATTATGGTGTAAAAGTTGCAGGTAATTAGAGTAAAACGTCTAAAGTTGAATGAGCGTGAGCATTTTCGACATTATTTGTGCCCTTCGTACTTAGAAATATGTAAGTTAGTTTGAATACGCACGTCTCTTGCGAAACCTGCTTAACATTGTTGGGGCTAGCGTGTTTCTATTAAATAATGGTTTACAACTGCTAATACTTCCATTTCTAGTACTGGTACTACCACCACGACTCCAACTAATATTACTACTACTGGTACCGTCAGGATTAATATTTCAATTCCATCACTATCACTCACACTACAAATACGACTGCGCATCAGCAAAGAAGCAGGTCTCTCCCAGATCTACACCAACCACAGTGTAAGGGCAACAGCGATCACTCTCTGGTCAAATGCTGGAGTCCCCAACAGGCATATTATGGCGATTTCGGGTCATCGAAACGAACAAAGTCTAGCACACTACAACACTATGCCCTCCACCGCTCAGCTCCATCACTGCAGCGATGTCTTGTCTGTTGGTTTGAGTCGTCAAAACCAGTGTCTACCTGCCATAAATATCAGAGCCGAGATGCAGCACACAAGCCTGGTTCGTCAAGAAACAAACAAGCCCACATTTCAACAGTTTCCATCAACGATATTTTCCAACTGCCAGATCGAGAACGTACATGTCTTGTTTGATAACAATAAAAGTCTCTAGACTTCTTTTACGAAACTGATCATCTTTATTGACTTTATATTGACTTACATTGCCGGTTAAACTTCTTTTCCACCGAAGTATTACTGTAAATTACACACGAGTTACGTTGAACTTGCTTTCTGAATAATATTAAATAATCGAAGCTTGCATGGATGGCATCTCCTGATTTGCCAGCGACCAATCAGGAATATTCCTACTTTTTTGCGTACGTAATGAGAAACTCATTTTTAATCAGTGAAATAAATATTGTTTTCCGTTGTTTTGTCTCTGATTCTCTGTTATAAAAGAAATGGTTCATGGTTTGTCGTGCTCCATCGAGTTATGGATGCACTTGGAAAGTTGGGAGAGCACTCAAAAATCTAGAGTTGGTCTCGGCTACGCCTCGACCAACTCTTACGATTTTTTCGTGCTCTCCCAACTTCCCGCGTGCATCCATAACTCGATGAAGCACGCCAAACCATGAACCATTTCTTAAGTGGATTTCCAGGCCTCGATTTACTCTGATAACGTGGATATTGTGCATGGTCGTTACCGAAATTTGTGTTACCTTAAGTCCGCCATCTTGGATCATGAAATTTTACCGAGTTGCTACATGCAGCATTTATCGTCGAGACAAAGGAGATAGAAGGGGACGAGGAGTTCTTATTAATATAAAGAACGACATTCCATCGTTTCGTCGAACTGATTTAGAAATACCAGCTGTGAACTTGTGGACGTTGAAGTTATCCCATACAGGGGCAACAAGTTTTTTGTTTGTGGATTTTACCGTCCCCCGTCTACAAAAATTGATTATTTGTTGGAATTTAAGAATTTTCTAACTAATGATGAACGTGAATCAACCCCTCTTTTCCTCTGTGGCGACTTTAATTTTCCTGATATCAATTGGGAATTTTAAATAGCTACGGGATCCGACAATCTCCCAAACATGCTCTACGATATCATTACTGATACTTTACCAAATCAAATAAACCATGCTCCAACAAGAATTACAGAAAACACCAAGACTATTGTTGATCTTGTATTTACTAACCAACCTGAGCGTCTATATGGTATAGGGACATTTACCTGCCAGCTGGCCATTGATCATGTCGGAGTCTCTTTCTACATATAGAAATTAGAGAGAACGCGTTTCACGTTTCGTCTATGATTTCAAGAAAGCAGACTTTGAAGGCCTCAAACAAGCTCTCTAGATTACGCCACTGGATATGAGTTTTGATGAAAACGATGTCGATCAAAGTTGGGAAAGCTGGCGTGATTTATTTTTAAATGCTGTTGAAACGTTCATCCATAAGATTAAGCTTAAATATACAAAATCTCTTAAATGGATTGACAGTGAAATTATCAAGCTGCCGAAGCTAAAAAACGTTTATAGAAACGAGCTAAACAATCTAATCTTGCTTCACTCTGCGGCAATTACAGGACAATACATAAACAAATAAAATCTGCTACAAAGTGAAAATATCGTGATTTCTTAACGAATCTGCAGTTCGATCTTAAGGATAATTCGAAAACATTCTGGTCCTTTTACGGAGCCAAAACGAAGACAGCGAGGATTCAAAAAAATTGTCTATATTGGCAGTTAGAAAGCATTTACACCGGCAAATAAGGCAAGATTTTCTAATATTTTTTTTTACCTCTGTGTTCCAGAAGCCTGATTTACATACGTCAACAAATACCACGGTCTCGTCTACAGCTCGGAACAACGAGTTACATTTAATTCAAACAAGTATTGAACAGGTGACAAGAGCACTTAAGGTTATTGATCCATCGAAAGCATGTGGGCCGGATCAGATCCCGGGTAGACTTTTAAAGGAATGTGCGTCAGAGATTGCGCCTTGACTCACGCGCTTAAGTATTAACTATTTTTTTTGCGTTGACCAAGTCCCAAAGGAATAAAAATGTGCGAATGTTGTTCCCATCTTCAAAAAAGGTAACCAAGAAGATGTGAATAATTGTAGACCGATTTCTTTATTACAGGTGCTGTTACACGATGCGATTTTTTTTGCACCTTGCAACAAATTTACATATGAAAAAAAAATTCCATGTTGCAGGAAGGGTGTTACACGTTCAGCAACTTGTGATTTTTGTTGGAAGTTGAAGCAAAAAGTAGAACCCATCCAACGTTTCTTGCAACTTGCAACACGGAAAAAATAACAAAATCGCAAGTTGCTACGGGGTGTTAAACGGTGCGATTTTTTACGCAACTTACAACAATCAGTGATTTGTTGGAAGTTGCAAGAAAAATCGCATCATGTAAAAGCACCTTAAGTCGCATCCCCAAGATTACTGCCCGATGCATATTTAATCGCTTCTTTCCATATATCGCCGGTAATAATTATCCTCTGCAGCATGGTTTTATTAAAGGACGCTCAACCGTCACCCAGCTATTAGACACTGTCCACCGTATAACTAAAGCGATAGCATGTTCCCTTTCTTCATGAAGGTCGGAAAGACTTCTGCTACTTGTATTCAGCAAGACATGTTGAAATATGGCGTCTAACGTTACCTTTGAGGAACTCTGTATTTCTGGCGTTATTTCTACGGCGTCTCAGCTAAACTCCAGTTCTTTTCGGAATTCTTGTACGAGTTTGGCCTCTGAGACGCTTTTGGAAGGTTTATTTGAGGCAGAAAACGTTTGTCCGAACCGTATAACTGTCGAAGGAACTGTTTCCATCAGCGAGCCTGAAGATGATGTGATGCCGTGTGTTTGGACTAGATCTCTCTTCGATCTTCCTGCTTTCCAATACGCGTTTATTCACGTGTATTTGGTGGAAAATCTAAAGAAAATGCCCGACCATCGTCCCGCAGGCGCTCATCGCCACAAGAAATTTGGATCTCGTTTGTTTAAAGATCATTATGTCAAAAATCTTCGTGTCAAATGCAAACCCAATGTCCAAACCCTCAACTCCAAACGCTCTCTTGTGAAGAGCCTTGTGTCTGCGTCCATGAGAAAACAATCTTACGGCGTCTATGTTAATCTTTCCAAAATGGATGGTAAGGTTGTAAAAGCTAATTGTTCTTGTAAGGCTGGTGCAACCTCGTACCCAGGACCTTTTCAACCCGCGGCGCGAAGGAAAGACCCTGATATATCATGGTCACGTGACTACCAAGATCTGGTTGTGACAAATTTTGTTTGGACTCGGGTGGGGTAGAGAAGATTTAAAGCTTCTTGCCGAAAGATTTACCGTTTGAGAAAAGACTTCCCTCTTGGATTCAAGGGTCCAGCGCTAAGTGCATATGACTATGAATACTTTCGAAAAACGGCTGTTCACAAAAAACGGCTAACGTTCGAGAGACTCGCGGCGCAACCAAGCGAAGTCGACATTTACCCAAACGGCAGAATTGGATAAACAAAGGCGACAAGTAGCCGAGGAATCTCAAGGCTTTGTATTTTTACGATTTATTTGGTATGATGTATGTTGTCGATAATTCTTCGTCTAAAATTAATGATCAACCTTCAAGTTTCAGTACTGATTATCTTTGTTTATTTAACTTGTTTATATAAAAAAATTGTCTCGTCTTGTGCGAGACGAATCAGTTTCCGTCTCCGTTCCACAACTTGGTGTAAAGACTATTTCTCTCCGCTCCACAGTGACACTTTGGTAAATTGCGTAGTATTCACATCAAAAGAAGTAGTGTGTGTAAGGATAGCATTATAGCTAAAAACCACGAGCAGCTACATATATAAGAAATCGGAATCAAAGCGGATAAATTATTTACTGCGGCCTGCTTCTTAGCTTCACTTGTCTGCGCCGCGAGTTTCTCGTAAGTTAGCCGTTTTTTTGTGAACATATTCGAAAATCATAACCATAACGTGCCCACTTAGCGCTGAACCCTTGAATCCAAGAGCGAAGTCTTTTCTCAAACGGTAAATCTTTCGGTAAGAAGCTTTAAATCTTCTCTACCCCACCCCTGTAGAAACAAAATTTGTCACAACCAGATTTTGGTAGTCACGTGACCATGATATAACAGGGTCTTTTCTTCGCGCTGCGGGTTGAAAAGAGTCTTGGTACGAGGTTGAGGCTGGTGCTGGAGGTTGTTGTAAACATGTTGCAGCTGCTCTGTTACAAATACATGACTTTGTGGAACTTTGTTTAAACAATGTCCCTGATGACAAAAGCTGTACTGACCTCTTACAGCAATGGAATTTTCCGAAACATGCTACTACAGAGAGTCCATTATTATTTACTGAAAAGAAATTTGAGAAGGCTAACTTTGAAAGGGACAATTGCAATACGAAAAAAAGTATTTTGTCTGCATGGAGAGATGGTTACTGTGCTACCCATCTACAGCAAGGGAAGTAACTGCTGAAAGGATAAAGCAATTAAAAGATAGTTTAACTGATTCTAATACTCTTCTTGGTACATTACTTTGTGACGGTGATTGCATGCCCTGTGTAATAATATTTCCAACTTCATTTCCAACTCCAATAAATTGTGAAAGGAGCTTAATTTCAGTTGATCCACGACAAGAGATTTTTGATAGCTTGGCAAAAGAACTAGAGTGGCAACATGTTGATGATCCATGTCAAAAGTTCCTAACTGATGTTCTTCCTGTATCAAAGGAAGGTGTGAAGAGAATTGAAAAGGCAACTGTGGGACAATCTTCCAATAAGGAATGGTTTATGGAAAGCCAAAAAAAGCTTGCTGCTTCTTATTTTGGCTCGGTGATCAAGAGAAAGGTGGACATCTTTCCAAAGAGTATTTAAAAAAACACTTGGAGGAAAACAAATATCAACTTTAGCTTTCGATTGGGGGATAGAAAATGAAGGTGTTACAAAACAAAAGTGCAATGAAAAGTTTCCTAGTGCTAAACTTTATGATTGTGAACTCGTTATCAACCCACAATGGCCCTGGTTAAGTTGCAGTCCGGATGGGTTTAGTTTATTAAATTAGGAATGGTATGCAATTGAAATATAATGCCCATTTTCAAAGAAGTATATGACCTTTGTGGAGGCATGTTCAGATAAAACCTACTTTATGAAGCTTATTGATGGAAAGCCAACACTTAAAATAACTCATAATTATTTTTTTCAATGTGTAGGTGTAATGGCACTATGTCAGTTACCTTTCTTACATTTTATTATTTATACACAGAAAGATATTTTTATAGAAAGAATTTATTTTGACAAACAATTATGGGAAGAGAACATGCTTCCCAAACTCTCTGATTTTTATTTCAAATTTATGATGCCTGAAATTGTAAAGGCATGATATTCTGTAAGATAATAAAATAAAATTGAACCAAATATAAACTAGCCTGGTAGCAGGGGTGACTAAAATATTTACGGTGTACATGTACAGTATACTTTTAGGAAATACCTAAACGAATAAGAAGTAAAATTAACATAACCTTGTATGTTTATTTTGTTGAAAGTGAAATGGTTTCAAGTTAATTGTGTTGCATAAAGATGAAATAAATATTTATTTCACATTAGTATTATCAACATCAATCAACCTATCTATTCAACATTAATCTGTTATAAAAACAGCAAAATATTTCAACACAAAGAGTATCTATCTGGTCTTGATATTTTAATTCATTTTAATTTTCATATATTTTTTTCACATTTTCTCATTTTTATTTTTACAATACTATAATAATCATAATGATAGTCATTATGTATCACTATCAGTATCACTATCACTATCAGTAACTAAATTAGGTCAAATATAAGCAAGGTAACAACAAATCACCCAAATTTAAAATGAAATTAAATGAAATTAAAATGAAATTAAAATGAAATGAAATGAAACGAAACGAAACGAAACGAAACTAAACTTGACCACATTACTCCCATTTTGTATAAACTACATTGGCTACCCGTTAAATATAGAATTAATATTAAAATATTACTTATCACTTAGAAGGCAATTAATGGACTTGCACCTGAATATATATCTGAACTCATCAAATTCAAGGTTGCATCTAGATATAACTGAAGATCATCCACAGAACTGTTGCTTGAGCAACCAAGAACAAAAACACTAGTCACTCTAGCCGACCGCTCGTTTGAAGTGGCCGCACCTACGCTGTGAAATAGCCTCCCAGCAGAAATTCGTAATGCCAGTAATGTTGAAGTATTTAAGAAAATGCTCAAGTCTTGTCTTTTTAGGAAAGCATTTTTCTCCATGATATCATAACTAGGAATTGATTACTTTGATATTTTTATTATTTATTAGATTTTATAGGATATGTTGTAGTTAATGGTGTAATATTTAAGCCTCGTAATTAGTATATTATTATCAGAATTAGTGTGATATTTTGTAAAGCGCATGTGAGCATCTCCCTATGTATCACGCGCAATATAAATATTAAATATTATTATTATTATTATTATTATTATTATTATTATTATTATTATTATTATTATTAATATTATTATTATTATTATTATTATTATTTAACACATACCGCCCAGAATTGCTCCTATCAACTCCAAGTGGATGCCTCTACATTGTTGAACTGACTACTGGTTTTGACTCAAATCTTCAAAACAACGTCGATCCTAAAAAATCCAAATATTCAGAATTAATAAGGGAACAAACTCAAAGTGAACAATTTAGTTAAATTTGTAAACATATCGGTTAGCTGCCTTGGTGTCTTTGCAGCAGAATGTTCTACATTCATAGAAATGCTGAATGATCTTAGTCTTGACAAGACTCACCAAAAATATTGTATTATTAGAATGACGACGATCGCAATCAGAACCACCTATTACATATTCTGTTGCCGAAACAAGGAATGGACAAATCCTGAACTGCTAACTTTTTAAAATTATTGTACTGTATATTTGTTTTATGTTGTTATATATAGTTATTAGTTATATATTGTTAGTGTTGATTCAAGTAGCCGATTGTAAATTACCTTAAATAAGCGAGATTTACAATTGTATATTATCTAAAAAGACATTTAATAAAGTTTCCATTATAATTATTATTATTATTAAACAAAACAAAACAAAACTAAACTAAACTAAACTAAATTAAACTAAACTAAACTAAACTAAACTAAACTAAACTAAACTAAACTAAACTAAACTAAACTAAACTAAACTAAATTAAATTTATATTAGAATGAAATGAAATGAAATGAAATGAAATGAAATGAAATGAAATGAAATGAAATGAAATGAAATGAAATGAAATGCAATGCAATGCAATGAAGCGAAGTGAAGTGAAATGAAATGAAATGAAATGAAATGAAACGAAATGAAATGAAATGACATGCATGACATGACATGACATGACATGACATGACATGACATGACATGACATGACATGACATGACATGACATGACATGACATGACATGACATGACATTAAATTAAATTAAATTAAATTAAATTAAATATATAGATCTATTTATTGTATGTATATTTAGAGGCTCATTAATATTTTTAAACTGTATTTTGGTTGAACCTTGTGTATGTGTATATGTAGAAACTAAATAGATTTTTTGCTCAAATCTAGTTACATGATGTGATGGCTTCTTGTTTCATCGAAGATCGCAAAAGCAGACCAACAGCATCGTAGAGATTTCCAACCAAATCGAATTGGTGGATCTTGATTATGGCTATTGGGAGACCAGTCTCTAAACAGAAGATTCCTTCTCTTCAGTTAGTTGCAACATTATCGAGAAAGAGATAAAGCCCGCACGGCCAGGATACGCATTTTTTCCGAAATCTAAAGTGATATTTGGAAAATCTTAGGGAATTTCTTCTTATTCATTTTCAGAAATAGTTTTGCGTCATAAGAACACTCAGTACGGGATAAAGTAGAATGAATTTCAAAAAGCGCACATGTAATACGCTGTATTAGTTACATAAAACCATTAGATTGGTTTTCTTTAAGAAATAATACCCTAAGATTAAACAAGGGAAAATTATTTAAAAAAGGCTTATTACATAGTATGTGGTAACTTTTGTAGTTGGGCTTGTAATGACTCGAGTCATATCACTCAAAATAATTATTGAGGAACTTTCATGCAATGTTCCTTATACAGATATATACCTTTTGAAAAACACCGTATACTGCAGTTTTATATATGCTGCCCGGTATATTGATTGTAGTAAGAGCATACATTAAATTTTCTTTTAACTTGCACCGAGTTGAATGTTGTTTCTTTTTAGAGGCAGTGCCATGTATAAGCCCACGTAAACTAGTGACTATACTTGAAGCTGCAGTAATTTACGTTGCAAAAATGCGGGCCTTTTTGAAAGTATGTGTCTTTGCATCATAACAGAAGAGAATCATGCATGTAAAGCACGGCGAAATAATTTTATCCTAGCAGTAAGACAGTAAGTCTACTCAGTCCAGTAAAATTTCAGTCAAATTTTAGTATTTGTGGGAAGTAAACTATTGAAATTTGAAACATGACATGATGGCAAGTGGACGGAGTAAACATGAATAGCTTGAAGTAGTCGCAGAATATGAGAACATGCTTGCTTGACGAGTGTTCACGCTTAGATGCAAACAAGAGAAAGGACCGTAATAATAATATTAGTATAAGGTCGGCAGACAACATCCGCATTGTGCTACTTCCTTCCAGTAAAGACAGTTGGCTGTGGATCACTGGTAACCTTTTTCAGTCCCGACATCACAACCAGAATTATTCAAATATTCGTGACTTTATCCAAGAGTCGATTGCCGAAGAAGTGAAATCAGCAGGCATGTTTTCAGTTGAGATGGATACCACCCAAGACGTAACGACGCAAGATCAATGCTCTATTGTATTGCGTTATGTGCATGACGGACTGATGTCTCGGAGCGGCTATTATTTCTCGTCAAATCAACGTCTGTCACTGGAGCTTCTCTGTTTGCTATTCTCAATAATACCTTGGAGAAATACGGCTTAGACATCGAAAACTGCGTTGGGGATTCTTTTGATGGAGCAGCAAACATGAACGGTATTTACAACGGCGTAGCAGCCAAGATTGCGAGTGTTGCCAGCCTACATGTCCATGGTGCTACAGTCATTCCCTGAATCTCGTGCTCACTGATTCTGCCTCTTCAACCACTCCTGCAACAACACTCTTCGGAGTTGTACAAAAGGCTTAAACGTTTTTCAGAAGTCTTACAAGAGGATGGGCGTTTCGGGGATCAAACGTTTCAAGCAAGAGGAAGACGTGCCAGAAGATTGGTATCGATAGAAGAGACCAGATGGCTTTTCAAGTCGACTGCTTTGGTGAAGATATTTGGATCCTACTCGACGACCGATTCAACCAAATCAGTTTTTTTCCGCAGAATTGATCCTTGCACTTGATGCTATAGCAGACGAGCTTACGTTCTAAGAATCCTCCAGAAGCGACGCCAAAGTTCTAATGGATCACTTCATGAAGTTTGAGACGATCCTGACAGCGTTTGTTTTCTTGCAGATACACAAGATCACCACACCACTATCCCTGTATCTCCAAACTAAAGGTTTGGATATGCTACAAGCTTGGAGAATGGTGGAAACAGTAAATAAGGAGATAACTGCAATTTCCAGAGATTTCGAGAGCGTTCATAAGAAAGCTAAGGAATTTTGCACTTCAGTCAATGTTTTATCTTGGATGAAACCGACCTTGAGATTGATGCTGTTCTACCAAAGAAACGAGCACGCAAGAAGAAGAGAATGCCTTGCGAGCAATGCCAAGATGAAGCAGTTTTGGTCTTTTGGATGAAGTAGAAGCCTACAGAATCAACACCTTCAATATAATAATGGATCGAGTGGTTCAAAACCTGAAGGCAAGATTTCTTGATCATGAAAAGTGCTACAAAGATTTCGCCTGCTTTGATCCCAGAAGATCCAGTGAGCTGAAACAGTCAGGAATTCCTCCGTCTGCCACAGTAAAAGTTTGCGAACTTTTTGGAGACAGGGTGGACAGACAGCTACTTCTGACGCAGCTTGAAAGTTTTATGGATTTCTATCCAAGGCTTGTCATGTCCCTTCCAAAGGAATTCGAGATCGTTGGCAGTGGGCATACATGAAGAATCAGAAGATGGTGGTGGTCAAGAAGGAAATGATGTCTCGACGTGCAGGGAAACGGGAAAATCTGCAAGTCTTGTTTCACGTGTGCCTACAAAGTTTTGCATCAGTATAGCCTGAATAGCACAGCGTACTCAGAGTTATACACCGTGTATCATTTTTTACTGACATTGGCAGTAGATAGAAACGTCGACTTTGAGACTTTTAACGATAAATTGCTGAATCAGCAAAAAAAATGCGATTTCAATTATTTTAAAATTGAAATCGCGAATCGGTGAAATCGGAATCGCATTTTTGAGAATCGAAATCGCGAATCGGTGAAGATAGGAATCGCGATTCTTTAGCAATCGGAATGGCGATTGCTGGAAGCGGAATCAATTCTTAGGAGCCGCAGTAGAGATTCAGAGAGACCAGTGGTGCCCGTACGCTAGTGTGTGAATTTTCTTATCGTCCACGTAAAAGTCGGGTGTGGCCTAGAGAGTCTGTTACTAGGCATTCCATTAGGCGATAGCAACCGTGATTTTTTCAGAGTTGTAATTTTTTATAACAAAACCTCGAGAAAGTGTAGTCGTTAAGCTGTTACAGTGAATCGTTAGTGTGTGAAGTGGAGTATTCATGAATAAATTGTCGTGTGTTAATAATATCACAAAACAATATGTATGTATATATATATTTTACAATTTATGTGTCATCAAAAGCAAGGTAAACAAAAATATGTCTACTGATGATTATCACAGCAAAATTTGGCTTGCTATTATAACCCAGGTGATGACTGATGTTCAGCAGGAAATATTTTTGGCCTGCAGTGATCAAGATCTGAGAGTCTGTCCAGCTTTGTTGTTTTTGCTTTAATATTGCATAAATACATGTGAAACTATATACTGGATATACTGGACTATATGCATTGTACTGGTTTCTATAATCACAGCAGATGAAATAATTAATTTGATGACTTTTCCCAATAATTATATTGAAAAATTCTTGCACTCTTGAATACATTTTGAACACAATCGATTTTAATAGTACATTAGTACACACCATGAGGTAGAAACTTCTAATCTCAAAAATAAGCCCTTAATTGAATCCAATCGGAGGTAAGCTTTCCCTAATTTTATTAAAAGCAAAAAATGGTTCTATTCTTACTGTATGTCCCTAACCGAATGATTGCACGCTGCATAATAACACCTGAAATTTCAGGCGGGAATATATAGTAATTTATATACACAAATTCCTATAAAATTTCTTTCCAATCCAGTGCCCCTTCCTTGAAAAGAAGCATTTCTAGATTTAAGCCCAGAATCAAAGTTTAGGGTACTGTACAGATTTTTATTTTTTTACTTGGGCTATCTGTGGTAGGCCGAGTCTAGGTTTCGGCTCGGGTTTTTTCCCCTTTTTTTTGGGTCACGATTTTGCATTTTTGCACATTTCACTTCCACTACTATTCCTACTTCCGGTGAGTTGTCTGCCGTGTGACGGAGTGAGGCCGTGAGGCATGTTGTAAGGTCGAATTCTTTGCTCCTTTGACTTTTGGAGTTGGATGAAAAGTTGAACAGCTATGCCTTTTGATCAATAAACAATTAAGATATTTGAGAGCGTAAAAGAGTGCTGGTTTTCGATGGGGCAATTTGAAAAGGTGGTAAACTGCCGGGAATAGTTTCGATACCGAAATACGTACTGACGTTTTTGAAAGGAGCTCTTTATTAGAGTTAAAAGGAACTTCTTGTCAGTATTCAGTTCGTCAGTTTACCCCCATTTTGCTTTGCAATAGTTAAAATATTAGTCAGTCTCGTCTGGGCCAAGAGATTTGTCATACCGTTACTTAGAAGAAAATTTACAAAAAATCTCAGCTTTTCGAGCAAAGCCTTTCGTCTGTAAAACGTTATTCTGAAGAACTCCGCTCGAAACGTCGATCAGTATTTTGTTATCAATTGAAAACTTTTCTCGACATTTCACTACCTTTTCACTTTTCTTTATTTGAACATGTTATTTAGCGCACGCATGTGAGAAGTATGCCAAACGTTTGTTTTATTTGCTTTGATTAATTGTTGTGAAAATTAAGATTGGGAAAAATAATTGGGTTAACGACCTTAGTCCGCGCGTGTTTGTTTTTTGCGAATAATGAATAAATATCGTTCATTTGAGGTAAGTTGATTACATTGATTTTTAACGCTTGGAAATCTATTAGAAATAATCGTATTTTGGTTTTGTTGTGATAGAAGGATCATTCATTATATTTAATTGAAAACAAAGAATAATATTTTCAAACTAATTTTTTGTCTAAAGTGTTTTTTTTATGAAAATGTCACAGAAAAATGTTTGGCAACCAAAGTTATGAGTGGTAAGAGTATTATTGACACGAAATATTTTTGGCAATTAGTTGAAAATGATTATGAAGAGAAAAATGTATTGGCATTTTTGTTGTTTTAACAAACATGCAGCTGAGAGGAATGGGGAGCACTCAATGGACATTTAAGGAGAATCTGAAGCATATTCTTTGTGTTATTAACTCTCAAAGTTTGCAATCCCTTATAAAAATTCCACATGTTATGTTCCAAAATCACATGTGAACTACATGTGGTTTACATGTGTTACCTATTGCAGAGACCTTGCTACAGAAAGCCTAATTTTTTTTTCTAAAACGAACTATATGTACATGCCAAAATGCAGATTCTCTTAACGTTTTCTGTGAATGCTTCTATAATGCTCCTAATGCATGTAGAAATGCTATCAAGTATTGCTTTTCATCTGACGTCACGCCGGCCATTCTGGTGCACAGAAACAATGAAATGGCAGCCATATCGGCCCCAATCCTTATCCCATGGGTCTTATTCAAACATTTCGTATTGTTTTCCCACCCCAACGCGGCCACCGATTACGCGAGTGAATAAAACGATCCATACTCTTAATCATTCATCTTACAATGCATGCATGTAGCTCAGTTGGTAGAGCTTCGGACTAGTAAACCGAAGGTCGGGCGTCGAATCTCAGCTACAATCGGGCAGAGTTTTTTTCAGGCAACCAAACCACATGAATGTTCCAAAATAATTAAAACTCTGTGTTTAAAATTAAAATTATATACCTATATGCAAACACGTAATTATTCAGAAATTGGATAACTTTGTATTCTATATTGCAACAAGAAGCCTGGTCAGGCGTTTACTCGGGCTACTGCAAAAATTGTGTAAAAAGTACTGCTTTATATGAGTGTTATCAAAGCTGCAATCATATGCATACGCCGGTTATCACATGCAGTGCTAAGATCTAACGTCTAAACACATTAGTCACAGACAAATTAAAAGTCAAAACACAATCTAATTCTCCCAAATAGAACAGTAAGAACACAATTCGCAATACACAAAACACGCGCTCCGCTATATTTAAAGTATTTCCACACATAGGGCAGGGGCGGATTTAGCATACATCAGACCGGTCACGCGACTGACGTAAAAAATCACCAGAATAATTGCGCAATCACACAATATTTTAATCTCAACAGTCTTCTAGAAAATGTAATGCCGTGACTCCAAAGTTTGGCATACTGATTAGGTTTCAAATTAGCTTTTATCGTAATTTGCGAGTCAGCAAACACCGGGCAGGGATGACCGGTGGTCAGCGTTCGCTTTGAGAGTTTTGACCGGTTTGCGGAGAGATCTTATTGGTGTTTGAGCAATTTGACCGATCTGCACCATGGCAACCACTTTTTTGACCGATTTGCCTCAAACCTGATTGGCTGTCGCGTTGATTTTGGGCTTTTTGACCGATCTGCACCATGGCAACCATCGATTGCTGAGTCAGCTGAGATGCCGAGTAATTTATTCATTGAAGCCTGAAGGCTTCTCACTGTGTTCGTGGTTTCAGTCATACGAGTTCTGTATAAGCGTTTTCGAAGGGGTTTTAGCTGCTTTTAACAGCAACGATGAAGAAATACTGTTATACTGTGAACAATCTACGATGATTTGCCATCTAGATTACACAGTCATCGATTTATTTCAAGCGAGGAACATTTTAATAGACGCGATTGAAAGCGTCTGAATTTTGGCGCCGCGCGGAGTCATTTATTCCCCTACTGCTGTAAGGTAAGACTGGTAAGTTAAGGTCGTCTTATAAGTTTCATTTCAAATATACAAACAATCTAGTGTCGAATATATTTGTTTTTGTCCAGTCTCAATATCGTATTATTTATCATTTTGCGTCCTAGTGAAGTCTGAGTTCAGAGTTCAGACATATATTTATTCAGCAAGGCGGCATTAGCCTATTTCACGCTTGCCAGGGGCTCTTATATATGAATTTGAAAGGATCAATTGATCCTTAAGCCAAGGTTTAGTTCAACGTTAAATTGGATCTTTCTTTTCATGATTTTGAAATGAATAACTGTTTTCAAATTATGGTTAGTCTCGCTATCTTGCTCTGATAAGATATATTTTAACGGCGCGTTCGTGAAATATGACCCCAGGTTTATCTAATTAGCTTATATCACAAGCATTGCCCCTATAAATCTCGATGTAATGTTACGGTAGTCGGGACTCGGTAAATAACATATAATTTATTAAATTAGAGAAAATTACAGACTACAAGGTCTTTGAGACAATGAATATTTAGTTAATTTTGGAAGGCATGCATGGGTGTTTGCGCCTTTCTCGTTTGGCTAATATTTTAGTTAGCTTTGTAAAAATATAAATGCTGAACATCCAATTTGGACAAATGTTTTGTAAACATAATAAAATGTGCCATTAAAAATATGTTTTAAAAGTTTCAAAATGTTGCACAAATGTGCTGTCAAATCGTGGGAAATGCCGTTTTAGAGACCCCAATTTCAAAAAATTTCAGGGGGGGGGCATCCCCCCTAGAACCGTGGACCACAACTTTGACTGACGTTTTCAAAATCCTAAATCCGCCCCTGTAGGGTTCATATGTCATGACTCTTCCAGTATTAAATATCAACACAGCATCTTTTCGGCCTGTCAAGCCGTCATTTGGAAGACATAATCAATGTTCTATTTACAGTACTTAAGTAATTCAATTACATTTTATATAACATTGTATTCAAGTTTTTATTTGTGTTTAGTTTTGTAAGTTTGGCATTCTTATAGATACTTTTAACATTAGAAATCGCTCGACATTTAGTATAAGTTGTGGTCTAGGCCGAAATCGGTGGGAACGATTGTAACGTATATAATATCAAGAAACTTGCCAGCGACATTACTGACCAATATATAACTACACTGAACACACTGAACACGTCAAAGACATAACTAAGACCGTTCATGACTAAGTGCTGCGACATATGACGCGCTAAAATATAGTTTTATCGACATCAGCATGACAGAAAACACAGAGCCGAATTTATAACTAATATAGCATAGTAGCCTGAGTAAATATATATCTTTGTCAATATGTTTTCTAGGTTATTTTTCACGCAAGATTATATATTTATAAATTCCAATCTTGTATTCAAGATTGTATTACATGATAACTCAGTAACTGTCATATGTAACACAGTATCTGTGTATCTGTCATGTTAGATTACACACAGTTTCTTCTTTACAAAAATGAAATTATATATATATATATATATATATAGATGGGTGGATGGGTGGATGGGTGGATGGGTGGACTATATATATATATATATAGTGGAGCCTCTAAAACCAGCACCTCTGCACAGAAAAAATTGGAAACGTACTAATCGATCCATCGATCCATCGATCCATCGATCCATCGATCCATCCATCGATCCAACCACCCATCCACCCATCCACCCATCCACCCATCCACCCATCCACCCATCCACCCATCCACCCATCTACCCATCCACCCATCCACCCATCCACCCATCCACCCATCCACCCATCCACCCATCCACCCATCCACCCATCCACCCATCCACCCATCCACCCATCCACCCATCCACCCATCCACCCATCCACCCATCCCCTCATCCACCCATCCACCCATCCACCCATCCACCCATCCACCCATCCACCCATCCACCCATCCACCCATCCACCCATCCGCCCATCCATGCACCCATCCACCCATCCACCCATCCACCCATCCACCCATCCACCCATCCACCCATCCACCCATCCACCCATCCACCCATCCACCCATCCACCCATCCACCCATCCACCCATCCACCCATCCACCCATCCACCCATCCACCCATCCACCCATCCACCCATCCACCCATCCACCCCTCCACCCCTCCACCCATCCACCCCTCCACCCATCCACCCATCCACCCATCCACCCATCCACCCATCCACCCTTCCACCCTTCCACCCATCCACCCATCCACCCATCCACCCATCCACCCATCCACCCATCCACCCATCCACCCATCCACCCATCCACCCATCCACCCATCCACCCATCCACCAAAAAATATAGCGAAATATTTGAAGTTTAAGACATGGCCAAAATCAAACAAAATGAATAGGGTCCCCCCAATACACTTTGACCGATTTATCAACTTTTGAAATAAGGCTAAATCATTGCCATTTAGCAGGAATTAGCCTTTCTCTTTGCTAGGGAAGGTGGAAAAACGCTTTATCCGATCCGATCCAGAGCATTGTTTTTTTACGAAATATTTGAAGTTTAAGAAATGACCAAAATCAAACAAAATGAATAGGGTCCCCCCTTTAAACTTTTACGGATTTTTCAACTTTTGAAATAACGCTAAATCATGGTCATTTAGCACGAATTAGCCTTTCTCTTTGCTAGGGAAGGTGGAAAAACGCTTTATCCGATCCAAATCATTTTATTTTTTTTGCGAAATATTTGAAGTTTAAGAAATAGCCAAAATCAAACAAAATGAATAGGGTCCCCCCAACAAACTTTGACCGATTTTTCAACTTTTGAAATAACACTAAATCATGGCCATTTGGCACGAATTAGCCTTTCTCTTTGGTAGTGGACAAACGCTTTATTCGATTCAAAGCATTGTTTTTTTACGAAATATTGGAAGTTTAAGAAATGGCCAAAATCAAACAAAATGAATAGGGTCCCCCCAATACACTTTGACCGATTTTTCAACTTTTGAAATAAGGCTAAATCATGGCTAGGTCATCCACCAAAATGTTGAGTGTCGCAACTGTCAGTTTCGCTCTACCTTTATGGTATTGAGCACTTTGCGACATTTCGTGAACAAAATCACACGTGCTCGTTTGTATATATATATATATATATATATATATATATATATATATATATATATATATATATATATAAGTGAGTTATGGTTCACGAAATGTTAGAGAGTGCTCAATACCATATATAGATAGAGCAAAATACAAAGTATAAAGTATAGTTTTACCTTAAAGTCTTCGCTACCAGAGGTTTCACCCTAAACGGGATCATCAGGCGACTGAAAAATATCGGTTAGTGGGCTGCTTAAATGCGTTAGTTGGGGCGTGGGTGTGGGCGTCGAAACGTCCGGCGAATTCATTTGGAGCGTTGGTGTGGGCGTCGAAATGTTGCGCGCATTCCTTTGATTGTTTAGGTTGTTGATCCGAAATCTATTTTTGTGCCGACACGTCGAAACTATTTCTGATCTTTTGTTTAGTAAGAGTTGTTTGTCTGCCTTCATGATGAAAAGTTTTTCGTCCAAGCATAAATTGCATCTTTTTGATCCTCCCGTGTAGGAAATTGAGTGTTTTAGTATAGACCAATCCAATCAATCAATCAATTCCAAATTGGATTCCAAATTTGGAATCTAAAAGAAAAAACCCAAAGTTTCGACATAACCTGGTCTATACTAAAACACTCAATTTCCTACACGGGAGGATAAAAAAGATGCAATTTATGCTTGGACGAAAAACTTTTCATCATGAAGGCAGACAAACAACTCTTACTAAACAAAAGATCAGAAATAGTTTCGACGTGTCGGCACAAAAATAGATTTCGGATCAACAACCTAAACAATCAAAGGAATGCGCGCAACATTTCGACGCCCACACCCACGCTCCAAATGAATCCGCCGGACGTTTCGACGCCCACACCCACGCCCCAACTAACGCATTTAAGCAGCCCACTAACCGATATTTTTCAGTCGCCTGATGATCCCGTTTAGGGTGAAACCTCTGGTAGCGGAGACTTTAAGGTAAAACTATACTTTATACTTTGCATATATATATATATATTTAGTATAATTTCATAGTGGAAAATAGGCTTTACAGCTTTCTGATTGGTCCGCTCAGTTGTGAATCTGAGGTAATAGTCACCGTCTAGCGCGGTGATTATTGCATCACAAGAAATTGTTCTTTTTGGAAAGGAGACTGGTACTTATTCAACACTACACTGACTTTACTCGATTCAGTCTCCCCCTCGGAGTTGTCACTTTGAAGTATGACATTTTAGAATTTGTTGATTCATCGAACTGTTGATTATTATTTTTTTCAAAATGGGGTTTGTAGTTTTTGAGTCAAACAAAAGAGTATAATACTGAAAACATTTATCACTGAGATGTTGTACATATCAAATATCGTAAAAACAAAACTTTATAAAGGTAAGGAAGTATATTTTCTATAATTCTTCGAATTTTTTGTATGTTTTGGCTAGGTTTTGGTCGTACGTAGCGATGTTTTCGAAAACTTCGTCATGAGTGAAGAACATATTGAACATGAATTAGATGCAAAAAAGCCGTAACACAGGATCCAAAACACCAGAATAAAAATCTTTTTAGCATATACTTGAATGTATGTACAAGTTCAGTTCCAAAGTAGGATGTTATTTACTCTTTTTTTGAAATTATATACTGACAAAGACTGTGGCTTGCTACATCGTCTGTGAATCACCACTGCTAAAATGAAAGCAGTTGTTTAAAAGTTGTTGTTTCAACGTTATTGGTTTTTTATCAACCTCTGAAATTATACTAAAACAATTAGTCACCTCAGTCTCGGTGGCTATCGGTGTATTTACCTCGCCGCCACCGACAGTCACCTCGACTTCGGCGACTAATTGTTAAATATATATATATATATATATATATATATATTCAATCTGCAGACGTACGTTTCGCTGCTCCACCACAGCTCATCCGTGCAGCTCGGAACGAACATATATATATATTTAACAAATAGATTCCATTTTGCCGTTGTCTGTTCAGTTTTATACAATACCCTTGTTGCTATGCGTGTTTTCATTGGTTGTTGCCCATGATCTATTAGAGGACAGACACATGGATCACGTCAGATCACGTCAGCTGACTCGTTTTTTTCTTTCTTCATGCCCCAAAATCCGACAGGGTTTTTATAAAAACCTTTTAAGTTTTTGTATTGTATAAAACAAATAGATTCCATTTTTTTGTTGTCTGTTCAGTTATAGATGCACAGAAGACGTCACAACGTGGTAAGAACATCAGTGACCCACTCGACTGCGTCTCGTGTGCCACTTTTTTGTTCTTACCACGTTGTGACGTCATCTGTGCATCTATAACTGAACAGACAACGGCAAAATGGAATCTATTTGTTAAATAGATGCACAGATGACGTCACAACGTGGTAAGAACAAAAAAGTGGCCCACGAGACGCAGTCGAGTGGGTCACTGATGTTCTTACCACGTTGTGACGTCTTCTGTGCATCTATAACTGAACAGACAACAAAAAAATGGAATCTATTTGTTTTATACAATACAAAAACTTAAAAGGTTTTTAAAAAAACCCTGTCGGGTTTTGGGGCATGAAGAAAGAAAAAAGCAAGTCAGCTGACGTGATCTGACGTGACCATGCGTCTGTCCTCTAATAGATCATGGCCAACAACCAATGAAAACACGCATAGCAGCAAGGGTATTGTATAAATATATATATATATATTTATACAATACCCTGGCAATACCTATATATATATATATATATATATATATATATATATATATATATATATCGAGAATCGAACCCACAACCTTCTGATGACCTGTGAGATCGCTCTAGCCATTGAGCTACTGAGACTCAGATGATTTTAACGTTAATTACCAGTGAGACGCTCTAACCATTGAGCTACTAAGGCTCAGATGATGTGAACATAGATGTAAAATTAAATGTATCTGCTCTAATTTTCATGTTGCTGTGGGATTAACAGACATCATGATTGCAATTCTAGATCTGTATCGATATATGTTTAGCAGTTTCTGCGTCATGTTTTGTTTACTTTTCTTCTATAAAAACCCAGTGAGAATTATCACTTATTTCAATTTTTTCAACGTCTTCATTCAACTTGTTCTAATCATGCGTGGCTTCTTGCTTGGAGTTTGTCTTCTCGTCTTCGTTACTTACGTACAAGGGACAGGTAAGACCACATACTTAATCTTCTTTTCTATGTATACTATTATTGGCAAGCCACATGATCTTCTTTTTAATACTACGTAAGGCCATATAAAACTCTTATTTATACAACTATTGGTAAGGCCATATAAACCTCTTATTTATACTACTATTGGTAAGTATTGGTAGGTTTAATGGTCATAGATGGATAGATGGATAGATGGATAGATGGATAGATGGATAGGTGGATAGGTGGATAGGTGGATAGGTGGATAGGTGGATAGGTGGATAGGCGGACAGGCGGACAGGCGGACAGACGGACAGACGGACAGACGGACAGACGGACAGACGGCAGACGGACAGACGGACAGACGGACGGACGGACGGACGGACGGACGGACGGACGGACGGACAGACGGACAGACGGACAGACGGACAGGACAAACGGACAGACGGACAGACGGACAGACGGACAGACGGACAGACGGACAGACGGACAGACGGACAGACGGACAGACGGACAGACGGATAGACGGATAGACGGATAGATGGATAGATGGATAGGTGGGCATGTAAGTAGGTGGGTAGTTAGGTGGGTTGGGTAGGTGGATAAATGGGTAGGTAATTCGATGGGTCAGCAAGTAGGTGGGTGGGTATACCCACTTATCTATCCACCTACCCATGTACATATATATTCACTTGCCTACCCACTACCTATCGGACTACCTACTTACTTAACTACTTACTGTCAAACTTAAGTACAACAGTAGCCTGCGAGCCGGCTCTTGGGTAGAGCGGGAGGTGAAATATAGAGCCTGCACGCATAGCTATCAAATTTGAGTGCCGCCCCTTCTAACGGGGAGTCAAAAGCGACCAAATCACAAACCAGACACGCAATGTAAACAAAGAAAACGGTTTTTCTTCCTCGCCAGATTAATACGCTAATGAAATATTATTTGGAACAGTGGTTCGCACATTTTGGACAGTATAACAAGTTTTATAAAACGCAGAATCTTGAACTCTACATCAAATGAAAGCTCATTCAACATTTAACAACATACGTACACAATATATTTCAACGATGCATAGTTCTGAAATTACTAGTCATCTAGTCCACAAATGACAAGATAATGATATGCCGTATAGCCGCCGTGCCACTTCGGTACGTCCTGTCTGACTTTTTCGTATCTCTATATATTTTCACATATCGAGTGGAAGAACTGAAAAGAAGGAGTCGGAGTCTTTCAGACTTTAACTTTGCCTGGCCATAGGAACATCAGTTATATAAATAATCGTATCCCGAGAGCTACAGGCTGGTACAAAAAGCTGTGTGTATTGCAGGCGAGTGGTGTTTCGAACCTTATCGTTTGTTTTATAGATAATATTTTCTCAATCGTGGGAAGTTGTCATTTGATACCAAATTTTCAATTAATTGACTTATCCATGAGAGGACGATTTGCTTTCACACTATACTAAACTGTTTAACAACCGTGGCAAAGGGAAAAGGTGGTGAAATTTTTGGAACGAATCTGAAACGCTGACATTTCAAGCAAGGACTCCCCTCGAAACGCCAGTATTTCGTTTCAAAACGATTCGGGTCTATCGATCTGGGTCTTTCCTAATAATATGATTTTAATACGGTTCGTACAACCCTTGATAAATGATCAAAGATATTAAAAATATTTACCTGATGGAAATATATTTCAGACACAAATGCACTTAATATTTTACAAATTACCAACAGTCTATTAATATATGGTTGTACGTCAACAATCAGCATCTCGTCCAATCAGTGAGCTGCGTCCCAGTTTGGAACGCTACTACTCAAAAAAACAATACTACGCGTGCAGGCTCTCCTTCTCCTCCTCTCCCCAATCCCCCAAAGGAGAGCCTGCTCGCAGGCTAGTACAACAGTGATGATGATGATAATAATAATAATAATAATAATAATAATTATTTAATTATTTAATTATTATTAATAATAATAATAATAATTATAATAATAATAATAATAATAATAATAATAATAATAATAATAATAATAATAATAATAATAATAATAATAATAATAATAATAATAATAATGGAAACTTTATTAATGATTTTTTCTAAACAAACAATTGTAAATCTCACTCATTGAGGTAATTTACAATCGGCTACTTGAATCAAAACTAAGCTACTTAAAAACTTAAAATTTCATTAAGTCAGGACTCGTCCATTCCTTATTTATAATAATAATAATAATAATAATAATAATAATAATAATAATAATAATAATAATAATAATGGAAACTTTATTTGTTTATGATTTACGTATACTACAATGATAAACCTCTCTTTTACAGGTAGTTTACCAATGTCTACTTGAATTAACACTATATGGTATAAAAATATTAGTATGACATTAAAGTCGGGTCATCCCATTTTTTGTTACGTTTACAAAATATATAGTAAGAGGTCCTTATGCAAGTGTTCATAATTTTCTGAGTATAGTACTTTCTACATCGTTCGTCAAATTTCAGGTCTTTCAGCATTTCAATAAAGTCTACAGCTGACTGATTAAAAACTCCAAGCGAACTGATAGATAAATTTATAAATTTTACTTTTTCATAATTTTTGTGCTGTTCGTTAATAAGTTCTAGATATTTATGCCTCTTACGGGTTGCATTAGTAAGAAGATTAGATTCAAATCCAACAGTCAGTTCGAGTATGTAGATGTATTTGTTTTCGATTGTTATCAGAAGATCAGGGCGTAACTTATCTCCGGTGATAACAGATGGACTGATGAAGCCAGGTAGGTCAGCATAAAGGTTTATAGAGTGTTGTACAGATTTAAGAGAGGTTGCAATGAAGTTAAGAACGGAATCGTGTCGCCACGTAAAACGTCCTTCGTTTAGGTATGTCTTGTATCCATTGACGACGTGGAGCAAGGTTTCGGGTTCCAAGCAGAAAGAGCAGTCGGATGTTGGTGATATTCCCCATTTCAACAGATTCTTGCGAGTTGGGAGCGTATTATTTATGTACCGGATGGTGAAGTTAAAGATATTCTTAGGAAGTTTGTTTTGGACCGAGGACCATATAGAGTTGAGCGAGAGTGTAGAGTATTTGATGATATTAGAGAAGAATGCACCTTGTGAAATGAGGTGATTTTGAAGCCTTTTTTCATTTTCTTTCCTGATAGTGTTCAGTACGTCTTTCGTGTTTTTGTACTTGTCATATTGTACATTTTTGTGATTGCTGGTGGCCATCCATAGGTTTTTGATCTCATCATTTGGTGATGATTTCAAAACTTTCCGAGATATAGTTTGACATTGAAGAAATTTAGTTAATGGGAGAATGATATTTAAGCCGAATTTGTTATGATGAAGTAAGACGTTGCTAAGAGTTGCGGAAATTGGAAGCTCGAGCCACTTTCGGATATATTTTGACGCGATATTATCTAGATTCTCGTTTACCCAGGTTTTACTTATATCAGAAACGGTGAAGTGCCAAGAGATTTTTGAAAGAACATAGCGATTGTACACTAGAATCTTGTGTTTCGGATGTAATGGTAGTTCGTCGATTTCATTCATGGTATTAGTCAGTGTGTCATATAATTCAGATTTGTGATCTTCGTCAGACATATTGAAGTTAAAGTAGCGGCCTAAGTATTGAAAGGATTTACCATTTTCAACACGTGGTACAAAACAGCTATTTATAAACAGTTTAGGGAGATATTGAACGGATTTTGTTAGTTCTTTTTTAATTCCAAATGTTGAGCATTTATCTACACGTATAATCATATTGGCCCACTGACACCAGATGGTAAAACGGTTTAGTAGCATTTGATTTTCTTTTTCCTGACCAGTGATAACGGCAGCATCGTCGGCAAATTGGAACCAGTGGATTGGGTTGCATAAAATACCATTTTCGCTTAAATTCCAAAATCCAAGTTGACGGTATTTTTCAGATTTGATGTGCTGAATAAATGTATTGAATGACATATTGAATAAGAGAGGGCTGAGAGAGTCACCTTGGAGAACACCAAGACCAACTGTAATGAAACGTGTGTTGAATTCTTCGGTTATGATGGAAGTTTGGAAATCAGTGTAGAGGCTGTGTATGATATTTTTTATGTGATCAGGAATGTGATGATACTCAAGGACTTCGTGAATAAGGTTATGATGGACTTCACCAAATGCATTCTTAAGGTCTAATAATAATAATAATAATAATAATAATAATAATAATAATAATAATAATAATAATAATAATAATAATAATAATAATAATAATAATAATAATAATAATAAGAAGAAGAAGAAGAAGAAGAAGAAGAAGAAGAAGTAGAAGAAGAATTAGTATAAATACACCGGTGATCGAAAATCACGCGCGCTGATTGGTCGAGCTACTTCGGATTAATTCTCGATAATCACCTACAGCGTTTATGCAAAATGGCCGCCAGCCAATTTGTCAATGCGACAGACGAGGAAATTCATAATTTTAAAGAAAATGTTGTTCCTAAAAGTACGAAAATGTGTATTTATACACAGGCTGAATGAATATCGGTGAATAATAACCTCGACTTCGTCTCGGTTATTATACACCGATATTCACTTCGCCTTCGGCGAATAACTGTTAAATATTGTTAATTTTGATAATAATTAAAATAATAATATAATTAACTATAATAATTAGCAATAATAATTAATAACTTCAATAATTAATATTAATAATGTCAATAATAATGACGATAATGATGATGATAAAATACTATTATTATCATTAATAATAATAACAATATTATCAATACCAATACCAATATCGATATCAATATCAATATCAATATCAATATCAATATCAATATCAATATCAATATCAATATCAATATCAATATCAATATCAATATCAATGTCAATGTCAATGTCAATGTCAATGTCAACGTCAACGTCAACGTCAACGTCAATATCAATATCAATATCAATATCAATATCAATATCAATATCAATATCAATATTAATATTAATATTAGATAATAAAATACCGACCTTTCAAATCAAAGTTCTTTGTGTGTTATGATGTATAGAAAAGTTTAAACATGGTGAATCGTCGAGATTTTAGAAAATAAAATACCGACGTTTTAAACAAAAACATTTCATCAACTGTCTGTCAGTATTTCATTTTCTAAAATCTCAGCAGTTCACCATTTTGAAGAATTTCTATACACCAGAACACACTGTCTACAAAGCGTTCAAATTTAGATAACTTCGTAGCCTTAAACTGAAAATCGTCAAGTTTTTTTGGCACCGCGAAAGTTTAAAAACGTACATTAGGCGTGTCTAATAGAGTGCTTTCTCTTGTTTTAATTTCTCTCAGAAACGTGCAAAGATGTTAACCTGCCTCATCCCCCATTTCCAAAATGCAGCTTCCTTGCCGCTGATCTTAGTAAGTGTGATGAAACTGACTGGCGTTATTTTCCAGATATTCTTAGGTGGAAGGATTTCTGCAGAAAGACATGCAAAGTTTGTTAAAACAAAACACTCAAGATTTCTTTGATTTTGTGGTAAGTAGTTCTATTTTTATAAACATATTTAATTAAATAATGTGATATCTCTTCGTAATGTTTTTACATAATCCCAACACCAATAAAAGTGTCCTTGTATTGTTGTTAACGAAAAGGTTTCTTGATTTCCACAAAATGGTCATTGTTGACAACAAGATAAAGATCATTGTTGTTGTCTGCAAAAAGTATTTAGTTAATGATGGTTATCAGTTGATAGAATGTTTGAGCTCATAATTGGAGAACAAGATATAGCGCTGCAGCAAGATATTCCTGCACACCGTTTTGTTGTTTTCTTTTCATTTTTTATTCAAGGTTGGAAAGTGCATTTAATATCTCTTTACCGTCGATTCTTAGTGGGTTCTATTCAAGTTGGTAAATAAAATCATTAAAAATCAAATGAGTTGTTTTATTTGTTGTTGTTGTTGTTGTTGTTGTTGTTGTCATTATACTTTCCAGAATAGATATAGGAGATATATTTATTATAAATCGGATTTGGTTATATACAAAATTGCTTTACAAGAAAGCCAAGAATATTTAAAAGATGAATTAAAATTTAATGAATTCGAGGAAACAAGTGATGAGAGAGATTTCTTCAAATTTTTAAGAATGGTTTCGCATCTTATTTGACATGGCAATTTGTTCGAGATTTGTACGCCTCTATAAATAAACGTCTTATTTTAAAAACTTAACGGTGGTCAGATCAACGCGATTTTCTCCCACTTGTGCGGGCGCAGTTGGTCAGCGTTGTATATAACTCGGTCATGCAGTCTAGATAGAAATACGAATCAACATGGCTGACAAACACGAGTGCGCCAAAGAAGGAGAGAGTTAAAACTAAATTTAAAATGTTTTTCGGAGTGTTCAGAACGGGGAGAACGTTTTTGGAATACTTCTGTAACAGAAATGAAATTTTCCGTTGAGCGGGAGTAGATCAGAGTCGTTCGAAGCGCCGAAAATAAGTCCAACTACGGCAACACTGCATGGAGGGAATGGATTTTTTTAGCCTGGGACATTTTGCTCGAGGAGGTAGTAGGAAATAAATTCTAAGGGTGGCCCCCTACCTGAAAGTGGCTATTGTGGCTAATTGCTGCTTTATATTTTCCTTATGCAACTAGTATGTTCCTTTCTGAACATCTGACATGACTTTGCATGATATACCACCAATAATACGACATTAAATTTACTCAGCATTGTGCACCAGTCATTGTAAATTTGTACAACCCTAACTGGGATTACATTGATTGTTGCATTGTTAGCCACAGTGTATTTTTAGTGCTTGTATTACCTGTTAATACTGTAGCAAGTGATTTACCTGGTGGAAACCGTAATCGCAAAATGAATATAAGACTAGAGCCCAGCTCAACATTTTAAAATGCAATACCACAAGAAAAGGAAACCATTTAACACAAAATATATTTATTGACGTTTCGTTACTTAACCAGTAACATCTTCAGAATGACTTAAAGATTACATTGAATATACAATATATATAATATATATTACAATATATATAATATATATTACAATATATATAATATATATTACAATATATATAAATATTACAATATAAATATTACAATATAAATATTACAATATAAATATTACAATATAAATATTACAATATATATATAATATATATATATTACAAGAAAAAATGGTAAAAACCTCGAATTCGAACTGGACCACACTGATTTCAAGTCCTTGCAATTAGTTCAAGTCCTAGGCTTCGCCTCAGACTGGAACTTAATTTTGTGGACTTGAAATCTGGTCCAGTCCTCATTGTCGGCTTTGAAATATTACTTCACATCATGTATCCACCATGACTGAAAATGCACATATAGAGGATTACATTTATTATTTGATATTGCAGACAGTCCCTATTGTTGCCATGAAATTAACAAACACATATTACATGTTTTATAAAATTACAGTACCTATACTCAGAATTTCAAGGTCACTTACATGTATGGTTTAGTTTACTTAAATAGAGATAATATTATAGGAATGTATTTTAAAAACTGTATGGCTTGTGTTATGTGTATTATAAATTAAAATAAAAATATTTTCATCTGATCTGAGAAGTGTCATTTACTGCGTCCTTCCTTTAAAATATACAGTAATATTATATACATGTAGCGTATAATTTATTATTATGCAGTATATAATTATATATTAAAATATGAACAAGTTCCCAAAATTACTTAAATTCTATTGTCTTGTGCGAAACATTTTCACAAATTACTGCCCAGCTAAGGCAAAGTGTATGGATAAGGTAGATATTTTCAATTATTCCCTTGCTGGTAAGAAGACCTTTGCTCGAAACGTCAACTTGCTTGAAACACAGAAAGACCACATGAAAAAAGATGAAAGAAAAAAGGTTATCTAGTATAAAAGGAATATGTGTACATAAGGCTCTCATTGCAAAAAAAAAAGTAAATGTAAGCTGTAGTCTGTCTATCTATGTCTATTGGTCGACTGTTAGTTGGAGGTAGCCAGAAGGCTGCTCTTTCTTTGGCTACTACCAGGGGGTGGGTGCCACTCCTATCCCAGATGGTGTTGATTTTGCAGAGGGAGGAAAACTGGAGAACCCGGTGAAAAACCTTCGAAGCACGGGAGAGACCAACTAAACTCTATTCATATGGTCCAAGCTCGAGAACAGGGTAATTCCAAGACAGTCACCCAGCCAAGTACTAACCCCGTCTAACCGGGCTTAACTATTGGTGAGAAGCAGCGCCCTAACAGCACACACCACCCGTGCTCCCCCAATAGTCTGTATGTCTAAGGTAATTTGATCAAGACATAATCTTTATCAAAGTCAAGTCAATTGGGGTATGATTTGACAAATAACTACTGCTTAAGAATACAATATTTGACATGCTGTATATGTATGTAAACTTTTGGCAAGAATATTTAACAATTTTAGGACCTGTTACTCTTTTAGCACTGTTTCTTACCAGCTTGAGTTTCCCTTTGATTAGTTTCTTCCTCACGACTCTCTAAATCGGCAAACTTAGCGCTATTCTCCTCATAATTGCTCTTGAGTACTTCAGCAAATTCACCAGACTTCTTCTTCAAAGTATTTCTGACTTGAACTCCTGAAGCCGTGTCCCAAAAGGCATAACATTTTCTCGCTGTGTCACATCTTCCCGAGTGTTTATTTTCTTTGCTGTGTACCGACTTTTTATACACAATTTTTCCTGTCTAAGGATACTAAATTTCAAATGGAATATTGAGAATAGTGGCTTGGCCAAGAAGGCGATTCAAGATGGCGGACAAGATCAAAAGTGAGAATCAAAACATGGGTTTAAACGGCGAATACTTACAATTGCTGGTTGCTTTCGACTCCTCTGGTTGACGCCATATACCTAAACTTTATTTTGAATTCTTCAAGTTTTTGTTTAACAAAAGCATGACGTTGCAAAAAAACAAATTCATCCCCAGGAAGGGTACACTGAGGCATATTTCGTGTTCGAACGCGAACAGAATAAAAGTAAAGGCACAAGTCCAGAATTTAAAATAAAGTTTATGCTACAGTGTACTCAAAAATGCCACGAACAAACCATTGGAGCACACACAGAACTCGTGTAAACCCCACTTTGCCTAAAAAGTAGGGGTACACAAAACCTCGTTAGACGCAAAATATGGCCCGTGGGGGTACTACCCTCCTGACTTTTGTAGAGAGGAAGGGTAGATCCACTTATTTATGGGGGACTAAGTCTGACAATGTGTGCATAATTTATTTAAATGAAGCGCACTCTTGCGTAACGTTTGCTATGGCGGCCATTACAGAAATCAGACTCTCGAAATACGACACCTCGTCAATCCCATGTGCGAGAAAATCACGCAAATCTGACCACAATTAATTTATCATACGTAATCAAGCGCCACAACTGACTAATTCCGTAGGGTATTATAATTCGAATAATAATTATATTAATCTCAAATTACCCATGCCAAATATAATGAATTTTAAAAAGGTTTTATATATTAGGGTGTACACGTTTGGAAGGTCTTACACGCTAATGGGATGGTAACCACGCTAAATAGTTTTAAAAGGAAAAATTTTTTAATTTAATTTTATTTGCCAAAAGAACAATAAATGAAGGGGGGGAGGGACATTACAGAAACGTACAATATTACATTATGAAATAAGGTGCCTTCTACGCACGCTCTGATTGGCTGGGCTCAGTGCATTTATAAGAGAACAGAGATCTTGAATGACGTAGAATGGCGTAGAATGACGTCAGATGGCCCAAAAAGCCCACCAAATTCCAAAACTTATACCTCACTTTTAGCTTGATTTTTCCTCTTCATATTTTAGAAAACAAATAAAACATATCGCTCCTGTGCATATGTACTATCGCCTCGTGCCTCTACTCAACTTCTTTCGTGTTCACATTACGTCAAACGTGCCTTTATAAGAGTACATGTGCACGGAGCTTTATGTTTTATTTGTTAAGTAAAGGTGGCAGGGGATCTGCAACAGCGTAAGCCAATTACTGCGGGCCCAGAATTTAACGGATATAAATATATGTAGTAAAAATACAATATCTAAGAGCAACAAGAGATAGAGGTAATAAGTCTACGCGCAATATTACACTTTAGACAAGTTGATTTCCATGTCCGGGAGTCCTTGGGATCGTAATTTAATAAAGCAGTGATACCCCCCCATCGGGAGTACAAAGGGATGCCGCCTCATTAAATATTCAATTTTTAATTATTCATTCTCAGGCTCCTTTAGGACCCTCTAACCCTAATCTCATTACGTCATTATGTCTCAGGCTCCTTTGGGACCTCCAAACCCTAATCTCATTAGTATTCATTTTATGGCGGCGCGTTACGTCATTATTTCTCAGGCTCCTTTGGGACATAGTAACCCTAACTTCCCCCCTAACGCCAGCTTTTATCAAACCCCCGGTATTCACTACGTCATATCCGATAGCTCTCCGACTGATTTCCGAAGTACTGGGTTACGTCATTATCAAAAGGCATTCGACTTATATTCCTTATAAGTAATAGTAATTACCTTTTCATTTAAACACTTTACCCTACTGACTGTTAACACTTGTGGGACATGTAAACATACAGAGCATGCGTACAATAAACTCTAACAAAATAGACGTTCTTTACAAGGAACTAGAGAGAAATTAGTAGACACACTTTATATTTTTATCCTAAATCTTGTCTAGAGGAATATAGGGGGTTTCGAACATTCTAAATGACTGAATCTGGTGAGATAACTTAACTCGAATATTATCTGAATAAGCTATGAATATTATATGTAGGGTTAGAACCTAACAGAATAAATCATCTTAGAATCATACCTAACTAAACCCTCGTTTATAAGTAAAGGAAGATAGAATGAGGAATCATTTCGAGAAGCTGAACTTAGGATACGTACGAATCAATCCGAAAAGCCGTGAGCTCAGAAAAAACATATTGGCACATAGCAATGAAAAGCTTATATATGGGTATTATATTAGATATTTGGTTCGCTTTTGAATATTATATTAGATATTTGTGTCGCTTTTGTGATGTTTATACGTATAGGAACCGTATGAAGTTAAAAAGAGTCGCCTTGTAGGGTAGCGAATCGTTATTGTACACTTAGAAGAACATTATTCGACAACATCGTTGACCAAGCACTTTGAAAAATTACAGAGCTTGGTTAAAGTTAAATAATTCGTCGCTATGATTTAGTATGTTATAAGGTTCTCGCACGTGCAGAACACAAAAGGGAAAAGTCATTAAAATTACTAATGGCTAAAACATAACCGGATTTGCATATAAGTAGAATATTTAATTCTTTTAGGGGGGTGATCATGAGCTTTGGGGAATAATAAGGGGTATTAATGTATGGGCAAGTTTAGGCGGGGCGTTGATGTAACCATGGAGAATGTACAGCGTCGCGTCGTCTCATAAGACAGAATTCAAAGTATTCAGTTTAAAATATTTATTTCTTGGCCCAAAAAATCAAAGCATAGTCGAAAGTGTTATCGTATTTGAAGAAAACACAGTTAATCAACCTGTTGGAGACAGTCCTGTTGTTAGTTTGGCAAGCGAAGAGTGTGTAAATGATTCTAGCTTCCCCCTAACCTTAGCTGGATAGAGTAAATGATGCCTTCAATGAAGAAACCGTTCGGTAAGCTGTTCGAAAGATATTGAAACACTTTCTTTCAAAAGTTTGTATAAGCACTAATGTTTCTGTTTCGATTAAATGATTAACATATCTAAAACTGCCTAGTCTCTTCGTATAACATATCCCTTGACTGTTCGAATATCCGCTCGATGGTGATCATAAACTTTGGGGGATAATAAGGAGTATTAATGTGTGGGCAAGTTTAGGCGAGGCGCTGGTGTAACCATGGAGAATGTACAGCGTCGTCTCATAAGGCAGAATTCGAAGTATTCAGTTTAAAATATTTATTTCTTGGGCCAAAAAATCAAAGCATTGTCGAAAGTGTTATCATATTTGAAGAAAACGCAGTTAATCAACCTGTTGGAAACAGTCCTGTTGTTAGTTTGGCAAGCGAAGAGTGTGTAAATGATTCTAGCTTCCCCTTAACCTTAGCTGGATAGAGTAAATGATGCCTTGAATGAAGAAACCGTTCGGTAAGCTGTTCGAAAGACATTGAAACACTTTCTTCAGAGGGGTTTGCCAGAATATAAACTGTCAGAGGTTAAATGGATGACTCGGCTATGTTATTAACGTCGTCAAGCATCTTGTTAATGTTGCTAAGGCTGATATTTGCATATTTATCCTCAGTGCACGTGCAGGAGACAAAAGACAAACTCATTAGTGCTCATTAAGAGGATTAAGCGCTTGGGCAAATCTAGGCGAGAAAGTCATTAACTGTTACCATAGCAAAACCGCGTGCGTCCTTCATTCGTCTCAGGCTCCTTTGGGACCCTCTAGCTGTTACTCAACCCCCCCCCCCCGTGTAATACGTCATAATCGATAGCTCTCCGACTAATTCCCGAAGATCGTCATTATCAAAAGATGCTCGACTTATATAAGTTAATAGGAACCAAATTTCATTTATGCACTTTACCTTACTGATCGACAGTCAGCAGTTGTGGGGCATGTTATAATATTCAAACAGAATAAGTCATCCTAGAATCATTGCTTACTAAACCCTTGTTTATAAGTGAAGAATTCGTGAGAAGATAGAATGAGGAATCACGTTAAGCCGTATATAAGAAGAACTTAAGATAGTGTGAGGAATCAATTCGAAAAGCCGTGAGCTAGGGGTTTAAAACGTATTAACACTAGCACATAGCAATGAAAAGCTTATATATGAATATTATATTAGATATTTGGTTCGCTTTTGTGGTGTTTATACGTTTAAGAACTGTGCAAAGTTCCACAAGTCCGGCACAGTGGCATCAGCTTTCTGGGGTTTCTGGAGTATACACCTCCTATTTTAAATCTTTAGGCATTATGAGAATATTTCGTTTGTATTCTGTCAACGAATTGGTGGCTCTTAAAAGATTATAGTTTTTAGAATGTGATTTGTTCAAAGAAACGTTTTTGTAATATGACTAAATAACGAAATAAAGTTTAAAAAATATATAATTTCATATTTACAATCACATAAAGCTCCTATTATTTACAAACACGCAAAAGTTAAAATCCATAAGTGTCAAAATTATTTACAATCACTTGCCGTTTAATCGCAGATTGAATTTATTTAGATCTCTTTTACATGATAGTAAAAATTGCTATATGTGTTATGAGAACATTATTGAGTTAATGCAAAGTTAAATTATGTTTTAAGTTAAATAAATTTCTTGGACTATTTAGTGTGTAAGAAATTAAAGATGTGTAATTTTATATGTGTGTAATTTTATCTGAAGAAAAAATTAATAAAGACATATGAGCAACATTATAATAGTTTTTTGTAGTTTATTTTTTATATTTATAACAAATTACAGTGTACATATTGACAGCTAATTATTTACATAAACGAATGTTTTTCAATAAACTATCCTGCGTTTACGGTTTCTTCTAGCGCACCCACTTCTTAGAGATATCGTTTGTTTCTCTGTTGTCAAAGCAATGCTCGCTCTTTATAGGGAATTTTGATATTTTCCGTTTTTTGCGTTGTTTATTATTTACGGACTCCCCCTGCTGCTCTCTTAGATAATTATTGAAGTTTGTTGCCATTTCCTCTTGTCTCCTTATAAGGCTTTTCAAAGTTTTCTCCATATTCAGTTCTGCGCTGTCTGCGATAGTTTCTTTACTCTGTAAAGGTACACATATTCCAATTTTACTCCATTTTAGCCATTTAGCGCGTTCTTTGTTATCCATGTGGTGTACTTGATCAAGATGATTTGCTAGCCTTGCAAGATTAGTGCTTCCGCAACCGAAGACAGGACAGTTTCTACGTGTGCGACCCATGTTTAGTTGTTTACTCGAGCAATGACAGAAAGCATTTGACATTTTTTGACATGTTAGATGCTTTTATTAGGCCCGTTTAGGCCCTATTTCGCCTTTTTTGGCCCGTTCAAAGATACACTCTTCACCCCCGGGGTCACCCCCAGAGATACCCCCATTACCCCCTGGGGCAACCTTTTAAATAATCAATCTTAGGATTCAATGATTCAATCTTAGGATTCAATGATTCAATCTTAGGATTCAATGTGGGATGTTTTGGCGGTATTTGGGGGGTGTTTTGGGGGCTTCGGGGGTATTTGGGGTGTTTGGAGGGTTTTGGGGGTGCCTCGGGGGTGATTGCATGTGTTACGGGGGTATTCGGGGGGCGTTTTGGCAGTTGTTGAGGGTGTTTTGGGGGTACTTTGGGGGTACCTTGGGGGTGCCTCGGGGGTGATTGGAGGTGTTGCGGGGGTATTTGGGGTGTTTCGGGGCTTCGGGGTAATTGGGGGCTTCGGGGGTGATTGGAGGTGTTACGGGGGCATTTTGGGGGTATTTGGTGATGTTTTGGAGGTGTTTCGGGGGATGTTTCGGGTGTTGAGAAGATTTTACGGGTGTGGTTAAGAGTAAAGATAAGGGTGTATATAGCCTACAGAGGTGATTTGGGACAATAATTTTATTAATCAACATTAAATATTACAATAAATGTCTTGAGTTTATTACAAGAATGACAACAAATACGGTCTTTATCATTTCTAGACATTCATTTTCTGTTTTATATTCTGGGTTGGTAAACGTAATGCGTGTCTGTTGGGAAAATTCCAGATCTCAAACGTATTTCATCGGGGCATGTCGGTGTGAGATCAACAAATAAGTATGTATACGGTTCTTTGGTTGCCATTTCATACGCTTGTTGAAAAAATTTAGTATTGCTTGGATACAAAGGAATATCAGAAAGACATATACATTATTTGTAAATATTTTATTGAACTTCAGCATAGTACAGAAGATAATGTTTCAACGATTCAACAGTAACTTTAATTCTTATAATTGGTGTCATTCCAATACTATGGTGTTTAGATTGATTGTAGGAGTACACTAGTTTTTGTAATACTGTTTTCTTTCATTTGACGAAATCTAAACATAAATAATCACAAACATTTTTTGTTAGGACAAAGTAACTAGCGTTGAGAGAGATGGTACGATGGTCTTTGCTTTGATGAAACAAAATTTTGCACAATATAAATAACGCTGAGATTACCATGATGGGATTTCTTCGTGAACAGTTTGGCTATAATCGTATCTTTTTCACCCATCATGTCATCAATGATAAATAGATTTCTTATTTGGGGGTTAATACTATCCAATATAGATTCGGATAAACCTTGCACGATCTGAATCCCAGGAATAAGAAGTTCCATTTTAGCAAACGTGTCTTGGTAATATTTTCTGGGACAGGGTCGATCATGATTTGGTATAAATGAGTAACTCGTGAGTAAATGAGTAACTCATGAGTTACTCATGAGTTACTCATTTACTCATGAGTTACTCATTTACTCACGAGTAACTCATGAGTTACTCATGAGTTACTCATTTACTCATGAGTTACTCATTTACTCACGAGTAACTCATGAGTTACTCATGAGTTACTCATTTACTAATGAGTTACTCATTTATCCCAAATCATGATCGACCCTGTCCCAGAAAATATTACCAAGACACGTTTGCTAAAATGGAACTTCTTATTCCTGGGATTCAGTTCGTGCAAGGTTTATCCGAATCTATATTGGATAGTATTAACCCCCAAATAAGAAATCTATTTATCATTGATGACATGATGGGTGAAAAAGATACGATTATAGCCAAACTGTTCACGAAGAAATCCCATCATGGTAATCTCAGCGTGATTTATATTGTGCAAAATTTTGTTTCATCAAAGCAAAGACCATCGTACCATCTCTCTCAACGCTAGTTACTTTGTCCTAACAAAAAATGTTTGTGATTATTTATGTTTAGATTTCGTCAAATGAAAGAAAACAGTATTACAAAAACTAGTGTACTCCTACAATCAATCTAAACACCATAGTATTGGAATGACACCAATTATAAGAATTAAAGTTACTGTTGAATCGTTGAAACATTATCTTCTGTACTATGCTGAAGTTCAATAAAATATTTACAAATAATGTATATGTCTTTCTGATATTCCTTTGTATCCAAGCAATACTAAATTTTTTCAACAAGCGTATGAAATGGCAACCAAAGAACCGTATACATACTTATTTGTTGATCTCACACCGACATGCCCCGATGAAATACGTTTGAGATCTGGAATTTTCCCAACAGACACGCATTACGTTTACCAACCCAGAATATAAAACAGAAAATGAATGTCTAGAAATGATAAAGACCGTATTTGTTGTCATTCTTGTAATAAACTCAAGACATTTATTGTAATATTTAATGTTGATTAATAAAATTATTGTCCCAAATCACCTCTGTAGGCTATATACACCCTTATCTTTACTCTTAACCACACCCGTAAAATCTCCTCAACACCCGAAACATCCCCCGAAACACCTCCAAAACATCACCAAATACCCCCAAAATGCCCCCGTAACACCTCCAATCACCCCCGAAGCCCCCAATTACCCCGAAGCCCCAAAACACCCCAAATACCCCGCAACACCTCCAATCACCCCCGAGGCACCCCCAAGGTACCCCCAAAGTACCCCCAAAACACCCTCAACAACTGCCAAAACGCCCCCCGAATACCCCCGTAACACATGCAATCACCCCCGAGGCACCCCCAAAACCCTCCAAACACCCCAAATACCCCCGAAGCCCCCAAAACACCCCCCAAATACCGCCAAAACATCCCACATTGAATCCTAAGATTGAATCATTGAATCCTAAGATTGAATCATTGAATCCTAAGATTGATTATTTAAAAGGTTGCCCCATGGGGTAATGGGGGTATCTCTGGGGGTGACCCCGGGGGTGAAGAGTGTATCTTTGAACGGGCCAAAAGGCCTAAACGGGCCAAAAAAGGCGAAATAGGGCCTAAACGGGCCTAATAAAAGCATCTAACATGTCAAAAAATGTCAAATGCTTTCTGTCATTGCTCGAGTAAACAACTAAACATGGGTCGCACACGTAGAAACTGTCCTGTCTTCGGTTGCGGAAGCACTAATCTTGCAAGGCTAGCAAATCATCTTGATCAAGTACACCACATGGATAACAAAGAACGCGCTAAATGGCTAAAATGGAGTAAAATTGGAATATGTGTACCTTTACAGAGTAAAGAAACTATCGCAGACAGCGCAGAACTGAATATGGAGAAAACTTTGAAAAGCCTTATAAGGAGACAAGAGGAAATGGCAACAAACTTCAATAATTATCTAAGAGAGCAGCAGGGGGAGTCCGTAAATAATAAACAACGCAAAAAACGGAAAATATCAAAATTCCCTATAAAGAGCGAGCATTGCTTTGACAACAGAGAAACAAACGATATCTCTAAGAAGTGGGTGCGCTAGAAGAAACCGTAAACGCAGGATAGTTTATTGAAAAACATTCGTTTATGTAAATAATTAGCTGTCAATATGTACACTGTAATTTGTTATAAATATAAAAAATAAACTACAAAAAACTATTATAATGTTGCTCATATGTCTTTATTAATTTTTTCTTCAGATAAAATTACACACATATAAAATTACACATCTTTAATTTCTTACACACTAAATAGTCCAAGAAATTTATTTAACTTAAAACATAATTTAACTTTGCATTAACTCAATAATGTTCTCATAACACATATAGCAATTTTTACTATCATGTAAAAGAGATCTAAATAAATTCAATCTGCGATTAAACGGCAAGTGATTGTAAATAATTTTGACACTTATGGATTTTAACTTTTGCGTGTTTGTAAATAATAGGAGCTTTATGTGATTGTAAATATGAAATTATATATTTTTTAAACTTTATTTCGTTATTTAGTCATATTACAAAAACGTTTCTTTGAACAAATCACATTCTAAAAACTATAATCTTTTAAGAGCCACCAATTCGTTGACAGAATACAAACGAAATATTCTCATAATGCCTAAAGATTTAAAATAGGAGGTGTATACTCCAGAAACCCCAGAAAGCTGATGCCACTGTGCCGGACTTGTGGAACTTTGCACAGTTCTTAAACGTATAAACACCACAAAAGCGAACCAAATATCTAATATAATATTCATATATAAGCTTTTCATTGCTATGTGCTAGTGTTAATACGTTTTAAACCCCTAGCTCACGGCTTTTCGAATTGATTCCTCACACTATCTTAAGTTCTTCTTATATACGGCTTAACGTGATTCCTCATTCTATCTTCTCACGAATTCTTCACTTATAAACAAGGGTTTAGTAAGCAATGATTCTAGGATGACTTATTCTGTTTGAATATTATAACATGCCCCACAACTGCTGACTGTCGATCAGTAAGGTAAAGTGCATAAATGAAATTTGGTTCCTATTAACTTATATAAGTCGAGCATCTTTTGATAATGACGATCTTCGGGAATTAGTCGGAGAGCTATCGATTATGACGTATTACACGGGGGGGGGTTGAGTAACAGCTAGAGGGTCCCAAAGGAGCCTGAGACGAATGAAGGACGCACGCGGTTTTGCTATGGTAACAGTTAATGACTTTCTCGCCTAGATTTGCCCAAGCGCTTAATCCTCTTAATGAGCACTAATGAGTTTGTCTTTTGTCTCCTGCACGTGCACTGAGGATAAATATGCAAATATCAGCCTTAGCAACATTAACAAGATGCTTGACGACGTTAATAACATAGCCGAGTCATCCATTTAACCTCTGACAGTTTATATTCTGGCAAACCCCTCTGAAGAAAGTGTTTCAATGTCTTTCGAACAGCTTACCGAACGGTTTCTTCATTCAAGGCATCATTTACTCTATCCAGCTAAGGTTAAGGGGAAGCTAGAATCATTTACACACTCTTCGCTTGCCAAACTAACAACAGGACTGTTTCCAACAGGTTGATTAACTGCGTTTTCTTCAAATATGATAACACTTTCGACAATGCTTTAATTTTTTGGCCCAAGAAATAAATATTTTAAACTGAATACTTCGAATTCTGCCTTATGAGACGACGCTGTACATTCTCCATGGTTACACCAGCGCCTCGCCTAAACTTGCCCACACATTAATACTCCTTATTATCCCCCAAAGTTCATGATCACCATCGAGCGGATATTCGAACAGTCAAGGGATATGTTATACGAAGAGACTAGGCAGTTTTAGATATGTTAATCATTTAATCGAAACAGAAACATTAGTGTTTATACAAACTTTTGAAAGAAAGTGTTTCAATATCTTTCGAACAGCTTACCGAACGGTTTCTTCATTGAAGGCATCATTTACTCTATCCAGCTAAGGTTAGGGGGAAGCTAGAATCATTTACACACTCTTCGCTTGCCAAACTAACAACAGGACTGTCTCCAACAGGTTGATTAACTGTGTTTTCTTCAAATACGATAACACTTTCGACTATGCTTTGATTTTTTGGGCCAAGAAATAAATATTTTAAACTGAATACTTTGAATTCTGTCTTATGAGACGACAGTAGGGTATAAAGGCGGATTCTGGGACCGTTTCCAAATCCAAGATGGCCGCCATCATTTCCAGGAGGGGAGGGGCTCGCCTTCGGCTTCGCTTGGCTTCGCTCACTTCGTTCGCTACCGCTTCGCTTCGCTCGGCTCGCCTCGGCCGCCATGTTGTTTTCCAAGATGGCCCCAGCTTCGGCTCGGCTCCGGATTTTCCGAAGACCCCCGAAGAATTTGCCGAAGACTTCCCGAAGAATTTGCCGAAGAATTTGCCGAAGAATTTCCGAACATTTTTTCCGGAGGGGGGTTTTGGGGAAGCTTTTGGCGAGGGGTTTTGGGGAAGCTTTTGGCGAGGGGTTTTGGGGAAGCTTTTGGCGAGGGGTTTTGGGGAAGCTTTTGGCGAGGGGTTTTGGGGAAGCTTTTGGCGAGGGGTTTTGGGGAATTGTAATTTTTGTTTTAAAGACCAAAGAGAGAATAAAATAAAAGAGAATGGTTAGAAGAAACAATCCTATATTTCAACCCGTTTACAATGGTGGTTGGTTTGTATGTAAATACTACCAATTTGAAGTAAAAACAAAAACAGCACTAAGATTACATATAAAAGTTGTTCATAAACAAAAACTAGACTTAATAGAGGAATGTGTTGAATGCTCAAAAACCTTTAAAACAGAAAGGGAACTAAATACTCATTTAAAATCCCATATTAAAAAAATAAAATATAACAAAGCACACTAAAACTAAAAAATTTGTATTCTTTTTGAATACAAATCTTAAACTAATCTTTAAACATTTTTGGTTCTATAATGCCCAATTGCTAAGGTTGAGATTCCATCCTCTCCGATAATTCTCTTATCGTCTGCTGCGTTGAGAGCAATCTTGTTCATATGGATGGTATAAACTTTATGTTGGTAGCTCCTAAAGGTGTTCATCCCCTTCATTAGGTTTTTTCCTGAGTGCAAGCATTTCTTGTAATCCTCATACTTGATATCATCCTTAATAACACTCTTCTTAATACCCTTGCATTTCCTCTCCTCTTTACACTCCATCAACCCAGTTTCAGGGTTTTTCTCCTCAGCCATCTTAATAGCATACAACTTCGCTCTTAACCCAACAAACCCTTTAATCTGTTTTGCTCCAGTTTCTGACTTCATCATTCCAGGAACTTTCTTGTTAGCCCCACATTCTATACCACTTGGGTGGTCTTTAGGGAAGTTGCTGGTATCGAAGTGGGTTTTAACATCTCCTGAAATGTCCTTGAAGAAATCTTCTGTTCTAATCCCGTAACAGAGGCTGTCCGTATCTGTAAACAACAGCTGAGCCTTAGGACCATACTTTGGTTTGATGTATCCATAGTGGAAATCATACATGGTAATCTTGCTTAAATCCAGGATGGCAGCTCCTGTAAAGATTGGCTTGTTAAGATTAACATAAGTTTTCTTCATATGGACAGCTCCCAAATTTTCATTAAATATGTTAATGGACTTGTAATTTGGCCTTCTCGCAAGCTTTTCAAGCTGGTCAGCCCAAGAGACGAGTCGAATATCTACTCTGCTACGAACATTCTCCATCGTCTTACCGAAGACTGAGTTGTTCATCAGCTTGTAGAAATCCTTCTCGAAGTCATTGGAGGCTTCTGTTCTTAACCTTGTGTTAAGGTCGATAAAGGGTTTCATCCAAGCCTTCTCCACAAACTTGACTCCTCTATGGATTTTTAAAAGTTTTAGCTTGTATTTCAAACACTGCTTTAATGCGCGGTAGTGGAGAGTGTACTTCTTCTTGTCGTTTAGATTTGGCACCAGTTTTACAACCCCATTAATCTCGACTCTCTCAGCTGCGAAGGGGAGATCATTGTGGAGATCATGTAGATCTTTCGGATACTCCAAATCCACTTCCAACATGCATCCTTCTCCCTCTTCCCCATCTTTGGTTTCCACAAGGTACTTTTCCCAGTTCTCCAACTCTTCTTCTGACATCCACTTAAATCCTCCTATTGGAAGAGGTTTTGACATTGCATTTCCATATAGGTTGTTAGCGTCTAAATATGGAATGAAGGAACTTTCCCGCTCTGGATCATATTCTTCCATATACTTGTTGTTTGCATTACCTTCTCGATGAGTAATTGTCGAGATCCCACCACGAATACTGTTTTCGAAGAATAGGTACATGTCAGGCTCTGTTAATAGTTCCAACTTTTGACCCATCTTTTGTAGGGAATTCCAAGCCAAACCAGGACTTGTGTAGGCCCACATTGGGTCTATCCCATAAGTTTCTTTGCTTGTCTTCCTAAAATTTTGAATTACATCTCCGAGAAGAACAGTATCCAGTTTGTTGTACAAATCCTGGTAGTCCCTCATCGTCTTGCAACCAAAGGCTTTCCAAACATTCTGGGCATGGGCATAATCCTCATCTGAAATACCAGTTCCATTCAGTTTTGAGTAGAACTCCTTTTTGGTTGGAAGTTGTGGATAGTCCAGACTTTTCATGCCTGTCATGAAATCATAGGGAAATACTCCCTTCTTTTTTAACAGGTTTTCTGAATCCTTGAAGAATTTTTCTGTGTACACAAAAGCCTCTGGTTTCAGGTTTTTAACGAGTGAGTCTAATGAACTTGGCATGTATTTTAAGGAATCCAGGAATCTTAGTTCTAAAGGAAACCACTTTACTTTTTGACTTCCATCAGCTAATCTTTTCCAACCATTTTTCATCCATATCTTTTTACTAACGCTGATATACTCTTCGTCTGTCTTTGGTATACAAGTAATTATGCCTTCTGTTTTACCCAAACTTTTAATGACAGAATGCATGTCGTAATTCATACTATTATGGGCCAGCACAGGAATATGTTTGGGACTACTCATTGAATAATTACAGGTGTTATGGGCTGGTCCCCTGTATTTTCCATTGAGATGGTTATGGTCCCTAACCCTATCTTTCCCTAACTTTTCCCCACAGACATAACAGTTTACAGCTGACTGAAAATCTTTCTCTTGGGTCTCACTTATGATAATTGGCTTTGGAGTTTTCATGTAGGTTTCCCAGATTTCCTTACACTCAAGTTCCAAAGCTTCAACAAACATTTCACCAATATCCTCATGCTCATGTTTCTTAGTGTAGCTTACAACTTTTCCTGGATAGATGTTTGGATCCGAGCATATAACCTGGTAACAGTAACCACTAGGAACATGTTTTTGGTATTTTTTAGTAAAACTCTTATCTTCACTTTGTTCCACCGTATCCAATGGTTTTAAGAAACACTCGAAATCATATACAATGATGAAGGAAACATCTTGTGTTTTTTTATAATCCTTCTCACCCCATCCCATGATGTCATTCTTATCCTTTATAGGAAATATTTGGACCTGGGCATCATATTTTCGGCATAACAACACATGTTCATCTTTGTTCTTTTCATTTCGAAATGGGTTTAAACAAAAGTTGCAGTAAAACTTTCTAGCTTTATGGTTGTTAACTTGGCTTGAAAATAACCTGCTTTTGTCCTTAATGGTGCTGTAATGGTTTTTATCCAAGAATAGGTTTACAACATTTGAATGGTCAGCCCTACTTATTTGTATTTGAAAAACCTTTTGGATTTCATAATCAAAACCAAAAACATTTACATTCATCTCATTCATCTCCTCAAATTTGGAGATGTCCTTAATTTTAAGAGGAAATTCCAATCCTTTGATGTTATACTTTTCAGCCTGTTCTCTAACAGCAGGTCCAACTTTTTCTAAATGTGGTTTTCCTAGATCTTTTTTCACCATCTCTGCTATTGCAACAGCATATAGGAAACACTTGTTGTCCTTGTTTTTCGGATTAATGATAGCCTTTTTGTCCTGAATGGCTTTTGGAAGAGTTTGGTGTTTCCTTCCATTTAAAGGCCTATATTTTGTTATAGAGATGTGTAAACTTTCCACAGATCTTATTGACCATCCAGATCCCTTCTTTTGGTGGGCAGCCAAATTTTCAAGCATCTCTTTTTTCATCATTTCATAGTATTCCCTAACATCTTCCTCTGTTATCATTGGCTTCATATTGCAGGTAAAGTAAAACTCTTCAACATCTTCCCATCCAGCAGTATAATCATACTTTACAAGCTTGCACACCAGTGTTGGTTTTACCTTCTTAGGACCTTTAATACTGTTAATTAGGTTCTCAACAGTTGGTGTTGTTCTCTCTAAGAATAAAGCAGGATCTTTAAATCCCTGTCCTGAAATTTCATACAAAGACGCTTTCCCATTAGCGAAATTTCTAATTCTAATGAGTTTTGGCTCTGTTTCCCTTAGTTTTTTAAACTCCCTCGTTCTTTTGTTGAAAATTCTTCCAAGCTTGTTCCCAAGGACCTGCCTAGTTTTAGCAGTCTTAGCAGTCCCTTTCCACTTTAGCTGCCATCTTAATTTTTCCGCCAACTTTTCTGCTTTCCTTGTTGCTTTCCTAGCAACCTGTTCTGCTTTCCTTGCTTCCTTCCTGGCAATCTGTTCCTGTTTCCTTGCTTCTTTCCTTACAATCTTTTCCTGCTTTTTGGCTTCCCTAAACTCCTTTTCCTGTTGAAGTTTAGCAAGCCTTTCAGGTTTAAAGGGTTCCATTTTTCGGTCCCTCTCACGTTGCCGTTGTTTTCTTAAACGGGCATTTTCCCGTTTTTCCAAAAGTTTAGTGTCAGTTTCCATTTATTATAGTGTTAAAAAAATTATTAAAAATACTTTAACAAAAATCGATTTAAAATCCTTACTAATAAAGGACTTCCTTTTCTAAAAAAAATATCCTGTTTTTTGGTACTGTAGTTTTACCAATGTTTCAAATATCCTGTTGAAGTTTAGCCTTTCAGTTTCCATTACATTTCCTATTCAAAAGAATAGGAAATTTGAAGAATGAAGGTTCTCAAGAACTCCGGCTAACAGTTTGTATCTCCCCACCATAGTTAATAAGTGTTCCTTTCCTTATGTAATATGGAATACAACTAGGATTTTTATTCAGGCAGGATGCTGCTTTGTAAATACTACGAAATTTTGTTTTTCTCCCTTCCAAATCTGTAAATGTTATTTCAACAGGGTTTTTTATTTGCTCTCTGTTACATCTGTCATAGGTTTCATTCCTAACCAAGGGAATATTAAGACTTTCACAGAGTGTTTTTAGGTTCATTTTGCCAGCCCCCTTTACCCCAATTTTTTTGGCAAGGGTTCTTAACTCTGATCTGGGATGACTACAAATAGGGTTTTCCTCACGAATTTTTTTTAATTTTTCACCAAATTTTCTTCTTTCATCCATTCTTATTTTAAACATTTCCATTGTTTTATTATATTGGTTTTGGTGGGGAGTTTCTCACTTCGTTCGCCTCGTCTTTGGCTTTGCTACCGCTTCGCCCGCCTCGGTCAGAAGGCTTTGCCAACGAATTTGTTAAAGGAGGGTTTAAAGAAGGGTCTAAAGGTTTTGGCAAAGAATTTTTTAAACATTTTTCCGAAGAATTTGGTAAAGAATAATTTTTTACTATTTTGTTTGTCCACCCTATTTGAATATTCCCCTCCATTGTTAGATCTTCCTTCCCAAAACTTATCCCAAACTGAAACCCCTTTCTTATAATATGGTTTTTGTTAAATTTTTCTTTTGGTTTGCTTTTAGAATTTCCCATTTTATTTCCTAACCAACAAGATTAGGAAACATTGCTAACGCTTTGTGAGACTAAAAATTTTTTAAAACTGTTTTTTTAACATATAAGGTGTCTCTGTGGGTAACCTTTATGTGTAACCATAGTGCTGTTTCTGTTTTTACTTTGTATTTGCAAAGTCCGCATAAAATACTATTAGCTGAGGTCATTCTTTTTTATTATTTTGTTTTTCCTTTTTTGTCCAATTTTTTAATAAAATTTTGTTTCTTCTATCTCTCCTTTTTTTTCTAATCCAACTAAAAATATTCCACCACATTTATTTTAAAGAGTTTCCTAATCCGACAAAAGATTAGGAAAACAGTAAAAATTTAACTAATAACAACTCAACTGTTATTGGAATCAGCAACATTGCCACTATCGACATTTTTGCTAGGATCCTGATCATTTTGTACAAACTCATTTTTATTTGATGGTTTTTTCACTTCGTTTGGCTTCGCTTCGCTTCGCTTCGCTTCGCTTCGCTTCGCTTTACTTCTTCTTCACCTTTACCCCAAACATGTTTGACTACTATTATTCCACCACATAACAACCCAATCATTGGAATATAGGGCGATATTTTTGTTACCAGGGATTTAACATCATCGCAAAATAGTTTGTTTGTTGATAATTCTTCATCCAACCTTTCACCACCCTCTATCAAATCTAGCTGTTCCATTAGTCCTGAAAATTTTGTTATAAGGGTTTCTGTTAACAGTGTGTTTACACGATCCTGTTGTACCCGCTCATAATTATGCTTAATTTTTACAAGTGCTGTTAATGAGGCTTTTTTAAGATATGATTCCGAATGTTTAATTTTGTTTTCGGAAGAAAGCCGGATAAGCTCTTCCCTAATGTTTAAATTTAGCGGATCTTTAAACGGATCTTCCTGAAGGTTTTCATTTGAAAATTCTTTTTCCATATTTATTTATATCTTTCTTTATATTCTTTGTAAACAATATAGGAAAGCCCTATTGCAAGAACCCACAAATTTTTTGCCAACCATGCTATTCCTTTTGCTCCCCAAGATAATGCAGTTGCAAGAATGTTTAAAATTGGAACTAATATTGGTAAAGCATTTTTCGCAAGTTTTGCTAAAGCCTTTCCTAATGCTCCTGTTGCCTTTGCTGCCGCTGCAACTCCTTTTCCTCCAGCTAAAACAACAGTTGTTATAATTCCAGCAATAGTAATGGAAATGCCAGCCAATGCTCCAATGTTTTCTTTTGCCCAACCTTTAAACCTTTCAAGTCTGGTTAGGGGATGGTTTTTAATTTTTTCTTTGGTTTCTACCTCTTGTGGTGCTTTGTTAAATTTTAGTCTAAGCCAGTCTGCCTTTAAAGCACATGTGTCAGCAACATATTTGAAAAACTCTTTTAAATCTGGATCCTCTTCCTCCTTACTTTGATCATTCCACCAATCTTCATTTTCAAGAACAGCATCCAGGTTTTCGATCTTATCCACAGCCAAAATGCCTCCAAGGTTAGAAAGTGCGGAATCATGTCTGTTTTTATGTTTATCTTTTTTTAATATTTCAGTATCAATATAATCTTTTCTTACTGTTACTTCATCACCTAACTGGTCAGCAACATTTTTACGAATGTTGGTAATATTTTCAGGATCAATATCTTTGGGGTGAAGTCCTGACATCTCTTCGGCAACCCCATCTGCTGTTTTTTTACGTTCAGCTTTTGATTTTTCTAATAACCTTTTTAATTCTTTAACTTGTTCTGCAAATTTTTTAGTTTGGTAAACAAATTTACCTTCTTTTATAATGACAGCCTCTACATTATCAAAAAGAAGTCCACCTACTTCTCTTGTGTTTGGGTCAGTAAATACTTTACTTCTTTTCATTATGGTTTTACTTGTTGCGCTATCATTTTTAACCACAACATAACCTAATTTTTTAAAAAAATCTCTTTTTTTATATGTTTGAGATTGTTTTTGTTTATCAGCCACTTTTTTAATCCATCTATCAAGTCTTGCCCCAAATGCTTTATCAGTTTCATTTGTTGGTTTGTTAGTTTCTCTAAAAATTCTGCTTCTTAACACTCTGTAATTATCATCTAGTTCTGCGGCGTCAAAAACCTCTGCCATTGAAGACAAAGATTCATAAAAATCTTTATCTGGACCTTCTATTTCAGCTTTTGAAAAAATATTTTCTTTTCTCATATTTTTCATTTCCATTTCATCCACATATTCAGTCATTTATTTGTGTACCAATAACTTTAACCAGCTCCTCTCCATAAAATTTTCCTAAAATATCCTCATCAGAGTCCCGGATTTTATACATAACAGGGTTTCCCCTAAAAACAGCTGACACCGTAAAAATTTCATTAGTAAAATTTGGATCATATCCTTTTGAAAAATTTTTTCTATATTTTTGTATTCTTACATGATCTCCAGTTTTAAATTTAGGTTTTACACTACCTTCAAGGGGCGGAATTCCATACAGTGTAAAAAAAACTTTGGATTGGTTCTCATCATTAACATCTTTTGGTTTCATTTTAATTGTGCTATGTTTTGTGTTGTTGTAACTTGCTGTAAATTTATCAAGAATATTTAACCACTTTTTATTCCCTGTAAATGTAAAATATTTCCACATCCTGGTTTTTAATGTCCGGTTAAATCTTTCTACAACAGCGGCCTTACGTTCTGATCTTGTGGAGAAATAGTGGACCCCCAAAGATTTTAAAAGGGTTTTTACTCCCACATTGTAAAACTCCTTCCCTTCATCAAATTGGACTATTTCTGGATATTTGCCAAATCTTTCCTTAAATTCTGATAACATTTTTGAAACACCAGCTACCATACTTACTGTGTTTTTTCTATGGACTGGAACTGAAAATCCAAATCTGCTTAAAATTTCTATTCCTGTTAATATCCACTTTTTATCATTATTTTCAGAACCAAATTTAGCCATATCAACAAGATCCATTTGGAGTTGGTCAGCAAGATTTTTAACAAATGTTTTTTGATATCTTCTTGGTTTCCTAATAGGTTTGTGCAATGTGAATACCCTTTGGTAATGTAACCACTCCCGGACTAACTTTCTTGAAACACCTTCAACATTTTGATCTAATGCTGCTTGGTAAAGTTTTTCCATGGATTGGTAACCTGTTACAGGATTGTAATATATATCCCGAAGTTCAAGGTCAATGAGTAAAAGTTTATCATCCATTTTTTATTTAAATAAATAATGTCAAAAGAAGAGTTTTTAAAAACTTACCCAAATGCTGATCTGACAAAATTTAAATTTGGAAAGAAGATATTTTTTTTAAAGAATGAATTTTTATTGGACACCGAAAGTGATGAGTTTAAAAGAAACAAATATTACACACAATATTTATACTGGCCAAAAGGTTGGGGAATTCATGGAACTGTCCCAAGTTTTTCAAAACAGCCAGAGTGTTCAGTAAATTTTAACAGAGTTATACTATTTGTTAACAAAGAGGAAAATTTTGTTTTGGACTTGGATCCAATAGACTCAACTTTTTCAGAACCCACAAAGGTAAGGAATCCTGACCTAAATGACTTCCTTACTATTCCATATTTTACAGCCATTGCAGCTTCTTATGTTGCAAGTTATTTGTGTGGGGTGTCTAACAGACATTTTAAGAACGGTTTTGAAAGGTTTAGGTCTCCTTTTTTAACAAGTATTGCCCATTATCATTATGTTTACCAAGTTAGAAGATTTTTAAAGCATCCCAACAAACTTAAAAGATATCTTACAAGTGATGTTATAAAAATTTTACAACATAACCCTAATGATGTTTGGATCCAGAAAATAAGTAATTCTACACAGAGTCCGGAAGATTTTACACAAGATATGAAGGACCTTGGATATGAAGTTAGGTATGTAAAGTTGGAGCAAAAAAGTTATGGAAGGGTAAACACTTATGAGGAGTTGGTGTCTACTTCCCAAAGACACCCTGAAGATTTTAAACACTTTGTTCCAAAAAGTAGCAATGGTCTTACACCACTGGGTCAAAAGCTATTCCAACAATCCTTAGAATCTTTTGTTTACTGTGTGTTGGGAGCCCAGGCGAAAACAAGGTGGGTCATTGTTGGACAAGGCGCTAAAAGTTTACAAACACAAGAGGTGTTTAAAAAGTTAATGGAAGATACCATAGCACAGGATGATATTACTGTAAGCATTAGTAATATGAGGCAGGCAATAAAGTCTACCAATGTTGTCTTAAATTTTGCGGTGTCTCCTGGTTTAATTTTAATTCCTAGCGATCTTAAAATTTTAGTTAATCCTGTGGTTGGGTTTAACAATGTTCTTACCATGGCTACTGACAGAATGGTGCTTGGATTTAACCAAAATTTAAATTTAAATTTCAAACCTTCTTTAGAAAAATCTTCTTTGGTAACCCCTAAAAATTCTCTTCCAACATTTTTAAAAACCCCGGAAAAATCCTTTGCCCAAACTTGGAAAAAAACATACAAAGAAGGAAATTTTACACCTGAAATAACAACAAGGAATGATAACAGATTACCAGAAGTTTTTGGAGCTTCCATAACACTTGTTTTTTTAATTTTTAAAGTTTTATCATTATAATAAAAGGAATGACTCAAATGTTAAATATTAACATCAAAATTTTGCCAACTTTAAACCTTTTCTTGGAAAAACATAAAAATGGTCCTAATGCCAGCCGTTGTTGTGGGGAAAGACTGGAAGAAATGGGTGGGCATGAATTTTGCCCAAAATGTGGAGTGGAAGGATCAGCATTACTAAAACAGGGTTATTTAGATCGGGAACGGGAATGGAAACTTCCTAAAGGGGTGCCTAAAGGGGTGGTGGTGAACAGCCTTAACGTTAGAAGTTTAAAGAAAATGTACCTAGAAATGTTACCAGAACATGAAGTAGAACCTTCTCTTAACCCTTACTCAAAGAAAAATAAATATTTGACTTGCGGTTGCAGATTGCTGTGTGAATATGAAGATGGACACTATTTTGTTTACCGCAGATGTTTGTGTAAATGCGACAAACCCATGTGTATCTGTATTTGTCCAACCCAGAACCCAATACCACCCTATAAAGAACCAAAATTTGTTGTACTAAAACTTATAGAATATTTTGAAGAATCTTTTGAAACCCTTAAAGAACAAGGTTTGGTTACAAGGCATCCCATGAAAAAACATGTATTGTATGCCATTCTTGCAATATGCCAAAGAGATCTTTTAAAAACTTTGACAATACCACCATTTAAAAATCCTGAAAAATCTTTTGGAGTAATAGAATATATTTTAAATTTTGAAGGTGTTAAAAAACTCCCTAAAACATCTTTTCAAATTTTTAAGTATATGTTATCAAAGATCCAAAAACAAAAAGAATAAACAGGTTTAATATTTTGTAACCCAAAAAAGTTACAAAATTTTTATCCTAAACAAATCTTGACAACAACCATCCAGCACCTGTTCCAGAAAGTGTTACAGCAATAATTTGGTATTTCTCCATTTCTTCGCTTGGTTGATAAAAATCCTCAAGTTTTGGTTCAACTGGGGTGTCCTGTAAAATTTTATGGAGTTCTTGGAATGCTTTTGATGTATCTTGCATATTGTACCCCGCAGTTCTTATTTCATCCTGTAATTCTCTTTGTCTGTCCTTCCTTTTAATTTCATTTTCAAAAAACTTTTCATGAGCTTTTTGAAGTTCTTCTGTTGCTAAATTATGTCTTTTTGCCTCTTTAGCAAAACCATCTTTGTTAAATGATTGGAAAAGGTAACCAGCACCTGCAAAGGCAATAGCATTAAACAACCCTCCTGCTACCATTGATGCCATTTATTAAATAATTTTAAAATTTTGTTTCCATATCCTTTTTGGATATGGGTACATTTTTTGCCTAATCACTCATTTCACCTGTGTCTTCAATTGGGAGTCTCTCCCGTGGAGGATCCTCTACCCTTTTCAAAAATTTTATTTGGAACTGGGGGAACCTCTCTTTTTTCTTGTTGGCAAACACCTGGTTGATTTCCACTTTTAGATCAACATGGCACAGTCCTTCGCTGAGGTCTTTCTTGTTTTTCCTGCTTAGGTCCTCTTCGTTAATCTTGAAAGATATTAGGTTTTCGAAATCTCCAAAAAATGGAGTGTCTTTGGTTGGCTTGAGTTGGCTCCAGGCTGCTAAAACATTTTCGCAGTTTTCATCACTTAGTTGGATAGTTAGTCTGAAACCACTTTTTAGTTTTCCTTTAAATGTGTTGGGTTTTAACCCAAAGCACTTGGTTTGTTTAAATTTTAGTGTAATTGGTTGTTCCAATTTTTCAAATAATCCGTTCATACTCTCTCTCTTTTATTATTGCCATTTTAAAAATTAAAATTCAATTTAAGTTAAAAAACTTTTTTTAAAAAACTAAACTTTCTTTGGATCCAAATTTTTGGGTAAGTATCCTTTTTCTTGTGCCATTTTTACTGAAAATAATCCAACAGAGACAGCTACTCCAAGTTTGGCTGTTTCTTTAAGACTAGCTGGTGCCGCTAAAGATTGGCCTAATACCTTTTTAAAAACCATGCTTGTTCCAACAGCTGCAAGTGTAATTAATGCTGCTTGATACAAGTCATTTAAAACTTCGTTCTTATTCATTTATTAAGGTAAAAAATTTTGTAGTTTTAAAAACTACAAAATCAGAGAAAAGGGTTTTTAGAAGATTTTCAAAATTTCTACTACTTTCACATAGTTCCTTAAAGCTGCTATTAAGTCATTTAACACCACTTTTAAGTTTGTTAAATTTTGGTCTTTTTCATTATTTAAAGTTACTTTCAAGTTTACCATGTCATTTAACACCCCTTTAATGGTTTCTAAATTTTGATCAATCATGTCTTTTATTATAGTTTAGGAGATTTCAAATTTTTTTGGACATAAAAAGATTTCAAGAAGAATTTCGCCAACATTTTGATCAATCCTAAATTTAAGTTCGTTGTAAATACCATTGTCTAACATGGCTACAGAATTAATGTTATCAAACTTTTCAACAGATCCCTTCAATATTTGTTTTGTTGTAATTGGAAGAACTACAGCTGTTCTATCCCGGTTTCCAGAAAATGAGGTTTTTGTTCCATCAATCATATTGCAAGTTATGCATACAAATCTCATCCCAAGATTTATGTTGGCTGTCTTTGGACTGACTAGGTTTGCACCCTTTTTAATTATTGTTGTTTCTGGATATCCTAGCAAAGGACCAAGTTTAAGTAGGGAAAGGTTCTCTGTTGGAAATAACCTAATTTTACAGCTAAAAGGAAGTAGTTCAGTTTTTATACCGTTTTCCTTTAATCTCATCATGATCATGCCAATAGTCCAATAACCATTGTTGAAACTAATTTGTTTTGTTCCATGCATAATATGTGTTGGACTTGTTATGTTGTTAAAATTCCAAAACACTGTTGCATTTTTTACTATCATTTTAGTGTCTTCAATGATCAAAGGATCCTCAAATTTAACAGTTGTCTCTCCATTTTTAAGCAAGATTCTTAGGTTCCTCATTTATTGTATGGTGGTATGGATGGATCAGGTTAATTTCTAGTCTTGAATATTTTTGGGATTTTAATATTTCTTTAATTTTTTTCTCTTCTTCTTTTGGTATATCCAGATAGTCATCTAAGATAACCTGCATGTCTTTTCTGTTTGGGTTGTAAAATGTAACAAGTTTGGAAATATTTTCCCGATATGGTTTCGCAATGCTTGTCAGTTGTTGGGTAACAACTATTGTACTAATATCCATATGCCTGGCACCAAAACCAAGTTTAACCAGTTCGCTGGTCCTGTTTTTAACAGTTTGTCCTGAAGCACAGTCATCCAAAATAATTAACGAAGGTCTTCCTTTACAGTACTCCACAACATATTTTAAAAAATCTTCGGACTCGTCTTGGTCGCAAGGAATAACAAAAAATCTTGGATCATTAAGATGTTCCCATTCAAGATATGTTTTGTTCCATTCAAAGGTAGGACAAATTAAAAATATATTCTCAAACTGTTTTGGGGTTTCAGACAACATTTTTAGAAGGTAGTGGGTTTTCCCACAACTTGTCATCCCAACAATGATCATATTAAATGGTTTAAGGGTTTCCATTTTTTATTTTAGTAATTTACACTCTGGAATGCTCCTCCTTGGACTTTTAGGAGTCCATCCGAAAGAATGAAAACATGGCATTTAAGGTCAGCTGTTGTTGCCTTCTTTGTAATTTCAAGCATGATTCCGGATTGGGTTGTCAAAAGCTTGGTTCCATCTCCATACACATCATTATCATTGATCGAACGAAGATCAACAACAAGTGCGAATTTCTCTTCTGTGAAGAACTCCTCAGCTTGTATGGTGGGATAATTTGTTTGTCTGAAAAGTCGTTCTGCCTCTTCAAACAACCTCCGTTTTGGAATTCCTTGGGAGTAAATACTGTTTGGAACTCCTTCAATAGTAATTTTCACATTCTCAATGTTTGGGTAAACAAACTCTTCTGATCCATCTCTGGAAGCTTTTGTAAACAACATTACAACAGCCTTCATGCTCTTTCTTGCTAAATTAATGGTTTCGTTAATTAAAGTTGTTGCTCTTGCCCATGGTGAGGTTTTCATCAGGGTTACATGTTCGAAGGAAAGGGCTCGACCCACTTGGTAGGAAGATTCTATTTCCTGAACTAGGGAAAAGTTTGTAATGGTTTCGTACTCAAGTTCGATATTTTCAAGTGAGTAACCAGCCACATATTGACTACTTTGGGCTTTCATAATATTGGTGGCTTTTGGCAATGTAATAATATATTGTAAGTCATTTGCCATGCTGTGGGGGGCATACAATCCGTGGTCCTTTAAAATTTTACCCAACTACTGGATTCTTTGTTTTGTTCCATAGACAGCTGCATATGAGTCGGAAGAGGCATCATCAGATTTTGAAATAAGTTTTCTTTGGTTTTCTGTGGCAATACCATCTTCGATCATATTGGATCTCTCGTGTTTGTCTATCCATAAGTCCTTGTATGTTTCCAGAAGACTTTCTCCTGTGTTGTCGTAAACTTTTTCACCTGCAAATCTGACCTCCAGTCGTTCCTGTAGTTGTTTTGCAAGATTGTTATTAAACCAAGATTTGGTATTTTTGTTCTTAAAGTCAAACAGAAGAAACATCTTGTCAGGAACTAAGGTTGCTCCAGGTTTAAGTTTTGGGATATGTATGTAAATTACTTCTCCTTCATTAGCCGAATTAGGATTGAAAGTAATTACATTTCTGGCTCGTTCTCCGGTTATTGAACTTTTGTGTAAACGGTTATAACCAGGAATTAGTTCAACTTCTCTTTCTGTATTCATTTATTATAGTGTTAAAAAAAATTTCCCCAAATATGATAACAGTAGTCTTCATCATAGTTTAGATCATATTTACTATATAACAACCAGAGTTTGTATCCATCATAGCTCCCATCTGAAATAAGGTGTATAAGTTTTCCAATGTTAAACCAGGTTTGGCTTCTAAAAACACATTCGGTTGCATAACTGTTAACGATCATATTTTATTAAATTCCTATCCATAACAGGATAGAAATTTCTTTTGACTCAAAGATCATATTGGGAAAGGTCTTTGTAAACTGTTTTTGTCTTTGGAATTTCTGTGGGGTTAAGATGTTTGTCTCCAGGTTGGGTCCCTACCCATTTACTGTATGCGATGTAAGTCAGTAGGAGTGTACAACAAGTTCCAAGTATTGTTCCAGTAAATGTTATTAAAGATGTTGGAGACATTTTTTCAGTTTCTTCTGGGATTGTTTCCAACTGTTGTTTTTTCTTTAGTTTTGCAGCCCTACTTATTGCAGCCAGTTTTTTTCCTTGGGCTACTCTTTTTGGATTTTTGGTGCGAACAGGTGGAGGGGTTTTTGTAATAGTTTGTTTTTCTTCACTTTTTTCACTTTTTTCACTTTGTTTACTTTGTTCTGCTTCCATTTATTTGTTTAAAATTTGTTTAAATTTGTTTAAATTTGTTTAACCCGCAAAGCCAACTAGTTTACCAAGCTAGTTTAAAAGTTACTTCAGTACACAGTATCATATACACCTATCCGTGTTAGCATTTTTATTAGGTCTTCATTGGGGTGTAAATAATTACAAATATTTTTATGGCTTATGTTGTAGTATATTTTTTCTATGGAGTTGTCTGTTGCTGTTTTACGGACAGCCTCAACCAGAACACATTGGTATCCAAATTTACATTTTAAAACTTTTGGAAATTCTTTGGAGTCCATTTTTATTAATTAATCTTAAGCAGGTTAATTTCAACATCCCACGCATTGAAAAACAAGTAGGTATAGTCATCACCAACCGAACCAGAATAGCTATGTAAAGATATTTGAGCCCCCTTTTTTATGGTTGCAATACCTTGACAAAATACATTGTGGGAAAGGTTTTCGTTATATGTTCTTCCCATGGTTATAGTTTCCAAACCTGAAAGTTCATTTGATCTGTTTGTAATATCTCCATGGTAAAGGTTTGTTTTTAGATCAAAATATGCATTGTAAGTACTACCATCCCACCATGAAGATTTTCTACTTTGTTGGTCTATTTTATGCCCATCTGGTTGAAGTAAAAACCAATATGATATTAAATATTTTCCAGTATCATGGGTTGATGTAAATGATACCAAAGTGCTAATGTTATTGGTGTTATCCCAACTACCTGCTTTGTGGTTTGTTTTTCCACTATCTTTTTTGTACTTTATTAACTGCGAAAAAGATCCAGCTGGTCCTGTGGTTCCTGTAACTCCTCTTAGACCTCTGAGCCCTCTTAGTCCAGTTGATCCTTTTCCTCCTGGTAATCCTCGGATTCCTTGATCTCCTTGATCTCCTTTGTCTCCTTTGTCCCCTTTATCTCCTTTGGTTCCTTGGGGTCCTTTGGGTCCTTGTAAACCTGAATTACCAGTGTCTCCTTTGGATCCTTGGTGTCCTTGGGCTCCTTGTGGACCTTGTGGACCTTGTGGACCTTGTGGACCTGTTGCCCCAGTGTTACCTTTGTTTCCTTTTGCTCCATCATCACCAGGATCTCCTTTGTCTCCTTTTTGGGCAGCTGTACCTGCCATACCTTTGTCTCCTTTGTCTCCTTTGTCTCCTTTGGCACCTTGGGATCCTTGGGTTCCATGGTCTCCTTTGTCTCCTTTGGAACCTGCTGCACCTGTTACACCTGCTAAACCTTGGGATCCTTGGGCTCCTTTGAGTCCTTGGGGTCCTCTAATACCATGGTCTCCTTTGTCTCCTTTGGCACCTGTTAGTCCTTTATCTCCTTTATCTCCTTTATCTCCTTTATCTCCTTTATCTCCTTTATCTCCTTTATCTCCTTTTTGTTGGGCTGCTGCACCTGCTGTACCTGTTAAACCTCTGTCTCCTTTATCTCCTTTGTCTCCTTTAGAACCTTGGGAACCGCGAAGCCCTTTGGACCCCTGAGGTCCTGCTACACCTTGGGGTCCTTGGTTCCCTCTTTCTCCTTTTGGTCCTGTTGAACCTTGGGGTCCTGTGTTACCAGTATCTCCTTTGTCTCCCTTGTCTCCTTTGGATCCTTTAAAACCTGCTAAACCCTGAATTCCTTGGGTTCCTCTGCTACCGGTATCTCCTTGGGATCCTTTAGACCCTGTTAAACCTTTGTCCCCTTTGTCCCCTTTTGGACCTGCTGAACCTTGAGGTCCTTGGGGTCCTGTATCACCTTGGGGTCCTATATCACCTTGGGGGCCCTGTTCTCCATCCTTTCCATAACTGGGTAAATCTAAATCTTCATAATATCCATAGTAGTAACTCATGTTTATTTATATAAAGTTTCCATATTCTTTCATCATATCCTCATTAATTTTTACAATCTCAGATGGGAGTAATGGTCCATGAATAATTTTAATCCCATATATTTTTCCTTTCAGTTCATACTCATCTAAAGGGGTTCCACTCAATCTTTTATTTAAAAATACAGATCCAAATGGACTACCTATATCTGCTAAATCCGATTTGAAATCTGATCCTGTCAACTTTTTACTATTTAAATATATCATTCCTCCAGTTCCCAACCAATGGCATGATATAATGTGTTTGCTAAGAATGCTGTGAGGACCAACAATATCTACGGTTTTCTTTCCAGAGGATCTTAAACCACCAATTACCAATTTGGAGTAAGAGTAGGATTTAAAGCTAAGATATTTATCATAATTGCCATTATCATTCCCAATAAGATAACACCATTCGTTAGAAACTGATGTATCCACCACCGCACAAACAACAAAAACAGAAACATCATTAAACTGCATTTCAGTGCTACAAAAACACATGTAGTTGCCTCCCTTGTTCTCAATGTAATCTTTGCCTGGACCAACGGGATCTGAACCAAATGTTGGAGCCTTGGTTTTATCATCCTGCCATAAAACAGATTTTCCACTCCGTGCTTGAATTATCCTTTTTTCACCGTTAACAGTCTCAAAGGTTTTGTCAGCGGTTGTTAAGTTAATATCAAAAACAGTTTGGTAATTTCCTTCCACTCCCAGATTTTTTATTTTCTTTTCAATGTCTTTAATTCTCTTTTCTGTATCATCATGTTTAGCAATATGCTGGCGTCTGCCATAACCATAGAAGTAACTCATTGTTTATTTAAAGGGTTTAAATTCCTATTCAAAAAGAATAGGAAATTATGTAAGTTATAGTTCGGAAATTGTACCGTTTTCAGGGAGTGCTCCTGGTTCCTCGGGTGGTGTTCCGTTTGCCCATTGTCCTGTTCCGTTTAACCAATCTTCAGGAAGGTGGTTCTCTATTTCATCTTCATCTTCACTGTAAAGTATGTAAAACCCATTTTCTCCATCCCATTCTAATTGGTCTTCATCCCATTCAGTAAACATTTCTTCACGTGTTTGATACCAATCCTCCATTTCTCCGCATTCGTTATAAATAGTATATCCATTTGGATTTTCATCATCAAAGTCAAAGTCATCATCGGAGTAAAAGTCATCATCAAAGTCAAAGTCATCATCTGAGTCAGAGTCATCATTGGCTCTTCTTATTGCTTCAGGCATTCTTTTTTATTTTGTTTTTGGTCTTTAAAACAAAATGTCGTTTTTTACAAAAGATTTCTATGTATGTAGCGAAATACATCCTCAGACCTGGTATCTTCACCATATATGTTAAACACCTCTTTAAATGCAATCCCTATTAATTCCACTGTTATTACTTTTTTGGAATTCCGTCTTTTTTTGTATGGAATAACAACAATGTTATTTCTTAAAAGCAGTTTCCTTTTCCTAAATTTTGGAAAAATCATTCCATAGTCAATATAATAGTATTTGTCAAGTTTTTCATGGTAAACAAGTTTGCAGGTTCCAAACAACTCAACTGTTATCAACATTTCAAACATAGATCTTAATGGAAACAAAAGGGCTACTTTTTGCGGATGTTTATCTATTGCTTTTAAAAATGTGTAAAACCTTTCAGTATGAGCTTCAAATTTTTCGCTGTCAAACTGTAGTGTTTTGTTGTAAAAAATAAGAACATCATAAAAAACAGGCCTAAAGGTTTTAAATGATGGAATTTTGTTTACTGCAATATTTTGAATTTCGCGTACAGTTTCTATTATTTCTTTACTAACCATTCTCTTTTATTTTATTCTCTCTTTGGTCTTTAAAACAAAAATTACAATTCCCCAAAACCCCTCGCCAAAAGCTTCCCCAAAACCCCTCGCCAAAAGCTTCCCCAAAACCCCTCGCCAAAAGCTTCCCCAAAACCCCTCGCCAAAAGCTTCCCCAAAACCCCTCGCCAAAAGCTTCCCCAAAACCCCCCTCCGGAAAAAATGTTCGGAAATTCTTCGGCAAATTCTTCGGCAAATTCTTCGGGAAGTCTTCGGCAAATTCTTCGGGGGTCTTCGGAAAATCCGGAGCCGAGCCGAAGCTGGGGCCATCTTGGAAAACAACATGGCGGCCGAGGCGAGCCGAGCGAAGCGAAGCGGTAGCGAACGAAGTGAGCGAAGCCAAGCGAAGCCGAAGGCGAGCCCCTCCCCTCCTGGAAATGATGGCGGCCATCTTGGATTTGGAAACGGTCCCAGAATCCGCCTTTATACCCTACTGACGACGCGACGCTGTACATTCTCCATGGTTACATCAACGCCCCGCCTAAACTTGCCCATGCATTAATACCCCTTATTATTCCCCAAAGCTCATGATCACCCCCCTAAAATGAATTAAATATTCTACTTATATGCAAATCCGGTTATGTTTTAGCCATTAGTAATTTTAATGACTTTTCCCTTTTGTGTTCTGCACGTGCGAGAACCTTATAACATACTAAATCATAGCGACGAATTATTTAACTTTAACCAAGCTCTGTAATTTTTCAAAGTGCTTATTCAACGATGTTGTCGAATAATGTTCTTCTAAGTGTACAATAACGATTCGCTACCCTTCAAGGCGACTCTTTTTAACTTCATACGGTTCCTATACGTATAAACATCACAAAAGCGACACAAATATCTAATATAATATTCAAAAGCGAACCAAATATCTAATATAATACCCATATATAAGCTTTTCATTGCTATGTGCCAATATGTTTTTTCTGAGCTCACGGCTTTTCGGATTGATTCGTACGTATCCTAAGTTCAGCTTCTCGAAATGATTCCTCATTCTATCTTCCTTTACTTATAAACGAGGGTTTAGTTAGGTATGATTCTAAGATGATTTATTCTGTTAGGTTCTAACCCTACATATAATATTCATAGCTTATTCAGATAATATTCGAGTTAAGTTATCTCACCAGATTCAGTCATTTAGAATGTTCGAAACCCCCTATATTCCTCTAGACAAGATTTAGGATAAAAATATAAAGTGTGTCTACTAATTTCTCTCTAGTTCCTTGTAAAGAACGTCTATTTTGTTAGAGTTTATTGTACGCATGCTCTGTATGTTTACATGTCCCACAAGTGTTAACAGTCAGTAGGGTAAAGTGTTTAAATGAAAAGGTAATTACTATTACTTATAAGGAATATAAGTCGAATGCCTTTTGATAATGACGTAACCCAGTACTTCGGAAATCAGTCGGAGAGCTATCGGATATGACGTAGTGAATACCGGGGGTTTGATAAAAGCTGGCGTTAGGGGGAAAGTTAGGGTTACTACGTCCCAAAGGAGCCTGAGAAATAATGACGTAACGCGCCGCTATAAAATGAATACTAATGAGATTAGGGTTTGGAGGTCCCAAAGGAGCCTGAGACATAATGACGTAATGAGATTAGGGTTAGAGGGTCCTAAAGCAGCCTGAGAATGAATAATTAAAAATTGAATATTTAATGAGGCGGCATCCCTTTGTACTCCCGATGGGGGGGGGGGGGTATCACTACTAAGCAGTATTATAGTATTCCAATAAGTTAGATTTGAAAAAGGATAACGGAACTAACTTTTACGTACAGTGATAGGAATGATATTCCAAATTCTACAAGTTCGAATCATAAATGAATCTTGATATGTTTTAGTTCGACATAATGGTTCTTCAAAGGTTAATACGTCAGCAGGAACTGATAACACTTTGGGATTGATGATGACAAGACCGTTTATAGCTTTGAAAAGCTGAACCAAATCTAAGAACTCGTGCCAAATGGAGATTGGGAGCGGATTAAATATGATTAATTTATTTTTGTAGGATATGTGGCAATAGAAGGGTAATGGCAGGATGAATTTAGTTGCAAGACGTTGTATCCTCTCTATTCGTTTATTCAGTAGAATTGTTCGTCTCTCCTCCAAAAGCGATTGACATAAATTTTCATTGATGTCACATGCCATATTTTAATTTCTATAGACGTATTTTTGTACGGCTTTCATGTAAACCAGATGTATTTCCGATAAAATTCCGTGTTTAAATAAATATCTGTCTGTCTGTCTGTCTGTTTGTCTGTCTGTCTGTCTGTCTGTCTGTCTGTCTGTCTGTCTGTCTGTCTGTCTGTCTGTCTGTCTGTCTGTCTGTCTGTCTGCCTGCCTGCCTGCCTGCCTGTTTGTTTGTTTGTTTGTTTGTTTGTTTGTTTGTTTGTTTGTTTGTTTGTTTGTTTGTTTGTTTGTTTGTTTGTTTGTTTGTTTGTTTGTTTGTTTGTTTGTTTGTTTGTTTGTTTGTTTGTTTGTTTGTTTGTTTGTTTGTTTGTTTGTTTGTTTGTTTGTTTGTTTGTTTGTTTGTTTGTTTGTCTGTCTGTCTGTCTCTATCTGTCTGCCTTAGACAATATTTATACATTAATAAATTAAGAGACGTAACTCGTCTTTCCAAAACCACTCACTAAGCTATAGATTATAAAGCTCCCAACCTTATATAGACTTCGTAATAACAATACAGCTTCTTCACAAGCTCTTTCCTATTAAATTCTAATTAAATTAAATTAAATTAAATTAAATTTTAATAGGCGGACACCACGCATGGGACTTGTCCCTTTTGTGTCCTGCCTTTTTGGCACTTTTAAGTTATTATTATTCTGTTGTATAATTATTGTTATGATTAAAGTCCAAGTAAAGTTGTCAATTCAAATCAAATCAAATTCTTTGGAAAACCTCCTTTATTTATAAGTAATAGTATAAAAAGAGTTGTATTAGCTATTAAACGTCCCGCTCGATGAAGGTCATTTAGTAAAATTCCAGAGGTCCAAACTTTGTAATATCATGTTTGCGGGAATTTATTTTGTTGTCACGGCCATTGACGTCAAACCGGGTATGATTAGTTCTAATCAAACCTGGTTTGACGTCAACAGAGGTAGTATTAGTAAAAATGTATTTTAATTAGGTATATTGTTATAATTATAATTATAGTTAATAATTTTGTAATAATTAGGTAATATAGTTGTTGTTATAAATCTAGAGTTTTGCTGGATAAAACGATGACTGTCATTGTTTGGTTTGTGGTCACATGCCCTTAGCTAAATTTCAATGTAGACCGAGCGGGCAACAATTGAGACTTATTGCGCAGTCGGTCAATAATATTGCAATTGTTGCCCGCCAGAACGGTACACTATCCTATAAACAAAAGCTTGTTTGGTACAAAAAAGATTATTTATAGGTCTTCAAAGCATGTGTGACTGGAGAAATGTATTTGCTGTTCTTTTGTTCTGAGACTCGTATTTGTTTGATTAAAGTGAAATTACGGAGCCAGGCGAAATGTTTTTGTAAGTCTTTCAGTTTGTCTTTTGTGTACTTTCCCTTGATAAACGTCGAAATTATTCTGCGAAACTCTAGCTATGTAACAAAGCACTAAATGTGTGATCCCTAGGGAAGCACTTAGTTTTGTTTTCCCTCGAGTATCGATGTTTCCATCGACTTCGTCTCGGGAAAATTTAGACTCTCAGGAAAACAAAACTAACTGTTTCCCTCGGGAGCAGACATTAAGTGCATATTAATGACCTGTGAGAGAGAGAAATTCCTGCAAACATGATTTTACATGTTATAAATAACTTAAGCATCCAAGCAGCCGATTACCTAGAGATTTTCAGGCCAGACTATAATTCCAACCGGCTTTCTTATTAAATCCTTGTAATACGAACGTAGCGATTACATGGAAAAAATTTCAACCCAGGCTGAAAGTTTAGCTCGGGTTGAAATTTTATATTCAACTAGAAATACATAAACGCAACAACCCCTCACCCGCTTTATATGCATTTTAACCCCCCCCCCCCCCCCCCCCCGAGATGAACTAAATGACAAATTCTCGTTCAAAAACAGATATAAATAGTGGCCAAGAAAAGATACAATGCCAACGACCTAGCTTCCAAAGACAATGCTAGACAAGATATTATTTATATTGATTTTCATTTTCAAGATTTTTTTCTTTTTAACTCAGCTAAACTGGTAAATACGAATCTCCTACCGTTATTAAACTTTCTTCTGCTCATATCACCACCAACACTGACAATTCAGTCTACTCTTTTCGGATTGTTTTTCTCGTTCGCGGTTTCTTTCTTTTTTCGTTGTTGACAAATACATATGACAAGGCATCATTCAGTTCTCCTCATGATCTAAAAAGCCGTTTGTTTCAAAATTTTTTCATCGTTCTCTCTCGAGTTAAGTAGAATACACCAGAGCAGAATTCTTTACCAGCTTTGAACAGTTTCAGGACACATTCTTGTTCTTTCAGATACATTTCGGTCGGCATCGTTTTCGGTCTTTATTGTATAAATTTTTAGGCTTTTTTCAGCTGTGGTTTTAAGTCATGTTTATTGTTGCCTCTTCTCTGCTGTCTCTATTGCTGTCACATCTCTTCTTAGCCTTCTTTCTTTGGTCTTTTTCCATAGTAATGTTAATGTACATTTTAGCTGAAACCATTTTTTCTGGCAAATATTTCTTTCGTCATAATCGTGATCGCAATACAAATTTCGCAATCCAACCGAACTTATAATGATTACTAGAAATACATAAGCGCAACAACGCCTCGCCCGCTTTTACATGATTTTTTGAAACTCCCCCCATCCACCCACCCCCTGACTAAAATAAGCAATCCTTATATACAGCCAATACAAAAACAAACAGATATAAAAGCAAATTATATTAAATCCTTGGGATATTAAATTATAGAATTTATGGATAGGTCGGTAGGACGACAAAACTGATTTAAATAATTTAATGAAAGTTGAACATATCAAAGCAAAACTTAGATTTCATTATTAAATTCTGCTTGTAAAAAATATATTGTTTTTAGGAGGTTTCAAAAGGTATTAATTTTAGCAATCCTTTAGATGGCTTCTCTATGCATGTACATTTTGCAAAGGCAGAATTAAAAGTTAACAGCTCAAAAATTACATTTATAATAGAGTCTGAGATTAAAACAATTCAGTAGAATCGGATTCCAGAAAGAAGAATTAAACAGACAACGTTTCAGTCGAAAATTTGGAAACACAGCCAAGAAAACCGACAAAGCCCATGAGTATTTTTAACAATAAAAGGTGCATGCAGTCCACCACGGTTAATATATGCCTTAAAGGTAGTGTTTTAAGTTAGCTTTAGTTAAGCTTATTTATGATTTGGACGAGCAAAGGGAAAGCACGAAAACGTGAAGCTGTATATTGTTTTAGGACATAAGAACAAAATACAAATCCCCTACCGTTAACTTTAAAATGATTTTGAGACCACTGAGTGACCAAAACACTGCAATTCAGATCGAGTTTTTGTTTACCATACGGCGTTTGGTTTCTTCAGGTTCTCTGGTCTCGCTTCAAGATATATTAAACCGACTGTTTCTATCATTTTCTTCGTTGTTCTCTTTTAATTTAAGTAGAGCAGGCTCCCAGGGGCGGATTTAGGGTACGTCAAGCACGTCATGCGACGTAGACAAAAATCCCAGACTAATTTATTCATGAATTAATTAGTTGGAAAAAAAAATTAAAAAATTATTTAAAATTTGAAAATTTCAAATTTTAAGAATATTCAAATTTTTAAAAAAATTATATGAATTTTTAAATTTTTGAAATTTTCAAAAATTTCATTTTCGCACGTATTTAGCGCAAAATCGAGGTAAATTGAATAATTATCTCTGACTCAGCCCCCCTCCTCGGCTGGAGGACACTTAGTGTCATTGCCTACTTCATGTAGCCTGAACGAAACTGTTCATACGGTAGGGATAGAGAGGGATGTCATTCACTCCATTTACAAATGTGGATAATTTGAGTACGTCAAAATGGCCGTACGTCTACGTCGAAATAACGAGCACTGATTGGACAAAGACAATAGAGGTACGTCGGAAGTAGATAGTCTACGTCGGAAGTAAAATATTATGACGTTCTTAGCTTTTGATTGGCTAGCAAAGGATATTTCGACGTACACGGACTACGGCAAGAGAGCAAGACTACGGCATAACTAAGCTATCTGAGCCGGCAGTCAAACTTCTGCTTGAGACTGTCACGGAACTTGTAGAGAATGCTCTACACTACAGAGTGGAAACGATGAATATTTGTTGAAGACGATCTCTTGCGATTTGACAATTAAGAAACCCTAATCGTGTGGTTTCCTCGTGGGTCAAGAGTTTTCGGCGCAGATATTCGGTAAGACATTACATCGGGATATCGACGCGGAGTCATATATTCCTCAGTATGCTAAAGCTGTTTGTTGAAAGAAAGTTAAGAAACGTTGTATTGCTTTAATAAGGTGAGTGGATGCTATCTTATCTTTAGTTTCTCAGACTTGTGCAACCGTGAAAAGCGTAAATTATTTAAAGGGGGGTTACAGTCCGTTCTGCGCATGTGCGGGGTTTGTTTACATCTAATGTTTTGATCCACATAAATTGCATAACATGAAGTATTCCTCCTTCGAAACACCTCACATGATCAGTCATGGCCGACGCAATGGAAGAGAGCTTCACGCTTGAAGAGTTGGAAGAAAGTCAAATAGAGGAGGTCGCGGCATTGCCTAACGTAGATAATATAACTACATGCACATGTCGCGGCCACTGTCTTCGAGAAAAGGGAAGAAATTTCTGTCCGTGCAGAAGTTTAAACAATTTTTGTTCGAGCGCGTGCCACGGCGAAGACTTTGGGGTCTGCATGAACAACAGGAGAGTTCAAGAAAGCGACAGTGAAAAGACGGTAAGTTCATTAAGACTATGTTTTGAATCCAAGTATATATATACAAGTTATTTCTAGTTTTTACTGGTATCTTTTTAGTGCGCGACGCTAATAATTTCGTATATTTAGACTTTTATAGTACGGCACCTGCGCCACAATTGTTCTATTTGTATCACGCGGTCCTTCTTGTCTGTTTTGGGTTTTGTTCGCGCAGACTAGTTGAGTTATTTATTTATTGGCAGATCGGTTGATCTTGTTCAACGTTTAAAACCAATCAGAAGGTGAACGATCATCCAGTAACAGTTGGCAAATACTTGCGCAAAAATCGCCATTGATTTTCAAAGATTTGAGTCTGGGTTTCTAAAGTAACCTAAATTCGTGGTCGAAAGTATCAAATTCAATTCATTCATGTTTAGATGTTATAATATAGATGCTATAAATATTGACGTGACAATTTAGTTATTTTTATTGCCTTTGCACTATAAGAATATTTGGCATCCTGTTTACCCTCTCCCTGTGCTTTTTTGGGATTCTGATTTCTCCATGGAAGAAAATGAAAGCCAGGATGAAGATGAAGAAGCAAGAGGGAGAGGACGTGGCAGAGGTCGTGCTAGAGGGAGAGGTAGGGGAAGAGCAAGAGGACAAGGCAGAGGTGCAAGAGGACAAGGAAGAGGTGCCAGAGGCCAAGGAAGAGGTGCAAGAAGAGGGCGTGGAAGAGGAAGAGTGCAACTGGTTGAAGAACTTAATGCAGCTGAAAACCAAGCCAATCATGAACAACAATTGATTGTAAGAAAACCCTTTGTTACATGTTTCTCAATAGTTTAAAACAATTTGGCGAGAGGACACTGTGCTTGTATTCAGGATAGTCTGGTGACTTATTCGAGTTACCTACTGGCGAGGGCTATAGCCCCCCCCCCCCCCAATATTTCTAGCAAGGGGACTAAGCCCCCCGATATCTCTAGCAAAGGGGCTAAGAAAGACCTGAAAATTGCTGAAGAGGGGGGGGGGGGCAAACACACTCCTTAGCATCTATTGACGAATCAGCCCCTCCAATACTGTACATACTTTGACAAGTAAGAATTTGAAGTGTTGTTAAAAACATTTTACTTCTTTATTACAACTGTTGGTGTGAAAACCATTATTTAGACAGGAGTAGCTATAGGTAAACATTTTATTGTTTATTATAAATTTAGTCCTGAAAAGGCTCTATAACTTATTACAACAATTACCATAAATTATTATATTTCATATCCTTTAGTTTTTAATCTATGAATCTTATTTCATTTCAGAACGTCGTGGAAGCCTTAAATGTTGATACTCTAAGAAGGCTTGCATTAGAGCTTCTTAGAAGACAGCCAGCAGCATTTTCTGATTTGGTGAATGGGGAAATGGCAGGTGGGGAAATGGCAGGTGGGGATGGAGTCCAACAACGAAACCTCCAACCTGATAATCTTCTTCTTGAGTGGTGCAACTGTGGACACTGCATTGCTATGCCAACTCAAGAAGAAAACAAATGCTGCACCCAGATAAAACGACCCTGCATCTCAAGAACCCCCATTTTCCAACAACTTATCCTTGATGGCAATGTTTTAGACATTGCCATGCGATATAGAGAAGATGTTCTCGTTTTAAACAATGTGCGAAACAACGAAAATTTTCGCCATGCAGCGTACAGACAATATGTCTTATGGCAACATGGACGTTTGGGAAAGGGAAACAGGAGGGTTGTACCTAGCTGCTGTGTAGTTGTCATACGAACTCGTTACCCTTCTCCCAATGGTTCTACACAGGATATAGGCCTGCAAGGTTGTAAATAATGTACATTTATAATTGAAGAGGTTATTTCACTGGTCTCAAAATGACATGTAACCATTTCAATAAAACTAGTTATAAACTTAACTTAGATCAAGTTTGAAATAAAAAAGGTAAATGCTTCAGATTATAATTATGACAAAATGTCAGTCTGAGGTCAGCAAAATAACTTCTTCCATTTATAACTAAATATTTCATATTCTTGGCAAATAGTTTAGCCCTTATATTATTGACGTATAACATTGCGAGCAATGCCCATCAAGTTTCTCTTTCAAAAAAGGCATTTGCTTGAAATGTATGGCTGTTTCGCTCTATGTCAGAGCTCGTCAGCATGCCTAGGAAACACTAAAGTAACATTAATTGATAAATCAGTGAGTCCGACATGGACAGCCTGACCCATCAATAGGGTCAGGGGGTTTGAAATCAGAGTTTTCCTTCTCCTAGGTGGACTGCCTGCCAAGGCTTATGAGCTCCACCTACCCAGAGCAATCTGGTTTTAAGGCGCCAGAAACTCGCCTTTCACACCTTTGCTACCAAATTTAAACAGTACAGTAGTTAGCAAAGGAGTTTGGCTAGGAAACAGACCCTGTGGGACATTTCATGGAAGTGGAGTAGCTCAATTCTCCACACCATCCCAGTCATCCTAACCCTTTAAAAACAGCTACAATACAATAAATAGCCCATGCATGAGGGACAGTGGGATCACCAAGTTATGCTATTGTATCGCAGCCAACAAGGGTGAGAAATATAATTAACAATTGGACAATGAGACCAAGCTGTCCATGAGCATGAGCAGATAGTCAACGAAGGCACAGCCAAGTAACTTATCACTATGACAATAAGGGTGAATTAAAATGTTTCTGAGCCCCAGACAGGGATTGCACTTGTAACCTTCTGATGACTGGTTAAATGGTCTAAGCACTGACCTACTGTACTTAGACTCATGGAGAGCTAAGGCTGCAAATTCATAGTCATGTACTCCTATTAAGCAGTAGCATTTGCATATGAAATGTAGTGAGTGGACATTGTGAGTGGTGCACATGTGCAAGCTTACATTACCCTATTCATTACATTTCATATGCCAATGCTACTGCTTAGGGGCACCTGACTATCACTTTGCAATATTAGCGTTCAATGAGTCTAAGTAGCTCAGTGGGTAGAGCATCTAACCGATCATCAGAAGGTTTCAGGTTTGGTCCCTGTTTGTTGGGTTGTTTTTTTTTGGGAGGGGAGCGGGGGGGGGGGGGGGGGGGGGGGGGAGGGGCAGAAACAGTTTCTGAGGACTTGAGCTGGACAAACGTCTAGTGAATGTCAGTGTTACATCAAACTAAGCTCGCACATGTACCAGGATGTACACCATCACAAAATAAACTCATCAGCCAAAATATCATGTTAAGGAAACAGCAAAACTAATGCAAAAAACCCGAATAATGTTCTTATTCTACATCCTCTAGTGATAAGTCTATTCGGCTGAACATTGTTAACTACTTGTTCTTGGATAACTCAGCCCCGTTGCCTAATTGTTAATTATGTCATGGGTTTCACTTTGTAAATTAGACTGTATGTAAATATAGTATAAGAACTAGTTATTAAAATCTTGACTTATGGGCTTGTACAAGTGATTTTACTGAAGGGGAAGGAATAGCAGATATGTTGGAAGCAATCCTCCTTGGGTCTTCACTTACGATACCAATTCTTTGATTCACAGTTCCCTCAGAACTGGCTCTTTTCTCAAACACATTCAAGAGAAGTTTAGGGATATAGCTATACATTTTAGGCTTCTGGACTTGAAGATGGCACCATCGTTGTGTCCTCTTACTGAACTTGCGTCCAAACCTAGTAACAAACTCTATGTTATAATTGCATACTAAAGAAATGAATGTGTAGTAGGTAAAATAAATGAAAATAATAACTGACATTATTCAATAAGTTACCTTTGTTGACCATCAGCTGTGGTTGCTTGTGATCTAAATTCCCTCCATTGTTTAAAAGAATCAAATAAATACACTCTAGAGGCATCCCTTCTAGTATAATATTCTTTTCTACTTGCTGCTTTGTCTGGATTGCCCGTACTCGACGGATTCGGATTCGAACTCGAAGAATTTGAATCGCCCATATTGTTCGATACGCGGATAGCTTTGTGATATAAACAACGCGCGCACAGCTAGTTAGACTGGGAAGCTGGGAACGACAACATCCGGTGGAGGCTCCTACGATAAACATGCGCAGAACGGACTGTAACCCCCCTTTAAATTAGATGGGATATGTAGAGCTCTCGAGTATATTCATGAATAATTCATAATTATTGAGATAATGAGATGTGTTACAATATAAGTAGGTAATCCATCACTGAATATTATAATTAAATCTTACTGTAGCCGAAAGTTTGTAGCAATTTTAGATCAATAGCAACAGAATGTAAATCATTTTTCCAATTTAAAAAAAATGTAAAAATTCATTTATTAAAAAAAGGCAGCAATTAGGTTTATATATTATTTCATCATATATATTATATATATACATATATATATATATATATATATATATGCAACGCTCACTACCCTTGTGGAAGTTTGAGCACTCTGGGCCCATGCGCACTTCACGCTATCTGAATGTACTTCACCGATGCTGTCCCACATGCGGTTGTCGCCGACGATCGCATGTGTATAAGTAATTGGTGAAATTCATTCAGATTGTTCCAAGCTACACTGATGAGCTGTTGTACAGCGAAACACCGTGTCTGTAGATTGAACTATATATATATATATATATACAGTATATATGTGAAATAGTAAAATGTACTTTAAACAAACAATTTTCTAGGCTATATCCGAGCTAGCATATTCATCTCTTCTCTATACCAACAATGTTATATTAAGTTAATATGACAGTAAATACCTTCTTGGGCTTATTATGCAACATCGATAATTTAGATGTTGTGTAGTGGGCTCGAGGGGGTATATATTGTCCATAGTTTGTTAATATACACCAAACAAGCAAATTTTGAATTTTGCTTTCTTGTAGATTCCCCATCACCGTCAATTATTATTTTCTTCTTTCATATCTATTTGTACTATCTATATATTATCTTGCAATGAAATAAAGTATTTATATATACAGTATATATATATTTCTGGTCTTTTGATACTAAAATGACTTCTAATCAGACAGTCTCTGGCAGGATAGAGGTATTAAGGCAAGTATCTGGTGCCTCAAAACTAGATAACTCAGGGTAAATAAGGGGTAAAGTATTAGTTAAGATGACTAGGATGATGTAGAGAGGTGAGCTCCTCTATGTCCATGAAATGTCCAAAATGGTCAATTCATAATGCTTCTTCTAATCAGACAGTACGTGTCTGGCTAGTATGTGTTAAGGCTAGTATCTGGTGCCCCAAAACCAGACAGCTTGGCAGCTAAGGGATTGCAGCAAGTGGCTGCAATTGACGTTACAAAATATGTTGGAGCCTGGGCTGTCCATGTTGGATTCACTGTACAACAGTGATTCATAGGCATGCTGATGAGCTCTGACATGGAGCAAAACAGTCCTAAAAAGTTGTCTAATAATGATAAAAAAAATACAAAAGCAGAAGTCCTTAAAAAATCATAAAATGTTGTATAAAAAACACAAGTTAAAACTGTAAGATTTTGCTAAATAGTCTTGCCAGAATGCAGGAAATGCCATTTCAGGGAACCAAATTTTAAAAAATTTCCGCCCCTGGTTCCATTTTGTTAAACTAAAGCAAAAATAATACTGACAGATTTAGTTTTCTGCATCGCTAGTCACCAGTGTCCAACTATTCTTACCGCGTGACACCGTACCAAACATATATATAAATAAACTATTTCCGAGATTACGTCTCCCTCGCTTTTTCTCCACGCGTGTAATATAGACTCCACGCATGTCGAGATTAGCACCCTCGCCCGGCTCCGGGCCTTCGGCCCTACGCCCGGGCTCAGGGATTAAGTTTTCTAGAATTAATATGTTCATCCTATATCAGTAACAAAGTAAACACGAGTATAACTTTATATTTGCTGGCTTTGCAATTAAGAGTATATTTGTCAAGAGCCATGAATTACTACAATCAAAACCTTTGTTGACCAAAAACTAAAGATCGTCTAAGGTTTCGGCAGCTGTTGTAATGTTTGTATCATCGGCAAACATTCTAGTCTTTCTGGTAAAACAAATCGTTTATATAAATTAGGAACAATAAAGGGCGAGGTAATCCAGTATCGATCACTGAAACTCCACAAGAGATATTTCTTGACGAAGAATGTTTTTTACCAATGGAACTGCTTTGCTTTCGGTTGTGTAAATATGATTTTAACCAACTAAGTGTTATTCTAAAAATACAATACAATTCGAGTTTACGTGGTAAAATAGAGTGGTCAACAGTGACAAAAGCCTTCTAAATAAATCTAGAAAAATGACCGACGTTAGAAGGCCCAAATCAATATTCATGTGCCAATCATTATTTTGTTGAACCTAATAAAGCAGTCACAGTTGAGTGCAATTTCCTGAAACCCAACTGGTACTTATTTAATAGTTTATCTGTTGATAGATTGGTGGTTTGCAATCAATCCCCCGAGATTTAGAGGACAAAGAAACAGCGGACATGTATTTTGCACCAACCAACGAACATGGTCGCCACAACGTAACGTGCAACCAAGCAAAACTTTCAACGTTGGTTATAAACAATTCTCTCAAATACTTATTAATAATGGTAATTGAACCATGGCCAACTATTGCGGTCATTGAGCCTGCGAGGCGCAAGCGGATGCCTCCATGGGGTCAACAAAATATCAAGCAAAATCTCTATAAAATACATAGGAGTCGAGATAAAAACATCAAATTTATAAAAAGACTACTTCTAATTTCGCATTTGCCAACATGGATTAGTAGTCTTAAAGTATATACGACCATTCCGGTTAAATAAAACAATGTTAAAAATATCATCTTATGTTTCCTTTCAAAATTCCAATTTTGAAAGTGCAGACATAAAACTTTATATACAAACTTAATCAAAATCCACTGATTTATCGAACTTCACTTCATCATATCTAAAATCGTATAAATGCGTCGCGGTTTGCCAACATGAAGTGCACAAATTAAATATGGTCACTCGCTACTCACGAAATTTGGTTGCCATGACTAGTGGGGGCATGTTTCCTTTCGGCCAGCAAAGTCAGGTCTTTCCAGTGAGTGCTCCAAGTAATTGTACGCCATGATTGCTAGGTCGCTTGCCTACTACCAGTTTACCGTACTACCTGATTCAAACCCTTATTTTTTATCAAAAAAACACTCTAACAACATATTATATGGTATCGAAATGATCGTCATAATCTTTACTTTTGAATGCCGCAAACGTTTGTGGGGTATGTGTAACACAGTCATTGCTATCAGCGGTTAAAGCAATAGACAATTTACTTCCGGTTATTTTCCCGCGAATTAATACCGCGAATATTATAATTGTTTGAATCACAATAATGTCAGATTTGTCAGACGAACTTCATAAATATTGTAATTTTGAAAAATTTAAAAGAGATATTGTTGTCGATACGAATCATAGCCTTCAATACGTGAGTAAGCAGTGCGTCAAGTCTGAAGAAGTTGTTTTTACAGTACATATAACGAATGATGTCCTGAAACGTTGGCATGACTTTAAAAATACCCAAAGCTTGAATGGCATTAAGACCTTTAGTTTCGTCGAACTATTGAATGTTTTCCTCGCTCAAAACCATGCTATTGTGATCAAGAAAAATTGTAGCAGAATCGAGGAACGGTTAAGAAGATATACTTCAGCAACTACAGCCAAATCGTGTGGGAAAAGAGGCGGTGATTTTGTTAGATTTTGTAAACAAAGCAAAAGTATTGCAATCCACATTAATGAAGTTTTGACGGCAGCTGAATTGGAGAAAGCATTATGTGATCTGAAGGCCACTAAAGATGCACTAGAAGCGGAAAATTATATACTCCAGCAACGGTGTAGTGACTTGTACCACAGTTTGTTGCAGGCACAAGAGGAAAGAAGCAAAAGCTGTGAGGAATTGACCAAAGTACAGGCCGACCTAGACAGAGTTAAACGAGAGAATGTACATTTGTGGCAATACATGGACAATCTTTCGGAACAAGAAGGTTTCAAAAACTGTGGGAAGACAATTTCAGAAGTGAAAGGAAGGCAGCAACGGCGGAAAGTACGAGAGCTAAAGACATATGTCGAAAAAGCACTTTGGTTTGCAGAAACATTTGGTCTGAAGCTAAGCTCAGTGGAATTTGCAGGCAAGGATGGCAAATCACATACGATTGATTACCAGGTAGATTTGGATAGGAAGAAATCTTACACAGAACTTTCTGAGGAGGAGCAAATTAAAGTCCAACAAGTCCTTTTTATAACAGACAAATTCTGCATTGGGGAGGCTGCCTATCACGAGTTGACGATGACGGATGGAGGAACAGGGTTACCTCGCTCCTACCTATTAAAGCAATGTAAGACACAACTGAATAGTCTTTGCCACATTAGAAGAACACCGGGAGAAGATGAAGGAGCTCAACTGGATCTTCTGCCTGAATTAAAAAATACAATTGCAAAACAGGTAATCTCTATGTATTTTTTGGACACAAGTTGATCTGTGATGTTTGATTGGGGGGGGGGGGGGGGGTTCAAATGACTCGTGTATTAGTATTAGTCTGGTAGTGGTATGGTTTGTCAAATGATAATTATGTTTATCAGTGTGGAAAGTCTTGGAACAAGGTTATTACTGCAATCATTTCTATATATTCAACTTTTTATTGTAGATTGATCTGACAAAATTTCAAGAAAATCCCAATTGCAAATTAAGAATTAAGATCAGTGGAGATGGGGCTAAGATGACCAGAATTACAAGCTTTGTGATTATGTCCTTCTCTTTGCTTGACTCAGATGATGTAATGTCGTCTAAAGGTAATTATCATTTACAGTACAAGAGATCTAAGTTAGAATGTAAGGTGTTGTTTAGCTATACTTGTAGGTGATGCCATATTGGCTGATCAATAAAATTAGGAATATTATATACATTATTATCCATTTTATAACTATTAGTAGAATTATTAGATGTAACATTGGGGTTTTCTTACCCAGTGGTGGACCAAGCATGTGCGGGGCCCCTGGCACATGCCCATAGTGCTCCCTCTAATCTGCCACTGGTCTTACCTCTGTCCCCAGAGGCTCAGTGATAAATTTGAATTGAAACATCAACCAATAGTTTTTAAATTAATATGTACATCTCCTCATATTTAACAGGTAGTCACACAGTTGCTGTGGTTAAAGGGCATGAGAGTTATGATATTTTGAAGAGTTCATTTGCTGATTTATTTAAAGCAATCAATGGCATAGCTAAAGATGGTAAAATCTCTGTGAATGGACTTGATATCCCCATTGATGTTTTGCTTGGTGGTGACTATAAGGTATACACTATACATGTTAACTTTACATCATGATGATTTTCAACATGGGTTGATAAATCTCTGGCAATTACACTTGAAATTTTTGAAATTGGGGTCTCTAAAATGGCATTTCCCGCGATCTGACAGCACATTTGAGCAAAATTTTGAAACTTTTAAAACATATTTTTAATGGCACATTTTATCATTATTGCAAAATATTTTGTCCAAATTGGATGTTTCTTAAACTTTATTGAGAAAATTATACAGAATTATATATTTACAAAGCTAACTATAATCACTATAATATTAGTTAGCTAAACGAGACAGGAGCGAACACCCATGCAATTATTCATTGTCTCAAAGATTAATTTAATAAATTATATGTCATCTACCGACAACCTGACTACCTGAGATCATATTTCACGAACACGCCGTTAAAATATATCTCATCAGAGCAAGATAGCGAGACTAACAATACTTTGAAAACAGTATTCATTTCAAAATCATGAAAAGAAAGATCCAATTTAACGTTGAACTAAACCTGGGCTTAAGGATCAATTGATCCTTTGAGTTTCAAATTCATATAAAAGCTCCCGGCAAGCGTGAAATATGCTAATGCCGCCTGCTGAATAAATATATGTCTGAACTCTGACTTCACTAGGACGCAAAATGATAAATTATACGATACTGAGACTGGACCAAAACACATATATTCGACACTAGACTGTTTGTAGATTTGAAATGAAAGAAGACGACCTTCACTTACCAGTCTTACCTTACAGCAGTGGGGGAATAAATGACTCCGCGCCAAAATTGAGAAGCTCGAAATGCTTCCAATCGCGTCTATTAAATGTTACTCCGGTTGAAACAAATCGATGACTGTGTAAGCAGCTAAAACCCATTCGAAAACGCTTACAGAACTCATGACTGAAACACAGCTGTGAGAAGTGAGAAGCTTCGATGACGATGAATATAAATCTAATTACTCAGTATCTCAGCTGACTCAGCAATCCAATTTTCAGCAAGCCATGGTGCAGATCCAGCAAAACGCTTGAAATCAACGCGAGAGCCAATCAGGTTTGAGGCAAATCCAGCAAAAAGTGGTTGCCATGGTGCAGATCCAGCAAAACGCTTGAAATCAACGCGAGAGCCAATCAGGTTTGAGGCAAATCCAGCAAAAAAGTGGTTGCCATGGTGCAGATCCAGCAAAACTCTCAAAGCAAACGCTGACCACCTGTCATCTCTGCCCGGTGTTTGCTGACTCGCAAACTAAGATAAAACCCAATCTCTGCGATCACTGAAGGCCAAGCCAAAGCAGTCGCACCATAACATTTTCTAGAAGACTCTTGAGATTAAAATATTGTCTTATTGCGCAATTATTCTTGTGATTTTTTACGTCAGTCGCGTGACTGGTCTGATGTATGCTAAATCCGCCCCTGAATTGTTAACCAAACCACTGATAAATCTTACACAATTTTTATGTGAAATGGTTATCCAGGTAGCTCAAGTGATCAAGTGAGCCTGAAGTGCACCCAGATATAAACATTTGTTAGTATAGGTAATAGCATGGTTTCGAGTGCAATTTGCAAAAAACATGCACAAGTGAGTTTTTCAAAGACTATCAAAATTGCACGAGTCCGAAGGACAAGTGATATTTCAGGTCTTTGAAAAACTCACGAGTGCGTGTTTTTTCAAATTGCACAAGAAATCATGCTATTAGTGCCTGCTTCGCAGGCTATGCTATTACTTATTAATAATATACATGAAAAAATTTAACATGAAGAGAATCTTTCCAATCAAATTGTGCAAATAACATACATGAAAACATTTAACAGGAAGAGCTTTTTTTCTAGTAAAAAATTATTTTTGTGCAAATTTAAAAAATTACAAAAATTTGCACTGTATTTCATTTTTCTGCACTGAATTACAGTCAAATTGCACTCCTCTCAGCCAATCAGAATTGATAATTTTTTTCATGTATATTATTATGTAATTTACAAATACGTACTCTTTTATAATAGGCTTACATTTGCCCATTGACTAGGCTAAAATACAATTAGCAGCAATTATGAATTGAATGATGTATATACTGTACTTATCTTATAAATTTATAGTTCCTTTTGTTACTTCTTGGCATGAAGGGTGCAACATCAGATCATGCCTGTATTTGGTGTACTATTCACAAGGGAAACAGGTAAGCTTAATAGTTTACAATTAACAATCTGATTAGTGTGTGTAATGCACATTAACTGCATACTACTTTGATTAATAATCAACAATGTGATGGGTATGTGGCTCATAATTATCATGCCGTCAGAACCTGAGTGTTTACTTTCTGGCATTTTAGATTTGATATGTCAAAACCAGAAGACTTTTATAGTACTGGTGACATGAGCAGAACTTTAGAACAGATCAAGAAGAGTGCCTTGCAAATGAAATTATCTTGTGTTCACCAACCATTGCTGAATATCCCATTACAAAATATTGTTCTTGATGAGCTTCATCTGATGCTAAGAGTTACAGGTTTGTATTACTTCACTTTATTAATACATTCATCAATAATTAAGGGTTTTCAGTTGATAAGTGTCATCAATTTAATACCCTTGATATTTCTCTTGTGATCAAGTGAAAATAATTGAAATATAAATTGTTTAACATCTGTATAAAGCATACAGTGCATGTACCACATTTTCCCTCTTTGCCTTACCTATAGATATCTTGACCAGGAACCTAATGAATGAAGCATTAAATTGGGACAAGGCAGACAATCACAAAAAACGTCCATGTGAAAGAACAAGCTTGCATGTTGATTCACTAGTATCTGCTATCAATAGCTGCGGAGTAAGCTTTGCAATATGGGAGAAAAAAGATGCCAATGGCAAAGGTAGTGGGACACATGACTTTACCAGTCTGATGGGTGGTGATAAGAAGAAGCTTCTGAAGGATCTCGCTGACAAGTTACTGGGTGTGATTAAGGCAGACACAAGTGCAACAGTGATAAAAATTTGGAAGGTTTGTTGTCGTCATAAATTCCTAGAATAATTTAGGGAAAACAAATGTTTCTTACAATAGGACTAATAATTAACTAATGCAGTATTTTCCCTTGGAAATAAGATACTATATAATTTATATATATGTAAACATAACTACAGGTACATAATATACAGTACATCAAAGAGTTTAATAATAATAATTAAAATAATTAAAGGAATCTAGGCAGGACAATGACTCATAATTTTTCAAAGCCACAGCTGTATATATATTCCTGAAATGGGACTATTTTATGAAAATTTCAGGATTTCAATGAGCTATACCAAATGCTGGCAAAACAAAATCCCTCTGATGACTATGTTACAAGCTACTTTGAAAAGGTTTGTGTTTTAGACAGAGAAAGTTTGACCATGTCAACAACTTCACTCTGACTACTGTACCCCTTAAACATTATTATTGCAGGCAACATCTTGGGTGAACCTCTTTACTTCACTTGAGGGAGCTTGTGAAGGTTTTTGCAAAGAAAATGTCACTCCATACATGCATGCAATGGTCTACCATGTCCCCTACTTTATGAGGATGCACAGAGGTATAAAGAGATTTACAGGACAAGGTAACATTATTTACATATATTTACTGTTCATAACATAGAGTCTTTCATCAAATTAAAAAATTACACAAATAAAATAACCCTACAATGTACTTAAGGTACTGAAAAGAATAATGATGACTGTCGCCGGATTCACTTGACTAAGTCCAACAAGTGGGATGCCACTGGAGATGTTCTCCTGGTGATAAAAAGAGTCGAAGCCACTTCAGAGCATCAGCGAATAACAAGATCATACATAAAGAAAAAAGCTCAATACTGGGATCATGAAATACTGGAGAAGAAAGCCAAGCACAAAGAAACGAGAATGGGAAACTCTCCACAAAGGGAAATAAGTATTGATGAAATCGATACAGAGCAAATGTCCCCAGCCGAGCTTAGGAAGGAGTTAAAATCCTTAGGCATTGTTACTCGAGTAAGAAAGTTAAGTCGACTTCAAGAAATGTATCGAGATGCCCTAAAACAAGTGGAGTAAAACAACTGGTAGATTATCCCTATAGATATGGCCATAGGCTACTATACTGTAAATAGCAACAATATTTATTCGTCTTCAGACGAAGAAGTGTATTCTTCCAAATAAACGCCATGTTTGTTGTTTTGAACGTCAACACGCATGCGTATTACAGGAAAGTTGTAAGCTATCTGCTTTCACTTCCCCGCACACTGGAGGAAATTGTCATTTGTGACAAAAATTATCCAACATGTTGAATATTTGAGAAAAATGGCACGAGTGACCAAATTTTTACAAAACAGCCCCGCACACTGGAGCTAACAGCCTACACCATCGGTCATGAATGAAGCTTTGCTAAGCTGATAGCTCTAGTGTGCGGTGGGCTTTAGGCTTAACATTGATGGTGCATGTGCAAATATATATTAATTAATTATTTACAAGTTATACATATTGCATGGCCGTTTAAGTAAGTCAACACACAATTTCTCAATTGGTAATCGAGGTGCTTTGCACAATTTGTTGTCTTCCATAATTTGTTTCTTTGGGGACCAACTTAAAATTGGTTTTATTTTTATGGGAGGTTGTATAGCATGCCCCGCCCCATGTCCATTGAGCTGATACCACCAATGTTCAGGTAAGGCCAAACGAGTTAGGTCATGGATAGAGTAGAGCCTAAATCCTTTATGGTCACACTCTTCCCCTCTACCTCTTGAGCAGTATCGCCAGATGTCTAGATCCATAGGCACGTATATCGCTGATAATGATCTTGATTTCAAACCAGATGAGATGCTGTTGTAAAATTCTCGACTGGCGTGATATAATCTTTGATCACTTGGTTTTGGTGGGTTTTCATATCCTCTAAAAATATTTAAAATTATATTTTCAATGAAATCAGACTGAGCACAAGTATACTGATTCCATCACTTACTGTACACCACGTATTTAGTGATGTATTCAAGTGCAATGATGTAAGTGGTTTGCCTTAGCTTAAGAGGGTTTTCATGTTATGTATATATATAAAACATATTATTACTTTTATACTATTTATACTACTTATATAATAACTAGAAATACATGAACGCAACAACCCCTCGCCCGCTTTTACATTCTTTTTTAAAACACCCACCCACCCCCTGATTAAAATAAGCACTCCTAAATCCTAATATACAACCAATACAAAAACAATCAGATATAAAAACAAATGATGTTAAATCCTTGGGATATTAAATTATACAATTTATGGATAGGTCGATAGGATGAGAAAACTGATTTAAATCATTTAATGAAAGTTGAACATATCAAAGCAAAATTTAGATTTCATTATTAAATTCTGGTTGTAAAAAATATATTGTTTTTAGGAGGTTTCAATGGGATTAATTTTAGCAAGCCTTTAAATGGCTTCTCTATGCATGTACATTTTGCAAAGGCAGTATTAAAAGTAATTAACAGCTCAGAAATTACATTTATAATAGAGTCTGAGATAAAAACAATTCAGTAGAATCGGATTCCAGAAAGAAGAATTCAAAAGACGTTTCAGTCGAAACACAGCCAAGAAAACCAACAAAGCCCATGAGTATTTTTTAATAATAAAAAGTGCATGCACGTCCACCACGGTTAATATAAGCCTTAAAGGTAGTGTTTTAAGTTAGCTTTAGTTAAGCTGACTTATGGTTTGGATGAGCAAAGGGAAAGCACGAAAACGTGAAGCTGAATATTGTTTAGGTTAAGCGAAAACTTGAAAACAACAAGAATCCTACCGTTAACCACTTTAAGACGATTAATTTGACCATGGACTCACCGAGTGTCTTCAAACCAGGGCTACATACACTGCAGATCGAGTTTTTGTTTACCATACGGCGTTTGGTTTCTTCAAGTTCTCTGGTTTCTCTTCAAGATATATTAAACGGGTTGTTTGTATCCTTTTCTTCGTGCTCCATTTCATTTCGTTTCGTTTAAATAAACGAAAGCAAAACACTATTTGTTTGAGAGTTTTAATATAGTTTTCTTCGTCGCTAGTCACCAGTGTCCAACTATTCTTACCGCGTGACACCGTGCCATACATATATATATATATATATATAAACTATTTCCAGATTTCGTCTCCCTCGCTTTTTCTCCACGCGTGTAAAGTGGACTACACGCATGTCGAGATTAGCACCCTCACCGGGCTCCGGGCCTTCGGCCCTACGCCCGGGCTCGGGGATAAATGACAATTACAATACCTTATCAGCTGTTCACTCAGATGGTTTGCAGGTTCCAATGTACAATTATCCATTGTCCAACCATCCCATTTGATTAGATATTCATTATCCTACAAAAATACGGAGCAGACATTGCTTTAACAACATGCATATTTCAAATACAAACAGAATCAATATATTGCCAACAATCTATAGTACACTACAGTACTAGAGTACATCTCATCAAAAATCATGCGTAATTTCCAATTATTGAGTTGATTTGACACTTACATTGTTCATTCTTCGTCGATAAATAATCCTCTCAACAGTATAAATATCAGGAAGAGTCTTCCTTGGTCTTTTAGGCGCCGTATTGTATAAAACAACAGACGAAAAATTGTTTAACTGTGCGTAGTCCACGCTGTGAAGATTTCTTCTCGCCATGTTGAAATTTAAAACAGTGGGTTTGGAGGTTTGGTACTTGTGTAAATTATCTGGAAACGCCGCTGTACAAAATGTTCTACACATGACCGCAATAGTTGGCCATGTGAACTTCGTGTCGTGCAATTTGGTCTGAAATCAAACGCGTGATTTCAAAATCACGCGTTTGATTTCAGACCAAAATTGCACGACACGAAGTTCAATTACCACTTTATTATATGCGTTTTGAAATCACACAAGAAATGAAATTATCACACTACAAATTTACTTAATTGATCCAGAAAACCGGAAATTGTATTTACATAACTTATTTGCATATTAAATTTAAAGTCATGTGACAAAAATGTCATATGACACAATCCCAACGAGAAATCAGTTCAACAGTTTTCAAACAAACACGTTCTGTTCAATCGCTGTTTATATAACAAGTATATATAAAAAATATTATAAAAAAGTTCAACAACAAACTCAAAGTTCAATCTTCGTCGTCTGAATCTAATATAAAAGCTCTTCGTTTCTTCTGAGGAGACTTTTATGGAGACTTGTGGAAATAGTTGTTGATCGTGCAACCTGTGTAATTTGAAATTGGAATGGTTGAAGAATTAGCCCAGTGGCTAAACGCTGCCATTTGATACTGGGGTGGAAATAACGGAAATCCATTCGGCTGAATGTTGGGATTAAAACTGATGGGCTGATGCCATTCTTCGAGGCTTTGTTGTTGGACAAGAGGACCATTTACTGCAGTCGAACTCGAAGCTGGGCTATTCGCGAGGGTGTTCGTACACGCTTTTGATGCTCGTTGCACGCTAGTTGACGCCGGCATTTCCGTATCATTACCTTTGGACCCTTGGTATCCGCTGATAAATTTCGCTTTCGATTTTCATCAATTTGGTCGTAGTCTTCCGTAGGGGCCGAATACATGGGGAAATTTCAGCCCGGCTACTGAGGTATGGAAAAGAGGAGAATGATTTGAATAAGAAACACGAAGTGTGGAAATCAGCCAAGTTGTCACAAACATGCAGCATAAAACAAACATATTTAGATGTGTATTTCAAATAAACCATATTTATTATTTCTTTATCACTTTTCACAAGGCACTTTCTGTATTCCACACTTCGTGTTTCTTATTCAAAACTCTTTTCCATCCCCCAGTATAGCCGGACTGAAATCTCAGCCCAGGCTGAAATTTCCCCATGTATTCGGCCCCTAAGGAAGACTCTCGTGAGTGACCGGTTATTTCACAGATAACATTACGCGCTTGCCCGGATTTCTTCAGCTTCGAGACGAGAGTTTTTCTCATACTGTGGTTGGTTAACCTTTTATTTGTGTTCAAGCAGGATGCATCGATTTCACGATATTGCCAATGGTATTTTGGCCCATTCAAACTTTAGTGTACCACACTTCAGATGATTTCGGGCGATTTATAATGGACAAATAGAGCGGGCCGTTGTCTTTCATTCCCTCGGGTCTCTTAGACAACCACAGCTTAAATAGGCGTACAGGATCTTTTTCTCCGCCGTCTGTGCTAAACATAAGCTGGGGTTTCTATCGTCGTCTTATACGTAGACCACCACTTCGAGTTTTTGTTGGACCTTCACGAAATTCAACGACTTCACTCCCGTCTTCTTGTTGTCTTACGATGAAGTCCTCCGCGTAAGAATCATAGTGCTCCTGACAGCCGCGTAAACCAAGTTGCAAAAACTTAAATCTTGTTCCTTTTTCCTCTAATTTGATTGGTTAGTTTTACTAAGATATTAAACCTGATTGGTTGTCTTGGTGCAGAGCTTCAATCCGATTGGCTCAAAGATGATGCGATTACAGCTGAAGATGATGCGATTAAAGCTCAAAATAGTGCGATTTGGGAATTAATCGCACTATTTTCAGTCAATCAAATTGCAAGAAACACCACTGAGCTCAAAATCAATATAATCCCCTAGCCAGGGCGTAGGGCCGAAGGCCCGGATCCCGGTGAGGGTGCTAATCTCGACATGCGTGTAGTCCACTTTACACGCGTGTAGAAAAAGCGAGGGAGACGAAATCTGGGAAATAGTTTATATATATATATATATATATATATATATATATATGTGTGTGTGTTTGGTACGGTGTCACGCGGTAAGAATAGTTGGACACTGGTGACTAGCGACGAAGAAAACTATAAACTCTCAAACAAATAGTATTTTGCTTTCGTTTATTTAAACGAAACGAAATGGAGCACGAAGAAAAGAAGGATACAAACAACCCGTTTAATATATCTTGAAGAGAAACCAGAGAACTTGAAGAAACCAAACGTCGTATGGTAAACAAAAACTCGATCTGCAGTGTTAGTCACTCCGTGTTGAAATCATTTTGAAGTTAACGGTAGGATTCTTGTTGTTTTCAAGTTTTCGCTAACCTAAACAATATACAGCTTCACGTTTTCGTGCTTTCCCGTTGCTCGTCCAAACCATAAATCAGCTTAACTAAAGCTAACTTAAAACACTAACTTTATAAGCTTATGTAGACGTGATGTTTTTCATTGGCATGGCATGCACCTTTTATTATTAAATACTCATGGGACTTGGCGATTTTTTTGGATGTATTTCTAAATTTTCGACTGAAACGTTGTCTGTTTAATACTTCTTTCTAGAATCCGATTCTACCGAATTGTTTTTATCTCCGACTCTACTGTAAATGTAATTTTTGAGCTGTTGACTTTTAATTTGCCTTTGCAAAACATGTATGCATAGGGAAGCCATTTAAAACTTGCTAAAAATAATCCCTTTTGAAACCTCCTAAAATATATTTTGTACAACCAGAATTTAATAATGAAATGTAAGTTTTGCTTTGATATATTAAGTAATATTTAAAACACGAGTAAGAGCGTTTTATCAGATAAAATTTCACGTTAGTTAATATTCATAGTAGTTTTATCAGGTATAAAATACTTGCACATGATCAAATTCGTGCATATTAGTGGACAATTTGGTTCATGAATATTATCATTAAAATCAGTTTAGTCATCTTATCCATAAATTATAGAATTATCTTGAGGATTATAATTTATTTTTATATCTGTTTGTTTTTATATATTGGCTGTATATCAGGTGTGCTTGTTTTAATCAGGGTGGATGGGTGGGGGGTGTTTCAAAAAAGCATTTAATAAAAGCGGGCGAGGGGTTGTTGCATTCATGTATTTCTAGTAAAACTTATAATAGAAATAGGTCTATTATTACAGTATAACGATCATCTTTAGAGTCGCTTTTATAAATTGGTACAAATTTTGAAAGTTTCCAATATCAGGAAAAACTCCAGACAATAGGGAAAGGTTAAATATTTTGCATAAAGATAGTGAGATAAGTAGTGCCGCAGCCTTTATAAGTCGACATGGAGTATTATTCAAACCCAAAGCTTTATTTGCTGATATTTGTTTCAATAAATTTTCAACAGTATCAATATCAGTGGGTTTCAGGTAGAAAGTGCTTTTGGCAGGTGTAAGATATATTTAAAAATGGTTAATTTACTAGAGAAGACCAAATTTCAGTGAAGTGCTTCGTTTAACCCTAAGCTTTGTAACTTTTCCAGTATTTAAAATAAATGTACGAAATTTTGTGACTTTTCATACCTAGTGTTGCGGTAAAATTTCTGTGGGTAAAATTCCCCCCCCCCCCCTGATTAGTGTTGCCATAACAACTGTAGCTGCGATATGTCCACTCGCTACAGGTATAAATTGAGACGCGTATATACGTTTGCCTATGGGACACGATTTAGGGACATTTACTATTTTTAGACTGTTGTATTCTATTGTATTCTATTGTATTCTATTGTGTTGCTTTGTTCTTTGAATACCTCGCTATCTATTGCCTACCCCTAAATCATGGCTGGTTTATGCGTTTTACTTGGATGTAACTTTATTTCTTTACACGATAAGATATGATACGGTTTACGATATGCGATTATGCGATGACACATACGATGGTACGCTAATACGATGTCATGATATGTACGACGATACGATGATACGGTTCAATAAACTACAAACAAATCAATAACGCTATTTATTTAATAGTTGAGTCCGTTTTCTTTGTTCTTTCTAGACCTGTATCTACGATATATCCCAAGACAACTGATAATTAAAAATTAAAGGCGCTGTATATAGATATTGCCCTGGTCAACAGGGCAATATATAGTAATTATACGTTTTTTCGAAAACGTCTTCAACTATTAAATATGTCAACCTCGGCTTTTATCCAAATAAACCCCTCGGGGCCGGCTAAAAGCCTCGGTTCTCGGTAATTAACTCTTACTTACAAAACATGATTTAGCAGCTCGATTTAGATAGAAAGACTTACATTTGTGACCTGGTGTAGTTCTCGTTAATACGTTTCCATGTTCGGTGTATTTTAGCTCGATTGTACGATTGACCTTTGCTGTTAGCTAAAACTTCGATGTTCTCTCTAATTATTCCCGATCCCTGACTTTATACACAACAAATATTTCCATAACCTGGAACACTTGGTAGGAATAAATTATACCTGTATTTATCAACTGTTTCTACATTCCCGACCACTTAAACGATGGTGAAGACATCGCTTAGTAATAAAGAAAATAAGGGTAAAGATAAAGTATTTAATCTATATAGCTGTTCCAATATTGCTCAATTGGAATTATCGCTTAACACGTTATTGTGCTTCAGTGTCTTCTTCGTTTTCTAGCAAGAGTACCAATTTGTTGATAGATCTACGCTTCTCACAAATCCTTGCTCGTCGGGCTTTATGGCTACTACACGGTCCGCTGACCATACATTTCTCCGCGCATTTTCTTCTTTCAGTAAAACAATATCACCAACGGCCACCTTCCTTTTCGTATTAGACCATTTCTGTCGTTGCTGAAGCGATGGCAAATACTCCCTTTTCCAGAGAGTCCAAAAAAAGATTCGTGAGATATTGAACTCGACGCCAGCGACGGTGGGCATACAGATCTGCGCGCTGAAATACTCCAGATGTGGGCAACATTACATTGGTCTTCATTGTTAGTATGTTGCTCGGGGATATTGGGTTTAAATCATTTTGGTCGCTGGATGGAAAGGTGAGAGGTCTTGAATTGACAATGGTTTCTACTTCACATAATACGGTGTTGAATGACTCGTCGTCCAGTTTTTCTCCACTTTCGAGAAGGATGGCTGTTAAGATCATACGGACCGTTTTAATTTGCCTTTCCCATACTCCCCCCATATGACTCGCTGCTGGTTGATTGAACACCCATTCTATGCCAGCTTGATACATCTTGTCTCGAACTACGGCATGATCCATTTGATCAAAGGCTTTGTCAATTTCTGACTTAGCTCCAAAGAAATTTGTCCCGTTGTCACATCTGATCTGCTGTATTGATCTCGTCGTGCAGTAAAGCCTCGTAAAGCATGAATGAATGATTCGGTATCGAGCGAATTAGAGACATCAAGATGAATGGCTCTACTTGCGAGGCATGTAAAAAGGACTCCATATCTTTTCAATACTTTTCGTTGCTGTTTAGTCAGGAACGGGCCAAACTATTCGACGCCCATTTAGGTGAACGGTGGAGCGAGGTTGACTCGTTCTTTAGGGAGATCCGCCATTTTCTGTTCGGTTGGTGGAGCTCGAATGCGTTGACAGGTAACGCATTTCTAGAGTAGGTGTCGGAGAGCTGAGTTGGCATTTACAATCCAATATTTCTCCCTTAAAGGGGAACTCCACTCCAAATACAAGTTAGGGTCGGAAAAATGATCTTACCTGTATTAGATTATCCCCAAAGTATTTCAGTGTAAATGTTCATAGTTAACGAGAAATATTTGCCGTAGTTCGGGTGCATTAAACAACGCTGAAGATATGTCGAGGCAGTCGAGTGACGAAGATATGCCTCCTGTTCGATTGGGTAATTTAGACTGGTAAGTTGTCACAGTTTATTGTTTACATTGGCAAATTGAAATATTTTTGTTGCTGCAAAATTCCAGCAATCGTAGCAAAGAGATTATTTCCCGTTGTTAGGTGTTTATGCGAACATTGCCAGATAATGGATAGGGAAGAAGAATGTACCTGTTGTCACGAAGTTCCACAGGTCGTGAATAAAAACAATGAAGTTTTTGAACAAGAGAACCCTCCAGCACCTTACACTTGCATAACAGATAACCAGGTTTCCAAGAAGTCTGTTTAGATCGTTGGGTTTTACAGGTTGCTTGGTTTCAGTGCAAACAGCAATACGGAAGTAAAGCGTACGAAGGTCATGAACACAAAATCCATATACATGTTGCATACAGGTAGCTAGTGCGCCGATGGTATTGGGGAGTTTTAGGAAAAGACATCCGTGTTGTTCTTCCATATTGTGCAGTTAGCTGTATTCGAGCCCACTTTCCACCACCAGGGGATGAATTTAACTTTGAGGTCGTTGGCTTTCGTTTTGCTGATGAATGACTTATTGTTGTAGTAAGCATGTGAGGCATTTTGTTACACTGAAATCGAATATTGGCCACTACAAGTCTATGAAGTAATTTGCATCCAGACTACCAAAACCCTCTTACAATGTTCATTGCTTCTGTTGACCAGCCATTCTTGATTTGTATTGCTCGATCACATCTTGTTTTGATGGTCTAGGAGATGGTGCAATACATTTTGCTTGAACAATTCGCTCGTACTTAAATTTCGTACCTTTCTTGCACAGAATAACATCATTCATCATGCTTTTAACATAACTGTTCGACTTTTGAGTTTTAATTTCTTTTGCAACCCAATTCTTTCGTTGTTTGGAACAAACCACTTGTACCTCTGTTCACCATTGTGAGGACCATGTTTCACTACTGCTTGGCTTCTATTTATATTGAAATTGTGATCTAAGATGGCTAGCTGAGTTCGAGCTACCATTCCATTATAATAAAAGTGCTCCCGTTTGGGAACATACTTTGTCATAAGGGAATGATATGACTGCAACTCACCAGTGTGATGGAACTCAGTGAGCTTGGCAAGATCTTTCAGCGGCTTCTTGTTGGCGACAACTTCTTCCAAAGAAATATGGGCAGGAGAACCAGCTTTAAGCCATACGATGCCTTCTTGATCTCTTCTTCTCATTGCCTTATGCCCACATTTTTTGAAGAGCTTGAAATAAGGGGATCTCCATCGGTGTTTGTTGACAATTTGATGCAAGATGGACAACCATTTCTCCCTCAGCATATCAGCATCTCCACCACACGTTGATGTACACCACCACAAATGGTTGGAAATACATTGTATCCATTACATGAGCTCCTCACAATTCTTTTTCTTTGCCTTCTTCGTGAGCTTTTTTGTCACCCATTTACTCAAGTGCCACACATCATATTAATGCTTGATCTTGGGGTACACACTTTTCATATTGGATGTTATCGTGGTATGGCGGTCTGTTGTAAGACATCTGACTGGAACCTTCTTATTCTACAGCCTTCATATTCCATTGCATTGGATGAACTGAGTTGAGCCGACGTGCACTGCCGTGCTCCGTCATTTTAGTTGGATTTTATCTGAATTTTAACCGTTTCTTTCGGTATCCTGGACGTAATATTTAAAGACTTGAGAACGAGATGACTAGGAAACGCTGTCCATTATGTGAGCAGACTGTTCCAGCAGCTTGTCGCTCTTGCCCGTGTGGTCATGTATTTATTCACAAGAAACTCAGCATGTCTGATAAACAAGTTTCTTCACCAAATGAAGAAACTGTTATAAGACCGGAGAATAGCCGTTGCCGCAGCGAAAACTCTCTTCAATCTGAAGGTGTCCTACAGCAGGGGCGGATCCAGGATTTTTCGTACGTGAAACTTTCAAAATTTTCGTTTGTGAACATTCGGGGGGGGGGGGGGGGGGGGGGGGGGTACGGAAATTTTTCCGGGGGGTATGATTAGTTACTAATACCCACACTAGATCTTTTTCGGGATTTTCGGTAAATAAAACGTGAGGTGCAAAAATGACTGTTTCGCCCTTTTTTCAGCATCCCTAGGAAACACATAATACCACACGGCAAGCTTGTGATTCCGACATGGACAGCCTTTGGAAGGCCGAAAAAGAGAAAACTGGTTTTAAGGCGCCAGACACCCGCCTTTCACACCTTTGCCACAAAGGAAAAGGAGTTTGGTTAGAAATAGGTGACTATATGGGACATTTCGTGGATGTGAAATTCCTCAATTTTTCACACCATCCCAGTCTATTCCAACCCTTTTAATACCCCCACCATAATACCCCTCAGGCCCCACCTAACCTAAGTCCAAACCTAAAACCTATTCCAACCTAACTTAATCCTACTCAGATTAAATTGATAAACTCAACTGAACATCTGATTCTTTGCAAGGAAAGATAAAAACGTACCAAAAACTTGTAATGCAACGAGATTATATTATTTTCATAGATAAAAAGTGCAAAATCTTCACCGTATTCAAATAAAAACTCAGCAGCTATTTCACATTTTTATTCAACGAGGTGTTGTGTTTTTCCTCAGTTCTTAACGAAGAAAAATTCAAGTAAATTTCAACCTAGTGTTTCCAACAGAAAATTCATCTATAACTTTTTCAATATTAGGAACAATTTCCTGATGAATCTTCATCAAGGCCAGACCATTTAAACGATCCTCAACCATGGTACTACGTTGATAGTTCTTAAGTGTCGTAAGTGATGATATGGTTCGTTCACACTCACATGAAGTGATGGGAAGTGTTCCTAAAATGCGAAGGATAACTTTAATGTTTTCAAAACCATCAAAACTGACAGCTTTTAAAGTTGTGGCTATACTGTCAGGTAGAGGTCCTGCGTGGGTTTCCCAATATGTGTTCCACAATGATAGCTCAACATCTAAAGCTAAGGGATATGGCAAATCATCACTATAAAAAGTAGCAACAGTCTTAAACTCCTTTTTCCAGTCAATCCCCTTCCTTTTGAGAGACATCCTCTTTGTTGGCACAACACTTAACCCTTTATAAACATTAATACTATCAATATCAAATCTTGTTTGTAAAGCAGAATTAAGATGGTCAATTAGTGGAATAGTAATAATTCGTTTGTAATACTCAGAGATATAGTCTTGTATGGGCGATTTGCCCTAGTTGTCTGCCTTCCTACTGTCCTTGGTTTATTCTCTTCCAGGCCAACTTTATTAGCTAACTTCAATGCGTCTGCATACCAGGCATCATGAAAAGAATCAATAGAATTCCTATAGTTAGTGAAATCGTTTTTTAAACTCGTTATTAAATGAATGCCATCCATTATATCTATACTCTTTCCCTGCAATAATAGTGTTACAGGAATAAGTTTATCAAGGATATTTCTGGAAATAACTAATGCTGCAACAAACTCAAACTTTGAAATAAGAGATAGACAAGAAGATGCGTCAGTGACAAGAGAAGTTTTATACTTTCGTTCTACGTTTTCAGTCATCTCTTGAAGTGTGTGGTACAATGAAAAAAAAAGCTCTTTAAATGTATCCAAACAATCAATACGCTTAACCCATCTAGTTCGACAAACATCTACCAGCTTTGTCTTCTTTGTTTCTGTTTCAGAACTATTGCGGGTGGTTTCCTCAAAAGGCATATTACATGTCTGGGAAATCATGGCTAGAAATCCAGGACACTCAGCGGCAGTGGCCTGTGGGCTCATATTTAGATGGAATATTAATTTGAAAATTCTGATGGCTAAATATCGATCATTTCGGCTATAAACAGAAGTCTATAGCAATAAATTAAAGTAGAGTTATTCGCTAAAATGTCTTGTTGACCCATTTCTTACCCAAATATCAAATTACAAAAGGTTTAATCGTCTAGACAGGCCTGTACCCTCATACTCACAAAAATTGCCGCATAAATTTCGGTTATTATTTCTGAATCCACAGTAACATTTAATAATAATAACAGCGGTTAAGACCCTGGCAACCTAGCAACAGCTCCATAAGAAATGGCGGACAAGAACCCGAAATTATCGAGGAATGCATTGTTTCTTCACGCCGAGTTCAGTATTTATCTCGGCGCTTGATGGATTAAATTACAACGACTCGGCTGCAATAAATCGTACATTTTAAGGTCTTTGGGAACCTATTAAACAACGAAAAAGTGGAACGAACAACTCCGCAAAACAAAGTAACGTTCATCCCGAGCAAATTCAGACGTTCGCATCGTGGACAAACAACACAGAAGCAGCCAAAATTGGAGCTCCAAAATAAGTGATATAGCAGATTAATAGGCTTTAAACAGCGAATAAGAGGTATGCTTGTGAGGGGCTCGGGAACCTATTTAGGACGCTCCAAACTTAATAGAAATTGTAGTGCTGAACGATTGTTCAATTTGGTGAAGTTTTGGACGTTCGCATGTCGGAATTTACAATAGTAAATAACCGAAAATGATTGTTCTTTATATTTCCTTAAGAAATCTATTGAAGGACGCCATATTGAATTAATTAAAAAGGGATTCAGTGCGCATGCTTTGCCGCCATGTTGTCCTCGATTTCTGGCCATGGTTGATAACATTTTAAACATCTTTTACATGTTTCATCATGGTATTGACCTCAACTATAGACAAAGAATCACAAACAGCTAAATTAAGTCTATGGCTGTAACAGTGTGTATAAAGAGCTTTCTCATTAAGCCGTATAATATGAGCAGACAAACAATTGATGTGCCCAGCCACAGCGCCTGCACCATCATACCCTTGTCCTCGACAATCTTCAATGGATAAGGTTAGGTCGTTTAAAGGTCCTAAGATCAATTTAGCAAGTTGTTCACCACTTAAGCCCCACTTACATTGAAGAAATGCAATAAATTCTTCTCTAATATTCATGTCACTATCAATAAAACGTAAAACAAGAGACATTTGCTCTTTATGAGAAGAGTCTGCAGCCTCATCTGCAATTATAGAAAAAAACTTACTAGCCTTAACATCCTGAATGATCTGCACACTGATCACCTGACCACAACACTTAATTATCTTATTCTGGCTGGTCTTAGAAATATAGCTTTTGTTCTTACCACAATTCCTTAAATGGTCCTCTAAAATTTTGTCCCCTGCTCGAATTCTAAAATTAAGTGATTCTACAAAATTACCAACTCCCCCAGTAAAGTAGCTGGCAACCTCTGGGTGGTATTTAGCATCATCACGATGACCACGCAATGGCAAACCAAGACGGCCACAAAAAACAACAGAATCTATAATCAGGGCAAGTTTCATTCTATTTTCCTCTATTTCCTTTTTTCCCTTTGGCATCCAAAATTACCTCTAGAGGCTGTACTGCCCCGGACATTTGAGAAAGTAAAGACGTTAATATTGGAAAAGTACAAGCATGCAGGCCCATTTTCCCTCCTGTACCATGCCCGGCATGGCGTTTGAAAGTAAATGCTGCACCACTCCAACGGCAAAGAGCTTTACCAGGAAAGCGATCTCCATATAGTACACATGACAAGCAGTATGGACCATCTTCAGGAGGTGAATAACAAAGCCAGGAATATAATTGTAGCCAATCATATCTAAAGCTTCTACCATTGGTCTTAGGAAAAGAATATTGTTTGTCTGGCCTAAAGACATTTTTAATTAGATTACAAATTTCCGACGTACTCATACCCTTAACTTTATCTCTATACAATGCAACATCAAAATGATTAAAGTTCAATTTTACCTTTTCCCCAGTGGACATCTTATCTGTTTCTGAATGCAAAATAGTGCTCTGTTGTGTGTTCGTTGAAGTGGTAGGTTTACTAAGTTGATCTAATTCTAATTTATGAATAGCAAGTGCTGCGGCAGAAGAAAAAGACTCATCATGTGCCTTATGAGATGTTGGATTCACAACAGGTTTTTCTGCTACATTAAAAAATTGAGTAATACTTGTATCGGTTTTTTTCGAGGCTTTCTTAGGGAGAATTGGACAACGTTTTTGTTTCTTGGATGCTGTAGATGCCTGTGAAGCAGCTGCAGATTTTCTTTTATGCTGGTGTGGATGAAAGAGAAGAGGAACAAAATTATTTGGCTGAAAGGTTTCTCCAGGTTTAATAGTACCTTCATGGCAAAATAAAATATGAAGATCATCTAAATCTTTCTTAGCAGTTAAGCGTGGCTGAACCATGCTGTTATTAAATAACAATTTACACCTACGCTTCCCACAATCAGGGTAATAAGTAAAAATATTTCTATTTAAAACAGAAGAGAGACCCAGAATGCAGAGAAATTATGACCATTTCTTATCATTACAATTTAAAATGGCCTCCTGCTTAACCAAGTCATCCTTTGTAGAACCCGTGTCTAAGCATTCCTTAGAAACAGACATAGGTAAAAGATTGTTAATACTTTTGCTGAAGTATTCAGCATGCTCATTTACAGCAGACGAAAAGCAGGGGTGCTGAGAATAAAAAGTAGCATTGATGAAAAGCTCAAGTGATGTCAAGATTCTCAACGTTTGCACTAGACTATTGTCACCTACCACTACCAAAGACACACACAGAGTTATACAAGCAATTCCCAGTAGCATCAGATCTAAGATAAACAAACCAGATATTGAGTAAGTTAAATATGAATCCAGCTTAGTACTTTTCACTCTTAGCTTATCTAGTTTTAATAATATATAGTTTACACAAAGTTACAAACATGACATCAGTCAATATGTCTAAAGAGTAAACGGATAAAATCCTTTTTGTCCTGGAAAGCCAAAGGCTGTTGATTAAAATATGAATTTCATCAATTGATGTCTATATCACAAATCACAATTTATCACATCTGAACTAGAGATCGTATTACATCAAGCCATGTGGTCTAACAAATCAACAATACACACTGACACAGTCCATATACATTATATAGGATAATAAATATCCAAATCAAAATCTTAAACTAATATCAGGCGACAAAAAGCATAAACAAAATGGCTACAGCCCTACACTACAGTATATATTGGTTCGGCTGGGTTCGCGGTATATAAGTGAAATATTTAATATTAATAAACTTTTGACCGCAGTAATATGCTAATTTCATAAACGATCATGCCAGCCGGTCATGGCGCACAGATTGTTCGGTTAATACAAGTCCAAAACTATTATAATAAGAGTTATATTATTAGTTAAAATAGAATATTATTTACCTTATGGCAGTACAAGACTTGTTTTTCCTTTCACGAACATACTTCGGGATGAAAGATTCGGCACCAAAATTTCTACTGAGGCAGAAGCTCGTGTTGTTGATAGCACTCAACAGCTCTTCAACAGAACTCTTCGGCAAAGCGTCGATTCGCTTCATCAGACCGGCGTAAACATCTTGAAGATATGGCCGATCGTTTCTCTCAAACGCGGACTGCACAGTCTCGTAAATACTACAAGACGTTGCAGTATATTCGCTATTTCGCTTATTTGGCTTCTGTGGCACTTGAAATTGAACCTTCGCGTTCAAGCTGCGATCAGAAAGGCTATAGAATCATGCCGTATACACTGAAGGCTGATGCATATGATCGATCAAAAAATGTAGCCAATGAGAATGTCAGATTTTTTTTGAATTAGCCAATCGGATAGCTTGTATACGAGCTCCTGATCCACAAACCGATCAGAACTCCCCAAAGATCGATCAAAAAGCAAATTGTCCAATCGGATGGCTGGAATCAGAGTACAGAGCGATCAAAACTCACGCGCAAGACCGCTGTTCTGTGACTTGATATATTACTTTATCGAAGGCCTTGCCGCTTTATGAAACTTGATAACTGGACCACATATTTGGAATATTAATGTCTTTGCTATGGACCGCAGTTTGAATTAATTAACTTAATTAATTAACTGCGCAATTTTTACCTTAGTCGCGTGATCGGTTTGACTACCCCTAGATCCGCCCCTGGCCTACAGAGTGAATGTACTGAGTGCAGACGACTCTCCGTGGAAATGGCTGAAGTTAAGTTGGACATCGAGATTCTCAGAGTGCTATACAACAAATTTTATAGCGAGTCTACTGGAGATATCAATTGCTCAAACAATACAAACGGATATGGGACTGAGACCTATTTTGACTAAGGAGAAGTCTGTTATGGAAGAAGGTTTGGGATATTTCGAACGAAGTAATCAGGTAGAGAATATTTCGGCGCCGTAGAGGAAAGTATTATTTCAGACATGTTAATTCAACCTATGACCCCTAATCAACCATTACAATCATACCAACATGAATATATAGAGCGTTTTCATCTGACGTCACGGCGGCCATATTAGTGTACCAAAACAATGAAATGGCGGCCATATTGGTGTACGGTATGGGAATTAGCTCTTTCTTATTCAAATATTTCGTATTGTTTCACCACCCCAATGGAGCCACCGATCACGTGAGTGAAAACGCTCCATTAGCTCACTTAGCAGAAGAGAGAACAATAGGATTTCCCTCGAGAACCAGCTACATGCGTACAGAGAGAAACAGAAAGCTATGTACACAATAATGGGACAACAAAGTCAACCATCCTGTCAATCGGCACAATTATATCAAGAAGCACTTCTAAGCCCACGTAGTAAAACAGAGAACAATAGGCACGGCCATGAGATCTCCCTCGAGAACCAACTAAATCGTACAGAGAGAAACAGAGAGGTATTCATATAGCAACGGCACCACAATCACAATCACAAGCAGAGATGACAAGGGATTTTGTGTGTAATCAAAACGCGCAAATGAATATGCCTGATGAGAAAGTGAACTCCAGGTCCAAAGTTCGTATCCTTGGTGATTCCTGCACTAAAAACGTCGACCCTAAAAAGCTCTCAAAGACTTCTCGTAGTAAGGTCTTCTGTCAATCGAAATGGCTGAAAAAATCAAGAAATACTTAAGACGGACTGCGTGAAAGTGTTAATCGACACAAACCTCATACCTTAATTATTCAAGCCAAAGTTGACGAAATAACGAAAACATCCGCTGAAATATCGCAAAGAACAACAGATTTGCTGATGCAAGCGCGGCGTTGTTTACCCATGGCAAAAATTGCCGTATCAAGTGCCGTCATTAAACGACGCACTGGAATGAAAATCCCAATTGTGAATCAAAATCTTCGTCACTTCAGTCGTACGGACGTGTTTGATTTTATCGACAATAGTAATATACCAGCTAGCTGTTTTGGCGACAATTACCAATCTCTTAACGATTATGGTTCTTTTCTGTTACAAAACAATTTTAGTAGCTATCTTCAGAGTATATGACTAAATTTTCATTCTGATCCACTGGAAAACGAAGTCAACCAAATTTCCGTAAGAACCTCCATTCGATTAAATAAACATTCACAGAATCATGACCACAGAAGACAACGTACTACAAGGAGTCATGTATCGGCGAACTGTACTTATATTGCTTTGGGCACAAAGGTAAAATCAAAGCTACCTTCTTTCTTAGTCACCAACGCCTGTCATATAACAAACAAAATTGATGAACTGAAAGGAGTTATAGAGGTTAATAATGCCGGTGTTACTATAGTGACTGAATCATAGCTATCAGATTGCATTCCGTCTCCTGCTATCGGCATAGGTCGATCATTTAGTGTCTATCGCAAAGACAGGCCTACGCCAGGAGGTGGTGTTCTGTCTTATGTACATGATTCAATTCCAACTAAGAGACTTCAACATCTTGAGGCCGATGATAAAGAGGTACTGTGGCTGATATATAAACCAACTAGAATGCCAAGACCCTACAGTTACATAATAACTGCAGGATTGTATTTCCCTCCAAGAAAATCCGCCACTGAAGCCAGATAATTGATCGACTACATAACCGAATGTCTCGACTCTGTACTTAAGGAAAGACCATCGGCTGGCATAGTTAATTACCGGTGATTTTAACCACTTAAATCCGCATCAGTTGTGCCAAAGATTTACCCTTCGTAAGGCAGTCTACGCTCCTACCCGAGGAATCAACACACTAGATTAACTTCTCACCAATATGCCTAAACTCTATAATAGAGCACAACATCTTCCTCCCCTGGATGGATCGGACCATCAATTTATCTTACTTGCACCTTTACACCATAAAAACTACAGTAAAGCGATATTTAGGACTATTAGAACATTATGACCTGACAACCTGAGAGCTTTAAGCCTAGAACTCAACCTGGAAACATGGGAAGCTGTTTAAGATGCAAGCGAGGTTGATGCCAAAGTTCAAACCTTTAATAAAATTATTGAAACTGTACTTGACTCCTGTACTCCCCTAAAGCGTGTGCGTATGCAACCAAACGATAAAGAGTGGATGACGCCACACATCAAGAGTCAGATCAAAGCCAGACAAAAGGCCTTTATCACAGGCGATAAAGATAAATACCAACAACTGTGTTCCAAAGTTGCATCACTGATTTTGGACGCTAAAAGAAGGTACTATGAGAATAAAGCAAGTAATCTTCCCTACTCGAATCCAAGAAAGTGGTTTAAGTGCATCTACTCCCTCTGCGGTGCTGAAAAACAGTGTACAATGCCACCTGCTCCAACAAAAACGGAATTAGGGTCAATAGCAAACAAACTACTTGAGGCATTTACTGCCCCCTGGGTCGTTCGTCAACCAACTGCATTAACAGTGAGTGAACTGGCTGATGGACTTGAAGACAGGTCTCCATCCTTACCTAATATCGGACAAGTAAAGGCTATACTAAAACACCTTAATTCCTGAAAAGCAACCGGTGCTGACGGTGTACCCGCATGGATTCTTAAACAATTCCGCGAAGAACTAGCGCCTGTTATACATGATATTATCTGCGCTAGTATCTTGCAATGTAAATATCCAAGTAGCTATAAGCATGCGCTTATTAGTCCAGTACCGAAGGTAAGCAATCCAGTGGACATAAATAATGACTTCAGGCAGATCTCAGTACTTCCACAGGTGGCTAAAGTACTGTAAAGGATACAATTAAAGCTTAATCAGGGAGATCTCAAGATTAATGACTCACAGCATGCATTTACGGACGGTAGATCCACAGTCACCGCACTTACTAGCATTACTCAAGACTGGAACAATGCTACAGACCTAGGCAGCCGATACAGTGGTGTGCATGGAGTATTTGTTGATTTTCGCAAAGCGTTCGACCTAGTTGATCATGGAATTTTGCTAACAAAGTTGGCTGGTATGGGAGTAAGCAAGTCCTTATGGATATGGTGCCAGAGTCTTTCTGATGAACCGAACGCAGCAAGTCAAGCTATCAGGTGTGCTTTCTAGAATAGGAACAGTGACTGCGGGCGTGCCCCAAGGTGGTGTTATTTCCCCTACATTGTCCAACGTTCATGTCAACGACATCGAAGATTGTATTCTTAGAGAAATATCAGTTTCTACATGTAAATATGCCGATGACTGTAGCCAATATGAATTTATCTCTTCTGGATTAAATAGTCAAATGCAAGAAGCTGTGGATCACCTGGAAGTTTGGGCTACCCAAAACAAGATGGAGCTCAATGCTAAGAAGACCAAAGATATGTGGATAAGTTTTATGAGGTCTGGACTAGCCCCCCCCCCCCCCCCCCGGCCAGTTAATATTGGGGGTACGATGCTCGAAAGAGTCACGGATTTTAAGCTGTTGGGTGTTAATGTACAAAGTGATCTTAAATGGAACACACATGTATCCACCATTGTTAAGAAAGCGAATAAAATAATCTTTTACGCGAGGGCTTGTAGGAAGGCTAATCTTCCAAGTAATATTGGACTTACAACCTATTGTACACAGATAAGACCTCTTCTGGAATATGCAGCACCAATCTGGGGAGGTTTGCCAGATTATCTAAAGGATGATATTGAAAGAGTTCAAAACCGATGTCTTGATGTCATTGGTCTGCCGAGAGACACCCTCGAGTCGCTTGCATCACGGCGGGACAGAATAACAAGAAAAGAATACAACAAGATTCGGGACTCACCACTGTAAAAGATTTATTTATGAGGCACTTTTAGCCCCAATATCGTATACAGACAGGCATAAACACTCATTTATTCCGAGAGCGGCATGGCTTGAATTTCTTAACTAAATTTTTATCATAGTTTACCTTAATCTATCTAGTTTTAGTATAACTTAATATTTGCTATTAAAATGGACAATATGTAAATAGTTACATTCTCAAGTAATTTAACCACTGTTTTTATGTCTACATATCATGTGTACAAATTATTAATCGTTTATCTGTAATATCACCGTAATTCTAAGCCCAAGGTGGTAAATAAAGTTTATTATTATTATTATTATTATTATTATTATTATTATTATTATTATTATTATTATTATTATTATTATTATTATTATTATTATTATTATTATTATTATTATCTCACCGCCCGTTACCACATATATCAACACTGCGGCTTTGCTTCATTTGTTTGATGACTGTACTTTGATTTGTTTTCCAGATGTGCTGGATTACTGGCAATACATTTTTTGCTTGTACAGAATAGTAGTGTGAAGAGCTCACAAACTGGAGATTTAGGTACTTGGCAGTTTCTGGGCTCGGGGATGATATGTCGTGGATTTATTCTTAAATTTTCGAATAGTAGAAAGCGAGTGCTCAAGGACAATAATATTTCACAATCTTTGATATAAACTGAACGCTGGTGTTGATGGTTCTTTGGTATTTCAAATTTATCTAAAAATGTAAGAACTTATTGGTGCTATATATCAGCACTTATTTGAGCCAGAGAAATACTTGCATTTGGGCAGTATGCGTCAAAGTGTTTTTTCAGTACTCCGAATTGTTGTCATTTACACTCTTATTTTCCTTGGGAGGGGCTGCATCATCATTTGCCTAATAATGCTTTGGCGTTTTATTTCCCTCACCTTTACTGGGCTCAATAATCATTTTGAACTATGGAAAATAATTAGATAATTTAACTACCAAGTTTGAATTAACGTAGGTTTGGTCCAATGGGACCATAGCAAAATTTATCCCAATGTGTGTGTGCAAACTTACTCTATTCATTGCCCAGAAAACAGAACTCAGATAATGCAGTGCACCTATATCACAAACATGATGGAGAGACATAAATAAAAAAACAACAACTGGGGATCCTATAACTTGCCTTTTAAAAAAAAAGAAATATTTTATCACCTGATATTAAAATCGATTTTCTAAAAAATATATAATATTAAAGTTTTAACATTTTAAAGATCTTTATTTAGGTAAATTTAAAGGCAGGTTTGCACATACCTGGGTGAATAGATATTTCCAGAAACAGAGAAGGAATTAGATTCTCAAATTTTATTACATTGTATTGTTTTTTTCAACAAATAACAACAAAAATGTTAAACTATCTTATACAAAATTGGTACTACAAATAATCGAGCTGAATGTTTCAATTGGGTGAAAAACTGTGGGATTAGCTAAAATGGTAGCCTACGCATAGACGTTCATAAAATCCCCGGAGAAGAACGTCTATGAACCAGCTCCGTAATTCTTGTTCTGTGACGTCGTCTTGGCCAAATATTTATACACGATATTCAATTGGTTAATTACAACTGCTTCCGTTTTGAATGTTTTGTTGTTCACCACGCAGACAAAGGCAACGGATTTTTTGACTCGTCCGCTTCAACGCATTAATCGAGACTATCAAAGCACGGAATAAAATGAGTTCGTTAATTCTTTTAAAAGCTTTTATAGTCGGCGTAATGTTGTTTGAGAACGATCAAACAGCCGAAAAAGATGCGGGACTGAACTTGTGAATCGCTTCAAACATCACAGTGAAATACGACACTTATAGTTATAGTATATACGTCCTTTGCTCCTCGTTGTTCGTTTTTGTTTTGACACTCACTGTAAGCATTGCTGAATTGCAAATTAACCGGAAAAAATTACAGAAGAAGGAATTTGGCGCTGATTCACAGACGCTCCTAATTCCCGATTATTTGGGCTGCGGCGTCTGCACGCAGGCTACTAAAATGGTAGAGCGCGCGATTTGCATGCGCGATGTAGCGGGATCAATGCCTACAACCTCAAATGCATTTTCCCCCTAAACTCACATGTTAGTTGTTTTTTTAATTTCAGTGTTTTGTATTATATTTTTGATATTAGCTCTTTATTAAATCAAAACTGTGGATGATATAACTGATTTTTTCAATTCACACAGCAAAAATTTCACCACCTGAAATAATAATCCATATTCTAAAAATATATAAGATTGATCATCTAACACTTGACCTTAAAGTTCCTTACTTAGGTAAATTGGAATTGCACACTCGTGGGCTAAATAAAATTTGCAGAAATAGGAAATTATTGAAACATTTTTTTCCAATTCCTAAAAAAATCAAGTAAGGAATTTGTTTGTCATATTTTAATATGCATAGTTACTGTATAAACAAGTAACGAGAAAACTATTAAATTATCTTATACTAAATATCTTAAACTGGGGGATTAGCTCAAATGGTAGAGCGTGCGTTTCGCATACGCGAGGTAGCAGGACAAATGGGAGCAATTTTATGTTTTTTATTTTCAGTATTTGGTGTTATTTTTTAAAATTAGCTTTTTACTAAATAAAAAAATGGGGGTCGTATGACTTATTATTCGAATTAACACAAACATTTTACCATTGGATTGAAAATCAATATCCTAAAAATATATATAACATAGATGTTTCAAAATTTTAAAGTTGTTTATTTAGATAAATAGGAAATAAAAACAACTTGTATTTCCGTATTTGTAAAAAAATTAACTAAGTAATTCGGTTGTAAAATTTTACCTCGTGTTGTTTTTTTAACCAGAAATAGTAAGAAAATTATTAAACTACCTTTTACTAAATTGGAACTAAATATCCCAAATATTTCTATAGTGCAGAAACTGGTAGAGCGCGCGCTTAGTATGCGCGAGGTAGCGGGATCAATGCCCGCAATCTCTATCGCATTTTGTTTCAAAAACTCACAATATCTTTTTTAATTTCCATTATCTGTTATCATTTTTTGAGGAATTTATATTCTAAAAATACATAACATTACTATTTTAACATTTTAAAAAGTTCTTTATTTTGGATAAATTAACAATGTTAAACTATCTCATACTAAATTGGAAAAAAAATCCAGATGAATGATTTAATACAATAAAAACTGGGGAATTAGCTCATATGGTAGAGCGCGCGCTTTGCATGCACGAGATAGCGGGATCAATGCCCGCATCTTCCATCTCATATTTTTTAATAACCTCACAAGAGTTTTGTTTTCTATTTTCAGTGTTTGGTACTATTTTTTAAAAATAGCTTTTTACTAAAACAAAAACTGGTGGTCGTATAATTTATTATTCCAATTAACACAAACATTTCACCATTTGATATGAGAATCTATATTCTAAAATATATATAACATTGGTGTTTCAAAATTTTAAAGTTGTTTATTTAGATAAATAGGAAATAAAAACTACTTGTATTTCCGTATTTGTAAAAAAAATTAACTAAGTAATTCGGTTGTAAAATTTTACTTCATGTTGTTTTTTTAACAAGAATTGGTAAGGAAATTATTAAACTACCTTATACTAAATTGGAACTAAATATCCCAAATATTCCCAAACTGCAGGGACTAGGGGATTAGCTCAAATGGTAGAGCGCGCGCTTAGCATGCGCGAGGTAGCGGGATCAATGCCCGCGTTTCCATCGCATTTCATTTCAAAAAATCACAATTTTTTTTATTTCCATTATGTGTTATAATTTTTTGAGGAATTTCTATTGCCAAAATACATAACATTAATATTTTAACATTTTAAAGTTCTTTATTTAGATAAATTAACAACGTTAAACTATCTTATACTAAATTGGTAATACAAATCCAGATGAATGTTTCAATATGATAAAAATTGGGGGAATAGCTGATATCGTAGAGCGCGCGCTTTGAATGTACCAGGTAGCGGGACCAATGCCCGCATCCTCCATCTCATTTGTTTTTATAAACTCACAAGAGTTTTGTTTAATATTTGCAGTGTTTGGTACATTATTTAATATTAGCTTTCTACTAAATCAAAAACTGGGGGTCGTATAACTTATTATTCTAGTTAACACAAACATTTCACAATTTGATATGAAAATCTATATTTTAAAAATATATATAACATTGGTGTTTGAAAATTTTAAAGTTGTTTATTTAGATAAATAGGAAATAAAAACTACTTGTATTTCTGTATTTGTAAAAAAATTAACTAAGTAATTCGGTTGTAAAATTTTACCTCGTGTTGTTTTCTTAAACAGGAAATAGTAAGAAAATTATTAAACTACCTTATACTAAATTGGAACTAAATATCCCAAACATTCCTAAAGTGCAGGGACTGGGGGATCAGCTCAAATGGTAGAGCGCGCGCTTAGCATGCGCGAGGTAGCGGGATCAATGCCCGCATTCTCCAACGCATTTTATTTCAAAAAATCCCAATTTTTTTTATTTGCATTATCTGTTATAATTTTTTGAGGAATTTCTATTGTAAAAATACATAACATTAATATTTTAACATTTTAAAGTTCGTTATTTAGATAAATTAACAACGTTAAACTATCTTATACTAAATTGGTAATACAAATCCAGATGAATGTTTCAATATGATAAAAATTGGGGGAATAGCTCATATCGTAGAGCGCGCGCTTTGCATGTACCAGGTAGCGGGATCAATGCTCGCATCCTCAATCTCATTTCTTTTTATAAACTCACAAGAGTTTTGTTTAATATTTTCAGTGTTTGGTACATTATTTAATATTAGCTTTCTACTAAATCAAAAACTGGGGGTCGTATAACTTATTATTCTAGTTAACACAAACATTTCACAATTTGATATGAAAATCTATATTTTAAAAAAATATATAACGTTGGTGTTTGAAAATTTTAAAGTTGTTTATTTAGATAAATAGGAAATAAAAAGTACTTGTATTTCTGTATTTGTAAATAAATTAACTAAGTAATTCGAGTAGGTAACCCCCCCCCCCCCCCCCATCCAGCATTCAAAGGGATGCCGCCTCCTCAAATATTCAGTGTGACGCCCGATGTGACGCACGGTGTGACGCACGGTGTGACGCCCGGAAGTAATTAGCACACATAGAGTGGGTGATATAAACCCAGGGTTACTTGAGTTGCTTCACTCGTGGCTCTGATTAAGTACAACATCGTTACAATGGAATGTCTACATGGTGAATCTGCGTCTGTCTCAACAACAAGGAATGGCACCTTTTGGTTCTGTGGACAGAAACCTAGTTGTGAGTTCTTTTGCCCAGAAGAAGATTGCTACATGTTTGGAAAAGCCGTAGCCTCCTTCCATGAAAGTGGATGTACACATCCAAGGTGCTATGGCCATGGAAAACTAGCACAGATGCGAATGGTTAAAGATAAGATGAAGGAAAGTTACGGGAGACCATACTTTGTTTGCTCCGAACGAGGAAATCTCTGTTCGTTTTGGCAATGGGGTGATGTCTTCGAGGGTATCAAACCAATATGTCGACATGGTCTGATTTGTCGTACTAGCAAAGTCAAGAAAGAAGGTCCTAATCAAGGTCGACTATTTTACTTGTGTCCCCACGAGAGAGAAAACTGCTGTGACTTTTTCGAATGGAAACTGGAAGAAGATCCCCTTGAACCATTTTCCACTGTTCTGTTTAGTATGCCACCATCTTACAGATATACAGTCAAAAAGAGTGGAGAGACATTCACGAGCCATGAAACTGATCATAAGAAAGCCTACGAAGAGTACCTTTTTCAAAAGTCTGTAAATGACTTGACTATAGACTTGGAAAAACTGAATATTTGCTGAACATGTATAAATTTGTATTCTAATTTCTATCTAATAAATATATGTTTATACCTGACTTTTTTGTGATTCATTTATCTCCAACTTTGGTCGTGTGAACACGAATTGTTATAGACCAATACAGCGCGCATACGCTATGGATACAATTTTTGATGAATTAAAACAACATAACATTGATATCGATAAAGATACGTTATCATTTTAAAGGCACTCGACTTATATTCTTATAAGTATTAGTAACCAGCTTTCATTTACGCACTTTACCGTAGTTGTTGGACACGTTCAGAGCGTAACATGGATATTATCTGGGACGAACTACAAAGAAATAACATCGATGCCGATAGAGATACTTTGTCATACTACATTAAAACTCTTCTAGAAGAACACCAAGATCTGTACGATTGTGTAAACAATCATATAAATGGGGATAACTTGCGGAGTAATCTGAGTATAATTTACGAAGAGATGAACCCAAACAATTTGGGCCGAATTATCGCCTATGTATCCTTAGTGTATAATATAAGAGAATCCTTGGACGAAGAATCAATTCGAGAAGCTGTACGAAGAACGATAAACGATTTGAGACGTATAGATTTGACAAAATATAAACGAAATAAAACTATAGCCCGTTGGTTTGGTTCACTGCTTCTCATGTTGATATTTGCATATATTGCCTGAGTGTATATATGTTGCGACGTTGCCCTTTTTCATTCATTTTACCTCTAACCTTTGTCGCGTGAACATGACTTGCTGTGGAGGTTTACCAAGATTAGCCCTTCGTAATATTTTTCGAAAGATTCGCTGTATTTCAGCGTGCTGTGGAGGAAAGATTGTGATACAAGCGTCTGAGTTAGATGGCGGAACAGTACCTTCACGATCTGTACTACAACCCAAAAAGTCCGGCAAGTTTTGGCGGCGTAGATGCCTTATACCGTGTCGTAGAAAGTGACGGTAAATTTCAGATATCCCGAAACAAGATAAAAACATGGCTTAGACAGCAAGATACCTATACTTTGCATAAACCCGTACGGCATAATTTTAAGCGAAATCGTGTTATTGTTGGAGCGATGGACGAGGAGTGGGAGGCCGATCTAGTCATTATGGATTCGCTTAGTAAAACAAATAATGGTTATAAATACGTTTTAACGGTTATTGATGTACTGTCCAAATTTGCGTGGGTAGAGCCATTAAAAACAAAGGCTGGAGAGAGTTTGATTAAAGCCTTTGAAAAGATACTAAAGAAAGGAAGAAAACCTGAAACACTTCATACCGATAAAGGAACTGAATTTACCAACAAACGCTTTCAAAAATTGTTGAAGGACAAACATATTCGGTTTTTTACAACACACAACGATACCAAGGCATCCATCGTTGAACGATTTAACGAACGTTAAAGGGGAAAATGTGGAAATATTTTACAGCTAAGAATACGATGAAATATATCGATGTACTACAGAAATTATTGTATTCCTACAACCATTCGAGACACCGTAGTATCGGAATGAGACCTTCTGATGTCAATCGAGAAAACGAAAGTACTGTATGGCAAAAACTGTATGGTGACGAGTCCAGCAAACCCATCAAATACGAATTCAGCATTGGCGATCAAGTTCGAATTAGCAAAGCAAGACGTACATTCAAGAAAGGTTACTTACCAAATTGGACCGAAGAGGTGTTCACCATCACGAAGCGAGTACCCAGACGACCGCCAGTGTACAAGATCGCAGATTATCACGGAGAAGAGTTAGAAGGAACATTTTACGAACAGGAATTGCAAAGAGTTACAAGACAGATAGTGACTTTTATAGAATAGAAAGAGTAATTACGTCACGCATGCGTGGTAAACGTAGAGAATATCTTGTAAAATGGTTAGGCTACCCTGAAGATTTTAATTCTTGGGTACCAGCCGATAATGTAAAAAGATATAACGAAATAAAAATGTGTGTACCTTACAATTTGTGTTCATTTGTGTTTTGTTCTTCGACATGGCAAACACAGTTTTATTTAACGCTTCCAAGCAATAGCTCTATGGAATATTTTCCAGATAATACTGTAGCAAATTTTAAAGTGAAGCTTGCTGAAACTATACAACTGACAGGTGACTGGGAAGTAGCTTTATCAGAGTTATATTATCCCCATACATGGAGCACGATTCGAAAAGGTAGTCAACAAACGTTTCTCTATAACGCTGGAACAAAATATGACGATACGGGTATTATCCCAAATGGCTACTATAACACCATTGCCGATCTCGTAGGGGCTTTAAACCGTAGCATGAACAAAGAGGCACGAGCCAAGATAAATTTTACGTATAATCGAAGTACACGGAAAGTCACCCTCGATGTAAAAAATGGGGCAAACGTTTGGTTTAGTGGTGATATTGCTACAACATTGGGGTTTCAACAAGACACCTTTATTAAAAAGAAAACCCTAAGCCCTTACGTAGCAGATGTTAACGGCGGATTTTCAGCCTTGTATGTATACACTGATATCGTGGATGCGCAGTTTGTCGGTGATGTTAAAGTGCCCCTACTCAGAATTGTCAATACGCAAGGACGTTATGGAGAAAATGTGAATGTCAGTCTCCGTAACCTGCAATATATTCCTGTCAAAGTAAAGTCCTTCGAAACAATTGAAGTGAATATAAAGGACGACAAAAACGAAAACGTATCATTTGGCTTCGGGAAGTCGATCGTGACACTTCACTTTAGACAGCGAAGATCTTCGTATTTCATTTAAAAAATGAGACATACAATTATTCCAGACGTAAAGCAATTTCAACAGCATTATTTAAGAAGACAACAAGGTGGAAGTCTACCTGGTTTCCGAGGTGCACGTATTCAGAAAGGTTACGGCATTGGAAGTTTTTTTAAAGTATTGCACGCTTTACAATACCTCTGGTGAAACGAGGAGCTCAAGCTATTGGAAGAAGAGCTCTGCAAGCTGTAAAAGACGTTGGTCAAGATGTTCTGACAGGGAAGAATGTAAAGCAAGCGATCAAAGGGCGTGGTTCTGAAGCCGTGAAAGATCTTGCTCAAAAAGGGGTCCGTCGGATTACGAACCAATCAGGAGCCGGTCGTAAACGCAAACGGGTGACTTCTCCTATAAAAACCAACACAAGACGTTAAACCGTCAGTCGTTCGCAAACTGTGAAGAAGAAAACATCTGAGCCTACGGAAGCAAAGATTGGACCGTTTATAAAATATAAATCATGAGTCAAGCTTTTAGTGTCCTACATAAAGATTCGTGTGAGTGTGCAAAATCAGAATTAGATTTATTTGTAATGCCTGCTACACAAGTGGAAATGAATAAAGGATTTTGGGAAGATATAGATCCAGTGTCGAGTATTGGAGCTTCAGACACCATATAGTTTCTGTGTGCTGCAAATTCTGATGTGTATACCGATTTAGCAAACAGTTACCTACACGTGAAAGCAAAAATAACCAACAACGACGGATCTATTCTCGATGAAAATGTCCAAGTCGGACCTGTAAATCTATGGATGCATGCTTTATTTTCTCAAGTAGAAGTTTACCTGAACAACAAACTTGTCACACCGTCGAGCACTGCTTATCCCTACCGATCATATATGGAGACTGTACTGAACTTTAGCAAAGACGCAAAATCATCTCATCTAACCTCAGCGCTGTTCTATAAAGATCAAGCAGGTCGAATGGACGTTGTGAACCCCATGGCAGTAGATGCCGATGCAAACAAGGGTTTGAAACTGCGGTATGTTCATGCAAGTCAAAGTAAGTCTGTGGCTATGGAAGGCAGAATCCATTCCGACCTGTTTGCACAAGCCCGTTATATCCTTGGTGCTGTACCAATCAAGCTCAAGCTAGTGCGTTCGAGAAACCCATTTTCCCTAGTGTCGTCAGCAGATCATCCTGACTTTAAAGTGGTTTTGGAAGAATGTGTATTTCGCGTTCGACGTGTCAACGTCTCTTCTACCGTTATGATGGCTCATGCCCATGCCCTTCAGCGTGTCCACGGCCAAGTACCCTATCAATCGTGTCAGTTGTAAAGTCGTTTCTGTACCGAGAGGAAATATGTCAGGCAATCAACCAAATATATTTCAAGGCCCTATACCTGATCGAGTGGTCATTGGAATGGTCGATGCAGATGCTTATAATGGTACCTATACCAAAAATCCTTTCAATTTCAAAAAACTACGACATCACTTCTCTTGGTCTAACGGTAAATGGGGAGCATTTGCCTGGAAAACCCCTACAACTGAAATTTGCTGCTGCGAGAGGAAGTAACTACGTGTCTGCGTTCCAAACCTTGTATGCTGGTACTAACAAGTTATTTCAAAATGATGGCAATGGTATTACACGAGACGAGTATGCCACTGGGTACACTCATTGATCTGACAGCTGATCTGTGTCTGAGCGATCATATTCAACCGATTAAAAATGGAAACGTATCGATAGAATGTCAATTTGGAACGGCTCTGACAACAGCTATAAATATCGTAGTGCTTGGAGAATTTCAAAGTCTTATCGAAATTGACGCCAACCGCAACGTTCTATGTGACTTTAGCAGTTAAGATGAACACTCTACAAATATTGAACGTCCTGAAAAGTGATCCATTTACCAAGACCGTATTTGAAGACGTGTTACCATCGGATCGTCTACCAAGTCAGATACTGAAAAGACCTAGAGGTTTTATTCTGAATGTGGATCCTAGTATGGGGCCTGGTACGCATTGGGTAGCGATTTATCTCACCTCAGATGGACAAGGGGAGTTCATGGACTCGTACGGACAAGGACCGAGCTTTTATACCAAAACCTTTGAAACGTTTTTACTAGATCATACTAGCAGTTTTACTTGGAATGTACAGATTTTACAGTCATTAGGGTCTCGCGTGTGTGCACAATATTGTTTGTTTTATGCTTTACATAGATGTAGAAATATACCCATGTCAACAGTTGTTGGCATGTTTACTGATAATAAAGAATGGAATGACATGTTAGTTCGGGACTTTATGCATAAATATTATAGTGTGTAATATAAATACAAGACAAATAATGTTGTAAACAATTCTTTATTGTAATATCAAAGCTTTACAAGGAATAAATTTATTTAACCCATTTATATGGATGTACGTTTTTGTCTCTTCGTTTCTGTTTTGTTCTTTTCGATGTTGCTGGGGCTACCGGTGACGTCATGGGAGGGGGGGGGGGGGGTGTCTGAAATATCTTTAGTCTTATATTCTCTTAACATACTCAAACGATTTTCATTTCTGATAATGCCTTCGGGAACATTCATGTTTCCTAATGCTTTTGCGAAAAGCTGCCATCCAGCAGGGTTGAAATTCTTTCGTTGACGTAGAGAATCGTTGACCAAGTCGATAACATTTGTACCTGGAATAGGTCGTCCTTTAAACACCATCTGTCCATGGTCAGTCCATCCTATGAGGTCTTTATTTGCTTTAAGTTTCTTAACCAACTGTCGAGCTCTTGATTTCATTGTTACAGGTACACTTTCTAAAATATCAGTTTCTATCTCTCCAGGTAACTCGGAGGGTTCTGTCTCAACAATCTCTTCTGTATTCGCTGGTTCTTCAGCTGCGGGTGGTGGTATGACGCTTACACGTACTGGTCTACTCATTCGTTTATCGTAATAACCCAGATAACGTTGCAGCGACTGATCGTACATTTTCACTTTCTCGTCTTGTGTTATATCTCGACGTTTAAGAAGATTTTGCATTTCTGAATCTAGTTCATTCACCTGCGCTGTTAAAGGAGTGACCAAGGGTTTCTTTCGATCTGTCATATGTTCTGGAACTAGCACCAATCTCCTGACGTGTTCCATTATTTGGTTAAAAAACTTGCCAGTTGTTCAAGTACAGGAGCTAAGAGAAACGGTAGAAAACCTTCACCTTCTTGTAGAATAACTTTCTTTCTTTTTGTTACTGGATTACGTTTATCAGCAACAAACTTGATATGGTCGTTATAAGGGACTAGTTTCCTTGCTGTCTTCGGAGTAATCTTAATTGTTTCACACCACACGTTCAAAAGACACTGCCTAATGGCTTCTATTAAATCGTCGTCGGCTGCTTTTATAATTGCGTTCGGTTGCTTTATGCCGATCAAAACAATCTTGACTTTTAAAAAAGCGGTTACAATCTTCGCAATGAACCCAGCCTGTGATCGGACAGTTTTGTGTGTAACATAGTTTACAGGTGTCACCGCAAAGATGGTCTTCGATCTTATCGTAACCTTTCTTACATACATGGCAGTACTTCTTGCGAGCGAGGAACGCTGGCATGCTTGAGATCACATCGTAGTGATTATCGTGGGCGTAGAGATATATGTGTTTGGATGCTTCAGGTCCAGAATAAATTATGGTATTCAAATGTTCTTTGGACACAATGTTAATTTGATAGTCGGTCAAATAGGTTTGAAATTTCTTGACTTCTTCGAGACCGCACTGACCTAACGGCACGTTGGCCTTCTCGTGTAGTTCGCGAGCAAGATTGGCTTGTATCGCCGCGTTGGTATTCTTAATGTAAGGATATCTCTCATCATTGTCGACTTTGGCTTGTGCGACGACAATGGCTCGTGCGAAACATAAATTATCTTTGTTTTGAATACGGACAATACAGTGTTTTCCTTCTAAATATTTGTCTAAATTGGGGATATACCGCTTTTTCCCCGTTCCTCCGTTCGGCATCTCAACATGGATAATGTTAACAGTAATCGAATCATCTAGGATAAACGTATCGTTCGATTGAATGACTCTTTCGACTTCGGCCAAAATTCTTTCCGCGGTCAATCTTTCACGAGGCATGATGGGTAACGAAATTGGATATTCAAGTTGAGGCGAATGCATAATGAATCGGACTTGATCGTGCATAGCAACGCCGTCCGTGACACAATCTAACAAACTATCAAACACTTGATGCAGAAGCCTTAGAACATCAGGTAAACCTCGCACTTGAAAATCATGGAACTGAACTCTGTAATCAAGGCCCGTGGTCTTAAACTTCTTCACCTTCACTTGCTTAACCGACTTAACAGTAAATAACGGAACAGTTTTAGCTTTCTTACTTGTTGATGCGCCGTCGTCATCTTGTACGGTTCGCTTACGGCTTCCTTCTCCGGTCTGGGTAGCCTCGGGCATTACTTCAGGCATTGGTGGTAGGTTATCAAGGAAAGAATCATCGTCCCATTCGCCGCTGAACCACTCGGGCATAGCTTCAGGAGTTGCTGGTAGATCGGCGATGAAGGAATCGTCGTTCCAATCGGCGTTGAAACAAGGCGCGTTCTTCAGTCGACCAACCAGTGAACATGTCCGGACATATTCCGCGTCTCTCAACCTCCAAATCTCGCTCCAACGCATTTACCAAGATGACAATGCGCTGGTTGAAAGCCGCTTCCTTGTGTCTCTCGTCGAAGGTAAACACCAACTCCAACACATCTATCTCTTCGCTGGTTGTACAACTTTTAATCACATCAATAAGATCCATTACTGTCAACAGAAAAGAATATGTCTATAATACTCAGATAAAATATATAAACACACACATAATGACCATACCAACGGTATATAAAATGTACACACTTTTCCTTAAACAAATCGATTAACGTAATAACTAATCACAAACTTACCTTTTCCTAAATTTACCTACTAATTCGGTTGTAAAATTTTACCTCATGTTGTTTTTTTAACAGGAAATAGTAAGAAAATTATTAAACTACCTTATACTAAATTGGAACTAAATATCCCAAATATTCCTAAAGTGCAGGGACTGGGGGATTAGCTCAAATGGTAGAGCGCGCGCTTAGCATGCGCGAGGTAGTGGGATCAATGTCCGCATTCTCCATCGCATATTATTTCAAAAAATTCCAATTTTTTTTATTTGCATTATCTGTTATAATTTTTTGAGGAATTTCTATTGTAAAAATACATAACATTAATATTTTAACATTTTAAAGTTCGTTATTTAGATAAATTAACAACGTTAAACTATCTTATACTAAATTGGTAATACAAATCCAGATGAATGTTTCAATATGATAAAAATTGGGGGAATAGCTCATATCGTAGAGCGCGCGCTTTGCATGTACCAGGTAGCGGGATCAATGCTCGCATCCTCAATCTCATTTCTTTTTATAAACTCACAAGAGTTTTGTTTAATATTTTCAGTGTTTGGTACATTATTTAATATTAGCTTTCTACTAAATCAAAAACTGGGGGTCGTATAACTTATTATTCTAGTTAACACAAACATTTCACAATTTGATATGAAAATCTATATTTTAAAAATATATATAACATTGGTGTTTGAAAATTTTAAAGTTGTTTATTTAGATAAATAGGAAATAAAAAGTACTTGTATTTCTGTATTTGTAAAAAAAATTAACTAAATAATTCGTAAAATTTTGTAAAAATTTTGTAAAATTTTTGTAAAATTTTACCTCATGTTGTTTTTTTAACAGGAAATAGTAAGAAAATTATTAAACTACCTTATACTAAATTGGGAACTAAATATCCCAAATATTCCTAAAGTGCAGGGACTGGAGGACCAGCTCAAATGGTAGAGCGCGCGCTTAGCATGCGCGAGGTAGCTGGATCAATGCCCGCATTCTCCATCGCATTTTATTTCAAAAAATCCCAATTTTTTTTGATTGCATTATCTGTTATAATTTTTTGAGGAATTTCTATTGTAAAAATACATAACATTAATATTTTAACATTTTAAAGTTCGTTATTTAGATAAATTAACAACGTTAAACTATCTTATACTAAACTGGTAATACAAATCCAGATGAATGTTTCAATATGATAAAAATTGGATGAATAGCTCATATCGTAGAGCGCGCTCTTTGCATGTACCAGGTAGCGGGATCAATGCCCGCATCCTCAATCTCATTTGTTTTTATAAACTCACAAGAGTTTTGTTTAATATTTTCAGTGTTTGGTACATTATTTAATATTAGCTTTCTACTAAATCAAAAACTGGGGGTCGTATAACTTATTATTCTAGTTAACACAAACATTTCACAATTTGATATGAAAATCTATATTTTAAAAATATATATAACATTGGAGTTTGAAAATTTTAAAGTTGTTTATTTAGATAAATAGGAAATAAAAAGTATTTGTATTTCTGTATTTTTAAAAAAATTAACTAAGTAATTCGGTTGTAAAATTTTACCTCATGTTGTTTTTTTAACAGGAAATAGTAAGAAAATTATTAAACTACCTTATACTAAATTGGAACTAAATATCCCAAATATTCCTAAAGTGCAGGGTCTGGGGGATTAGCTCAAATGGTAGAGCGCGCGCTTAGCATGCGCGAGGTAGCGGGATCAGTGCCCGCATTCTCCATCGCATTTTATTTCAAAAAATCCCAATTTTTTTTATTTGCATTATCTGTTATAATTTTTTTAGGAATTTCTATTGTAAAAATACATAACATTAATATTTTAACATTTTAAAGTTCGTTATCTAGATAAATTAACAAAGTTAAACTATCTTATACTAAATTGGTAATACAAATCCAGATGAATGTTTTCAATATGATAAAAAATTGGGGGAATACCTCATATCGTAGAGCGCGCGCTTTGCATGTACCAGGTAGCGGGATCAAAGCTCGCATCCTCAATCTCATTTCTTTTTATAAACTCACAAGAGTTTTGTTTAATATTTTCAGTGTTTGGTTACATTATTTAATATTAGCTTTCTACTAAATCAAAAACTGGGGGTCGTATAACTTATTATTCTAGTTAACACAAACATTTCACAATTTGATATGAAAATCTATATTTTAAAAATATATATAACATTGGTGTTTGAAAATTTTAAAGTTGTTTATTTTAGATAAATAGGAAATAAAAAGTACTTGTATTTCTGCATTTGTAAAAAAATTAACTAAGTAATTCGGTTGTAAAATTTTACCTCATGTTGTTTTTTTAACAGGAAATAGTAAGAAAATTATTAAACTACCTTATACTAAATTGGAACTAAATATCCCAAATATTCCTAAAGTGCAAGGGACTGGGGGATTAGCTCAAATGGTAGAGCGCACGCTTAGCATGCGCGAGGAAGCGGGATCAGTGCCCGCATTCTCCATCGCATTTTTATTTCAAAAAATCCCAATTTTTTTTATTTGCATTATCTGTTATAATTTTTTGAGGAATTTCTATTGTAAAAATACATAACATTAATATTTTAACATTTTAGAGTTCGTTATTTAGATAAATTAACAACGTTAAACTGTCTTATACTAAATTGGTAATACAAATCCAGATGAATGTTTCAATATGATAAAAATTGGGGGAATAGCTTATATCGTAGAGCGCGCGCTTTGCATGTACCAGGTAGCGGGATCAATGCTCGCATCCTCAATCTCATTTCTTTTTATAAACTCACAAGAGTTTTGTTTAATATTTTCAGTGTTTGGTACATTATTTAATATTAGCTTTCTACTAAATCAAAAACTGGGGGGTCGTATAACTTATTATTCTAGTTAACACAAACATTTCACAATTTGATATGAAAATCTATATTTTAAAAATATATATAACATTGGTGTTTGAAAATTTTAAAGTTGTTTATTTAGATAAATAGGAAATAAAAAGTACTTGTATTTCTGTATTTGTAAAAAAATTAACTAAGTAATTCGGTTGTAAAATTTTACCTCATGTTGTTTTTTTAACAGGAAATAGTAAGAAAATTATTAAACTACCTTATACTAAATTGGAACTAAATATCCCAAATATTCCTAAAGTGCAGGGACTGGGGGATTAGCTCAAATGGTAGAGCGCGCGCCTAGCATGCGCGAGGTAGCGGGATCAGTGCCCGCATTCTCCATCGCATTTTATTTCAAAAAATCCCAATTTTTTTTATTTGCATTATCTGTTATAATTTTTTGAGGAATTTCTATTGTAAAAATACATAACATTAATATTTTAACATTTTAAAGTTCGTTATTTAGATAAATTAACAACGTTAAACTATCTTGTACTAAATTGGTAATACAAATCCAGATGAATGTTTCAATATGATAAAAATTGGGGGAATAGCTTATATCGTAGAGTGCGCGCTTTGCATGTACCAGGTAGCGGGATCAATGCTCGCATCCTCAATCTCATTTCTTTTTATAAACTCACAAGAGTTTTGTTTAATATTTTCAGTGTTTGGTACATTACCCAATATTAGCTTTCTACTAAATCAAAAAACTGGGGGTCGTATAACTTATTATTCTAGTTAACACAAACATTTCACAATTTGATATGAAAATCTATATTTTAAAAATATATATAACATTGGTGTTTGAAAATTTTACAGTTGTTTATTTAGATAAATAGGAAATAAAAAGAACTTGTATTTCTGCATTTGTAAAAAAAATTAACTAAGTAATTCGGTTGTAAAATTTTACCTCATGTTGATTTTTTAACAGGAAATAGTAAGAAAATTATTAAACTACCTTATACTAAATTGGAACTAAATATCCCAAATATTCCTAAAGTGCAGGGACTGGGGGATTAGCTCAAATGGTAGAGCGCGCGCTTAGCATGCGCGAGGTAGCGGGATCAATGCCCGCATTCTCCATCGCATTTTATTTCAAAAAATCCCAATTTTTTTTATTTGCATTATCTGTTATAATTTTTTGAGGAATTTTCTATTGTAAAAATACATAACATTAATATTTTAACATTTTAAAGTTCGTTATTTAGATAAATTAACAACGTTAAACTGTCTTATACTAAATTGGTAATACAAATCCAGATGAATGTTTCAATATGGTAAAAATTGGGGGAATAGCTCATATCGTAGAGCGCGCGCTTTGCATGAACCAGGTAGCAGGATCAATGCCCGCATCCTCCATGTCATTTCTTTTTATAAACTCACAAGAGTTTATTTTAATATTTTCAGTGTTTGGTACATTATTTAATATTAGCTTTCTAGTAAATCAAAAACTGGGGGTCGTATAACTTATTATTCTAGTTAACACAATCATTTCACAATTTGATATGAAAATCTATATTTTAAAAATATATATAACATTGGTGTTTGAAAATTTTAAAGTTGTTTATTTAGATAAATAGGAAATAAACAGTACTTGTATTTCTGTATTTGTAAACAAATTAACTAAGTAATTCGGTTGTAAAATTTTACCTCATGTTGTTTTCTTAAACAGGAAATAGTAAGAAAATTATTAAACTACCTTATACTAAATTGGAACTAAATATCCCAAAAATTCATAAAGTGCAGGGACTGGGGGATTAGCTCAAATGGTAGAGCGCGCGCTTAGTATGCGCGAGGTAGCGGGATCAATGCCCGCATTCTCCATCGCATTTTATTTCAAAAAATCCCAATTTTTTTTATTTGCATTATCTGTTATAATTTTTTGAGGAATTTCTATTGTAAAAAATACATAACATTAATATTTTAACATTTTAAAGTTCGTTATTTAGATAAATTAACAACGTTAAACTATCTTATACTAAATTGGTAATACAAATGCAGATGAATGTTTCAATATGATAAAAATTGGGGGAATAGCTCATATCGTAGAGCGCGCGCTTTGCATGTACCAGGTAGCGGGATCAATGCCCGCATCCTCAATCTCATTTGTTTTTATAAACTCACAAGAGTTTTGTTTAATATTTTCAGTGTTTGGTACATTATTTAATATTAGCTTTCTACTAAATCAAAAACAGGGGGTCGTATAACTTATTATTCTAGTTAACACAAAACATTTCACAATTTGATATGAAAATCTATATTTTAAAAATATATATAACATTGGTGTTTGAAAATTTTACAGTTGTTTATTTAGATAAATAGGAAATAAAAAGAACTTGTATTTCTGCATTTGTAAAAAAAATTAACTAAGTAATTTGGTTGTAAAATTTTACCTCATGTTGTTTTTTTAACAGGAAATAGTAAGAAAATTATTAAACTACCTTATACTAAATTGGAACTAAATATCCCAAATATTCCTAAAGTGCAGGGACTGGGGATTAGCTCAAATGGTAGAGCGCGCGCTTAGCATGCGCGAGGTAGCGGGATCAATGCCCGCATTCTCCATCGCATTTTATTTCAAAAAATCCCAATTTTTTTTATTTGCATTATCTGTTATAATTTTTTGAGGAATTTCTATTGTAAAAATACATAACATTAATATTTTAAACATTTTAAAGTTCGTTATTTTAGATAAATTAAACAACGTTAAACTGTCTTATACTAAATTGGTAATACAAATCCAGATGAATGTTTCAATATGGTAAAAATTGGGGGAATAGCTCATATCGTAGAGCGCGCGCTTTGCATGTACCAGGTAGCGGGATCAATGCCCGCATCCTCCATGTCATTTCTTTTTTATAAACTCACAAGAGTTTTATTTTAATATTTTCAGTGTTTGGTACATTATTTAATATTAGCTTTCTAGTAAATCAAAAACTGGGGGTCGTATAACTTATTATTCTAGTTAACACAAACATTTCACAATTTGATATGAAAATCTATATTTTAAAAATATATATAACATTGGTGTTTGAAAATTTTAAAGTTGTTTATTTAGATAAATAGGAAATAAAAAGTACTTGTATTTCTGTATTTGTAAAAAAATTAACTAAGTAATTCGGTTGTAAAATTTTACCTCATGTTGTTTTCTTAAACAGGAAATAGTAAGAAAATTATTAAACTACCTTATACTAAATTGGAACTAAATATCCCAAATATTCCTAAAGTGTAGGGACTGGGGGATTAGCTCAAATGGTAGAGCGCGCGCTTAGCATGCGCGAGGTAGCGGGATCAGTGCCCGCATTCTCCATCGCATTTTATTTCAAAAAATCCCAAATTTTTTTTATTTGCATTATCTGTTATAATTTTTTGAGGAATTTCTATTGTAAAAATACATAACATTAATATTTTAACATTTTAAAGTTCGTTATTTAGATAAATTAACAACGTTAAACTATCTTGTACTAAATTGGTAATACAAATCCAGATGAATGTTTCAATATGATAAAAATTGGGGGAATAGCTTATATCGTAGAGTGCGCGCTTTGCATGTACCAGGTAGCGGGATCAATGCTCGCATCCTCAATCTCATTTCTTTTTATAAACTCACAAGAGTTTTGTTTAATATTTTCAGTGTTTGGTACATTATTTAATATTAGCTTTCTACTAAATCAAAAACTGGGGGTCGTATAACTTATTATTCTAGTTAACACAAACATTTCACAATTTGATATGAAAATCTATATTTTAAAAATATATATAACATTGGTGTTTGAAAATTTTACAGTTGTTTATTTAGATAAATAGGAAATAAAAAGAACTTGTATTTCTGCATTTGTAAAAAAAATAACTAAGTAATTCGGTTGTAAAATTTTACCTCATGTTGATTTTTTAACAGGAAATAGTAAGAAAATTATTAAACTACCTTATACTAAATTGGAACTAAATATCCCAAATATTCCTAAAGTGCAGGGACTGGGGGATTAGCTCAAATGGTAGAGCGCGCGCTTAGCATGCGCGAGGTAGCGGGATCAATGCCCGCATTCTCCATCGCATTTTATTTCAAAAAATCCCAATTTTTTTTATTTGCATTATCTGTTATAATTTTTTGAGGAATTTCTATTGTAAAAATACATAACATTAATATTTTAACATTTTAAAGTTCGTTATTTAGATAAATTAACAACGTTAAACTGTCTTATACTAAATTGGTAATACAAATCCAGATGAATGTTTCAATATGGTAAAAATTGGGGGAATAGCTCATATCGTAGAGCGCGCGCTTTGCATGAACCAGGTAGCGGGATCAATGCCCGCATCCTCCATGTCATTTCTTTTTATAAACTCACAAGAGTTTATTTTAATATTTTCAGTGTTTGGTACATTATTTAATATTAGCTTTCTAGTAAATCAAAAACTGGGGGTCGTATAACTTATTATTCTAGTTAACACAAACATTTCACAATTTGATATGAAAATCTATATTTTAAAAATATATATAACATTGGTGTTTGAAAATTTTACAGTTGTTTATTTAGATAAATAGGAAATAAAAAGAACTTGTATTTCTGCATTTGTAAAAAAATTAACTAAGTAATTCGGTTGTAAAATTTTACCTCATGTTGTTTTTTTAACAGGAAATAGTAAGAAAATTATTAAACTACCTTATACTAAATTGGAACTAAATATCCCAAATATTCCTAAAGTGCAGGGACTGGGGGATTAGCTCAAATGGTAGAGCGCGCGCTTAGCATGCGCGAGGTAGCGGGATCAATGCCCGCATTCTCCATCGCATTTTATTTCAAAAAATCCCAATTTTTTTTATTTGCATTATCTGTTATAATTTTTTGAGGAATTTCTATTGTAAAAATACATAACATTAATATTTTAACATTTTAAAGTTCGTTATTTAGATAAATTAACAACGTTAAACTGTCTTATACTAAATTGGTAATACAAATCCAGATGAATGTTTCAATATGGTAAAAATTGGGGGAATAGCTCATATCGTAGAGCGCGCGCTTTGCATGTACCAGGTAGCGGGATCAATGCCCGCATCCTCCATGTCATTTCTTTTTATAAACTCACAAGAGTTTATTTTAATATTTTCAGTGTTTGGTACATTATTTAATATTAGCTTTCTAGTAAATCAAAAACTGGGGGTCGTATAACTTATTATTCTAGTTAACACAAACATTTCACAATTTGATATGAAAATCTATATTTTAAAAATATATATAACATTGGTGTTTGAAAATTTTAAAGTTGTTTATTTAGATAAATAGGAAATAAAAAGTACTTGTATTTCTGTATTTGTAAAAAAATTAACTAAGTAATTCGGTTGTAAAATTTTACCTCATGTTGTTTTCTTAAACAGGAAATAGTAAGAAAATTATTAAACTACCTTATATTAAATTGGAACTAAATATCCCAAATATTCCTAAAGTGTAGGGACTGGGGGATTAGCTCAAATGGTAGAGCGCGCGCTTAGCATGCGCGAGGTAGCGGGATCAATGCCCGCATTCTCCATCGCATTTTATTTCAAAAAATCCCAATTTTTTTTATTTGCATTATCTGTTATAATTTTTTGAGGAATTTCTATTGTAAAAATACATAACATTAATATTTTAACATTTTAAAGTTCGTTATTTAGATAAATTAACAACGTTAAACTATCTTATACTAAATTGGTAATACAAATCCAGATGAATGTTTGAATATGATAAAAATTGGGGGAATAGCTCATATCGTAGAGCGCGCGCTTTGCATGTACCATGTAGCGGGATCAATGCCCGCATCCTCAATCTCATTTGTTTTTATAAACTCACAAGAGTTTTGTTTAATATTTTCAGTGTTTGGTACATTATTTAATATTAGCTTTCTACTAAATCAAAAACAGGGGGTCGTATAACTTATTATTCTAGTTAACACAAACATTTCACAATTTGATATGAAAATCTATATTTTTAAAAAAATATAACATTGGTGTTTGAAAATTTTAAAGTTGTTTATTTAGATAAATAGGAAATAAAAAGTACTTGTATTTCTGTATTTGAAAAAAAATTAACTAAGTAATTCGGTTGTAAAATTTTACCTCATGTTGTTTTTTTAATAGGAAATAGTAAGAAAATTATTAAACTACCTTATACTAAATTGGAACTAAATATCCCAAACATTCCTAAAGTGCAGGGACTGGGCGATTAGCTCAAATGGTAGAGCGCGCGCTTAGCATGCGCGAGGTAGCGGGATCAATGCCCGCATTCTCCATCGCATTTTATTTCAAAAAATCCCAATTTTTTTTATTTGCATTATCTGTTATAATTTTTTGAGGAATTTCTATTGTAAAAATACATAACATTAATATTTTAACATTTTAAAGTTCGTTATTTAGATAAATTAACAACGTTAAACTATCTTATACTAAATTGGTAATACAAATCCAGATGAATGTTTCAATATGATAAAAATTGGGGGAATAGCTCATATCGTAGAGCGCGCGCTTTGCATGTACCAGGTAGCGGGATCAATGCCCGCATCCTCAATCTCATTTGTTTTTATAAACTCACAAGAGTTTTGTTTAATATTTTCAGTGTTTGGTACATTATTTAATATTAGCTTTCTACTAAATCAAAAACAGGGGGTCGTATAACTTATTATTCTAGTTAACACAAACATTTCACAATTTGATATGAAAATCTATATTTTAAAAAAATATATAACATTGGTGTTTGAAAATTTTAAAGTTGTTTATTTAGATAAATAGGAAATAAAAAGTACTTGTATTTCTGTATTTGTAAAAAAATTAACTAAGTAATTCGGTTGTAAAATTTTACCTCATGTTGTTTTTTTAACAGGAAATAGTAAGAAAATTATTAAACTACCTTATACTAAATTGGAACTAAATATCCCAAATATTCCTGAAGTGCAGGGACTGGGGGATTAGCTCAAATGGTAGAGCGCGCGCTTAGCATGCGCGAGGTAGCGGGATCAATGCCCGCATTCTCCATCGCATTTTATTTCAAAAAATCCCAATTTTTTTTATTTGCATTATCTGTTATAATTTTTTTGAGGAATTTCTATTGTAAAAATACATAACATTAATATTTTAACATTTTAAAGTTTCGTTATTTAGATAAATTAACAACTTTAAACTATCTTATACTAAATTGGTAATACAAATCCAGATGAATGTTTCAATATGGTAAAAATTGGGGGAATAGCTCATATCGTAGAGCGCGCGCTTTGCATATACCAGGTAGCGGGATCAATGGCCGCATCCTCCATCTCATTTGTTTTTATAATATCACAAGAGTTTCGTTTAATATTTTCAGTGTTTGGTACATTATTTAATATTAGCTTTCTACTAAATCAAAAACTGGGGGTCGTATAACTTATTATTCTAGTTAACACAAACATTTCACAATTTGATATGAAAATCTATATTTTAAAAATATATATAACATTGGTGTTTTAAAATTTTAAAGTTGTTTATTTAGATAAATAGGAAATAAAAACTACTTGTATTTCTGTATTTGTAAAAAAATTAACTAAGTAATTCGGTTGTAAAATTTTACCTCGTGTTGTTTTCTTAAACAGGAAATAGTAAGAAAATTATTAAACTACCTTATACTAAATTGGAACTAAATATCCCAAACATTCCTAAAGTGCAGGGACTGGGGGATTATCTCAAATGGTAGAGCGCGCGCTTAGCATGCGCGAGGTAGCGGGATCAATGCCCGCATTCTCCATCGCATTTTATTTCAAAAAATCCCAATTGTTTTTATTTGCATTATCTTTTATAATTTTTTGAGGAATTCCTATTGTAAAAATACATAACATTAATATTTTAACATTTTAAAGTTCGTTATTTAGATAAATTAACATGGTTAAACTATCTTATACTAAATTGGTAATACAAATCCAGATGAATGTTTCAATATGATAAAAATTGGGGGAATAGCTCATATCGTAGAGCGCGCGCTTTGCATGTACCAGGTAGCGGGATCAATGCCCGCATCCTCCATCTCATTTGTTTTTATAAACTCACAAGAGTTTTGTTTAATATTTTCAGTGTTTGGTACATTATTTAATATTAGCTTTCTACTAAATCAAAAACTGGGGGTCGTATAACTTATTATTCTAGTTAACACAAACATTTCACAATTTGATATGAAAATCTATATTTTAAAAATATATATAACATTGGTGTTTGAAAATTTTAAAGTTGTTTATTTAGATAAATAGGAAATAAAAAGTACTTGTATTTCTGCATTTGTAAAAAAATTAACTAAGTAATTCGGTTGTAAAATTTTACCTCATGTTGTTTTTTTAACAGGAAATAGTAAGAAAATTATTAAACTACCTTATACTAAATTGGAACTAAATATCCCAAATATTCCTAAAGTGCAGGGACTGGGGGATTAGCTCAAATGGTAGAGCGCACGCTTAGCATGCGCGAGGAAGCGGGATCAGTGCCCGCATTCTCCATCGCATTTTATTTCAAAAAATCCCAATTTTTTTTATTTGCATTATCTGTTATAATTTTTTTAGGAATTTCTATTGTAAAAATACATAACATTAATATTTTAACATTTTAAAGTTCGTTATCTAGATAAATTAACAAAGTTAAACTATCTTATACTAAATTGGTAATACAAATCCAGATGAATGTTTCAATATGATAAAAATTGGGGGAATACCTCATATCGTAGAGCGCGCGCTTTGCATGTACCAGGTAGCGGGATCAAAGCTCGCATCCTCAATCTCATTTCTTTTTATAAACTCACAAGAGTTTTGTTTAATATTTTCAGTGTTTGGTACATTATTTAATATTAGCTTTCTACTAAATCAAAAACTGGGGGTCGTATAACTTATTATTCTAGTTAACACAAACATTTCACAATTTGATATGAAAATCTATATTTTAAAAAATATATAACATTGGTGTTTGAAAATTTTAAAGTTGTTTATTTAGATAAATAGGAAATAAAAAGTACTTGTATTTCTGCATTTGTAAAAAAATTAACTAAGTAATTCGGTTGTAAAATTTTACCTCATGTTGTTTTTTTAACAGGAAATAGTAAGAAAATTATTAAACTACCTTATACTAAATTGGAACTAAATATCCCAAATATTCCTAAAGTGCAGGGACTGGGGGATTAGCTCAAATGGTAGAGCGCACGCTTAGCATGCGCGAGGAAGCGGGATCAGTGCCCGCATTCTCCATCGCATTTTATTTCAAAAAATCCCAATTTTTTTTATTTGCATTATCTGTTATAATTTTTTGAGGAATTTCTATTGTAAAAATACATAACATTAATATTTTAACATTTTAGAGTTCGTTATTTAGATAAATTAACAACGTTAAACTGTCTTATACTAAATTGGTAATACAAATCCAGATGAATGTTTCAATATGATAAAAATTGGGGGAATAGCTTATATCGTAGAGCGCGCGCTTTGCATGTACCAGGTAGCGGGATCAATGCTCGCATCCTCAATCTCATTTCTTTTTATAAACTCACAAGAGTTTTGTTTAATATTTTCAGTGTTTGGTACATTATTTAATATTAGCTTTCTACTAAATCAAAAACTGGGGGTCGTATAACTTATTATTCTAGTTAACACAAACATTTCACAATTTGATATGAAAATCTATATTTTAAAATATATATAACATTGGTGTTTGAAAATTTTAAAGTTGTTTATTTAGATAAATAGGAAATAAAAAGTACTTGTATTTCTGTATTTGTAAAAAAATTAACTAAGTAATTCGGTTGTAAAATTTTACCTCATGTTGTTTTTTTAACAGGAAATAGTAAGAAAATTATTAAACTACCTTATACTAAATTGGAACTAAATATCCCAAATATTCCTAAAGTGCAGGGACTGGGGGATTAGCTCAAATGGTAGAGCGCGCGCTTAGCATGCGCGAGGTAGCGGGATCAGTGCCCGCATTCTCCATCGCATTTTATTTCAAAAAATCCCAATTTTTTTTATTTGCATTATCTGTTATAATTTTTTGAGGAATTTCTATTGTAAAAATACATAACATTAATATTTTAACATTTTAAAGTTCGTTATTTAGATAAATTAACAACGTTAAACTATCTTGTACTAAATTGGTAATACAAATCCAGATGAATGTTTCAATATGATAAAAATTGGGGGAATAGCTTATATCGTAGAGTGCGCGCTTTGCATGTACCAGGTAGCGGGATCAATGCTCGCATCCTCAATCTCATTTCTTTTTATAAACTCACAAGAGTTTTGTTTAATATTTTCAGTGTTTGGTACATTACCCAATATTAGCTTTCTACTAAATCAAAAACTGGGGGTCGTATAACTTATTATTCTAGTTAACACAAACATTTCACAATTTGATATGAAAATCTATATTTTAAAAATATATATAACATTGGTGTTTGAAAATTTTACAGTTGTTTATTTAGATAAATAGGAAATAAAAAGAACTTGTATTTCTGCATTTGTAAAAAAATTAACTAAGTAATTCGGTTGTAAAATTTTACCTCATGTTGATTTTTTAACAGGAAATAGTAAGAAAATTATTAAACTACCTTATACTAAATTGGAACTAAATATCCCAAATATTCCTAAAGTGCAGGGACTGGGGGATTAGCTCAAATGGTAGAGCGCGCGCTTAGCATGCGCGAGGTAGCGGGATCAATGCCCGCATTCTCCATCGCATTTTATTTCAAAAAATCCCAATTTTTTTTATTTGCATTATCTGTTATAATTTTTTGAGGAATTTCTATTGTAAAAATACATAACATTAATATTTTAACATTTTAAAGTTCGTTATTTAGATAAATTAACAACGTTAAACTGTCTTATACTAAATTGGTAATACAAATCCAGATGAATGTTTCAATATGGTAAAAATTGGGGGAATAGCTCATATCGTAGAGCGCGCGCTTTGCATGAACCAGGTAGCAGGATCAATGCCCGCATCCTCCATGTCATTTCTTTTTATAAACTCACAAGAGTTTATTTTAATATTTTCAGTGTTTGGTACATTATTTAATATTAGCTTTCTAGTAAATCAAAAACTGGGGGTCGTATAACTTATTATTCTAGTTAACACAATCATTTCACAATTTGATATGAAAAATCTATATTTTAAAAATATATATAACATTGGTGTTTGAAAATTTTAAAGTTGTTTATTTAGATAAATAGGAAATAAACAGTACTTGTATTTCTGTATTTGTAAACAAATTAACTAAGTAATTCGGTTGTAAAATTTTACCTCATGTTGTTTTCTTAAACAGGAAATAGTAAGAAAATTATTAAACTACCTTATACTAAATTGGAACTAAATATCCCAAAAATTCATAAAGTGCAGGGACTGGGGGATTAGCTCAAATGGTAGAGCGCGCGCTTAGTATGCGCGAGGTAGCGGGATCAATGCCCGCATTCTCCATCGCATTTTATTTCAAAAAATCCCAATTTTTTTTATTTGCATTATCTGTTATAATTTTTTGAGGAATTTCTATTGTAAAAATACATAACATTAATATTTTAACATTTTAAAGTTCGTTATTTAGATAAATTAACAACGTTAAACTATCTTATACTAAATTGGTAATACAAATGCAGATGAATGTTTCAATATGATAAAAATTGGGGGAATAGCTCATATCGTAGAGCGCGCGCTTTGCATGTACCAGGTAGCGGGATCAATGCCCGCATCCTCAATCTCATTTGTTTTTATAAACTCACAAGAGTTTTGTTTAATATTTTCAGTGTTTGGTACATTATTTAATATTAGCTTTCTACTAAATCAAAAACAGGGGGTCGTATAACTTATTATTCTAGTTAACACAAACATTTCACAATTTTGATATGAAAATCTATATTTTAAAAATATATATAACATTGGTGTTTGAAAAATTTTACAGTTGTTTATTTAGATAAATAGGAAATAAAAAGAACTTGTATTTCTGCATTTGTAAAAAAATTAACTAAGTAATTTGGTTGTAAAATTTTACCTCATGTTGTTTTTTTAACAGGAAATAGTAAGAAAATTATTAAACTACCTTATACTAAATTGGAACTAAATATCCCAAATATTCCTAAAGTGCAGGGACTGGGGGATTAGCTCAAATGGTAGAGCGCGCGCTTAGCATGCGCGAGGTAGCGGGATCAATGCCCGCATTCTCCATCGCATTTTATTTCAAAAAATCCCAATTTTTTTTATTTGCATTATCTGTTATAATTTTTTGAGGAATTTCTATTGTAAAAATACATAACATTAATATTTTAACATTTTAAAGTTCGTTATTTAGATAAATTAACAACGTTAAACTGTCTTATACTAAATTGGTAATACAAATCCAGATGAATGTTTCAATATGGTAAAAATTGGGGGAATAGCTCATATCGTAGAGCGCGCGCTTTGCATGTACCAGGTAGCGGGATCAATGCCCGCATCCTCCATGTCATTTCTTTTTATAAACTCACAAGAGTTTATTTTAATATTTTCAGTGTTTGGTACATTATTTAATATTAGCTTTCTAGTAAATCAAAAACTGGGGGTCGTATAACTTATTATTCTAGTTAACACAAACATTTCACAATTTGATATGAAAATCTATATTTTAAAAATATATATAACATTGGTGTTTGAAAATTTTAAAGTTGTTTATTTAGATAAATAGGAAATAAAAAGTACTTGTATTTCTGTATTTGTAAAAAAATTAACTAAGTAATTCGGTTGTAAAATTTTACCTCATGTTGTTTTCTTAAACAGGAAATAGTAAGAAAATTATTAAACTACCTTATACTAAATTGGAACTAAATATCCCAAATATTCCTAAAGTGTAGGGACTGGGGGATTAGCTCAAATGGTAGAGCGCGCGCTTAGCATGCGCGAGGTAGCGGGATCAGTGCCCGCATTCTCCATCGCATTTTATTTCAAAAAATCCCAATTTTTTTTATTTGCATTATCTGTTATAATTTTTTGAGGAATTTCTATTGTAAAAATACATAACATTAATATTTTAACATTTTAAAGTTCGTTATTTAGATAAATTAACAACGTTAAACTATCTTGTACTAAATTGGTAATACAAATCCAGATGAATGTTTCAATATGATAAAAATTGGGGGAATAGCTTATATCGTAGAGTGCGCGCTTTGCATGTACCAGGTAGCGGGATCAATGCTCGCATCCTCAATCTCATTTCTTTTTATAAACTCACAAGAGTTTTGTTTAATATTTTCAGTGTTTGGTACATTATTTAATATTAGCTTTCTACTAAATCAAAAACTGGGGGTCGTATAACTTATTATTCTAGTTAACACAAACATTTCACAATTTGATATGAAAATCTATATTTTAAAAATATATATAACATTGGTGTTTGAAAATTTTACAGTTGTTTATTTAGATAAATAGGAAATAAAAAGAACTTGTATTTCTGCATTTGTAAAAAAATAACTAAGTAATTCGGTTGTAAAATTTTACCTCATGTTGATTTTTTAACAGGAAATAGTAAGAAAATTATTAAACTACCTTATACTAAATTGGAACTAAATATCCCAAATATTCCTAAAGTGCAGGGACTGGGGGATTAGCTCAAATGGTAGAGCGCGCGCTTAGCATGCGCGAGGTAGCGGGATCAATGCCCGCATTCTCCATCGCATTTTATTTCAAAAAATCCCAATTTTTTTTATTTGCATTATCTGTTATAATTTTTTGAGGAATTTCTATTGTAAAAATACATAACATTAATATTTTAACATTTTAAAGTTCGTTATTTAGATAAATTAACAACGTTAAACTGTCTTATACTAAATTGGTAATACAAATCCAGATGAATGTTTCAATATGGTAAAAATTGGGGGAATAGCTCATATCGTAGAGCGCGCGCTTTGCATGAACCAGGTAGCGGGATCAATGCCCGCATCCTCCATGTCATTTCTTTTTATAAACTCACAAGAGTTTATTTTAATATTTTCAGTGTTTGGTACATTATTTAATATTAGCTTTCTAGTAAATCAAAAACTGGGGGTCGTATAACTTATTATTCTAGTTAACACAAACATTTCACAATTTGATATGAAAATCTATATTTTAAAAATATATATAACATTGGTGTTTGAAAATTTTAAAGTTGTTTATTTAGATAAATAGGAAATAAAAAGTACTTGTATTTCTGTATTTGTAAACAAATTAACTAAGTAATTCGGTTGTAAAATTTTACCTCATGTTGTTTTCTTAAACAGGAAATAGTAAGAAAATTATTAAACTACCTTATACTAAATTGGAACTAAATATCCCAAAAATTCATAAAGTGCAGGGACTGGGGGATTAGCTCAAATGGTAGAGCGCGCGCTTCGCATGCGCGAGGTAGCGGGATCAATGCCCGCATTCTCCATCGCATTTTATTTCAAAAAATCCCAATTTTTTTTATTTGCATTATCTGTTATAATTTTTTGAGGAATTTCTATTGTAAAAAATACATAACATTAATATTTTAACATTTTAAAGTTCGTTATTTAGATAAATTAACAACGTTAAACTATCTTATACTAAATTGGTAATACAAATGCAGATGAATGTTTTCAATATGATAAAAATTGGGGGAATAGCTCATATCGTAGAGCGCGCGCTTTGCATGTACCAGGTAGCGGGATCAATGCCCGCATCCTCAATCTCATTTGTTTTTATAAACTCACAAGAGTTTTGTTTAATATTTTCAGTGTTTGGTACATTATTTAATATTAGCTTTCTACTAAATCAAAAACAGGGGGTCGTATAACTTATTATTCTAGTTAACACAAACATTTCACAATTTGATATGAAAATCTATATTTTAAAAATATATATAACATTGGTGTTTGAAAATTTTACAGTTGTTTATTTAGATAAATAGGAAATAAAAAGAACTTGTATTTCTGCATTTGTAAAAAAAATTAACTAAGTAATTCGGTTGTAAAATTTTACCTCATGTTGTTTTTTTAACAGGAAATAGTAAGAAAATTATTAAACTACCTTATACTAAATTGGAACTAAATATCCCAAATATTCCTAAAGTGCAGGGACTGGGGGATTAGCTCAAATGGTAGAGCGCGCGCTTAGCATGCGCGAGGTAGCGGGATCAATGCCCGCATTCTCCATCGCATTTTATTTCAAAAAATCCCAATTTTTTTTATTTGCATTATCTGTTATAATTTTTTGAGGAATTTCTATTGTAAAAATACATAACATTAATATTTTAACATTTTAAAGTTCGTTATTTAGATAAATTAACAACGTTAAACTGTCTTATACTAAATTGGTAATACAAATCCAGATGAATGTTTCAATATGGTAAAAATTGGGGGAATAGCTCATATCGTAGAGCGCGCGCTTTGCATGTACCAGGTAGCGGGATCAATGCCCGCATCCTCCATGTCATTTCTTTTTATAAACTCACAAGAGTTTATTTTAATATTTTCAGTGTTTGGTACATTATTTAATATTAGCTTTCTAGTAAATCAAAAACTGGGGGTCGTATAACTTATTATTCTAGTTAACACAAACATTTCACAATTTGATATGAAAATCTATATTTTAAAAATATATATAACATTGGTGTTTGAAAATTTTAAAGTTGTTTATTTAGATAAATAGGAAATAAAAAGTACTTGTATTTCTGTATTTGTAAAAAAATTAACTAAGTAATTCGGTTGTAAAATTTTACCTCATGTTGTTTTCTTAAACAGGAAATAGTAAGAAAATTATTAAACTACCTTATATTAAATTGGAACTAAATATCCCAAATATTCCTAAAGTGTAGGGACTGGGGGATTAGCTCAAATGGTAGAGCGCGCGCTTAGCATGCGCGAGGTAGCGGGATCAATGCCCGCATTCTCCATCGCATTTTATTTCAAAAAATCCCAATTTTTTTTATTTGCATTATCTGTTATAATTTTTTGAGGAATTTCTATTGTAAAAATACATAACATTAATATTTTAACATTTTAAAGTTCGTTATTTAGATAAATTAACAACGTTAAACTATCTTATACTAAATTGGTAATACAAATCCAGATGAATGTTTCAATATGATAAAAATTGGGGGAATAGCTCATATCGTAGAGCGCGCGCTTTGCATGTACCAGGTAGCGGGATCAATGCCCGCATCCTCAATCTCATTTGTTTTTATAAACTCACAAGAGTTTTGTTTAATATTTTCAGTGTTTGGTACATTATTTAATATTAGCTTTCTACTAAATCCAAAACAGGGGGTCGTATAACTTATTATTCTAGTTAACACAAACATTTCACAATTTGATATGAAAATCTATATTTTAAAAAAATATATAACATTGGTGTTTGAAAATTTTAAAGTTGTTTATTTAGATAAATAGGAAATAAAAAGTACTTGTATTTCTGTATTTGAAAAAAAATTAACTAAGTAATTCGGTTGTAAAATTTTACCTCATGTTGTTTTTTTAATAGGAAATAGTAAGAAAATTATTAAACTACCTTATACTAAATTGGAACTAAATATCCCAAACATTCCTAAAGTGCAGGGACTGGGCGATTAGCTCAAATGGTAGAGCGCGCGCTTAGCATGCGCGAGGTAGCGGGATCAATGCCCGCATTCTCCATCGCATTTTTATTTCAAAAAAATCCCAATTTTTTTTATTTGCATTATCTGTTATAATTTTTTGAGGAATTTCTATTGTAAAAATACATAACATTAATATTTTAACATTTTAAAGTTCGTTATTTAGATAAATTAACAACGTTAAACTATCTTATACTAAATTGGTAATACAAATCCAGATGAATGTTTCAATATGATAAAAATTGGGGGAATAGCTCATATCGTAGAGCGCGCGCTTTGCATGTACCAGGTAGCGGGATCAATGCCCGCATCCTCAATCTCATTTGTTTTTATAAACTCACAAGAGTTTTGTTTAATATTTTCAGTGTTTGGTACATTATTTAATATTAGCTTTCTACTAAATCAAAAACAGGGGGTCGTATAACTTATTATTCTAGTTAACACAAACATTTCACAATTTGATATGAAAATCTATATTTTAAAAAAAATATATAACATTGGTGTTTGAAAATTTTAAAGTTGTTTATTTAGATAAATAGGAAATAAAAAGTACTTGTATTTCTGTATTTGTAAAAAAATTAACTAAGTAATTCGGTTGTAAAATTTTACCTCATGTTGTTTTTTTAACAGGAAATAGTAAGAAAATTATTAAACTACCTTATACTAAATTGGAACTAAATATCCCAAATATTCCTGAAGTGCAGGGACTGGGGGATTAGCTCAAATGGTAGAGCGCGCGCTTAGCATGCGCGAGGTAGCGGGATCAATGCCCGCATTCTCCATCGCATTTTATTTCAAAAAATCCCAATTTTTTTTTATTTGCATTATCTGTTATAATTTTTTGAGGAATTTCTATTGTAAAAATACATAACATTAATATTTTAACATTTTAAAGTTCGTTATTTAGATAAATTAACAACTTTAAACTATCTTATACTAAATTGGTAATACAAATCCAGATGAATGTTTCAATATGGTAAAAATTGGGGGAATAGCTCATATCGTAGAGCGCGCGCTTTGCATATACCAGGTAGCGGGATCAATGGCCGCATCCTCCATCTCATTTGTTTTTATAATATCACAAGAGTTTCGTTTAATATTTTCAGTGTTTGGTACATTATTTAATATTAGCTTTCTACTAAATCAAAAACTGGGGGTCGTATAACTTATTATTCTAGTTAACACAAACATTTCACAATTTGATATGAAAATCTATATTTTAAAAATATATATAACATTGGTGTTTTAAAATTTTAAAGTTGTTTATTTAGATAAATAGGAAATAAAAACTACTTGTATTTCTGTATTTGTAAAAAAATTAACTAAGTAATTCGGTTTGTAAAATTTTACCTCGTGTTGTTTTCTTAAACAGGAAATAGTAAGAAAATTATTAAACTACCTTATACTAAATTGGAACTAAATATCCCAAACATTCCTAAAGTGCAGGGACTGGGGGATTATCTCAAATGGTAGAGCGCGCGCTTAGCATGCGCGAGGTAGCGGGATCAATGCCCGCATTCTCCATCGCATTTTATTTCAAAAAATCCCAATTGTTTTTATTTGCATTATCTTTTATAATTTTTTGAGGAATTCCTATTGTAAAAATACATAACATTAATATTTTAACATTTTAAAGTTCGTTATTTAGATAAATTAACATGGTTAAACTATCTTATACTAAATTGGTAATACAAATCCAGATGAATGTTTTCAATATGATAAAAATTGGGGGAATAGCTCATATCGTAGAGCGCGCGCTTTGCATGTACCAGGTAGCGGGATCAATGCCCGCATCCTCCATCTCATTTGTTTTTATAAACTCACAAGAGTTTTGTTTAATATTTTCAGTGTTTGGTACATTATTTAATATTAGCTTTCTACTAAATCAAAAACAGGGGGTCGTATAACTTATTATTCTAGTTAACACAAACATTTCACAATTTGATATGAAAATCTATATTTTAAAAAAATATATAACATTGGTGTTTGAAAATTTTAAAGTTGTTTATTTAGATAAATAGGAAATAAAAAGTACTTGTATTTCTGTATTTGTAAAAAAATTAACTAAGTAATTCGGTTGTAAAATTTTACCTCATGTTGTTTTTTTAACAGGAAATAGTAAGAAAATTATTAAACTACCTTATACTAAATTGGAACTAAATATCCCAAATATTCCTAAAGTGCAGGGACTGGGGGATTAGCTCAAATGGTAGAGCGCGCGCTTAGCATGCGCGAGGTAGCGGGATAAATGCCCGCATTCTCCATCGCATTTTATTTCAAAAAATCCCAATTTTTTTTATTTGCATTATCTGTTATAATTTTTTGAGGAATTTCTATTGTAAAAATACATAACATTAATATTTTAACATTTTAAAGTTCGTTATTTAGATAAATTAACAACGTTAAACTATCTTATACTAAATTGGTAATACAAATCCAGATGAATGTTTCAATATGATAAAAATTGGGGGAATAGCTCATATCGTAGAGCGCGCGCTTTGCATGTACCAGGTAGCGGGATCAATGCTCGCATCCTCAATCTCATTTCTTTTTATAAACTCACAAGAGTTTTGTTTAATATTTTCAGTGTTTGGTACATTATTTAATATTAGCTTTCTACTAAATCAAAAACTGGGGGTCGTATAACTTATTATTCTAGTTAACACAAACATTTCACAATTTGATATGAAAATCTATATTTTAAAAATATATATAACATTGGTGTTTGAAAATTTTAAAGTTGTTTATTTAGATAAATAGGAAATAAAAAGTACTTGTATTTCTGTATTTGTAAAAAAATTAACTAAATAATTCGTAAAATTTTGTAAAATTTTGTAAAATTTTTGTAAAATTTTACCTCATGTTGTTTTTTTAACAGGAAATAGTAAGAAAATTATTAAACTACCTTATACTAAATTGGAACTAAATATCCCAAATATTCCTAAAGTGCAGGGACTGGAGGACCAGCTCAAATGGTAGAGCGCGCGCTTAGCATGCGCGAGGTAGCTGGATCAATGCCCGCATTCTCCATCGCATTTTATTTCAAAAAATCCCAATTTTTTTTAATTGCATTATCTGTTATAATTTTTTGAGGAATTTCTATTGTAAAAATACATAACATTAATATTTTAACATTTTAAAGTTCGTTATTTAGATAAATTAACAACGTTAAACTATCTTATACTAAACTGGTAATACAAATCCAGATGAATGTTTCAATATGATAAAAATTGGATGAATAGCTCATATCGTAGAGCGCGCTCTTTGCATGTACCAGGTAGCGGGATCAATGCCCGCATCCTCAATCTCATTTGTTTTTATAAACTCACAAGAGTTTTGTTTAATATTTTCAGTGTTTGGTACATTATTTAATATTAGCTTTCTACTAAATCAAAAACTGGGGGTCGTATAACTTATTATTCTAGTTAACACAAACATTTCACAATTTGATATGAAAATCTATATTTTAAAAATATATATAACATTGGAGTTTGAAAATTTTAAAGTTGTTTATTTAGATAAATAGGAAATAAAAAGTATTGTATTTCTGTATTTTTAAAAAAATTAACTAAGTAATTCGGTTGTAAAATTTTACCTCATGTTGTTTTTTTAACAGGAAATAGTAAGAAAATTATTAAACTACCTTATACTAAATTGGAACTAAATATCCCAAATATTCCTAAAGTGCAGGGTCTGGGGGATTAGCTCAAATGGTAGAGCGCGCGCTTAGCATGCGCGAGGTAGCGGGATCAGTGCCCGCATTCTCCATCGCATTTTATTTCAAAAAATCCCAATTTTTTTTATTTGCATTATCTGTTATAATTTTTTTAGGAATTTCTATTGTAAAAATACATAACATTAATATTTTAACATTTTAAAGTTCGTTATCTAGATAAATTAACAAAGTTAAACTATCTTATACTAAATTGGTAATACAAATCCAGATGAATGTTTCAATATGATAAAAATTGGGGGAATACCTCATATCGTAGAGCGCGCGCTTTGCATGTACCAGGTAGCGGGATCAAAGCTCGCATCCTCAATCTCATTTCTTTTTATAAACTCACAAGAGTTTTGTTTAATATTTTCAGTGTTTGGTACATTATTTAATATTAGCTTTCTACTAAATCAAAAACTGGGGGTCGTATAACTTATTATTCTAGTTAACACAAACATTTCACAATTTGATATGAAAATCTATATTTTAAAAATATATATAACATTGGTGTTTGAAAATTTTAAAGTTGTTTATTTAGATAAATAGGAAATAAAAAGTACTTGTATTTCTGTATTTGTAAAAAAATTAACTAAGTAATTCGGTTGTAAAATTTTACCTCATGTTGTTTTTTTAACAGGAAATAGTAAGAAAATTATTAAACTACCTTATACTAAATTGGAACTAAATATCCCAAATATTCCTAAAGTGCAGGGACTGGGGGATTAGCTCAAATGGTAGAGCGCGCGCTTAGCATGCGCGAGGTAGCGGGATCAGTGCCCGCATTCTCCATCGCATTTTATTTCAAAAAATCCCAATTTTTTTTATTTGCATTATCTGTTATAATTTTTTGAGGAATTTCTATTGTAAAAATACATAACATTAATATTTTAACATTTTAAAGTTCGTTATTTAGATAAATTAACAACGTTAAACTATCTTGTACTAAATTGGTAATACAAATCCAGTTGAATGTTTCAATATGATAAAAATTGGGGGAATAGCTTATATCGTAGAGTGCGCGCTTTGCATGTACCAGGTAGCGGGATCAATGCTCGCATCCTCAATCTCATTTCTTTTTATAAACTCACAAGAGTTTTGTTTAATATTTTCAGTGTTTGGTACATTACCCAATATTAGCTTTCTACTAAATCAAAAAACTGGGGGTCGTATAACTTATTATTCTAGTTAACACAAACATTTCACAATTTGATATGAAAATCTATATTTTAAAATATATATAACATTGGTGTTTGAAAATTTTACAGTTGTTTATTTAGATAAATAGGAAATAAAAAGAACTTGTATTTCTGCATTTGTAAAAAAATTAACTAAGTAATTCGGTTGTAAAATTTTACCTCATGTTGATTTTTTTAACAGGAAATAGTAAGAAAATTATTAAACTACCTTATACTAAATTGGAACTAAATATCCCAAATATTCCTAAAGTGCAGGGACTGGGGGATTAGCTCAAATGGTAGAGCGCGCGCTTAGCATGCGCGAGGTAGCGGGATCAATGCCCGCATTCTCCATCGCATTTTATTTCAAAAAATCCCAATTTTTTTTTATTTGCATTATCTGTTATAATTTTTTGAGGAATTTCTATTGTAAAAATACATAACATTAATATTTTAACATTTTAAAGTTCGTTATTTAGATAAATTAACAACGTTAAACTGTCTTATACTAAATTGGTAATACAAATCCAGATGAATGTTTTCAATATGGTAAAAATTGGGGGATTAGCTCATATCGTAGAGCGCGCGCTTTGCATGAACCAGGTAGCAGGATCAATGCCCGCATCCTCCATGTCATTTCTTTTTATAAACTCACAAGAGTTTATTTTAATATTTTCAGTGTTTGGTACATTATTTAATATTAGCTTTCTAGTAAATCAAAAACTGGGGGTCGTATAACTTATTATTCTAGTTAACACAATCATTTCACAATTTGATATGAAAATCTATATTTTAAAAATATATATAACATTGGTGTTTGAAAATTTTAAAGTTGTTTATTTAGATAAATAGGAAATAAAAAGTACTTGTATTTCTGTATTTGTAAACAAATTAACTAAGTAATTCGGTTGTAAAATTTTACCTCATGTTTGTTTTCTTAAACAGGAAATAGTAAGAAAATTATTAAACTACCTTATACTAAATTGGAACTAAATATCCCAAAAATTCATAAAGTGCAGGGACTGGGGGATTAGCTCAAATGGTAGAGCGCGCGCTTAGTATGCGCGAGGTAGCGGGATCAATGCCCGCATTCTCCATCCGCATTTTATTTCAAAAAATCCCAATTTTTTTTATTTGCATTATCTGTTATAATTTTTTGAGGAATTTCTATTGTAAAAATACATAACATTAATATTTTAACATTTTAAAGTTCGTTATTTAGATAAATTAACAACGTTAAACTATCTTATACTAAATTGGTAATACAAATGCAGATGAATGTTTCAATATGATAAAAATTGGGGGAATAGCTCATATCGTAGAGCGCGCGCTTTGCATGTACCAGGTAGCGGGATCAATGCCCGCATCCTCAATCTCATTTGTTTTTATAAACTCACAAGAGTTTTGTTTAATATTTTCAGTGTTTGGTACATTATTTAATATTAGCTTTCTACTAAATCAAAAACAGGGGGTCGTATAACTTATTATTCTAGTTAACACAAACATTTCACAATTTGATATGAAAATCTATATTTTAAAAATATATATAACATTGGTGTTTGAAAATTTTACAGTTGTTTATTTAGATAAATAGGAAATAAAAAGAACTTGTATTTCTGCATTTGTAAAAAAATTAACTAAGTAATTTGGTTGTAAAATTTTACCTCATGTTGTTTTTTTTAACAGGAAATAGTAAGAAAATTATTAAACTACCTTATACTAAATTGGAACTAAATATCCCAAATATTCCTAAAGTGCAGGGACTGGGGGATTAGCTCAAATGGTAGAGCGCGCGCTTAGCATGCGCGAGGTAGCGGGATCAATGCCCGCATTCTCCATCGCATTTTATTTCAAAAAATCCCAATTTTTTTTTATTTGCATTATCTGTTATAATTTTTTGAGGAATTTCTATTGTAAAAATACATAACATTAATATTTTAACATTTTAAAGTTCGTTATTTAGATAAATTAACAACGTTAAACTGTCTTATACTAAATTGGTAATACAAATCCAGATGAATGTTTCAATATGGTAAAAATTGGGGGAATAGCTCATATCGTAGAGCGCGCGCTTTGCATGTACCAGGTAGCGGGATCAATGCCCGCATCCTCCATGTCATTTCTTTTTATAAACTCACAAGAGTTTTATTTTAATATTTTCAGTGTTTGGTACATTATTTAATATTAGCTTTCTAGTAAATCAAAAACTGGGGGTCGTATAACTTATTATTCTAGTTAACACAAACATTTCACAATTTGATATGAAAATCTATATTTTAAAAATATATATAACATTGGTGTTTGAAAATTTTAAAGTTGTTTTATTTAGATAAATAGGAAATAAAAAGTACTTGTATTTCTGTATTTGTAAAAAAATTAACTAAGTAATTCGGTTGTAAAATTTTACCTCATGTTGTTTTCTTAAACAGGAAATAGTAAGAAAATTATTAAACTACCTTATACTAAATTGGAACTAAATATCCCAAATATTCCTAAAGTGTAGGGACTGGGGGATTAGCTCAAATGGTAGAGCGCGCGCTTAGCATGCGCGAGGTAGCGGGATCAGTGCCCGCATTCTCCATCGCATTTTATTTCAAAAAATCCCAATTTTTTTTATTTGCATTATCTGTTATAATTTTTTGAGGAATTTCTATTGTAAAAATACATAACATTAATATTTTAACATTTTAAAGTTCGTTATTTAGATAAATTAACAACGTTAAACTATCTTGTACTAAATTGGTAATACAAATCCAGATGAATGTTTCAATATGATAAAAATTGGGGGAATAGCTTATATCGTAGAGTGCGCGCTTTGCAGGTACCAGGTAGCGGGATCAATGCTCGCATCCTCAATCTCATTTCTTTTTATAAACTCACAAGAGTTTTGTTTAATATTTTCAGTGTTTGGTACATTATTTAATATTAGCTTTCTACTAAATCAAAAACTGGGGGTCGTATAACTTATTATTCTAGTTAACACAAACATTTCACAATTTGATATGAAAATCTATATTTTAAAAATATATATAACATTGGTGTTTGAAAATTTTACAGTTGTTTATTTAGATAAATAGGAAATAAAAAGAACTTGTATTTCTGCATTTGTAAAAAAAATAACTAAGTAATTCGGTTGTAAAATTTTACCTCATGTTGATTTTTTAACAGGAAATAGTAAGAAAATTATTAAACTACCTTATACTAAATTGGAACTAAATATCCCAAATATTCCTAAAGTGCAGGGACTGGGGGATTAGCTCAAATGGTAGAGCGCGCGCTTAGCATGCGCGAGGTAGCGGGATCAATGCCCGCATTCTCCATCGCATTTTATTTCAAAAAAATCCCAATTTTTTTTATTTGCATTATCTGTTATAATTTTTTGAGGAATTTCTATTGTAAAAATACATAACATTAATATTTTAACATTTTAAAGTTCGTTATTTAGATAAATTAACAACGTTAAACTGTCTTATACTAAATTGGTAATACAAATCCAGATGAATGTTTCAATATGGTAAAAATTGGGGGAATAGCTCATATCGTAGAGCGCGCGCTTTGCATGAACCAGGTAGCGGGATCAATGCCCGCATCCTCCATGTCATTTCTTTTTATAAACTCACAAGAGTTTATTTTAATATTTTCAGTGTTTGGTACATTATTTAATATTAGCTTTCTAGTAAATCAAAAACTGGGGGTCGTATAACTTATTATTCTAGTTAACACAAACATTTCACAATTTGATATGAAAATCTATATTTTAAAAATATATATAACATTGGTGTTTGAAAATTTTAAAGTTGTTTATTTAGATAAATAGGAAATAAAAAGTACTTGTATTTCTGTATATGTAAACAAATTAACTAAGTAATTCGGTTGTAAAATTTTACCTCATGTTGTTTTCTTAAACAGGAAATAGTAAGAAAATTATTAAACTACCTTATACTAAATTGGAACTAAATATCCCAAAAATTCATAAAGTGCAGAGACTGGGGGATTAGCTCAAATGGTAGAGCGCGCGCTTCGCATGCGCGAGGTAGCGGGATCAATGCCCGCATTCTCCATCGCATTTTATTTCAAAAAATCCCAATTTTTTTTATTTGCATTATCTGTTATAATTTTTTGAGGAATTTCTATTGTAAAAATACATAACATTAATATTTTAACATTTTAAAGTTCGTTATTTAGATAAATTAACAACGTTAAACTATCTTATACTAAATTGGTAATACAAATGCAGATGAATGTTTCAATATGATAAAAATTGGGGGAATAGCTCATATCGTAGAGCGCGCGCTTTGCATGTACCAGGTAGCGGGATCAATGCCCGCATCCTCAATCTCATTTGTTTTTATAAAACTCACAAGAGTTTTGTTTAATATTTTCAGTGTTTGGTACATTATTTAATATTAGCTTTCTACTAAATCAAAAACAGGGGGTCGTATAACTTATTATTCTAGTTAACACAAACATTTCACAATTTGATATGAAAATCTATATTTTAAAAATATATATAACATTGGTGTTTGAAAATTTTACAGTTGTTTATTTAGATAAATAGGAAATAAAAAGAACTTGTATTTCTGCATTTGTAAAAAAATTAACTAAGTAATTTGGTTGTAAAATTTTACCTCATGTTGTTTTTTTAACAGGAAATAGTAAGAAAATTATTAAACTACCTTATACTAAATTGGAACTAAATATCCCAAATATTCCTAAAGTGCAGGGACTGGGGGATTAGCTCAAATGGTAGAGCGCGCGCTTAGCATGCGCGAGGTAGCGGGATCAATGCCCGCATTCTCCATCGCATTTTATTTCAAAAAATCCCAATTTTTTTTATTTGCATTATCTGTTATAATTTTTTGAGGAATTTCTATTGTAAAAATACATAACATTAATATTTTAACATTTTAAAGTTCGTTATTTAGATAAATTAACAACGTTAAACTGTCTTATACTAAATTGGTAATACAAATCCAGATGAATGTTTCAATATGGTAAAAATTGGGGGAATAGCTCATATCGTAGAGCGCGCGCTTTGCATGTACCAGGTAGCGGGATCAATGCCCGCATCCTCCATGTCATTTCATTTTATAAACTCACAAGAGTTTATTTTAATATTTTCAGTGTTTGGTACATTATTTAATATTAGCTTTCTAGTAAATCAAAAACTGGGGGTCGTATAACTTATTATTCTAGTTAACACAAACATTTCACAATTTGATATGAAAATCTATATTTTAAAAATATATATAACATTGGTGTTTGAAAATTTTAAAGTTGTTTATTTAGATAAATAGGAAATAAAAAGTACTTGTATTTCTGTATTTGTAAAAAAATTAACTAAGTAATTCGGTTGTAAAATTTTACCTCATGTTGTTTTCTTAAACAGGAAATAGTAAGAAAATTATTAAACTACCTTATACTAAATTGGAACTAAATATCCCAAATATTCCTAAAGTGTAGGGACTGGGGGATTAGCTCAAATGGTAGAGCGCGCGCTTAGCATGCGCGAGGTAGCGGGATCAGTGCCCGCATTCTCCATCGCATTTTATTTCAAAAAATCCCAATTTTTTTTATTTGCATTATCTGTTATAAATTTTTTGAGGAATTTCTATTGTAAAAATACATAACATTAATATTTTAACATTTTAAAGTTCGTTATTTAGATAAATTAACAACGTTAAACTATCTTGTACTAAAATTGGTAATACAAATCCAGATGAATGTTTCAATATGATAAAAATTGGGGGAATAGCTTATATCGTAGAGTGCGCGCTTTGCAGGTACCAGGTAGCGGGATCAATGCTCGCATCCTCAATCTCATTTCTTTTTATAAACTCACAAGAGTTTTGTTTAATATTTTCAGTGTTTGGTACATTATTTAATATTAGCTTTCTACTAAATCAAAAACTGGGGGTCGTATAACTTATTATTCTAGTTAACACAAACATTTCACAATTTGATATGAAAATCTATATTTTAAAAATATATATAACATTGGTGTTTGAAAATTTTACAGTTGTTTATTTAGATAAATAGGAAATAAAAAGAACTTGTATTTCTGCATTTGTAAAAAAAATAACTAAGTAATTCGGTTGTAAAATTTTACCTCATGTTGATTTTTTAACAGGAAATAGTAAGAAAATTATTAAACTACCTTATACTAAATTGGAACTAAATATCCCAAATATTCCTAAAGTGCAGGGACTGGGGGATTAGCTCAAATGGTAGAGCGCGCGCTTAGCATGCGCGAGGTAGCGGGATCAATGCCCGCATTCTCCATCGCATTTTATTTCTAAAAATCCCAATTTTTTTTTATTTGCATTATCTGTTATAATTTTTTGAGGAATTTCTATTGTAAAAAATACATAACATTAATATTTTAACATTTTAAAGTTCGTTATTTAGATAAATTAACAACGTTAAACTGTCTTATACTAAATTGGTAATACAAATCCAGATGAATGTTTCAATATGGTAAAAATTGGGGGAATAGCTCATATCGTAGAGCGCGCGCTTTGCATGAACCAGGTAGCGGGATCAATGCCCGCATCCTCCATGTCATTTTCTTTTTATAAACTCACAAGAGTTTATTTAATATTTTCAGTGTTTGGTACATTATTTAATATTAGCTTTCTAGTAAATCAAAAACTGGGGGTCGTATAACTTATTATTCTAGTTAACACAAACATTTCACAATTTGATATGAAAATCTATATTTTAAAAATATATATAACATTGGTGTTTGAAAATTTTAAAGTTGTTTATTTAGATAAATAGGAAATAAAAAGTACTTGTATTTCTGTATATGTAAACAAATTAACTAAGTAATTCGGTTGTAAAATTTTACCTCATGTTGTTTTCTTAAACAGGAAATAGTAAGAAAATTATTAAACTACCTTATACTAAATTGGAACTAAATATCCCAAAAATTCATAAAGTGCAGGGACTGGGGGATTAGCTCAAATGGTAGAGCGCGCGCTTCGCATGCGCGAGGTAGCGGGATCAATGCCCGCATTCTCCATCGCATTTTATTTCAAAAAATCCCAATTTTTTTTATTTGCATTATCTGTTATAATTTTTTGAGGAATTTCTATTGTAAAAATACATAACATTAATATTTTAACATTTTAAAGTTCGTTATTTAGATAAATTAACAACGTTAAACTATCTTATACTAAATTGGTAATACAACTGCAGATGAATGTTTCAATATGATAAAAATTGGGGGAATAGCTCATATCGTAGAGCGCGCGCTTTGCATGTACCAGGTAGCGGGATCAATGCCCGCATCCTCAATCTCATTTGTTTTTATAAACTCACAAGAGTTTTGTTTAATATTTTCAGTGTTTGGTACATTATTTAATATTAGCTTTCTACTAAATCAAAAACAGGGGGGTCGTATAACTTATTATTCTAGTTAACACAAACATTTCACAATTTGATATGAAAATCTATATTTTAAAAATATATATAACATTGGTGTTTGAAAATTTTACAGTTGTTTATTTAGATAAATAGGAAATAAAAAGAACTTGTATTTCTGCATTTGTAAAAAAATTAACTAAGTAATTCGGTTGTAAAATTTTACCTCATGTTGTTTTTTTAACAGGAAATAGTAAGAAAATTATTAAACTACCTTATACTAAATTGGAACTAAATATCCCAAATATTCCTAAAGTGCAGGGACTGGGGGATTAGCTCAAATGGTAGAGCGCGCGCTTAGCATGCGCGAGGTAGCGGGATCAATGCCCGCATTCTCCATCGCATTTTATTTCAAAAAATCCCAATTTTTTTTTATTTGCATTATCTGTTATAATTTTTTGAGGAATTTCTATTGTAAAAATACATAACATTAATATTTTAACATTTTAAAGTTCGTTATTTAGATAAATTAACAACGTTAAACTGTCTTATACTAAATTGGTAATACAAATCCAGATGAATGTTTCAATATGGTAAAAATTGGGGGAATAGCTCATATCGTAGAGCGCGCGCTTTGCATGTACCAGGTAGCGGGATCAATGCCCGCATCCTCCATGTCCATTTCTTTTTATAAACTCACAAGAGTTTATTTTAATATTTTCAGTGTTTGGTACATTATTTAATATTAGCTTTCTAGTAAATCAAAAACTGGGGGTCGTATAACTTATTATTCTAGTTAACACAAAACATTTCACAATTTGATATGAAAATCTATATTTTAAAAATATATATAACATTGGTGTTTGAAAATTTTAAAGTTGTTTATTTAGATAAATAGGAAATAAAAAGTACTTGTATTTCTGTATTTGTAAAAAAATTAACTAAGTAATTCGGTTGTAAAATTTTACCTCATGTTGTTTTCTTAAACAGGAAATAGTAAGAAAATTATTAAACTACCTTATACTAAATTGGAACTAAATATCCCAAATATTCCTAAAGTGTAGGGACTGGGGGATTAGCTCAAATGGTAGAGCGCGCGCTTAGCATGCGCGAGGTAGCGGGATCAATGCCCGCATTCTCCATCGCATTTTATTTCAAAAAATCCCAATTTTTTTTATTTGCATTATCTGTTATAATTTTTTGAGGAATTTTCTATTGTAAAAATACATAACATTAATATTTTAACATTTTAAAGTTCGTTATTTAGATAAATTAACAACGTTAAACTATCTTATACTAAATTGGTAATACAAATCCAGATGAATGTTTCAATATGATAAAAATTGGGGGAATAGCTCATATCGTAGAGCGCGCGCTTTGCATGTACCAGGTAGCGGGATCAATGCCCGCATCCTCACTCTCATTTGTTTTTATAAACTCACAAGAGTTTTGTTTAATATTTTCAGTGTTTGGTACATTATTTAATATTAGCTTTCTACTAAATCAAAAACAGGGGGTCGTATAACTTATTATTCTAGTTAACACAAACATTTCACAATTTGATATGAAAATCTATATTTTAAAAAAATATATAACATTGGTGTTTGAAAATTTTAAAGTTGTTTATTTAGATAAATAGGAAATAAAAAGTACTTGTATTTCTGTATTTGAAAAAAAATTAACTAAGTAATTCGGTTGTAAAATTTTACCTCATGTTGTTTTTTTAATAGGAAATAGTAAGAAAATTATTAAACTACCTTATACTAAATTGGAACTAAATATCCCAAATATTCCTCAAGTGCAGGGACTGGGGGACCAGCTCAAATGGTAGAGCGCGCGCTTAGCATGCGCGAGGTAGCTGGATCAATGCCCGCATTCTCCATCGCATTTTATTTCAAAAAATCCCAATTTTTTTTATTTGCATTATCTGTTATAATTTTTTGAGGAATTTCTATTGTAAAAATACATAACATTAATATTTTAACATTTTAAAGTTCGTTATTTAGATAAATTAACAACGTTAAACTATCTTATACTAAATTGGTAATACAAATCCAGATGAATGTTTATTCAATATGATAAAAATTAGGGGAATAGCTCATATCGTAGAGCGCGCGCTTTGCATGTACCAGGTAGCGGGATCAATGCCCGCATCCTCAATCTCATTTGATTTTATAAACTCACAAGAGTTTTGTTTAATATTTTCAGTGTTTGGTACATTATTTAATATTAGCTTTCTGCTAAATCAAAAACAGGGGGTCGTATAACTTATTATTCTAGTTAACACAAACATTTCACAATTTGATATGAAAATCTATATTTAAAAAAAATATATAACATTGGTGTTTGAAAATTTTAAAGTTGTTTATTTAGATAAATAGGAAATAAAAAGTACTTGTATTTCTGTATTTGAAAAAAAATTAACTAAGTAATTCGGTTGTAAAATTTTACCTCATGTTGTTTTCTTAAACAGGAAATAGTAAGAAAATTATTAAACTACCTTATACTAAATTGGAACTAAATATCCCAAATATTCCTAAAGTGTAGGGACTGGGGGATTAGCTCAAATGGTAGAGCGCGCGCTTAGCATGCGCGAGGTAGCGGGATCAATGCCCGCATTCTCCATCGCATTTTATTTCAAAAAATCCCAATTTTTTTTATTTGCATTATCTGTTATAATTTTTTGAGGAATTTCTATTGTAAAAATACATAACATTAATATTTTAAACATTTTAAAGTTCGTTATTTAGATAAATTAACAACGTTAAACTATCTTATACTAAATTGGTAATACAAATCCAGATGAATGTTTTCAATATGATAAAAATTGGGGGAATAGCTCATATCGTAGAGCGCGCGCTTTGCATGTACCAGGTAGCGGGATCAATGCCCGCATCCTCAATCTCATTTATTTTTATAAACTCACAAGAGTTTTGTTTAATATTTTCAGTGTTTGGTACATTATTTAATATTAGCTTTCTACTAAATCAAAAACAGGGGGTCGTATAACTTATTATTCTAGTTAACACAAACATTTCACAATTTGATATGAAAATCTATATTTTAAAAAAATATATAACATTGGTGTTTGAAAATTTTAAAGTTGTTTATTTAGATAAATAGGAAATAAAAAGTACTTGTATTTCTGTATTTGTAAAAAAATTAACTAAGTAATTCGGTTGTAAAATTTTACCTCATGTTGTTTTTTTAATAGGAAATAGTAAGAAAATTATTAAACTACCTTATACTAAATTGGAACTAAATATCCCAAACATTCCTAAAGTGCAGGGACTGGGCGATTAGCTCAAATGGTAGAGCGCGCGCTTAGCATGCGCGAGGTAGCGGGATCAATGCCCGCATTCTCCATCGCATTTTATTTCAAAAAATCCCAATTTTTTTTATTTGCATTATCTGTTATAATTTTTTGAGGAATTTCTATTGTAAAAATACATAACATTAATATTTTAACATTTTAATGTTCGTTATTTAGATAAATTAACAACGTTAAACTATCTTATACTAAATTGGTAATACAAATCCAGATGAATGTTTCAATATGATAAAAATTGGGGGAATAGCTCATATCGTAGAGCGCGCGCTTTGCATGTACCAGGTAGCGGGATCAATGCCCGCATCCTCAATCTCATTTGTTTTTATAAACTCACAAGAGTTTTGTTTAATATTTTCAGTGTTTGGTACATTATTTAATATTAGCTTTCTACTAAATCAAAAACAGGGGGTCGTATAACTTATTATTCTAGTTAACACAAACATTTCACAATTTGATATGAAAATCTATATTTTAAAAAAATATATAACATTGGTGTTTGAAAATTTTAAAGTTGTTTATTTAGATAAATAGGAAATAAAAAGTACTTGTATTTCTGTATTTGTAAAAAAATTAACTAAGTAATTCGGTTGTAAAATTTTACCTCATGTTGTTTTTTTTAACAGGAAATAGTAAGAAAATTATTAAACTACCTTATACTAAATTGGAACTAAATATCCCAAATATTCCTAAAGTGCAGGGACTGGGGGATTAGCTCAAATGGTAGAGCGCGCGCTTAGCATGCGCGAGGTAGCGGGATCAATGCCCGCATTCTCCATCGCATTTTATTTCAAAAAATCCCAATTTTTTTTATTTGCATTATCTGTTATAATTTTTTGAGGAATTTCTATTGTAAAAATACATAACATTAATATTTTAACATTTTAAAGTTCGTTATTTAGATAAATTAACAACTTTAAACTATCTTATACTAAATTGGTAATACAAATCCAGATGAATGTTTCAATATGGTAAAAATTGGGGGAATAGCTCATATCGTAGAGCGCGCGCTTTGCATATACCAGGTAGCGGGATCAATGGCCGCATCCTCCATCTCATTTGTTTTTATAATATCACAAGAGTTTCGTTTAATATTTTCAGTGTTTGGTACATTATTTAATATTAAGCTTTCTACTAAATCAAAAACTGGGGGTCGTATAACTTATTATTCTAGTTAACACAAACATTTCACAATTTGATATGAAAATCTATATTTTAAAAATATATATAACATTGGTGTTTTAAAATTTTAAAGTTGTTTATTTAGATAAATAGGAAATAAAAACTACTTGTATTTCTGTATTTGTAAAAAAATTAACTAAGTAATTCGGTTGTAAAATTTTACCTCGTGTTGTTTTCTTAAACAGGAAATAGTAAGAAAATTATTAAACTACCTTATACTAAATTGGAACTAAATATCCCAAACATTCCTAAAGTGCAGGGACTGGGGGATTATCTCAAATGGTAGAGCGCGCGCTTAGCATGCGCGAGGTAGCGGGATCAATGCCCGCATTCTCCATCGCATTTTATTTCAAAAAATCCCAATTGTTTTTATTTGCATTATCTTTTATAATTTTTTGAGGAATTCCTATTGTAAAAATACATAACATTAATATTTTAACATTTTAAAGTTCGTTATTTAGATAAATTAACATGGTTAAACTATCTTATACTAAATTGGTAATACAAATCCAGATGAATGTTTCAATATGATAAAAATTGGGGGAATAGCTCATATCGTAGAGCGCGCGCTTTGCATGTACCAGGTAGCGGGATCAATGCCCGCATCCTCCATCTCATTTGTTTTTATAAACTCACAAGAGTTTTGTTTAATATTTTCAGTGTTTGGTACATTATTTAATATTAGCTTTCTACTAAATCAAAAACAGGGGGTCGTATAACTTATTATTCTAGTTAACACAAACATTTCACAATTTGATATGAAAATCTATATTTTAAAAAAATATATAACATTGGTGTTTGAAAATTTTAAAGTTGTTTATTTAGATAAATAGGAAATAAAAAGTACTTGTATTTCTGTATTTGTAAAAAAATTAACTAAGTAATTCGGTTGTAAAATTTTACCTCATGTTGTTTTTTTAACAGGAAATAGTAAGAAAATTATTAAACTACCTTATACTAAATTGGAACTAAATATCCCAAATATTCCTAAAGTGCAGGGACTGGGGGATTAGCTCAAATGGTAGAGCGCGCGCTTAGCATGCGCGAGGTAGCGGGATCAATGCCCGCATTCTCCATCGCATTTTATTTCAAAAAATCCCAATTTTTTTTATTTGCATTATCTGTTATAATTTTTTGAGGAATTTCTATTGTAAAAATACATAACATTAATATTTTAACATTTTAAAGTTCGTTATTTAGATAAATTAACAACTTTAAACTATCTTATACTAAATTGGTAATACAAATCCAGATGAATGTTTCAATATGGTAAAAATTGGGGGAATAGCTCATATCGTAGATCGCGCGCTTTGCATATACCAGGTAGCGGGATCAATGGCCGCATCCTCCATCTCATTTGTTTTTATAATATCACAAGAGTTTCGTTTAATATTTTCAGTGTTTGGTACATTATTTAATATTAGCCTTCTACTAAATCAAAAACTGGGGGTCGTATAACTTATTATTCTAGTTAACACAAACATTTCACAATTTGATATGAAAATCTATATTTTAAAAATATATATAACATTGGTGTTTTAAAATTTTAAAGTTGTTTATTTAGATAAATAGGAAATAAAAACTACTTGTATTTCTGTATTTGTAAAAAAATTAACTAAGTAATTCGGTTGTAAAATTTTACCTCGTGTTGTTTTCTTAAACAGGAAATAGTAAGAAAATTATTAAACTACCTTATACTAAATTGGAACTAAATATCCCAAACATTCCTAAAGTGCAGGGACTGGGGGATTAGCTCAAATGGTAGAGCGCGCGCTTAGCATGCGCGAGGTAGCGGGATCAATGCCCGCATTCTCCATCGCATTTTATTTCAAAAAAATCCCAATTGTTTTTATTTGCATTATCTTTTATAATTTTTTGAGGAATTCCTATTGTAAAAATACATAACATTAATATTTTAACATTTTAAAGTTCGTTATTTAGATAAATTAACATGGTTAAACTATCTTATACTAAATTGGTAATACAAATCCAGATGAATGTTTCAATATGATAAAAATTGGGGGAATAGCTCATATCGTAGAGCGCGCGCTTTGCATGTACCAGGTAGCGGGATCAATGCCCGCATCCTCCATCTCATTTGTTTTTATAAACTCACAAGAGTTTTGTTTAATATTTTCAGTGTTTGGTACATTATTTAATATTAGCTTTCTACTAAATCAAAAACTGGGGGTCGTATAACTTATTATTCTAGTTAACACAAACATTTCACAATTTGATATGAAAATCTATATTTTAAAAATATATATAACATTGGTGTTTGAAAATTTTAAAGTTGTTTATTTAGATAAATAGGAAATAAAAACTACTTGTATTTCTGTATTTGTAAAAAAATTAACTAAGTAATTCGGTTGTAAAATTTTACCTCGTGTTGTTTTCCTAAACAGGAAATAGTAAGAAAATTATTAAACTACCTTATACTAAATTGGAACTAAATATCCCAAACATTCCTAAAGTGCAGGGACTGGGGGATTAGCTCAAATGGTAGAGCGCGCGCTTAGCATGCGCGAGGTAGCGGGATCAATGCCCGCATTCTCCATCGCATTTTATTTCAACAAATCTCAATTGTTTTTATTTGCATTATCTGTTATAATTTTTTGAGGAATTTCTATTGTAAAAATAGATAAAATTAATATTTTAACATTTTAAAGTTCGTTATTTAGATAAATTAACAACGTTAAACTATCTTATACTAAATTGGTAATACAAATCCAGATGAATGTTTATTCAATATGATAAAAATTAGGGGAATAGCTCATATCGTAGAGCGCGCGCTTTGCATGTACCAGGTAGCGGGATCAATGCCCGCGTCCTCAAGCTCATTTGATTTTATAAACTCACAAGAGTTTTGTTTAATATTTTCCGTGTTTGGTACATTATTTAATATTAGCTTTCTACTAAATCAAAAACTGGGGGTCGTATAACTTATTATTCTAGTTAACACAAACATTTCACAATTTGATATGAAAATCTATATTTTAAAAATATATATAACATTGGTGTTTGAACATTTTAAAGTTGTTTATTTAGATAAATAGGAAATAAAAACTACTTGTATTTCTGTATTTGTAAAAAAATTAACTAAGTAATTCGCTTGTAAAATTTTACCTCATGTTGTTTTTTTAACAGGAAATAGTAAGAAAATTATTAAGCTACCTTATACTAAATTGGAACTAAATATCCCAAATATTCCTAAAGTGCAGGGACTGGGGGATTAGCTCAAATGGTAGAGCGCGCGCTTAGCATGCGCGAGGTAGCGGGATCAATGCCCGCATTCTCCATCGCATTTTATTTCAAAAAATCCCAATTGTTTTTATTTGCATTATCTGTTATAATTTTTTAAGGAATTTCTATTGTAAAAATACATAACATTAATATTTTAACATTTTAAAGTTCGTTATTTGGATAAATTAACAACGTTAAACTATCTTATACTAAATTGGTAATACAAATCCAGATGAATGTTTATTCAATATGATAAAAATTAGGGGAATAGCTCATATCGTAGAGCGCGCGCTTTGCATGTACCAGGTAGCGGGATCAATGCCCGCATCCTCAATCTCATTTGATTTTATAAACTCACAAGAGTTTTGTTTAATATTTTCAGTGTTTGGTACATTATTTAATATTAGCTTTCTACTAAATCAAAAACTGGGGGTCGTATAACTTATTATTCTAGTTAACACAAACATTTCACAATTTGATATGAAAATCTATATTTTAAATATATATATAACATTGGTGTTTGAAAATTTTAAAGTTGTTTATTTAGATAAATAGGAAATAAAAAGTACTTGTATTTCTGTATTTGTAAAAAAATTAACTAAGTAATTCGGTTGTAAAATTTTACCTCATGTTGTTTTTTTAAACAGGAAATAGTAATAAAATTATTAAACTACCTTATACTAAATTGGAACTAAATATCCCAAATATTCCTAAAGTGCAGGGACTGGGGGATTAGCTCAAATGGTTGAGCGCGCGCTTAGCATGCGCGAGGTAGCAGGATCAATGCCCGCATTCTCCATCGCATTTTATTTCGACAAATCTCAATTGTTTTTATTTGCATTATCTGTTATAATTTTTTGAGGAATTTCTATTGTAAAAATACATAAAATTAATATTTTAACATTTTAAAGTTCGTTATTTAGATAAATTAACAACGTTAAACTATCTTATACTAAATTGGTAATACAAATCCAGATGAATGTTTATTCAATATGATAAAAATTGGGGGAATAGCTCATATCGTAGAGGGCGCGCTTTGCATGTACCAGGTAGCGGGATCAATGCCCGCATCCTCCATCTCATTTGTTTTTATAAACTCACAAGAGTTTTGTTTAATATTTTCAGTGTTTGGTACATTATTTAATACTAGCTTTCTACTAAATCGAAAACTGGGGGTCGTATAACTTATTATTCTAGTCAACACAAACATTTCACAATTTGATATGAAAATCTATATTTTAAAAATATATATAACATTGGTGTTTGGAAATTTTAAAGTTGTTTATTTAGATAAATAGGATGAAATGTGAAATGTATAACAATGATTCAGAGTCGGACGCATGTGAAGGACAGGATACATCGGAGAATGAATTCGAAACGCCGCGAAAATATGGCGGGTATGGTCGCACCTCAAACAGAAGATCAAGAGACGATTCCACAAGTGATGACGAACATTAATTGTAATACACCTATGAAATATGTCGCAATGCGCCGTCATCAGTATTCTAAAACAGAAAGATATGCCTTGTCTTCCACAAAGCTACTTGCAACTCATCATATTCCAGTTGCTGCCCCTTCAACTGATTGTTACCTAGTAGCCGTGCTATGTGACAACATATTAGCTAAGTGTGTAATTGTTGAAGCTCATGAGGCCTTTGTTTATGCATATTATACACCAGTTATTGATGTCAATTGTACATAAGAAACTTTACTTTTAAGTAAAGTTAATTAAAACTATTGCAATTATTATTACCAATTATTTGATTTTTTACTTTTTAAAATCTTACCACGATCTTGTCAGTACGTATCATGGCAAGATTGTGGAAAGGTCATATAGTATATGTTACAAACTCCTGACTAACTTTGGCAGATCATAATATAGAGATCTTGGCAAGAAATATACATAAAATCTATGCAAGATCTTGGCAAGATTTTTATTAAACTTATATATAAAAATCTTGGCAAGATCGTAGCAAGATCTTGCCTACATCTTGGCAAGATCATGGCAAGAAATCATTTTTTTGATCTTGGCAAGATCTTGGTAAAATCTTGGCAAGATCTTTGCAAGATCATGGCAAGAAAATCATTTTTTGGATCTTGGCAAGATCTTGCCAAGATCCACGTCTTGCCAAGATGTTGAACCTGGGTCCACCAAGGGTGCACGGCAGAATGATATTTGTGGATTCTTACCTGTTTATTTTGGGGGTTTTCCCTTCTTGAAATAAAGTTACTTGCTTATTGTTTGTAGTATCCTCTTGATTTATATTTTGTGAGTGAATTTATACAGTGATAAATCGCTAAATCGTGTTCACTGATCGATTGTCTGTCTGCCATTTTGAAATTATCGTTACTTACCGCTGTCTATGGATAAGGCGGGCCCAAACGTCTGTCGTTAGATCTCGACGTAAGATCTGTCGAGCAGATCTCGACTAAAGTGCGAGGCCCTAACGAGGCGCGTAAGTTGAGAAAAAATAAGAGGGGAATGAAACACAATGAAACTGTCGGGAATTTTATCGTCTGATGCTCGTAGTACGTTGCTAGGAACATAGCTGTTGCTAGGAACATCGGTTAACGAATTAATTCAAGCAGGTAAACAATTACGAGGGAAAATTTAAATACCGGTATGTAGATTCTTTGGGGCTGAACAGGATTTTCACAACCAACTGTAAGTAAACTCAAATTGAATATAATTTAACGGTCTCTTGAGTTTTGAATAATTTTAAGACAAGATTTTGCGGTCGCACGTCAATGGTCATAAGTTCTTTCGTTTCACTATCAGATTGAGCTTTAAATTCTGTTACTAAAAGTGTTTTGTTGGTCGAGGAAGCTTAATGCTTTTGTTTCCGAATGTGAATAACAACATAAAGTTTTCTTAAATCGTGCTACCTTCGGACGAAGGCTTCTCAGCGCATTTCCATCCTGCGAGAAGAAGAGAAGGTCTCATGGCACGAACGACAAGTATGAATATCCTTTAATCCTTTATTAAAACAACATTTAAGCTTATTCTTTTTAAATGTCTTTTTTTTTTAAGTTAAAACCGTTGTTAATATATTTGCTGACAAAGACGACCGTTATCGTAGCCATGGGAACTGCTACAAGCATGAGGAGAAAACAATCTTGAAATACTGCCTCGTGATTGGCTAATAGTCAACTGTTTCACTCCCCTCTCGTTTCCTTCTTTCTGCCTTATCCCTCCGGGATCTGCTCGGCAGTTTACGACGGCGTTTGCGCCCGCCTTATCCATACACAGCGGTAAGTAACGATCATTTCAAAATGGCAGACTGTTGACAGAGAATCGATCAGTGAACACGATTTATCACTGTATAGATTCACTCACAAAATATAAATTAAGAGGATACTACACACAATAAGCAAGTAACTTTATTTCAAGAAGGGAAAAAACCCAAAATAAACAGGTAAGAATCCACAAATATCATTCTGCCGTGCTCCCTTGCATCCACCGTCACGGCCTCCCTTGCACATACATTTCGCCTTTAAAATACTACCTCTATTTTCTCCTTTCCCCTCGATAATGAACCAGAGGTCGTAACATTCCTTTCCGTCGTCGGTCTTTGTTTTCATGGCCGGTTGTACTTTTCTCAAATAAACATGAAGTCGCGCGTTAGCGAAACTTTTGGTCAACAAAGATTCGACGTAGCCACCTTCAAATAACTTGTAGTCGTCAAAAGACATGTAAGCGGCAAGACCTTGTTTGTCGTAAGCTGTGGAATGGTAGATTAAATAATTGAATATGTCGTAAAGACCAAACGGCGGCGAGTCAATAAAATTATTCACGAAGTTATTCACTTTGAATGGATCGCTAATTTGCATCTCGTGAATAAATAATTGCTCTTCGTGTTCTCCACCTGATCTGCTACCGGGCATGTTTATATGGATACAAGGCAGTTCCATCTTTTCAACCGCAGAAGCAATTTCTACCAAGGCAGGTTTAAGATAACCATTCACACTAACACCACGTTCAACCAAAAAGTTCTTTATTCGTGTTACTGTCATGTGGTTGAAATTACTAGATTTACAATTGCTGGCCATTATTCATCAGTAAACTAATCAAAATCGCTAATAAAAACTATGTCTTTACACTTGTAGTACAAACATACTGGCTTGTTCGAACATTGAGAGCTTGTACGAACTTTGGCGCTTTATTTACATTTAGGATCACGTGACACTACACGTGGAATTCATCGCCCAAAAGGTGAATTAAAACAACTCGTATTTCCGTACTGGTAAAAAATTAACAAAGTAATTCGGTTGTAAAATTTTACCTCACGTTGTTTTTTTAACAAGAAATAGTAAGAAAATTACTAAACTACCTTATACTAAATTGGAACTAAATATCCCAAATATTTCTAAAGTGCGGGAACTGGGGGATTAGCTTAAATGTTAGAGCGCGCTTTTAGCATGCGCGAGGTAGCGGGATCAATGCCCGCATTTTATTTTAAAACTCACAAATTTTTTTTTATTTCCATTATCTGTTATAATTTTTTGAGGAATTTCTATTCTAAAAATACATAACATTAATATTTTAACATTTTAAAGTTCTTTATTTAGATAAATTAGCAATGTTATACTATCTTATACTAAATTGGTAATACAAATCCAGATGAATGTTTCAATATGGTAAAAACTGGGGGATTAGCTCATATGGTAGAGCGCGCGCTTTGCATGCGCGAGGTAGCGGGATCAATGCCCGCATCCTCCATCTCATCATTTTTAATAAACTCACAAGAGTTTTGTTTTCTATTTTCAGTATTTGGTACTATTTTTTAAAATTAGCTTTTTACTAAATGAAAAACTGCTGGCCGTATAACTTATTATTCCAATTAACACAAAAATTTCACCATTTGATATTAAAATCTATTTTCTAAAAATATATATAACATTGATGTTTCAAAATTTTAAAGTTGTTTATTTAGATAAATAGGAAATAAAAACAACTTGTATTTCCGCATTTGTAAAAAAATTAACAAAGTAATTCGGTTCTAAAATTTTACCTCATGTTGTTTTTTTAAACAAGAAATAGTAAGAAAATTATTAACTACCTTATTCTAAATTGGAACTAAATATCCCAAATATTTCTAAAGTGCAGGAACTGGGGGATTAGCCCAAATGGTAGAGCGCGCGCTTAGCATGCGCGAGGTATAGCGGGATCAATGCTCGCATCCTCCATCGTATTTTATTTCAAAAACTCACAATATTTTTTTTTTATTATCTGTTATAATTATTTTGAGGCATTTCTATTCTAAAAATACATAACCTTAATATTTTAACATTTTAAAGTTCTTCATTTAGATAAATTAAAAATGTTAAACTATCTTATAATAAATTGTTAATACAAATCCAGATGAATGTTTCAATATGATAAGAATTGGGGGATTAGCTCATATGGTAGAGAGCGCGCTTTGCATGCGCGAGGTAGCGGGATCAATGCCCGCATCCTCCATCTCATTTTTTTTATAAACTCACAAGAGTTTTGTTTTCTATTTTCAGTGTTTGGTACTATTTTTTTGAAATTTGCTTTTTACTAAATCAAAAATTGGTCGTCGTATAACTTATTATTGCAATTAACACAAACATTTCACCATTTGATATGAAAAGCTATATTCTAAATATATATATAACACTGATGTTTCAAAATTTTAAAGTTGTTTATTTAGATAAATAGGAAATAAAAACAACTTGTATTTCTGTATTTGTAAAAAAATTAACTAAGTAATTCTGTTGTAAAATTTTACCTCATGTTGTCTTTTTAACAAGAAATAGTAAGAAAATTATTAAACTACCTTATATTAAATTGGAACTAAATATCCCAAATATTTCAAAAGTGCAGGAACTGGGGGATTAATTAGCTCAAATTGGTAGAGCGCGCGCTTCGCATGCGCGAGAGTAGTAATACCCCCAGGCTCCTTTGAGACTTCTTAAGGCTAATCTCATTAGTATACATTTTATATAGCGGCGCGTTACGTCATTAGCGCCTAACCCTAGTGTTCCAGAACCCCCTGGTTTTCACTACGTCATAATCGACTTATTATTTATGCTTCTCCCCAAACTGATACTCAACCCCCCTGGTTTTCACTACGTCTTATCCGATAGATAGCTCTCCGACTAGTTTCCGAAGTTACGTCATAATCAAAAGGCACTCGCCTTATATCCTTATAAGTAATAGTAATTACCTTTTCATTTAATGTAACCTTTACCCTACTGTCAGTCAACACTTGTGGGAGACGTAGACGTACAGAGCATGCGTACAGTAAACTTTAACAAAATAGACGTTCTTTCCAAGGAGAGACAGAAATTGATAGAGACACTTTATATATTTTTATCTGAAACCTTGTTTGGAGGAATATTGGGAGTTTTGAGCGGCCTAAATGTCTGAATTGGTAGAGATGAGGTATAGACTTGAATTAATAGCATTCATGAATATCATGTTAAGTGTGATAAGCTAAACGGCCAAACAGTTCTTTCCCCGTTTGCTTGGAGACATGTGCCGAATTGTTGCTTATTTGGCTTTAGTTTATAGAGTAAACGATGCCTTGAATGAAGAAACCGTTCGGCAAGCTGTTCGAAAGACATTGAAACACTTTCTTCAAAGGGGTTTGCCAGAATATAAACTGTCAGGGGTTAAATGGATGACTCGGCTATTTTATTAACGTCGTCAAGCATCTTGTTAATGTTGCTAAGGCTGATATTTCCATATTTATCCACAGTGCACGCGCAGGAGACAAAAGAAAACACATTTAGGGGTCATTAAGAGGATTAAGCGCTTGGGCAAGTCTAGTCGAGAGGGTCATTAATAGTGTTACCGTAGCGAAACCGCGTTGGCGGCTCTGAGCGGCTCCGAGCACTCGGCTCTTGGCTCCGAGCGACTCCGAGCCCCCGCCCCCTTGCTCTGAGCGACTCCAAGCCCTCGGCTCCTGGCTCCGAGCGACTCCAAGCCCTCGGCTGCTGGCTCCGGGCCGTCGCCTCTTGGCTCCGAGCCCTCCGTTTTGGGCTTCGAGCAGGTCCGAGCCCCATAGTCCAAAGTCCTAAGACTATAGTCCTAAATCCTAAGACTATGGTCCTAAGTCCTGACTATATAGTCCTTTGTCCTAAGACTATATAGTCCTTATAGTCCTAGGACTATAGACCTAAGTCCTAAGACTATATTATCCTAGGTCCTAAGACTATAGTCCTAAGTCCTAAGACTATATAGTCCTAAGTCCTAAGCAAATAGTCCAAATCCTAAGTCCTAAGACTATATAGTCCTAAGTCCTTAGACTATATAGTCCTAAGTCCAAAGAATATAGTCCTATGTCCTGAAACTATAGTCCTAAGTCCTAAGACTATAGTCCTAAGTCCTAAGACTATAGTCCTAAGTCCTAAGACTATATAGTCCTAAGTCTTAAGTCCTTATAGTCCTAAGACAATAGTCCTAAGTCCTGACTATATAGTCCTTTGTCCTAAGACTATATAGTCCTTATAGTCCTAGGACTATAGACCTAAGTCCTAAGACTATATTATCCTAAGTCTTAAGACTATAGTCCTAAGTCCTAAGACTATAGTCCTAAGTCCTAAGACTATAGTCCTTATAGTCTTAAGATTATAGTCCTAAGTCCTAAGACTATATAGTCCTAAGTCCTAAGCAAATAGTCCAAATCCTAAGTCCTAAGACTATATAGTCCTAAGTCCTTAGACTATATAGTCCTAAGTCCAAAGAATATAGTCCTATGTCCTGAGACTATAGTCCTAAGTCCTAAGACTATAGTCCTAAGTCCTAAGACTATAGTCCTAAGTCCTAAGACTATATAGTCCTAAGTCTTAAGACTATATAGTCCTTATAGTCCTAAGACTATAGTCCTAAGTCCTGACTATATAGTCCTTTGTCCTAAGATTATATAGTCCTTATAGTCCTAGGACTACAGACCTAAGTCCTAAGACTATATTATCCTAAGTCTTAAGACTATATAGTCCTAAGTCCTAAGACTATATAGTCCTAAGTCCTAAGACTATAGTCCTAAGTCCTAAGACTATATAGTCCGAAGTCCTAAGACTATATAGTCCTAAGTCCTTAGACTACATAGTCCTAAGTCCTAAGACTATAGTCCTAAGTCCTTAGACTATATAGTCCTAAGTCCTAAGTCCTAAGACTATAGTCCTTATAGTCTTAAGACTATAGTCCTAAGTCCTAAGACTATAGTCCAAAGTCCAAAGCCCTAAGACTATAGAGTCGTAAGTCCTTAGACTATATAGTCCTAAGTCCCAAGACTATATTTAACAATTAGTCACCGAAATCGAGGTGATTATCGTTGAATATTTACCGAGCCGCGAAGCGGCGAGGCAAATATAAACGATAATCAATGAGACTGAGGTGACTAATTGTTTTAGTAAAATTTCAGGCCGGAGAAGAATAACTAAGAAATTCAAAACAGACGTCTTTAACTGTCATAGAGTAGTTTTATCATGTAAATTGAACCCTGCGAAGTTTTCTTCGCACCTTGACAGCTGACCAAGCCTTCAATTCCACATAGTTCCAACTTAGAGCTTTTCTGTGTTTACAGTGTCTATCTGTTAAGTTTTTTTGACGATTTGTTTTGTTTAAAAGAATAGTCGCTGCAGTCGCATTTTGAAAAGTAATTACATCATTGATTAGACACCATCCGTCAAAATGATGATTCCGACAATTTCCGACTACAATTTCTAGTATAGTTACCTCGCGCGAGGTAACTATCGCGAAATAGGCGGTTCAGCTCGACCAATCAGAAGACGAGAAATTCAATAGTTAGTTCTGAAATTTTACTAAAGTCCTTATAGTCCTAAGACTATAGTCCTAAGTCCTAAGACTATATAGTCCTAAGTCCTAAGACTATATAGTCCTAAGTCCTAAGACTATAGTCCTAAGTCCTAAGACTATATAGTCCTAAGTCATAAGACTATAGTCCTAAGTCCTAAGTCCTTAGACTATATAGTCCTAAGTCCTAAGACTATAGTCCTAAGTCCTTAGACTATATAGTCCTAAGTCTTAGGACTATAAGGACTATAGTCTTAGGACTTAGGACTGTAGTCTTAGGACTTACGACTATAGTCTTATAGGATTTAGGACTATAGCCTTACGACTTAGGACTATAGTCTTAGGACTATAAGGACTATAGTGTTAGGATTTAGGACTATAGTCTTAGGACTTACGACTATAGTCTTATGACTATAAGGACTATATACTCTAAGGACTTAGGACTATAGTCTTAGGAGTTAGGACTATAGTGTTGGGACTATATGCACTATAGTCTCAGGACTAAGGACTATAGTCTTAGGACTATAAGGACTATAGTCGTAGGATTTAGGACTATAGTCCTAGCACTTAGGACTATAGTCTTAGGACTTAGGACTATATAGTCTAGGGACTTAGCACTATATAGTCTTAGGACTTAGGACTTAGGACTATATAGTCTTAGGACTTAGGACTATTGTCTTAATTAGGACATAGGACTATATAGTCTTAGGACTTAGGACTATAGTTATAGGAGTTAAGACTATGGGGCTCGGAACTGCTCGGTGCCCAGAGCGGAGGGCTCGGAGCCAAGAGGCGACGGCTCGGAGCCAAGAGGGGACGGCTCGGAGCCAGGAGCCGAGAGCTCGGAGTCGCTCGAAGCCAGGGGCCGAGGGCTCGGAGTCGCCCGGAGCCAAGAGCCGAGGGCTCGGAGCCGCTCAGAGCCGGCAACGCGGTTTCTCTATGGTAACACTGTTAATGACCCTCTGCACTGGACTTGCTCAAGCGCTTAATCCTCTTAATGACCCCTAAATGGGTTTCTCTTTTGTCTCCTGCACGTGCACTGACGATAAATATGCAAATATCAGCCTTAGCAACATTAACAAGATGCTTGACGACGTTAATAAAATAGCCGAGTCATCCATTTAAACCCTGACAGTTTATATTCGGGTAAAAACCCCTCTGAAGAAAGTGTTTCGATGTCTTTCGAACAGCTTGCCGAACGGTTTTTTCATTCAAGGCATTGTTTACTCTATAAACAAACGCTATATTACTACTCGCGAGGTAGCGGGATCAATGCCCGCATTGTATTCCCCATCGCATTTTATTTCAAAAACACCCTTTTTTTTTATTTGCATTATCTGTTATATTTTTTTTGAGGAAATTCTATTCAAAAAATACATAACATTAATATTTAAACATTTTAAAGTTCTTTATTTAAATAAATTAACAATGTTAAACTATCTTATACTAAATTGGTAATAAAAATCCAGATGAATGTTTCAATACGGTAAAAACTGGGGATTAGCTTATATGGTAGAGCGCGCTCTATGAATGCGCGAGGTACGGGATCAATGCCCGCATCCTCCATCTCATTATTTTTAATAAACTCACAAGTTTTGTTTTCTATTTTCAGTGTTTGGTACTATTTTATTGAAATTAGCTTTTTACTAAATCAAAAACTGCTGGTCGTATAAATTATTATTCCAATTAACCCAAAATTTCACCATTTGATATTAAAATCTATTTTCTAAAAATATATATACCATTGATGTTTCAAAATTTTAAAGTTGTTTATTTAGATAAATAGAAAATAAAAACAAGTTGTATTTCCGTGTTTGTAAAAAAATTAACTAAGTAATTCGGTTGTAAAATTTTACCTCATGTAGTTTTTTTAACAGGAAATAGTAAGAAAATTATTAAACTAGGCTACTTTACACTAAATTGGAACTAAATATCCCAAATATTGTTGCAGTGCAGAAATTGGGGGATTAGCTCAATTGGCAGAGCGCGCGCTTAGCATGCGCGAGGTCGCGGGATCGATGCCCGCCTTCTCGATCGCTTTTTATTTCAAAAACTCACAATTATTTTTTTATTGCCATTATCTTTTATAATTTTTTTGAGGAATTTATACTCTAAAAATACATAACATTAATATTTTAACATTTTAAAGTTCTTTATTTAGATAAATTAAAAAATGTTAAACTATCTTATAATAAATTGTTAATACAAATCCAGATGAATGTTTCAATATGGTAAAAACTGGGAGATTATCTCATATGGTAGAGCGCGCGCTTTGCATGCGCGAGGTAGCGGGATCATTGCCCGCAAGTAGTGTATAAATGCCGATCCTGGGACAATTTTTAAAACCATCTCCACCCCCCCATTTTCCAAAATATTTTAACCCCCCTGACTTTTTTTCCCAAGATGGCGATGACGATCCTGGGACATTTTTAAAATTTTTTGGATTTCAAATTTTCCAAAATGGTGGCTGAAGTTTTCAAAATTTTTTGGATTTCAAATTTTCCAAAATGGCGGCTGAAGTTTTTAAAATTTTTTATCCCCTGGTTTTTTAAATTTTCCAAAATGGTGGTTGAAGTTTTTAAAATTTTTTTGTTCCCCCTGGTTTTTCAAATTTTCCAAAATGGCGGCTGAAGTTTTTTTTTGGAGGGGGGTTTTCGAATTTTTTTGAAGTTTTTTGGGATGGGGGTTTTCGAAATTTTTTTGGTAATTCCTAGTTTTTGAAATTAGGAATTAGGAATTGTTTTGGTTAGGTTTTAAATTTGGAAAAAATAAAAATGGTAAGAACAAAAGTAGATAAAGTTATTTTACACTTTTCCGAGAACAAGGACCACTATGCCTGTGGGAATGTCAGTTTAAAGCATACAACAAAACAGCACTAAGGTTGCATTTGAAGGCGGTTCATAAAACAACACAAAAAATAAAATTAGTTGAAATGTGTCAGGAATGTTTCAAAAACTTTGATACTGCAAAAGAACTACAGGCTCATTGTAAAACCCATATAAAAAGAATAAAAAAAAAAAAAATATTGAAACCTTAACAAAAATTATAAGATCCTAATGTAAGGATTCAGAGTTCATTAAAAAATTATAAGATCCTAATGTAAGGATTCAGAGTTCATTAAAAAATCTTATTTCCTTTGTTAGGAAATAATATTTCTAAGACGAAACACTTTAAACCCTAAATAAATAATGAGTTATTATTATGGATATGGCAGACAGAGGAGATCATTTGAAGATTTTGACATGGAAAAGAAAATTAGAGAAATTGAACGAAAGTTAAAGAACCTTTCCATAACATCCGATGAAAATTACAAAACTGTTTTTGATATTAACTTGACAACTGCTGTCAAAACCTTTGAAATCGCTAACGGAGAAAGAAGAATAACCCAAGCACGGAGTGGAAACTCTGTTTTATGGCAAGATGATAAATCCGTTGCCCCTACATTTGGCTCGGATCCCATTGGTCCAGGCACAGATTACATTGAAAACACAGGAGGAAACTATATGTGTTTTTGCAACACTGAAATGCAGTTTAACGATGTTTCTGTTTTTGTTGTTTGTGCGGTAGTAGATACATCTGTTCCCGACGATTGGTGTTATCTTATTGGGAATGATAATGGTAATTATGATAAATATCTTAGCTTTAAATCCTACTCTTACTCCAAATTAATAGTTGGTGGTTTAATGCAAAGCACTAAAAAAACCATAGATATTGTTGGCCCCCATAGCATTCTTAGCAAACACTTAATTTCCTGCCATTGGCTGGGGACTGGATCCTGTGTGTATTTAAATAGCAAAAAGTTGGCAGGATCAGAATTCATATCTGACCTTGCAGATATAGGTAGTCCATTTGGATCTGTTTTTTTAAACAAAAGATTGAGTGGATCCCCCTCAAATAGTACCCAGCTAAAAGGAAAAATATATGGGATTAAAATTGTTCATGGACCATTATTGCCAGCCGAGATTGTAAAAATTAATAAGGATATGATGAAGGAATATGGAAACTTCATATAAATAATGAAGAAATTATATAGATAAACATGAGTTATTACTATGGATATGATGACCCAGATTATTCTTATGGAGGTGGAGGAACAGATGGAGAACAAGGAGAACAAGGACCCCAAGGAGATACAGGGGTCAAAGGCGACAAAGGCGATCGAGGGTTAACAGGTGCAACAGGACCCCAAGGACCAAAAGGGTCTAAGGGCGACAAAGGCGACAAAGGTTTGACAGGGTCTCAAGGAGTCCAAGGAACCACTGGTTCTGCAGGTGCAACAGGTTCGCAAGGGTCTCAAGGAATTCAGGGCTCTTCAGGTGCAAAAGGAGACAAAGGAGACAAAGGCGACCAAGGTTTGCAAGGGTCTAAAGGAGACCAAGGTAACACAGGACCACAAGGTTCCCAAGGGTCTTCAGGTGCAAAAGGAGACAAAGGAGACAAAGGAGACAGAGGTTTAACAGGTTCAACAGGTACAGCAGCTCAAAAAGGCGACAAAGGAGACCAAGGTAACACAGGACCCACAGGACCAAAAGGAGCCAAAGGCGACAGGGGTTTGCAAGGAACCAAAGGAGACAAAGGGGATACTGGTATTAGAGGACCACAAGGAAACAAAGGCGACAGAGGTAACTCCGGATTAGCAGGTGCAACAGGACCCCAAGGAACCAAAGGAGATAAAGGCGATCATGGAACCACAGGTGCAAAGGGTTCCAAAGGAGACAAAGGCGACAAAGGAGACAAAGGAACAGCAGGAACAGCAGCACAAAAAGGTGACAAAGGAGATCCTGGCGATGATGGTGCAAAAGGAAACAAAGGAAACACTGGGGCAACAGGTCCACAAGGTCCACAAGGAGCCCAAGGTCCACAAGGATCCCAAGGTTCGCAAGGGTCAAAAGGAACCACTGGCAACACAGGATCGCAAGGACCCCAAGGACCCCAAGGAACAAAAGGGGACAAAGGAGATCAAGGATCCAAAGGCGACCAAGGAGACCAAGGAATTCGAGGACTACCAGGAGGGAAAGGATCAACTGGACTAAGAGGTCTCAGAGGTCTAAGAGGAGTTACAGGAATTACAGGACCAGCTGGAACCTTTTCGCAGTTAATAAAATACAAAAAGGATAGCGGAAAAACAAACCACAAAGCAGGTAGTTGGGATAACACCAATAACATTAGCACTTTGGTGTCATTTACATCAACCCATGATACTGGAAAATATTTAGTATCATATTGGTTTACACTACAACCAGATGGACATAAAATAGATCAACAAAGTAGAAAATCTTCATGGTGGGATGGTAGTACTTACAATGCATATTTTGACCTTAAAACAAACCTTTACCATGGAAATATTACAGACAGATCAAACGAACTTTCAGGTTTGGAAACTATAACCATGGGAAGAACATATAACGAAACACATTCCCACCATATATTTTGTCAAGGTGTTGCAACCATAAAAAAGGGGACTCAAATATCTTTACATTCTTATTCTGGTTCGGTTGGTGATGACTATACCTACTTGTTTTTTAATGTGTGGGATGTTGAAGTTAACCTGCTTAAAATTAATTGAAAAAGAAAAAAAGAAAAAAAACATATAATAAAAGAAAGAATGTCTAAGTTTAAAACAAACACATTATCGTCTTTGTTGTATGAAAGTTATAGCAAAGAAAACATTACACATATGGATATTTTCAACAAAAGATCATATTCTGTAAAAAATGAAGAGAATCTTTTAAATAAATATGCAAGTGCCTATACATATTTGTCAGGTGTTGGAAATTTCAACAGATACCTTTTGGAAAGAACAACAGAAATTGGACCTGTTATTGTTGACATAGATCTTAGTAAAAATATCCGTAAACCCAAACCACTGTACACAGAAAATAAAGTCTTAAAATTGGCAAGACTATTTCAAAAAATATTGAAAAAACTTCTTGTTGACAAAACAAACTTGGACTGTTTTGTTTTGGAAAAACCAGGATATTTCAAAGATGAAAAAACTTATAAAAATGGTTTTCATTTACATTTTCCTTATGTTTGGTGAACACAAAGGGAAAGACAATACATAAACAAACTTGTGCAAGAAAAAACAACCTTCCAACTTGACAATGCTATCATTGCAGGTAACTGGTTTTTGTATGGTTCCAAAAAGAGTCCAGAGTCAGATCCATATCTTTTAAGTTACATCATTGAAGAAAAAAGGAACCATGTGGCGAGTCAACATTCTGATCATGAATTAATATTTTTACTTTCTGTTAGACAGAAGGAATATATTTCTGTTAGCAAACTGTCTTTTTTACCAGAAATTGAACAAAAAGAAAGAAGTGTAACTACTATTGACTTTGACGACCACATACAAAAAAGTGAGGAGGTTTTAAAGAATTACATTGACCAGATACCAAAAGATATTGCTGAGGACTACACATCATGGAGGGCCGTTGGGTTTGCACTGTACAACGAAACTCATGGAGAAGAATATGGAAAAAACCTTTGGCACATATTTTCGCAAAAATGTCCTGACAAATATGACGAAGATGCTTGCGAAACATTTTGGGAAAACCCTGTTGAAACAAATTTTTCAATGGGTACAATAATACATTATGCAAGTTTGATTCCTGATGAGAAAAGGAAAAAACATAAGAGGGTTATAAAACTGTATTTATGAAGTGGTAAACAAACCCCAACTAGCTGTTTGAACAAATCTCAACTAGTTATCCAGCTAGTTACCAAACAAATATAACTAGTTGCTTAAACAAACTATAACAAATTAATAAATGGAACAAGAACAAAAACCAGAACAAATAGAACAAAAACCAGAACAAACTATTACAAAAACACCTCCACCTGTTCGTACCAAAAACCCCAAAAGAGTTGCACAAGGGAAAAAACTGGCTGCAATAAGTAAGGAGGCAAAATTAAGAAAAAAAGCTAAAATAGAACAAAACAAACAAACAGAAGAAAATGAAAACCAACCAACAACAACATCTTTGGTAGCGACATCTGGTGCTATAATTGGAACTTGTTGTACTATTCTATTAACTTATATTGCTTACACCAAATGGAAAGAGGAACCAAAAGAAAGTAAGGAAAAAATTTCCAAGGCTAAAACAGTTTACAAAGATCTTTCGCAATATGATCTTTAAATAAAAATGGGGGGAAAAAACTCAAAAGGTAAAAACTTGAAACATAAGGTTATTTTCATTCAAATCCAAAAAGAACAAAAAGAAGGACTACTTTCCCCCTTTCCATTGTCAATACGAATTCCACCCCCAAGAACAAAAAGGGACCACAGAAATTTTAAAAAACATTTTAGGGCATTTGATATTTAGAAAGAAATTCCTATTCAAAACAGAATAGGAATTTTGATAAAAGATGATTGTTACCTCTTATGCAACAGAATGTGTTTTTAGAAGCCAAACCTGGTTAAACATTGGAAAACTTATACACCTTATTTCAGAAGGAGACCATGGAGGATACAAACTTTGGTTGTTGTACAGTAAATATGATCTAAACTATGATGAAAACCATTGTTACCATATTTGGGCAATGTTTGATGATAATTAAACAAATTTTTTTTCTATTATTATAATAAATGAATACAGAGAGAGAAGTTGAATTAGTACCCGGTTATAATAGATTACACAGAAGTTCAATAACTGGAGAACGAGCTCGAAATGTAATTACTTTCAATCCTAATTCTGCCAATGAAGGAGAAGTAATTTACATCCACATTCCAAAACTTAAACCTGGAACAACCTTAGTTCCTGACAAGATGTTTCTTTTGTTTGACTTCAAAAACAAGAATACCAAATCTTGGTTTAACAACAATCTTGCAAAACAACTACAAGAACGTTTGGAAGTCAGATTTGCAGGCGAGAAGGTTTACGACAACACAGGAGAAAGTCTTCTTGGAACATATAAGGACTTATGGATGGACAAACATGAGAGAGCCAACATGATTGAGGATGGTGTCGCAACAGAAAACCAGAGAAAACTTATCTCAAAATCTGATGATGCCAATGCAGACTCATATGCAGCTGTATATGGAACAAAACAGAGGATCAAGTTGGACAAGATTTTAAAGGATCATGGATTATATGCACCCCACAGCATGGCGAATGACTTGCAGTATATCATTACATTGCCAAAAGCTACTTCTATCATGAAAGCTCAAAGCAGACAATCTGTGGCTGGTTATTCTTTGGAGAATATCGAACTAGAGTATGAAACCATTACCAACTTTGCCCTAGTACAGGAGATAGAATCTTCATACCAAATGGGTCGAGCCCTCTCATTCGAACATGTAACCTTAATGAAAACCACACCATGGACTGCAGCTTCAACATTAATTAACGAAACCATTAATCTGCCAAGAAAGAGCATGAAGGCGGTTGTAATGTTATTTACAAAAGCAACCAGAGGGGGATCAGAAGAGTTTGTATATCCAAATATTGAAAGGGTAAAGATTACCATTGAAGGGGTCCCGAACAGCATTTACTCCCAAGGCATTCCAAAACGAAGGTTGTTTGAAGAGGCTGAGCGACTTTTCAGACAAACAAATTATCCAACAATCCAAGCTGAGGAGTTCTTTACGGATGACCAGTTTGCACTTGTTGTGGATCTTCGGTCAATTAATGATAATGCTGTCTATGGAGATGGTACAAAACTTTTAACCACCCAATCTGGAATCATGTTAGAAATCAAGAAAAAGGCAACAACAACAGATCTCAGATGCCATGTTTTCATTCTTTCAGATGGCTTATTGAAAGTCCAAGGAGGAGCATTCCAGAGTGTTAACTATTAAGATTAAGAACCATCCTAAGAATTCCAAGAAATAAATGGAAAACGAAGACCCAAAACCATTTAATATGATCATTGTTGGAATGACCAGTTGTGGAAAGACCCATTATTTGTTGAAAAATTTAGTTGAAAATTATAAAAAAAAATTTGAAAACATAGCTTTAATATGTCCTACATTTGTATGGAACAAAACATATTTAGAATGGGAACATCTTAATGATCCAAGATTTTTTGTTATCCCTTGCGATCAGGATGAGTCTGAAGATTTCTTAAAATATGTAGTTGACTATTGCAAAGGAACACCTTCGCTAATTATTTTGGATGACTGTGCTTCTGGACAGAGTGTTAAAAACAGAACCAGCGAGTTGGTAAAACTTGGTTTTGGAGCAAGACATATGAATATTAGCACAGTAGTTATTACCCAACAACTGACAAGCATTGCGAAACCATATAGGGAAAATATTTCAAAACTGGTTACCTTTTACAACCCAAACAGAAAAGACATGCAGGTTATCTTAGATGATTATTTAGACATTCCAAAAGAAGAAGAGAAAAAAATAAAAGAAACATTAAAATCCAAAAAATTTTCAAAATTGGAAATTAACTTAATTCATCCATATGATCATTCCATTCTAATAAATGAGGAACCTAAGAATTCTACTTAAAAATGGGGAAACAACTGTAAAATTTGAAGATCCTTTGATCATTGAAGATACCAAACTAATGGTTAAGGATGCAACAGTTTTTTGGGATTACAATAATTTAACAAGTCCAACATATGTTATGCATGGAACAAAAAAAATTAGTTTCAACAATGGCTATTGGACTGTTGGCATGGTTATGAGGGTTTTTAAGGAAAATGGAATAAAGTCAGAATTACTTCCATATAGCTGTAAAATCAAATTATACCCAACAAAAGACCTTTCCCTGCACAAACTTGGCCCTTTGCTAGGATATACAGAAACAACAGTAATTAGAAATGGGACAAGCCTTGTCAGCCCAGAAACAGTCAACATAAATCTTGGAATGAGATTTGTCTGTATTACCTGCGAGATGATTGATGGAACTAGGACATCATTTTCAGGAAAAAGGGATAGAACAGCTGCAGTTCTTCCAATTACAACAAAACAATTATTGAAGGGATCAGTGGAAAAATTTGCAAACATCAACTCCGAGGCTATGTTAGACAATGGTGTCTACAATGAACTTAAATTTAAAGTTGACCACAATGTTGGCGACATTCTTCTTGAAATTTTTTTATGTCCACAAAACTATAAGACTCCATAAGGTCTAACTTCTTAAAATATATAACAAAATAATGTTATAAATTTTTAAATGAAGATTTTTACCTATTATAATAAATGAATAAGAACGAGGTTTTAAATGATTTGTACGAAGCAGCTTTAATTACATTTTCAGCTGTTGGAGTAAGTATGGTCTTCAAAAAGTTAACAGGTCAATCTCTTGCAGCACCAGCAAGTATTAAAGAAACAGTCAAACTTGGAGTCGCAGTTGCAGCGGGATTATTTACAGTAAAAATGGCTCAGGACAAAGGGTATATTCCCAAAAATGTGGATCCAAAGAAACTATAAAAAAACCAAAGGATCATTGAAATTATAAAAATTTGAACTGCAAAGTCGGACTTCTTTTTTTTTTAAATAAATGGCATCAATGATAGCAGGAGGGTTGTTCAATGCAGTTGCCTTTGCTGGTGCTGGATATTTGTTTCAATCATTTAACAAACATGGTTATGCTGACGAGGCGAAAAGACATAATTTGGCAACAGAAAAACTTCAAAAAGACAAAGAAAAGTTTTTTGAAAATGAAATTAAAAGAAAAGACAAGGTCAGAGAATTACAAGATGAAATTCGGAATGCAAACTATAACATGCAAGATACTTCAAAAGCCTTCCAAGAACTTCATGAAATTTTTCAAGAAAAACCAGTTGAACCAAAACTTGATGACTATTACCAACCAAGCGATGAAATGGAGAAATATATGACTATTACTGTAACACTTTTAGGGGCTGGTGCTGGCTGGTTACTGGCGGTTGTTGTTTAAATTTAAAATTTTATTTCCTTTTGTTGGAAATAAGATTTCTTATGAAGATGGTTAGTGGAATTGGAACTTTTTAATAGTCTTCTTTCTTTTCTTCAATAATTTTTGTATACTCCTTACATTTTCTGATCCCACTCATTTCTTCTATTTTTAGAATATTTTCAACACTAAGAGCATTTCCAAAAACTTTAAATCCTGTTTGGTAAGGTATATATGCAATATCTTTTGGAGAATAGTTCAAAATATATCTTATTTCATCAAATGATTTTAGTTCTGTTGGAGTTGGCTTTTTCATGGTTTTCAAAAGATCATCTCTTTGACAGATTCCAATAATGATGAAAATAATGTAGTTTAAACTGAATCCTTTGTTCGAAACCAAACCTAAACCTTTAAGAAGTTTGCTGGTTTTTATGAAAAATTTCATAATTTCATACCCAACAATCTTTTCTTCCTTTGGAAATAATTTCCAAAATGTTCTTACATACCTTCCCAAAAATGGTGGGGTTGGTTCTATGTGGTTATAAGCATGTAATTTCCCTGAAGTCAGACCACAATTTGTACAAACAAAGGTCCCATCAATTTCTGTAGATGATGCTTTACAACAACTGCTTTTGTTCTTATATGTTTCAAGTTCTAAAAGACTTTTGTTAAAATCTTTTGGTTCATTTTTTTCTTTGGTTTCAATAATGGGGTTTCCAAAAACATCTAAATTTCGATATGACTCTGACATTTCTTTCTTTTATTATATTAATTTTGCTATTCCTTTAAATACCAAGAAAACCGTACCAATTGAAGCTCCAAACACTTCTGGCAATCTGTTATCGCTTTTTTCAACAATTTCAGGTGTAAAAATTCCTGGTTTGTATTTTTTCTCATTAAGTTTAAAAGGTTTTACAATAGGTTTTACAATAGGTTTTCCAAAGGGTTTCCCAATATTTAAATGTCTGTTAAGTCCAAGAACCATTTTGTTTGTTGCCAGGGTAAGAACATTATTGAACCCACTAATTGGGTTAATAAGGATTCTCATATCTGATGGAATTAAAATTAAACCAGGACTTATCGCAAAATTCAAAACAACATTAGTGGACTTAATGGCCTGCCTCATATTTGAAATAGAAACAGTAATATCATCCTGGGCTATGGTGTCCTCCATTAACTTTTTAAACACCTCTTGTGTTTGTAAACTTTTAGCACCTTCGCCAACAATGACCCACCTTGTTTTTGCTTGTGCTCCCAATACACAGTAAACAAAAGATTCTAAGGATTGTTGGAACAACTTTTGACCCAATAGTGTTAACCCATTGGAATCTTCAGGAACAAAATGTTTGAAATCATCGGGATGCCTTGAACCAGCTGACACCAATTCCTCATATTCATTAATCCTTCCATAACTCTTTTTCTCCAACTTTACATACCTGACTTCATATCCAAGGTCTTTCATGTCTTGTGTAAATTCTTTTGCATTTTGTGTAGAATTACTTATCTTTTTAACCCAAACATCATTAGGGTTGTGTTGTAAAATTTTTATGACATCCTCCGTCAAAAATCTTCTTAACTTGTCAGGATGTTTTAAAAACCTCCTCACCTGAAAAACATAATGATAATGGACAATGCTTGTTAAAAAATAAGATCTAAATCTTTCAAAACCATTTTTAAAATGTTTGTTTGAAATCCCACACAAATAGCTTGAAACATAACTGGCAGCAATAGCTGTAAAATATGGGATTGTAAGAAAGTCATTTATGTTTGGGTTCCTTATTTTCAATGGCTGTTGGAATGTTAAATCTATGGGATTCAGGTTTACAATAAAGTTTTCTCTTTCATTTGCAAATATTGTAATGGTGTTTAAATTTACAGAAGCCTTTGGTTGTTTAGAAAATTTCTGGACTGTTCCAAAGACATCCCACTCTTTTGGCCAAGATTCTGAAATCTTTTTGAATTCTGTCATTATTTATTTGAAGTCCAAAAGCAAAAAAAAATAGGATTCTCATAATTTTTAAAAATTTCAAAAGAACTCAGTTTCCCCCAAAATAAAATGGAAGATAAACTTTTACTCATTGACCTTGAACTTCGAGATATTTATTACAATCCTGTAACCGGTTACCAATCCATGGAAAAACTTTACCAAGCTGCTGTTAAAGAAAATCCTTCAATAACTCGTAAACAGGTAAAGGAATGGTTACACAGCCAAAAGGTTTTTACATTGCACAAACCTATCAAAAAACCAAGAAAATACCAGAAAACATTTGTTAAAAATCTTGCCGACCAACTTCAAATGGACTTGGTAGATATGGCAAAATTTGGTTCTGAAAATAATGACCAAAAATGGATCTTAACTGGTATTGAAATTTTGAGCAGGTTTGGTTTTGCTGTTCCTGTCCACAGAAAAAACACAGCAAGTATGGTTGCTGGTGTTAACAAAATGTTGGAAGAATTTAAGAAAAGATTTGGTAAATATCCAGAAACAGTCCAGTTTGACGAAGGTAAGGAGTTCTATAATGTTGGGGTAAAAACTCTTTTGAAATCTTTTGACATAGAATATTTTTCATCAAGATCCCACAGAAAGGCTGCACTTGTAGAAAGATTCAACAGAACTTTAAAAACCAGGATGTGGAAATTTTTTACTTTTAAAGGAAACAAAGAGTGGTTAAATAGTCTTGACAAGTTTACAAATAGTTACAACAACACCATTCATAGTACTATTAAAATGAAACCAAAGGATGTTAATAATGACAACCAATCCAAAGTTTTCCTTACCCTGTATGGGATCCCACCTCTTGAAAAAAATGTAAATCCAAAATTTAAAATTGGGGATCATGTTAGAATTCAAAAATACAGAAAAAACTTTGCAAAAGGTTATGATCCAAATTTTACTGATGAAATTTTTACTGTGTCAGCGGTTTTTAGAGGTGTCCCTGTCATGTATAGAATTCGGGATAAGGAGGAGGACATCATGGGAAAATTTTATGGTGAGGAGTTGGTTAAAGTTATTGGAGAACAGACATAAATAAATAAATAATGGCTGATTTAAATACTGGAGATTTCGCAGATGAGGGAGGGAAACCAACTGAATTGGGAAATATGGGAATGCCTGATATTCCAGATGATGATACTGGACCGGCAACCACACCTTTTGGAGGAACTTACGATTTTGATGAGTTTGATAATATTTTTAATAAATTTGATGCAAATGAAAGTAGAAAAATTAGGGAAAGACTCAGTGAAAGACCTGTACGATTAAAAAAAGAGACGGACGATATGTTCAGAAAAAGAAATAAAGACTTCATAGCAAATATATCCAGAAGACAGAGTTTAGATGCTACAAACGCAATGAAAAGTTTTTTTTACGAAGAGTTAAGTCAGACAGTAGTTATAGACGATGGTAAAGAAAGTAAAAAATTGATAAAAGGAAGTACATTTCGTTTTGATCCAGTATCATTTGAGGTTGATGGACTTAATTTTGAAAAAGTACTAGTTATGGTTAGAAATGTCAATACCGGCGAATTCGAATATTCCAAAGGAAAAGGAGCAAAAGTTGAGAACAAAATTAAAAGATTTAAGGATCTGTTAAAAATTGCGAGTGCTCAACATTTAAAAACTGGAGTTGGAGACATAGAAAAGGAGCTTAACATACCTCCTCAAGCCGCTGAAGCGGTTCAAAAAGAAGTTGCTAGAGATTATGGTAATGAAGCAAAAATATTGTTGGATGCTCTTTATGCCAGTGCTGCAGGTGGGGAACATGATACCAATCTTAGAAACCTTATGGGTTTAGTAAAAGACAAAACCGACCAAATTAATCAGTTAGAAGGTCAAGATAGAAAAACATTTTTAGATGGTAACAGAGTTTCAGCTGAATCCGATCAAAAACTTTATACCGATAAAGCTGCTGCAGAAAAAGACCCAAATGTAAAAGAACTATTCAAAGGTATGGCAAATATAAGTGGGATAGTAGCTGAAAAATACAGACTGGAAAACAATGAACTCCCAAAAGAAAAAGAAACAGAAGAAAAAATTAAAACCAGTGTTATAGCAAGGTTTGAAAAATTTAAAGAATGGGCCAAAAAAAACATGGGTGTAACAGCTGCTATTGCCATTTCCATCGCAGGAATTATAACAACAGTGGTACTAGCTGGAAAAGCTGCTGTCGTTACAACAGCAAAGGCAACAGGAGCATTAGGAAAAGCCTTAGCAAAACTTGCAAAAGCTGCCTGGCCTGTATTGGCACCAATTTTAAGCATACTAGCAACTGCATTATCTTGGGGAGCAAAGGGTCTGGCATGGTTGGCAAAAAATCTGTGGGTTCTTGCAATAGCTTTAACATATTTTGTTTACACAGAGTACAAAGAAAGATATAAAAAATAATAAAACAATAACACTATTATAAATGAACACCGAATACGCAACAATGAATGAAGAAAAAAATGAAGAACCATTTAAAGATCCGCTAAATTTAAACCTTAGGGAAGACCTTATCCGGCTATCCTTCGCAAAGGAGATCAAACATTCAGAAGCATATTTGAAAAAAGCTTCAATGACCCAACTTGAAAAAATTAAGCTTAACTATGAAAGAGTCCAACTTGACAAAACATCCTCTCTGTTAACTGAGACCCTTGTAACAAAATTCTCAGAGTTATTGGAACAGCTGGACCTAATACAAAATGATGAAAAACTGGATGCAGAACTATCATCAAACAAACTATTTTGCGATGATGTCAAATCCTTGGTCAAAAAAATTTCGCCATATATTCCAATGATTGGCTTGCTAACGGGAGGTATCATAGTTGCCAAACATGTTTGGGATAGGAAACCAAGCCCAAATAAAAATGTTACAGTACAAAATGACGAAAATCCTACTGAAAATGGCAGTGGTGTCAGTTCTATTGATCCCGATAACAGTTGAGTTAATACTACTTAAATTCCTTCTGTTCTCACGAAGCGTTAGCGATGTTTCCTAATCTTTTTGGATTAGGAAAAATAAAACAGATGGGAAATTCAAAGTCAACAACAAATGGAAAATATAATAAAAACCATATTACCAAAAAAGGTTTCCAGTTTGGTATTAGTTTTGGAAGAGAAGACCTAACCATGGAAGGGAACATTCAAATAGGATGGACAAACAAAACAGTCAAAAATTATACTATGGTTCCTAACTGTAAAAAATCGCCATCTATGGAATCCTTAACACAAAATAAAATAAATGACGATGATGACAAAAATCTTAAACTGGTACCGACAAATTCGACAACAACGGAGGGACAGGAAAAACTTAATTCTTAGAAAAAAATGGGTTTTAAAAGAAAAAGAAAAAGAACGATTGGTGCATAACAATGAAAGAAATGAGTCTTATTACTAAAAACTACAAAGTTAAGTTAGAAAATTTTCTAACTTAATTTCAAATCAACTTATAGGAAAACCAAAAACAGAAAAAAATACAGTATAATAAAAGAAATGAACCCTATTACTGAAATTACTATTAAGTTTCAAGAAAAAAATGAAGAACCCCAAACCGAAGAAGAGTTGGAAGAGGAAATAAAACTTTTACAAAAGCAACTACACAGAAAGCTGGAAATCCGGGACCGATTGTCTGAAATCCGTAAGTCAAAAGTTAGTACACAAAAAACTGAGCTACTTAGTTTAGCTTTTAGAAAGGGAATAGAAACACCATGCAACTTCCTAACCACAAAAAGGTTATGCGAAAAGCTTAACATTCCATACATTCCCGTTAAAACCAACACAAACCTTAATCCCGTTAAAATTTTATTTACAGCTTTGGAGGATGGAGAAGAAATAGAGTTTCCAAGTCAAAATCAAGCTGCTTTGGCTATAAACAAAAAACAGGCTTCTGACATTGTTTACATTGTTGAAAACAAAAAAGTTATTTGGTACAACGAAAAACAATGGACCGTAAGCCGAAAGTAAAAACACAAACAAAATCTCTTATTAAAACAATAAGAAATTTTAAAAGAAACCATATAATAAAACAATGACAACCCTTAAAGAAATGTTTGGAAAAAGAATGCAAGAAAGAACAAGTGCAAATAACAGACTACAAACAATACGAGAGGAAAATTCTTCATCAAGAGCGGAACTAAGAGCAATAGCAGGCAAACTTGGTGTCAAAGGCGCTCATAGTTTTAACATAAAAACACTTTGCGAAAAACTTGACATCCCATTAGTAAAAAATGAAGTTTACGACAAACACCACAGAAATGTAATAAAAACACCAGTAAAAATAACATTTACTTCTGTGGATGGAGAAAAACTTGTGTTTCCAAGCATTTACAGGGCGGCCCTCAGTTTGTACAGAAATCCAAGCTATATTCCATTTTGTATAAAAAAAAACAGGGATGTTATGTACAAAGGAAAATATTGGTCAGTAAGTCGATAAAATTTTAATTTAAACTATATATAAATAGGGTTTCATTTCCTTTGAAAAGTTGTGTACTTAGTCATTTAAAAAACAAAAAAATCTCATAATTCCTTTCCACCGTTGGAAAGGAATTTTTTTAATGAAGTTTTTTGGTTTAAAGAAATAATTTTTTAACTATATACAATAAATGACGAAGAACACAACCGATCCAAAATTATTAAAAATAAGAGAAAATGCTCGCCTTAGAAAGCAGAGGCAACTCAAACGGGATAGGGAAATGAAACTCTTCAAACCCGAACGACTTGCCATGCTTCAGGAAAAACAGAAGGCGAAAGAACTCAAAAAGGAACAAAAACTTATTAACCAGCAAGACAATTTAAATGATGATCTAATTAAGTTTCAACAAAAAACCTATAAAAAACTTCAGAAAAAAGAGCAACAAAAATGGTCAAGAGAGATCAAACAAGAAGAAAAAAGACAAGACAAAATTAAGTGGGACAAGAAGTGGAAAGGAGTTGACAAAAAACTTACTAGAAACAGAAGAGTTGTTGGCAACAAACTAACAAAAATTTTCAACAGGAAAACAAAAGCCAACAAAAAACTCAGACAAACAGAGCCTGTAATGATCAAAGATTTTGTAAATGGCAAGGCAGCTCTGTACGAAATCTCAGGGCAAGGATTTTTAGACCCAACAGTATTTTTAGAACAAACAACAACAACTGTTGAGAACCTTATTAATAGCATTGAAAATTCCAAAAAGGTCAAAACAACACTGATCTGTAACCTTGTCCATTATGATTATGTGGCTGGTTTAGAAGAAGTAGACCTTTTCTACTTTACATCCCAAATGAAGGCAATGACAACGGAGGAGGATGTTCATGAACTGTACAAACTAGCAAAAAGAGAAATGTTAGAAAATTTGGCAGCTCATCAGAAAAAAGGTTCAGGATGGTCTATAAGATCTGTTGAATCTTTACATATTTCAATAACGAAATATAAACCCTTAAATGGCAAGGGTTTTCAGCCACTACCAAAATTCATCAAGGACAAAAAAGCAATCATCAATCCACAAAACAAAGATTCAAACTGTTTTCTATATGCTGTCGCAATTGCAGAATTTTTAAAGAAAGATCCAGATGCTAAAAAACTTGGAACATTGCCAACAGCTGTAAAATTATTGGCAAGAGAGTATGATTGTAAGGGTCTAACATTTCCTGTTCCAATTAAAGACATCTCAAAATTTGAGAAAAACAACGGAATAGGTGTAAATGTTCTAACCTATGATGATGAGATCAAAAAGGTTTGTCAAATGCAAATATCCAGGTCTGACCATGATAATAGAGTTAACCTGTTTTGGTGGGGAAACCATTACAGTTGTATTAAGGATAAGGGCAAACTTCTAACAGACCAAAATGACAAACACCAGCACAAAAAGTTCTTCTGCGACTTCTGTTTAAACCCCTTCAAAACAAATGAAATAATGAAGGAACATGAAAAAATCTGTAGAACTCATGATGCCCAAATCCAAGAATATCCAAAAAAGGGTGTCGACGATATCATGGGATGGAGTGGTAAAGATTTCAAGAAAACTCAAGATGTTCCATTCATCATAGTGGCTGACTTTGAGTGTATGCTAAAAACACTGAAAACCAAAAACAATGACGAGTCAAAAAGTTACACACAAAAATACCAAGAGCATATTCCAATTAGCTATGGTTTCAACATCATTTGCTCTGATCCATCCGTATATCCTGGCAAGTATGTCAGTTACACAAAACAACGCGAGTTCCAAGACATTGGAAAAATGTTTGTTGAGGATTTGGAAAAAGAAGCCAAAAAGATTTGGCATAACTATTTAAAGACCCCAAAGAAAATAATAATGACAGCAGAGGAGGAGAAGGAATTTCAAAATGCAACAACTTGTTATGTTTGTGGAGAACCATTTAAAACAAAAAAACTTAAAGATTTGGATCCAAGAAGTCTTTGGAAGGTCAACAAATTAGGAGCCAAATCCAAAGTTAGAGACCATGATCATTTAAATGGTAAATTTCGTGGAGCAGCTCATAATGACTGCAATTATTCAATGGGAAGTGCAAAACATATACCAGTTCTGTTTCATAATTTCAGCAATTATGATAGTCATCTAATAGCAAAATATTTAGGACTATCAAATGGCCCCATTGGATGCATTGCAAAAACAGAAGAGGAGTATATAAGTGTCAACAAAAAACTTTGGATGGATGGTGGGTGGGGTAAAGATTCAATAGGAAATCCAAAGAAAAAGTGGGTGCCATTGGAGCTAAGGTTTTTGGATTCATTGAAATTTATGTCAAGTTCATTGGCAACACTGGCATCAAACTTGCCATCAGCAGAATTCCACTATACCGAAAAAGGTTTCAAAGACCATCCAAAAGAAAATGTGGATCTATTAAAACAAAAAGGTATATTTCCATATGAATTTGTGGACAGTTTGAAAAAACTTGACTACAAAGGATACCCACCTCAAAAAGTGTTCTATTCTAGGTTAACCGGTAAACATGTGGAAGATAATGATTACGAACATGGTAAAAATGTTTACGAAAAGTTTGGTTGCAAGACGCTAAGGGATTATATGAATTTGTATCAGAAAACGGATGTGTTAGGTCTTTCAGATGTTATACAAAACTTCAGAAAAATGTGTAAAGAAACTTATGGACTTGACCCCATGTGGTCATATACAACTCCTGGTCAGTCCTGGAGTTCCTTACTAAAAATGACAGGGCAAAAATTAGAACTTTTAACAGAACCTGATCAATATTTAATGGTTGAAAGAGACATCCGTGGTGGCATATCTACAGTTACCCATCGTTACTCAAAAGCCAACAATAAGTATATGGAAAACTATGATCCAAACAAAGAAAGTGTTTTCATAGTATATCTTGACAAAAACAACTTATATGGAGTTCCAATGACAGAACCATTACCAGTTGGTGGTTTTAAATGGGTTCCAGAAAAAGAACTATCAAACTGGGAAAAATATTTAACAACAGAGGGAGAAGGTTGTTTCCTGGAAGTGGATCTTGATTATCCAAAGGAACTCCATAACCTTCATAACGACTTTCCATTTGCAGCTGAAAAAATGGAGATTGACAAAGTAGTAAAACTTATACCAAATCTTAATGACAAGAAAAATTATGCAGTTCATTACGAAGCCTTGGCACAAATGTTAAAATATGGGTTAAAGCTAACAAAAATTCATAGAGCCATCTCATTCATTGAAAAAGCCTGGATGAAACCATATATTGAACTAAATACAGAAAAAAGAAAATTAGCAACCAATGATTTTGAAAAAGACTTCTTTAAACTCATGAATAACTCTGTGTTTGGGAAAACAATGGAAAATGTTAGAAACAGAGTTGATATTCGGTTGGTTTCGGACGATGACCAGCTGGAAAAATTATCAAAAAAACCCAACTACAATGGCATCAACATATTTACCGATTACTTGGGCGCGGTTCATATGAAAAAAACCAGAGTCAAACTGAACAAGCCTATAGCCACAGGAGCAGCCATTTTGGACAAAAGTAAAATTCCTATGTATGAGTTCCACTATGGTTACATTAAACCAAAATATGGGGATAAGGCAAAGTTGTTATTTACAGACACTGACAGCTTATGTTATGAGATTAAAACCGATGACTTCTTCAAAGACATTGCAGATGATGTTAAAACCATGTTTGACACTAGTAATTTTCCAGAAACTCATCCAAGTGGGATTAAGTGTGGGGTAAACAAGAAAGTCCTTGGGATGATGAAGTCTGAAACTGGTGCTGATATTATTGAAGGATTTGCAGGATTGAGGTCAAAAGCATATGCGATCAAAATGGCCAAAAAGTTAAATCCTGTAACTGGGTTGATGGAGTGTAAGGAGGACAAGAAGTGTAAAGGAATTAAAAAAAGTGTTGTCAACAACAATATCAAGTTTAATGATTATGTGGAATGCTTGTTTACAGGAAAAAACATATTGAAAGGAATGAACACTTTTAGAAGCACCAATCATAAAATCCATACCATTCATGTTAACAAAATAGCTCTAAATTCTGAAGATGACAAAAGGGTTATACTAGATGATAAAATTTCAACACTTGCGATTGGTCATTATAAAACTATGTAAAATAAGTTTAAGATTTGTATTCAAAAAGAATACAAATTTTAAAGGGGTTTTTAGAATTTTCTTTTTTCTGTATGGGTTTTTCTATTATGGGAAAGTAGTTCCTTTTTTGTTTTAAAGGTTTCTTTGCATTCTAGACAACATAAAACTATACCTTTTTCATGTAAAGTTTCTCCATGAACAACTTTTACATGTAGCCTTAGCGCTGTTTTTGTTTTTACTTCATATTGACAGTCTCCACAAACAAAAGCACCACTTGGTTTTCTTATAAGATCATATTTTAAAACATTTCTTCTTACCATTCTCTTTTATTTTATTTTTCCAAATTTAAAACTTAAACAGAACGATTTCAAAAAAAAATTCGAAAACCCCCCTCCAAAAAAAAACTTCAGCCGCCATTTTGGAAAATTTGAAATCCAAAAAATTTTGAAAACTTCAGCCACCATTTTGGAAAATTTGAAATCCAAAAAATTTTAAAAATGTCCCAGGATCGTCATCGCCATCTTGGGAAAAAAAGTCAGGGGGGTTAAAATATTTTGGAAAATGGGGGGGTGGAGATGGTTTTAAAAATTGTCCCAGGATCGGCATTTATACACTACTCCCGCATCCTCCATCTCAATCTTTTTTATAAACTCACAAGAGTTTTGTTTTCTATTTTCAGTGTTTGGAACTATTTTTTAAAATTAGCTTTTTACTAAATGAAAAACTGCTGGCCGTATAACTTATTATTCCAATTAACACAAAAATTTCACCATTTGATATGAAAATCTATTTTCTAAAAATATATATAACATTGATGTTTCAAAATGTTAAAGTTATTTATTTAGATAAATAGGAAATAAGAACAACTTGTATTTCCGCATTTGTAAAAAAATTAACAAAGTAATTCGGTTCTAAAATTTTACCTCGCGTTTTTTTTTTAACAAGAAATAGTAAGAAAATTATTAACTACCTTATTCTAAATTGGAACTAAATATCCCAAATATTTCTAAAGTGCAGGAAGTGGGGGATTAGCTCAAATGGTAGAGCGCGCGCTTCGCATGCGCGAGATCGAGTAGTAATACCCCCCACTCCAGACTTCAAAGGGATGCCGCCTCACTAAATATTGAACTTATTTTTTATTCATTCTCAGGCTCCTTTGAGACTTCCTAAGCCTAATCTCATTAGTATACATTTTATATAGCGGCGTGTTACGTCATTATCGCCTAACCCTAGTGTTCCAGAACCCCCTGGTTTTCACTACGTCATAATCGACTTATTATTTATGCTTCTCCCCAAACTGATACTCAAACCCCCCTGGTTTTCACCACGTCATATCCGATAGATAGCTCTCCGACTAGTTTCCGAAGTTACGTCATAATCAAAAGGCACTCGCCTTATATCCTTATAAGTAATAGTAATTACCTTTTCATTAATATAAACTTTACCCTACTGTCAGTCAACACTTGTGGGACACGTAGACGTACAGAGCATGCGTACAGTAAACTTTAACAAAATAGACGTTCTTTCCAAGAAGAGACAGAAATTGATAGAGACACTTTATATATTTTTATCTGAAACCTTGTTTGGAGGAATACAGGGAGTTTTGAGCGGCCTAAATGTCTGAATTGGTAGAGATGAGGTCAGTATAGTCTTGAATTAATAGCATTCATGAATATCATGTTAAGTGTGTTAAGCTAAACGGCCAAACGTTCTTTACCCGTTTGCTTGGAGATATGTGCCGAATTGTCGCTTATTTGGCTTTAGTTTATAGAGTAAACGATGCCTTGAATGAAGAAACCGTTCGGCAAGCTGTTCGAAAGACATTGAAACACATTCTTAAGAGGGGTTTGCCAGAATATAAACTGTCAGTGGTTAAATGGATGACTCGGCTATTTTATTAACGTCGTCAAGCATCTTGTTAATGTTGCTAAGGCTGATATTTCCATATTTATCCTCAGTGCACGTGCAGGAAACAAAAGAAAACACATTTAGGGGTCATTAAGAGGATTAAGCGCTTGGGCAAGTCTAGTCGAGAGGGTCATTAATAGTGTTACCATAGCGAAACCGCGTTGCCGGCTCTGAGCGGCTCCGAGCCCTCGGCTCTTGGCTCCGAGCGACTCCGAGCCCCCGGCCCCTTGCTCCGAGCGACTCCGAGCCCTCGGCTCCTGGCTCCGAGCGACTCCAAGCCCTCGGCTGCTGGCTCCGAGCCGTCGCCTCTTGGCTCCGAGCCCTCCGTTCTGGGCTCCGAGCAGGTCCGAGCCCCATAGCCCAAAGTCCTAAGACTATAGTCCTAAGTCCTAAGACTATAGTCCTAAGTCCTAAGACTATGGTCCTAAGTCCTGATTATATAGTCCTTTGTCCTAAGACTATATAGCCCTTATAGTCCTAGGACTATAGACCTAAGTCCTAAGACTATATTATCCTAAGTCCTAAGACTATAGTCCTAAGTCCTAAGACTATATAGTCCTAAGTCCTAAGCAAATAGTCCAAAGTCCTAAGTCCTAAGACTATGTAGTCCTAAGTCCTTAGACTATATAGTCCTAAGTCCTTAGACTATATAGTCCGAAGACTATAGTCCTATGTTTTTAGACTATATAGTCCTAAGTCCTAAGTCCTAAGACTATAGTCCTAAGTCCTAAGACTATAGTCCTTATAGTCTTAAGACCATAGTCCTAAGTCCTAAGACTATATAGTCCTAAGTCCTTAGACAATATAGTCCTAAGTCCGAAGACTATAGTCCTATGTCCTTAGACTATATCGTCCTAAAGTCCTAAGACTATAGTCCTAAGTCCTAAGTCCTAAGACTATATAGTCCTAAGTCCTTAGACTATATAGTCCTAAGTCCTAAGACTATAGTCCTAAGTCCTTAGACTATAGTCCTTATTGTCCTAAGACTACCGTCCTAAGTCCTAAGACTATAGTCCTTAGACTATAGTCCTTATTGTGCTAAGACTACCGTCCTAAGTCCTAAGACTATAGTCCTAAAGCCTAAGACTATAGTCCTAAGTCCTAAGACTAAAGCCCTAAGTCCTAAGACTACATTCCTAAGTCCTAAGACTATATAATCCTAAGTCCTAAGCTCCGACCCCTCAGTTCATGGCTCCGAGCCTCGACTCCGAGGCAAAGCTCTGAGTTCTTGGCTCCAACGGAGGTAGGAGCCGAGGGCACGGAGCCACGTGTCAAGGGCTCGGAGCTAGGAGCCAGGAGGCGAGGGCTCGGAGCCAGGAGGCGAGGGCACGGAGCCAGGAGCCGAAGCGTCGGAGCTAGGAGCCGAGGGCTCTTAGCCAGTGCATGCACCAGGTAGCGGGATCAATGCCCGCATCCTCCACCTCATTTGTTTTTATAAACTCGCAAGAGTTGTGTTTTTTATTTTCAGTGTTTGGTACATTTTTTAAAGTTAACTTTCTACTAAATCAAAAACTGGGGGTCGTACAACTTATTATTGGAATTAAAACAAACATTTCACCATTTGATATGAAAATCTATATTCTAAAAATATATATAACATTGATGTTTCAAAAATTTAAAGTTGTTTATTTAGATATATAGGAAATAAAAACAACTTGTATTTCCGTACTTGTAAAAAAATTAACTACGCAATTCGGTGGTAAAATTTTACCTCATGTTGTTTTTTTTAACAAGAAATGGTAAGAAAATTATTAAGCTACCTGGTACTAATTTGGAACTAAATATCCCAAGTATTTCCAAAGTGCAGGAACTGGGGATTACCTCAAATGGTGGAGCGCGCGCTTAGCATGCGGGAGGTAGCGGGATCAATGCCCGTATTCTCCTACGGATTTTATTTCAAAGACTCACAATTTTTTTTTTATTTCCATTATCTGTTATAAAATTTGAGGAATTTCTACTCTAAAAATACATAACATTAATATTTTAACATTTTAAAAAGTTCTTTATTTAGATAAATTAATATTTTAAACTAACTTATACTAAATTGGTAATACAAATCCAGATGAATGTTTCAATACGGTAAAAACTGGGGGATTGGCTCATATGGTAGAGCGCGCACTTTGCATGCACGAGGTAGCGGGATCAATGCCCGCATCCTCCAGCTCATTTTTTTTAATAAACTCACAAGAGTTTTGTTTTCTATTTTCAGGGTTTTTTACTATTGTTTTAAATTAGCTTTTTACTAAATCAAAAACTGGTGGTCGTATAACTTATTATTCCAATTAACACAAACATTTCACCATTTCATATGAAAATCTATATTCTAAATATATATATAACATTGATGTTTCAAAATTTTAAAGTTGTTTATTTAGATATATAGGAAATAAAAACAACTTGTATTTCCGGATTTGTAAAAAAATTAACTAAGTAATTCGGTTGTAAAATTTTACCTCATGTTGTTTTTTTAACAAGAAATAGTAACAAAATTATTAATAACTACTTACTAACTGAGAGTGAGGTCTGTACTGTAAAATATCAAACCGAGGTTTTTCTGTATTGACCTCGCTATCGCTCGGTCAATACAGCAAAACCGAGGTTTGATATTTTACCGTACAGACCGAACAGACGAGGTTAGTAAGTTGTTTATTATATGGCATAAATCAGTGCAAAAATTAATATCGATGGATAATTAGTTTATCCATTACATCCGGTCACGCGCCATGGTCACGCGACTGAATATGCGAGTAATGCGACAATTTGTGCTTGAGGCGGCGTGGCGAATTCAACAAAACACACACGGAAACAAGCAAACAAGTCAAGTTTGTTTTAAATATCTTTATCTGGGAAATATAATCGCAAGATTAAATTTAAATAACGATGAAAGAAAAGATTAACAAATCAAGAAAACTTATTGTCGTAACTGGCTTAATACATTCGTATAAAACTCAAAGTTATTTGAAAAATACATTACGGCTGTTCGATCAAAGTGTCAACAAAACTTAGCCTTCTTCATCGCTTTCAATCACAAGTCTTCGTCGCTTTTTCTCTTGGAATATCTTCACTGGACCATTGAAGATCTGGAATCTTCGGTTGAAATGATCTTTGGTGACCGTTTTCTTGACCTCTACGTGTTTTCGTGCCAAGCTCACATAGCCAGACGAGCATTTCGCGACCATCAATATTGGTTTGGAGTTGAATATCGCCCCAACGCAACTTACGGCTTTCGTCTCTCGGCCATGAATCCAAAGTGGAGTGCCACAAACCACCACATGGTTCTCTGGAGGACTTCTGGTCCAGACATACCAAACTGTCCGCATTCAAACAGTTTGTCCTCTTCTTCTTGCGTGAGAACGCGAGTAGCATTTGGCTTGTTTCCCTTGCCGGCTTTGTTTACCAAACTTTTTCGTTTCGCTGCAAGGACTTCGCGGGACATCTTAAACTCTTTGTCTATCAGGATGTTAAACTGGGATTTGTTGTCGGAAAGGAACCGCTGAATACTCCTTTGGAAACTTGAAATCGTGTCCGGTTCGTACTCTTCGCCATTTATTTTACGGATATCTTTGAAAAATTTGGACAACAAGCGGTCAAGCTCCTGTGCTGGTAAGTGCAAAATGTTTAGATATTGTTTGTTTATTTCAGCTAGGTACCGGTTGAATGCATGTCGCTTGCTGATTTTTTTCACCGTGTTTACGCTTTTCTGCTCTCTTTTAAAACTGTCGATTTCTTCCTGGCTGTTTCGCTGCTCGTAGACGTCGTCGCTCTGTATTTCGTGAGACTGATAAAAATTACTTTCGTATTCTTCATTTTCAACTTCTGGATAATAAAAACTCGCTCTCAGAATGCACCTCGTCGCTCATTTTAATAATTTTCTACCTCTTGTAAATACAATTTATTGAATTTTAAAGTTTTTGCTATTGTTTTCCTCGCAGGGTAATAAAAATTCCGTATTGCCCACGGGCGATACGGGAAACTCCTGCCACGTCAGTAGCCAATCAAATTGCGCGATTCATCAAAACAAATGCTTGCCATATAATAAACTACCTCATACTAAATTGGGATCTAAATATCCCATATATTTCTAAAGTGCAGGAACTGGGGGATTAGCTCAAATGGTAGAGCGCGCGCTTCGCATGCGCGAGGTAGCGGGATCAATGCCCGCATTCTCCATCGTATTTTATTTCAAGAACTCACAATTATTTTTTTATTTTCCATTATCTGTTATAATTTTTTGAGGAATTTCTATTCTAAAAATACATAACATTAACACTTTAACATTTTAAAGTTCTTTATTTAGATAAATTAACAATGTTAAGCTATCTTATACTAAATTGGTAATTCAAATCCAGATGAATGTTTCAATATGGTAAAAATTGAGGGATTGGCTCATACGATATAGCGCGCTTTGCATGCACCAGGTAGTGGGATCAATGCCGGCATCCTCCATCTCATTTGTTTTTATAAACTCGCAAGAGTTTTGTTTTTTATTTTCAGTGTTTGGTACATTTTAAAACATTCGTATAAAACTCAAAGTTATTTAAACGCCGGGCACAAAAGGGCCAAAAATCGCCAGGTTGACGTTACTATTGGCCAGTGGAAGCGTGCGCCAAAATAGAAAAAAGATGGCAGCTTCTTTTTAGCGAAGAGAGCGATGCAACGTTTCTTTTAGGATGCAGCAGCATGAATTACATTTTATTGAAAAGGAGTTGAGGTGTAATAAGTCATCTATGATTGCAGAGAAGTTCGCCTAGTAAATACAGATTAAATTGCTCAGTAAAACCTCTACGGTGTAGCTTCAAACTCTATGTTTTGTTGTATACTTGTATACATTCTTTATATACTTTGATTGGAACCAAGTTTGCTTAAAATTTTCTATAGTCAAATGATGAAACAACTGCATTGACTTTGTGCTTGAATAGCTTTCATCTATCGTCTAACTAAGAGTATAAGTTTTTATTAAAGTGTTACAAATATGAACCAACAGTATGGGATAAAATGATATAAATATAATACCTTTTTTGAAATTTGTGTTTGTAGTAAAACTATCCTGCTTGCAGCGCGAAATATCGAAGAAAAATCAGTTGTTTTCAAATAAGTTGTTAAACAGTACATACTGTACATTTAGTTACTTAACATTTACAACATTATATACTGTCAGTTTCTGATAAAAACATTGGTTCATAATAAAGAGAACTTTTTCATCAACAATGCCTATACAAATGTAACACTAGTATTTGTAATAATAATAAAACAATGTAACCGGTTCATGTAGGAAATTTCTGTCCCGGTTTATTACCTCGCTCTTGAATGAGATGCCAGCTAACTCAGTAGGCTGGCTAAACTTTTAGCAAGGAAATTAAGTATTGTAATAGAGTGGTCTGTCAATTTAGCCATACTGGTATAAACATGGGCTTAGAATCAACTAAAACATGAAGTAATAGTGGCCTGGGCCTATGTCAACATGTCCAATCTAGGTATATGAAGCCAGGCTCATACTGATACTGTATATGCAGGCTCATATTGATCGATACTGTATATGCAGGCTCATATTGGTACTGTACATGTACTGTAGCCGGGCTCGTATTGATACTGTCCATGTAAAGCCAGGCTCGTATTGATTACTGTACGTGTTATTAATAGGCTTAAGCAACCATAAACTAAAGTCATTAATAGTGTGGTTCTGTGGTAAGTCTGTGTACATGTAATTAATAAACAAGGAATTACAATCAACCAGAACAAGAAAAGTAGATTTGTGTTGATGCATCTATCAAGGTTATTGTACCATCATTACTTGTTACTATCAGCTACTGTAGCGTAGACTAGCATATAATATTTGACAATTAGACTGATGCCGATAACTGAAAAAACCCCAGGCCAAAATAGCATTTGTGTACATGCAAATTAAATTATACATGTGACTTCAATCTTCAGCATTACACAACAAATGATGAGGTATATGTATAGTCTGGCAAAGTCAACAAGTAGACTTTTTTCAGACTGTTATAAGGTCACACAGTACTGTAAATGTTATTAAACACATATAACTATGTAAACCAGAACAAAAATATTACACGTCCTGATGTTGGTGCAGCCTGCTAGACACATACAATTAAAATGAACCAAATATTGTTTTTTCTCAACCTATTCATTGTAGATATCTCAAAGAAACAATTAGAAAATATTAAAAATATTATGTATATTAAAAGTATCCAGACTCTAGCACCATACTACAAATAGCAAATAATTTCCACTGTTTACATTCCTTACATTATAAAATTTCGCTACCTCTCTCGTCTTTGTAAGGCACTGACTGGCAAATTTGTCGACCATTGTAATCACGTCCATAATTTACTTAGGGGCCGTCGACAAATAGATTTCGTCCCCAATCGCGGACTTGTTCCGCGATTGTGTTGACCCCCTCCCCCCCTCTATCATCGCGGACCAGTGGATATCTGAAACACACGAACGAGTATGTTGACCGTACTAATACTGCCATTTTGATAACGAGTACCAGACTGTAAAGTTTTTTTTCTGCGCGGGGAACGTTAAATAATAATACAATTTCTGCGCGGGCGGCGGGGTATATATACGCACGGGTCGTCAGGCACGTCCATCTAAGGGGCCCCAGGAGCATGTGCCCCGTAATTTTTTGAATTCTATTGTCTTACTTGGAGATGGGATTTCCGGCATTCTGAGAGCATTTTGAGTGAAATCCAGACTAAACTATGTGTATTAACAGCATATCTTGTCAAAATTGTTAATTTCTCAGTATAAATCGCGGATTGAGTAACCGCACTAAATTTTGCGCGGGCGGATTTTAATCACGAACAAATTGCGCGGGGAACGCGTTCCCCGCGCGGACCAAATATTACAGTCTGGAACGAGTATAGACATATAGCATAGTAATAGATGTAGACTCATGGTGTATAACGAATGTTTATATTTAAATTCAGATTTCGTCCTAATTTTTCTTGTTATCGCGGATTCAAGATTACCCCCCTCCCCCCCATCGCGGAACAAGTCCGCGATTGGGGACGAAATCTATTTGTCGACGGTCCCTTACTGTAATAGACAAAGTAGAAACTTTGAACTGTCAAATACTGTGAATATTCCCTTCGCCTCTTATTGTACTTTATGTGCATACCGAAGTCCAAACGCACGTTGTTGGCCTGAGATACCTCGTTGAAATTCACAAATAATCGAAAATCTAACCTTAAACATCCAAAACCAAAACGAACACATTTGAGACCAAAACTCCAGGCATCAGTTGATCGAGGAATTCCACCCAAGGAGGATACCGTTACAAAAATAAACCAAGCCTCAAAATTTCCTTTTTTTGAGCAGCATCCTATTCTTCGAAAATCCATAAAGTTTGACGCTTCCTACAATGAACTCATTTGAAGAAAACATAGCATGTTTGGTATCACAATGAAGCTTTAGACAAGCTCTGTTTATTTCCGACACTCAATTGCCACCCGAGTAAATACGATCGTCATCCGAGGGCCTCAAATTCGACAACTCGGGCAAGAACGGTATTCGTCACCAGACTCCCACTTTTGCCCGCTCGTCCAATATGGAAAAATGCCACGATTAACCTGGCGATTTTGGCGCCTTTTATGCCTGGCGTTGAAAAATACATTACGGCTGTTCGATCAAAGTGTCAACAAAACTTAGCCTTCTTCATCGCTTTCAATCACAAGTCTTCGTCGCTTTTTCTCTTGGAATATCTTCACTGGACCATTGAAGATCTGGAATTGACACCCTGAGATGCTGCTTATACTTGCACCAGCGAAAACTGCTTGGCTGTTTGAATCTTCCTGGTATGAATGTGTTGCTTCGAAAGGCTGCATATGATATAGCGCGTGCTTTGCATGCACCAGGTAGCGGGATCAATGCCCGCATCCTCCATCTCATTTGTTTTTATAAACTCGCAAGAGTTTTGTTTTTTATTTTCAGTGTTTGGTACATTTTTTAAAGTTAGCTTTCTACTAAATCAAAAACTGGGGGTCGTACAACTTATTATTGGAATTAAAACAAACATTTCACCATTTGATATGAAAATCTATATTCTAAAAATATATATAACATTGATGTAAATTTAAAGTTGTTTATTTAGATAAATAGCAAATAAAAACAACTTGTATTTCCGTACTGGTAAAAAATTAAGTAATTCGGTTGTAAAATTTTACCTCACGTTGTTTTTTAACAAGAAATAGTAAGAAAATTATTAAACTACCTTACACTAAATTGGAACTAAATATCCCAAATATTTTTGCAGTGCCGAAACTGGGGGATTAGCTCAATTGGCAGAGCGCGCGCTTAGCATGCGCGAGGTAGCGGGATCAATGCTCGCATTCTCCATCTTTTTTTTTTTAATAAACTCACAAGAGCTTTGTTTTCTATTTTCAGGGTTTTGTACTATTTTTAAAAAAAAATTATTTACTAAATCAAAAACTGGTGGTCGTATACCTTATTATTGCAATTAACACAAAAATTTCACCATTTGTAATGAAAATCTATATTCTGAAAATATATATAACATTGATGTTTCAAAATTTTAAAGTTGTTTATTTAGATAAATAGGAAATTAAAACAACTTGTATTTCCGCATTTGTAAAAAAATTAACTAAGTAATTCGGTTCTAAAATTTTACCTCATGTTGTTTTTTGACAAGAAATAGTAAAAAAAATATTAAACTACCTTATATTAAATTGGAACCAAATATCCCAAATATTTCAAAAGTGCAGGAACTGGGGGATTAGCTCAAATGGTATAGCGCGCGCTTCGCATGCGCGAGAGTGCGCGCTTCGCATGCGCGAGAGTAGTAATACCCACCACTCCAGACCACAAAGGGATGCCGCCTCACTAAATATTGAACTTATTTTTTATTCATTCTTAGGCTCCTTTGAGACTTCCTAACCCTAATCTCATTAGTATACATTTTATATAGCGGCGCGTTACGTCATTAGCGCCTAACCCTAGTGTTCCAGAACACCCTGGTTTTCACTACGTCATAATCGACTTATTATTTATGCTTCTCCCCAAACTGATACTCAACCCTCCTGGTTTTCACTACAAAAGGCACTCGCCTTATATCCAAATAAGTAATAGTAATTACCTTTTCATTTATACACTTTACCCTACTGTCAGTCAACACTTGTGGGACACGCAGACGTACAGAGCATGCGTACAGTAAACTTTAACAATATAGACGTTCTTTCCAAGGAGAGAGAGAAATTGATAAAGACCCTTTATATTTTTTTATCTGAAACCTTGTTTGGAGGAATATAGGGAGTTTTGAGCAGCCTAAATGTCTGAATTAGTAGAGATGAGGTATAGACTTGAATTAATAGCATTCATGAATATCATATTAAGTGTGATAAGCTAAACGGCCAAACAGTTCTTTACCCCTTTGCTTGGAGATATATGCCGAATTGTCGCTTATTTGGCTTTAGTTTATAGAGTAAACGATGCCTTGAATGAAGAAACCGTTCGGCAAGCTGTTCAAAAGACATTGAAACACTTTCTTCAGAGGGGTTTTCCAGAATATAAACTGTCAGGGGTTAAATGGATGATTCGGCTATTTTATTAACGTCGTCAAGCATCTTGTTAATGTTGCTAATGCTGATATTTGCATATTTATCGTCAGTGCAGGTACAGGAGAAAAAAATAATAAACTCATTTAGGGGTCATTAAGAGTTCATTAAGAGGATTAAGTGCTTGGGCAAGTCTAGTCGAGAGGGTCATTAACAGTGTTACCATAGAGAAACCGCGCGTTGCCTGCTCTGAGCGGCTCCGTGCCCTCGGCTCTTGGCTCCGAGCGACTCCAAGCCCTCGGCCCCTGGCGCGCTCCGAGCGACTCCGAGCCCTCGGCTCCTGGCTCCGAGCGACTCCAAGCCCTCGGCTCTTGGCCCCGAGCGACTCCAAGCCCTCGGCTGCTGGCTCCGAGCCCTCGGCTCTTGGCTCCGAGCCCTCCGTTCTGGGTACCGAGCAGCTCCGAGCCCCATAGTCCTAAGTCCTAAGACTATAGTCCTAAGTCCTAACACTATAATCCTAAGTCCTAAGACTATGGTCCTAAGTCCTGACTATATAGTCCTTTGTCCTAAGACTATATAGTCCTTATAGTCGTAGGACTATAGACCTAAGTCCTAAGACCACATTATCCTAAGTCCTAAGACTATAGTCCAAAGTCCTAAGTCCTAAGACTATATAGTCCTAAGTCCTCAGACTATATAGTCCTAAGTCCAAAGAATATAGTCCTAAGTCCTAAGACTATAGTCCTATAGTCCTAAGACTATAGTCCTATAGTCCTAAGACTATATAGTCCTGAGTCCTAAGACTATATAGTCCTAAGTCCTAAGACTATAGTCCTAAGTCCTAAGACTATATAGTCCTAAGTCCTAAGACTATATAGTCCTAAGTCCTAAGACTATAGTCCTAAGTCCTAAGTCCTAAGACTATATAGTCCTAAGTCCTAAGACTATATTTAACAATTAGTCACCGAAGTCGAGGTGATTATCGTTGAATATTTACCGAGCCGCGAAGCGGCAAGGTAAATATAAACGATAATCACTGAGACTGAGGTGACTAATCTTTTTAATAAAATTTCAGGCCTGAGAAGAATTACTAAGAAATTTAAAAGAGATGTCTTTAACTGTCGTAGAGTAGTTTTATCATGTAAATTCAACCCTGCAAAGTTTTCTTCACGCCTTGACAGCTGTGCAAGCCTTCAATTCCACATACGATTAAAACGGACCTAAAATTCAAATAATTTTATGACTAAACACTTTCTCACCTTCAAATAGTTCCAACTTAGAGCTTTTTTGTGTTTACAGTATCTATCTGTTGAGTTTTTTTGACGATTTGTTTGGTTTAAAAGAATAGTCGCTGCAGTCGCCATTTTGAAAAGTAATTACACCATTGATTAGACACCATCCGTCAAAATGATGATTCCCACAATTTCCGACAACAATGTCTAGTATAATTACCTCGCGCGAGGTAACTATCGCGAAATAGGCGGTTCAGCTCGACCAATCAGAAGACGAGAAATTCAATAGTTAGTTCTGAAATTTTACTAAAGACCTTATAGTCCTAAGACTATAGTCCTAAGTCCTAAGACTATATAGTCCTAAGTTCTAAGACTATACCCAGCGGGCAAAATGACGTCGATTCAACGTTGAAACGACGTCACCCCCAGACGTTGGATAGACGTTGAAAAAAGGTTGAAAATGCAAATTGGATCGACGTCGCTTTCACGACGTCGAAACGACGTTAAAAATCGACGTTAATTCAACGTCTACCGTTTAACGTTGAAACGACGTCACTTTCAGACGTTGGATAGACGTTGAAAAAAGGTTGAAAATGCAAATTGGATCGACGTCACTTTCACGACGTCGAAACGACGTTAAAAAACGACGTTAATTCAACGTCTACCGTTTAACGTTGAAACGACGTCACTTTCAGACGTTGGATAGACGTTGAAAAAAGGTTGAAAATGCAAATTGGATCGACGTCACTTTCACGACGTCGAAACGACGTTAAAAAACGACGTTAATTCAACGTCTACCGTTTAACGTTGAAACGACGTCACTTTCAGACGTTGGATAGACGTTGAAAAAAGGTTGAAAATGCAAATTGGATCGACGTCACTTTCACGACGTCGAAACGACGTTAAAAAACGACGTTAATGCAACGTCTATCGTTCAACGTTGAAACGACGTCACTCTCAGACATTGGATCGACGTTGAAAAAAGGTTGAAAATGCAAATTGGATCGACGTCACTTTCACGACGTCGAAACGACGTTAAAAAACGACGTTAATTCAACGTCTATCGTTCAACGTTGAAAAGACGTCACTCTCAGACGTTGGATCGACGTTGAAAAAAGGTTGAAAATACAAATTGAAACATATATACAATGCATACACACACAGTATATTCGAATAATACACAGAAAAGAAGATATTTCCACCAATAATAAGTTGTTTTTTAATTAATATATTATGTAAATAAAACTGATGATATATAGCTAGGGATGTGGCGGCTAGCCAACTCTATTGTTTGCACAAGTTAACAGCAAAATGAAAAACTCAACTTCCATGATCATTATTAATCCACAAACAAAAAAATAGTTGGTAACATGTCTGATTTAATTACTAGCATATAGCTTGAAATGATCAACGTCGAGAAAACTACCAGTTGTCTGCATTTCAAGATTTATTCGTCTTTTGGCCTTCCCCCGCCTCCAGTCCTATCAGGGGCATACTTCAGCAACGCCATAATTGCGCGCGTAATATCTGTCTCCGTCGTGTTCTGATGTTTCAAAACGCTCTCTAAAACAAAGCATGAAATATATTAATATACTGTATATGTATATTAGTATATTGGTATATGTACAAAATTATATGTTGCATAGATATTTATCTAGATATTTTCTGTCAAACAAAAAAAAATGATTGTAAAAACACCTATATAGTATCTGATATAAACAAAGCGTTGATTAATACTATGCAAAATATACCCTACAGCCTATGCCATACCCTCGGCAATGCCGTTTGAGTTGAAGCATGTAATTATTGCACACAATTCCTCGCAATGTAATTAGTGTTAAGTTGAACGAGCCAAATATTAAATTGTCTTTCAAAAATAATTTGATGCCGAAATTATTAGACTATATATATAGGCCTGGGTTTGAGTTATAGAAATAAAACACATAGAATGCTTGCTTCTATCTCGTGTCAGTCAAAAACATGACGCCACAATATTAAGTTTGAATAAACCCGCCCCAGGACCGTTTGTGTAATAAGCAATTGACGCGGTATCCAAGATGGCAGATTGAATTTATAAGGATAAAAACTAGTCCCCTTCAACGTGACAGATCACGCATTCTATATCTAATATTTATATGGCCTGCATGCATTGATCTTTATGTTATAGAGCTGGAGGGCTTTTGACTTGTAGAGGGGATTTGACAAAATATATATTACCAAAAGAGATATACATGTATATCATTCAAGGGACTAATATTTCTTCGAAATATATCCCGAGAAGAGGATTGTGTGCGCGCGCGTGTGGGTGGCTGCGTGCGTGTGATTCTATAATAAATTGACTGGTCTCGTGCTAGAAATCCGGCTCTCTGGTTGGGGAATTTACAGTTGAGATATATACTATTATTATATAGCATGCTATCGGATATGAGCTTTTGCGTAATCTGATTGGTTCCCTACTACTAGGCTATCAGCTCATAGCCTACTAGTAGAGAAATCAGCAAAAATGGCAGAACGATTTGCTAATTTGAACGAAGAAGAAATTCAAAATTACTTGAAAAAAATACACCAAAAAGTACAAACAAAGCAACAAAATATGGCATGAATGTATTTGATGGTAAGTAAATATTTCTTTAAATTAAAATTGCAAATTCTTCAAATAAACCTCGATTCAAAACGCCGAGCGGTGCGGCCCGTACCTTGAGCTGGTGGGAAAAAACATTGTTTATAAAATTAAATAAAAAATTTCGGTTATAATTTTTAGAGTGGTTCACAAGTTCAAAGAAGTTTGAAAAATACATAACCGATATGTCTAAAACGGAATTAAATAGTTGTTTGAAGCAATTTTATACGTCCGCTAGACAAAAAGACGGCTCCTACTACAAAACAACAACAATGAAGTCGATAAGATCCGCCATTGACCGGTTCCTCAAAAGCCCTCCAAACAATAAAGATTTCACAATAATTGGAGATCCTACCTTTTCAGAAGCGAATGCTGTCCTAAATGCGTTTGTGAAAGATTTGAGAAAGTCCGGGAAAATAGCCGGAACGGTTCACAAAAAGGCCGTTTCAAGGGAGCAAATCCAGCTTCTTTTCAGTTCTGGTGAGTTGGGACCAGCCGACAGCAAACATCCCGCACAACTGTTTCGCACAGTCTGGTTTTACCTAAGTTTCTTCTTTGGTAAAAGAGGAAGAGAAAACCAAAGGCAGTTGAAGCCGTCAATGATAATTCTGAGGTCAACACCAGACGGTAAAGAGTTTTTTGAACTCAACCGTGAAATTCCAGGTTCTCTTCTAGCGACCAAAAACCATCAAGGAGGCCTCAACGATCCTGAAGACGAATCGGAAGGAAAAATCTTTCCTGTCCCCGAGTCGAATAACTGCCCTGTCGAAACAATAAAAAATTACTTAAAACACCTAAATCCTTCTTGCGACAGTCTTTTCCAGCGACCAAAGGATCACAAATGCCAAAAATTTGATGCCAACGACATGGTTTGGTATTCCAACATGCCAGTCGGCGAATCGACTCTTGGAAACTTGCTTCGTGTAATGAGCAAAAGAGCAGGAATTAAACCTCCGTTAACTAATCATTGCATTAGGGCGACATCTGTCACTGTTTTGTCGGACGCCCATGTGGAAAATCGCCATATAAAGTCTTTGACAGGCCATAAATCTGACACCTCCATTGAGTCATACAGCAGTCGCCCATCCGCACGTCAACAAGAAATGATGTCTGCCATATTAAGTGATTATATTCGTCCAAGCGATTCGGTTCCTGCGATCTTGTGTAAAACAGATCAAGATAAAGAAAACAGTGGCACAGATGTTATCTTCAAAGAGTCAGTTGCATCTCTGAATGCTCAATCGACTTCAGTTAACAACCAGTCGATAATTTTCAGCAATCGAAGCAGTTCGACGACACAAAGTCCAGTGTTCAACTTTCAGAACTGCAATGTGCAGATCCATAACTGACTTGTAATTTATTGCTTTGTTTATCTTTTTAACAAGCTTTGTACAATTTCGTTGAGCCAAAGAACTTGTTTACTAAAGAACTTGTTGAACCTTGTTTACCACGAGCGTCGAATCTCATTGAGCACACTGTCCAAGCGTGAAATAATCACTTTGTCTTTGTACTGCGCATGCCGGATGTAATAAAATTTGTTTCAAATTCGTTTCCGTGTTAATAATTATATATCGCGGGATACAAAGTTTAGCCATTGTTTAGTTTAGCTATATAATAAAACAATTATACCATTCGCTCTCGTCGTATATGAGCTCATGGTATAATTGTTAAATAGACACAAATAAACACATACTAGTGACAACTTTGAATACTTTTGTGGCTCCAAATGCAAATTTACCACCACTGCCTTTAAAGTTCATGGACGCCATTACAATGTTATTCATCAATCTAGATAAATCTGAAAAGATTTACTGTGAGTACACGCAAAAACTATTTTTGATAAATATATGATGTCAAGGTAGTTCAAATATGAAAGAATTTTCCCATCAATATAATGAGTATTGCCGTTACTGCCGCGGTTGTTGCATTCAAAAAACATTATTCATACTTGTTCCTAAAAAAATTGGTTCGACAGAATTTTTTTAAATTTGCCTATATTGATTACCTATACTTTAATAAAGAAAAATTTTAATCAAATAAAAATTGGAGTTATAATCGCCCAAAGTTCCTATTGAGTTAAACTAGATTAGAAAGAAATTATTAGCAGTCATTTTGAAACGTCATTGTTGCCATAGCAAGCACGGTGACGCACATCTTGTTTACACTGATTCCTTGATTCACGAGATGCTGTTCTATTATACAAGACAGTTATTGTGTAATTCATCAAAAAAAAACATGTGCAGTATTTTAGTCTCAGACATGATGTTTTCAAATTTTTAAGCGGGTAATAGAACTGCTAAAATATCGACGTGCAATTCAAGTCTCCTTGTTAGTTAGCATATATATATATATATATAATGATTTATTTACCTGTGCATCACATTACGGACGTTTTCCTTTACGGTTAGTCCGCCGATTTTAGAAAGTCTAGACAACTGTACAATTATATGAAAGTACGTTAACAATTATAACCAGTAATAATAGTTTTATTTGAATAATCCCGCATAGATGTAGGATATACATGAGATACAGTACCAACCCTGAGTCACATATTATTAGCGTTCAACACGAACACGTGTCGTATTATAAAAAACTGACCACGTGATGGCCATAAAACAATAATAGGCCATTCATGATGCAATTACGTACGTTCGGTGGCGCTGTATGTGTACAACTACCGAGCTATACAACTACCAGAATGCTTTGCTATGCAGTATATCTGCTTAAATCCTGGCTTCTGTTTGGTCACAGCAATGTCATAGTGGTGCTGGTCACAGAGGTTTTCATGTCTATAGACGCAATAGAGTGCTACAAACAGTAAAAACTTCGTACTGAAAAAAGGATACTGGAAAGACATTCTGGATCTATCTATACCAAAAATTAAAGACTTCGTACTGAAAAACAGATTATCGCGCAGATCTATTATCAGTAAGATAAACTCGAAACAGTGCACAGTGGCAAAACAAAATGATATTTTGGTTTATTCTCAACCATGCAATTTATAATGGGATAGATTTTAAAAGGGCTTACCAGGAGATTTTCTTTTTCTTCGTCATCAAGGCTTGTTTCCAGTGCCTTGAATTGATCGAGGTCAGTTGCTTGTTCCACGTGAAACTCAGAGTCGTCTGCCTGGCATCTTTTCCCTACTTGTGCCAGGGTATTTTTAATTTCCATTAACAAATTCAACACCCTCTGCTGAAATCCTAAAAAATGCGGATCTTTGTTATTGACGGTTAAATAGAGATCGTTAGTAATATTATTATCGAGATAGCTCCGAGTTTATTTTTGTAGGCGCTCGATCATTGTTTTATTTTAATGTGGGTGGAATAAAAATTTCCACGGCGCCCGATATAACTGGATAACTCTTATAGGCGTTTGCTCGGGCAATTTGGGGAGATGCCTTGCCGCACATCGCAGGCAAATTCAGAAATTATAGAATGTTGATTGTCTATATATAACCCTACCCCAGTTGGCTGATCATTACCTTACACCTTGTTAAAATTTTAAACACTAATTCCCAAAATGACTTGATTCTATCAAAAGCCGGCGCGGTGATCATATTTAATACACAAAAATATAATTTTGTCAGCTTCCAAATTTGATTCATTGAATAAGAAATAAAATATATATATATAGCTACACTGATGAGCTGCTGTACAGCGAAACACCGTGTCTGTAGATTGAACTATATATATAAAGCACTTTGGATTCAAAATCGAGTTAAGCGTCAGTTATGCTCCAGAGACCTATATATATATGACGTGTTCGACCAGCAATGATCGAATCAGTATATATACACGGTTTCCAGATTTGCGTCACTATCTTTTGCCGGCCTAATCATACTATAATTGCTACATGCCAAAAGTGCGCCTCTCATGACACACCCAAATACTACAAATTCGTATTTATCTAGCTGAAAAATTTGGGAGAATTATTAAATTAGCTGCCGGTGCAGGTGCCGCGCAGTCTTTCAAACGTAATACTCACTTGCTTCTGGCATCGGAAATCCATGGCCATTTTTTTAAGCATTTACTGTAGGTCTAGGTGGAGGCCTAGCTGGCGAAGGGCCTCTTGCTTTTTTCTGCCCGGACCCACATCTTTGTGGGCTTGAACTTCGTCTTTTTTCATTCCTCTTAGCAGCACTAGATGTACCTGCAGTTCTCTGATTGATCTTTTTTGGCGGCGTTGGAAAATTCAAATTATCTTTAAACGCACAATACAGAACATTAATTATAATATAAATGTGCGGTATCCCCATTTATTATATTTCGGCTCCCCTAGGTCTGTGATATGGGGGTTTGGGCCCTAAGGTGCCGTCCGTACGCTTCAACCTTTCTCACTCCAACCCCAATCTCGTACCCCGAGCCCGTGCTCCTTTTGCACCTCTAATCCAACAAGCAACACATGCTACGCCTCTGATAATTACTGACATTTACTGTATTTTTTGTGCGAATTTTTTATGCCGTAACGCGTACACCACTGAACACAACAAGTTATATATTAAAGGCTCTCGGTTATCGGTTACCTGATCTTGGATACTGTGTAACCAACAGGCTCTCTGGCTGCGCAAATCAAATAGCTACAAGCGGTGATTCCAAACTCGACTGGGATTCAAGAGACAATAAACGGAAAGCCATGTTTTGCCATGCAAATGATGCTTTCACTTTTGCCTAGTTGGGATCGCATATGTTTAAACAATGAGGTGTTAAAACAATTTGTCTTCATATATAGATTATATTTCAAAGCATATTGGGCCTAGTTCAAACCGACCGTGTTGAAAACCGCAATTATCCATGACGACTATATCTCCATTCGCTAGTATGGGATTTCCGTAGACTTCATCGACAACCTGTAGACTTTCATGAAAAAATTCTAACATTTGATGCCCCGTCCAAAATGTTGTAGTAACTTATACCAAATCTGCTTTGCAATAAATTCACAATGTAATTGCAATCGGAAGCATAGCGTTTTAATTCGACAGCTCGCTTACCTTTCTCTGCGTGCCCATACAAACGATTGCCGGTCGTTCTTTTGACCGAACATTCATCAAAGAAGTGTACTCTACTAGTAGACATACTCACTATGTAATAGATACAGCATGAGCAGCCGAGCTGTATCTGATTTACAAGGCGAGCTGCAAGCGAGCCGTAGTAAATCAGATAAGCTCGGCTGCGAATTTAAACCACTGCTACGGTATTGATTTCTTTTGTGTTTTCGTCATGAATTATTAATGAGTATTTTAATTATATATAATGTACATACCATTAACGAGCTATCATTTCCTTCAAATTATGAAGCTTAACCAATATTAAAACCACCATCTGATTGGACAACCTTTTAAAACGAAACCTCACCCCCATACCACCCCCCGGTAATCACGCCCCCTTGAAACCCTAAACCTAACCACAACCCTCCGGAAAAATGTGCCACCTCTCAGACCCCGACCACAACACCCCTCTAGGATTTATAGCTTTATGTGTTCAACTTTAACATCCCGCATGTGGGATGGTTTTATTAGATGGTTAAGCTTCATATTTTGTAACCGATGATACTTGCATTAACAGTATCTTGATCTTCTCCATCAGGCGATTCATCTGAATCACTACCATTAGGTGCTTCAACTGGGTGTTGTCCTGAAATATAGTAGAATACACACCTAAACTAGTTATTTATTTAATGTTTAGTCAGCCTGTACAATATTATAAGGAAAATATTTTCACTGTATGAAAAAACGTCCATTGGTATGTGACCTTGGGCCCTCTTGAGTCCTCAGGAAATATTTTTCATACACTGACCTCGAAGCCCAAGCAGTATATTCTAATATATATATGTTGCTCTATCACTGCAAAGAAAAATGGAACAAAACTATTATTACTAGTACATAATATATGTATTTGAAATCACTTATAATTCATCCAATTCAAATAATTTCCCATACAACCACTTCCTAATAACAGTATAATAATAATAATAATAATAATAATATTTATTCAGGATATCCACGTCACCGAAGTGTTTTTCAGTGGAGTCCTGTTAAATAAAATATATATATACATGGTAATAAAGACATTATATACAATAACAATAAATTCTAAACATTAATTAATTAAATATACATGCATATCAAAAGCTTATAATTACAAAACTAAATTAAACAAATGTACTGAGATTTTTAAGTTTTGTTTTAAATAGTTGAAGAGATCTTGCCTGTTTTATATCGTTATTTAGTTTATTAAAATCATTAGAAGCATGGTAAACAAGTTTTTGCTTACCCCAGTTGGTCTTAGGTTTGAGTAGATGTAAATTACTGTTGAATCGCGTATTATATAATTATGAATGTCGCTAATCGTAATAAGTTCAAAATCAAAATCAATAAGTCCATTTATGCTAAAAACACAACGATACTTTTGACGCCTTATGCTTAAAGGGGTCCAGTTAAGCAATTTTAAAGCATCGGATGACGAGGAGAAGGAAGGAGCATCCAGGATCAGTTTTGCCGCCTTGTTTTTGAGTATGGTAACAGGAATAAATTAGGAATACATGTAAATGCTGCAATGTGTATATTTTGCTTAGTTTATATATAACTTACTGCATCACAACGCACAAATACTGGACTTATAGACAAGTTAATCAATTGTGCATGGCATCAGTAAAACAATTAACTGCTGGGAAACCCCGAGACCCGAGTAAACATGCATATAGTTTTTGGCCCCTGGGATCTCTCACTTGATGATAGAGTTAAATTGTCTGACATTAAAAAGAGAGTTAAAGTAATTAAAGGCCAGTTTTGGCCATTCTAGTAGTGAAAGGGTTAATATATGTACAGCACATTTTATTTACCTGTACAGTAATATATTAATGTTGATTGCCAGAGATTATAAAATATACAATGCTGACCATTAATTACCACTGTCTAAATACATATTAATTAGGTTAATAATTAATTCTCTACGATTGCGTAGATTAGGAGAGAATTTCTTTGTGTACGATTAGTAGAATATTGCATTAGCATTTGCACATATATATCCATAACAATGAACCAGGCTGTTATAAAAGTCGTGTCCTCGAAGTCAGTCGTCTTCTCGGACATTACATTACGCACTGTTTGTTTATTTATTCATTGTTTTGTTGAGTCCAGATCGGGGGACACCGCAACATCTTGGCCCGACCCAGGTTTCCTTACGAGGTAAGGGTTTTCCTGGCGTCCGTATGTTGCGGTTGTTGTCGCAGCCCGCAGCCGCAAGCTTTCTTTGTTTGCACGAGTCAATAAATGTAGCGTCCACGCCGTGGCACAAAACTCCACATTTTATAATACTCGTTTATAGCATAGAATATTATATTGTCATAAACTATTAGATATTCATGATCATACCTGAAGTACATTTAACTTTAACCAGTGGGAAGGTGTGCCATTGTGTTGATGGTAATACTTTGTTTTCCAATGCCCTTATGACATTAATGCCAGTTGGCCACCTTATATTGTTGCCTTCAACCCAGGCTGAGGGTATGACGCCTTCCAACTCATGGCCATCTTCCTGCCAGACAGCCCTTGTCCACATGGTTGTCCTTAGGATAATAAAACAGAAAATATATATTCATGTTACTAATGAAATATTTTACATACTAAAAGCTAGTCAATAGTGTGAAACCTGTAGACTACACAGGTTAAAACCAAGTAATTTTAATGATGACGATGTTGTACATATTATAATGAAACATTAAGTAAAGTTTAACATACTGTACATGAGTTAGACCCCGTTTACACAGTACCGGACGAATTCGAGACCGGTCTCGAATTCGTCCTATTTCGCCGTGTAAACAGGCGGAACCGTACTAATTCGAGACCGGTTCCGAATTTTTCTTCCGTGAAAACAGGTGGAACCGTACGAATTCGAGACCGGTTCAGAATTCGTCCGGTACCGTGTAAACGGGGCCTTAGTCCAATAAGTTTATTTATTCAAACAGTGAAATAAAATAGTGTGCTGCGTATGCAGTGTTGAAATATATATCGAAATAGCCGAAATACAGTAAGGTTGGTGAACTGCCGAACGTAGATTTCCTTAACGTTTCATATTTCTCTCCGACGAATATTAAATGTTGTATACTATAATTATGAGGTATAGTTTGCTACTAAGTAACATTAAAGTACACTACTAACCAAGGACCAAACTCCCTTCAGTACAGGTATAGTTTGCTACTAAGTAATATTAAGTAATAGCTAGATAAATCCCGAGAACGAGGGATGCATGCTATATAATATATCGCATACATCCCGACATTCGAGGGATTTATCTGACTTAATTTATTATTGAGGAGGTTTTCCAACAAAGTTTTGTCTATTTTTTCCACCTGATTTTCCTTGTTTTTTTCTCTTCATTTCGTATCTAATTATTATTCAAGGTCTTTATGCGATAAACCGGAAGAACAAAGAAAACCGACTCAATTAATAATGAATTAAAGTACACTACTATAACCAAGGACCAAACTCCCTTCAGTACACCAATTATTCTAATTATTAACAATTAATTAAATTACATGTACGTATAACTTAACACGTTTTCCCCTGCTAAATAAAGTCGTCTGGAGTTAGCCAGGATAAATTGATAAAATACTAAAGACTTGTCATTATAGACTGTAAGTCTTCAATGTGTTAACCAACCCTGTAATGTCCAAGAGTGCCTTTAGTATTTTACTGTGGCTGGCGCCAGACGATTTTACTCTGTCTCTGGCTCGCGCCAGATGATTTTACTTTTTGTAACATACATTATATACTAATGCCTTTCTACTTCATGGTGTAGTGGGAAAATAACAACTCCTTCCTTGTAGGGTAGGCATACAGCCTTGCAAAGAATCTGGGACCTTTCCAGAAGACATCTCTTTGCTTTTTGCTGAACATTCCGTACATAAACAATGTCAAACAACTTGGAGTCAGCTGGAGTTTCGAAGAAGCTCTCTGTATGTCGGTCAGAAATAATGTCACATACAATATTTTCATCTTGTTTCTCTACAACAAATGCATATTTGGAATTTTTTAACAGAAAGCAACTATCTTTTAATTTGGATGAGATAGTTGAATATAAATTCCAGTTGAATGGCACATCAGTTTGGTTTGATTGCTTGAGTTCTTCAAGCCGTTTCACAACTTGCACAAGTGGGTTTTGAGCAGTACGAACAAGTCGTTTCAGTTGCTGCATGTGGTTTTCAAATGGAAAACAGGAAATCTCATTCAATGAGACCTGAAATAAGTGGACATCATCCGGTAAATGTAGCAGACTATGGACATTGTAAACGACAAATGTATCGCCATAAATAGCTTCACATCCATGCACAAAGTGGGTAATTAACTCTCTTGCATATTGTAAGTATGCATTGCGTTTATCAGCATTTGCATTGAGCATAATCGAGATGGCAATGGAAAATGTAAGAAAGTGTTGATAGATCTTCTTTGGTAACACATCACGTAACACTACTGGGCCAGTATAGAGTAGAAACTGGCGATATTCAGTGGCTTTCCAGCGGTCTAGCTCTATCAAAGACCTGGGTTGCCTTGCAAACTCACTTGGCATGCTGCCATGCAACGACGCCAAATTTTCTGAGATTTGTACAATATGTCTTGAAGACAACTTGCACTCTTTGGGTCCACTCTTTAGGTAGTGCAGCAAACGTCTGGTTACTCCTAAACAGACCATGTGCATATAGTCAAGAGGAAACTGTCGAATGCATGAAATACCATGGTCAATCAATGGGGATGCTTGTTTCTGATGATTTGTATACATCAAATTGGAGACGTCTTCTTCAGCTCTTAGAACACATGGTTCATTAGAGTTAAAGACAACTCTACCATTCCAAGATCCCTTGATGATGCAGCGTTCGCAAGAATAATAGCCTGTGTGTCCAATTATACACTTCAAAAAGCTTCTAGCAGGAGCATCACATAAAAAGCACAAAATATTTAAACTTAATTTATGAGATTCAAAGCTTAGGCCATCACGCTTGAGCTTGACAAGTTCTTGAAGAAAGTCATCTAGGTACTCTTCAACTGTGGTTGGCTTTGCATTGCCATAAAACAATGCAATAACAAACACTTTAAGGTCCCCAAAAACAACCTAGGATACGCCAGAATTGAGCACTAGATGATTTGAACAGTGGAAGGCCATCTACATTGACCTTCAGTTGGATAGTTTTATGGTTCTCTATAAATGATGGGTTCTGTGACAGTATTTCACATACACCATGCTCTATGCCAAGATATATATACTGCCCACCGCACTTTACCAAAGTTGTTATTTCCCGGGGAGTATCTAAAAGTGTCCGACTGTCCTTTGGAAGGCAATATCCTTCTTGTCGTAAAATTCCCAACAGTTAATTTACAGCACCTCTCTGACATTTATTTTTTGCTGCCCATGTTGCCAATTGTTTGCGTAAAGTAATGGGTGAAACACTAGAGGTACAAATGTCATTCTCAGTTTCCATGCCATCACAATCAGAGCTATTGGAAGTTGTATTAATATATTCTTGATCGGCACTGTCATAACATGCAGACAGAGCAGTATTTGACTGTTGACCATTACTCTCACTATCTTCATCAAAATTATCATAATGGGGAATATTGCTTGCATTTATATCTTCACCAGGTATATTGTTCTCATCCTCATTACTGGTACCATACTCAGCAATAGTGCTTGCCTCAGGTCTAAACCTGCGATAGCTTCTCCAGTATGCCATATTGTCAACACCAACCTTTATATATAATGTTAAAAAACTCGGCTTACTGGCACATACTACACGAGTACATTTCATTCTATTGACAGCACCATTTGGTGTGCTAGCAGTAGAAGGGGGGGGGGGTCATACCACTCCCCTCACTACTGTACATATAGCATGCCAATACACCATATACTACAGATGAAAGTATATATTGTATATAATTGTATTTATGGTTTCCTAAAGTAAACTACTTGTATATAACTGTACATGTAGTTGCGAGAAAAGGTGATTTCTTATAGGCCCACGTTTATTTCAAAGCACATAATTGTGTTATTTATATATTTATACAATACCCTAGTTGCTATGCGTGTTTTCATTGGTTGTTGGCCATGATCTATTGGAGGACAGACACATGGTCACGTCAGATCACGTCAGCTGACTTGCCTTTTTCCTTCTTCATGCCCCAAAATCCGGCACGAGTTTCGACAAAGACCTTTTAAATTTGTATTGTATAAAACAAATAGATTCCATTTTTTTGTTGTCTGTTCAGTTATAGATGCACAGAGGACGTCACAACGTGGTAAGAACATCAGTGACCCACTCGACTGCGCCTCGTGGGCCACTTTTTTGTTCTTACCACGTTGTGACGTCATCTGTGCATCTATAACTGAACAGACAACGGCAAAATGGAATCTATTTGTTAAATATATATATATTATATATATATATATATATATATATATATATATATATATATATATTATATATATATATATATATATATATATATATATATATATATATATATATATATATATATATATATATATATATGTGTGTTTTTTGCTTTAATTGCATAATATATACTGTAATAACAAATTGCTGTTGTTAAATTCAAACTTTCTTTTAATAAAATTTTTAATATCAAAACACAGGCACAATTAGTTTTGCCAGTGAAGAAGAAACTTAACGTAACTTTTGGAAGCACTGGCCCACTGACTATAACATTGACCAACATTTAAAAAGTGCACCAAAATTATGAAAATATATATAATCACTTGTAACTTATGCAACGTATTAATACATGGACCATGGTAATACCTGTAAAAGACATGCTAATTTATCTGCCAAAAGTTTAAACAAACGTTTGAAAACTGCATAATAATACACTTTATTTAAGCCCCAAACTAGCTAGTTCCAAACTTTCATTGAATGTTCAAAGTATACTTATAGGAAGCCCGTCTTTTTCAGCAGAGCTGAACCTGCCGTATTTGTTTCACGAAGACAAAGTACAACTAGGCGAAAAGCACTCTATTTCCGACTCTATATTAATGCAACTTTATCGTAAAACACAACAACAGACATAACAAAGTCAGTTGAAAGCCACCATTGTGGCTAAATAATATGTAACTGCCTATATACATGGTTGCAAAAGCCCGCCATTTTTACTGTTTCACTTTTATTTGCCTCTCGAAGACAAAGTACTCTATTTCTGACTGTATATTAATGAAAATGTATCTTAAAACACTACAACAAACATAATAAAGTCATTTCAAAGCCACCACTGTGACTGAATAATATCTAACGGCCTATTTTCGGTAAAGTAAATATAAAGTCTTACACAGTTGCAAAAGCCCGCCTTTTTATTGTTTCACTTTTGATAATTTTTTATTTATACTTCATGTAATGAAAACACATGATGAAGTTTAACTAACCTGTTAGTTCTTTCTTTCTTTTCTTGTGTCTTCTTTCTTTCTTTTTCAAACAATTGACGATTTATAAGCAATAACCTTTATTATATTATATTAAAAACGTTGGGAAAACTCGGTATTGGTAATAAAAAACGATCTGTTACCGTGACAACCGTGTGTTACGTGCAGAGACTGGGCTCTATTGTGACCAATTATGGTAAAAATATCCATATAAGGTACATGGGCTCTATTGTGACCAATTATGGTAAAAATATCCATATAATGTACTTATAATAGGCCCATCATTATTTATTGACTGGGGCCGGTTTTGAAGGACTCTAGACTTAAAAAAAATTCGGAGGCATTTAACATGTCGTGTCCAACTTATCCGCTGGACAATATATTTGAAACTTTTCTGTACGCATGTTTGTTAGGGGTGAGGGGGAGTGTGGTCACAATTTGGAAATGTTTCAGTCTAATTAGGGAGAGAAGACTATCACCCGGGGTTCAAATAATAAGACTTTTTAAAACTTTACTATAAATGTTAGTCACGGCTACGTTAATCAAGTACTTAATATATAGTTTCACCGGGGTAATTGTATGTAGTTTTTCTTTTATTTATGGGACGAAATCAGCCACGATTTCAACGTTGAAAAAATAACCGACATTTAATTGACGTTAATTTCCTGCATTTCGATCTTGAAACAACGTACGTCGATTTGTCGATGTCAAGTCGACGGCACAAAATCAATCTTGATTCAACGTTGAAACAACGTCAATTGACGTCGATTCTACGTTTGCTTGTCGATGTTGAAACAACGTCGATTTTTCGTCATCAAACAACGTAACAAAACCAACCTTGATTCAAAGATTGAATCGACGTCAATTAATTGACGTTGATTCAACGTTTGTATGTCGACGATGTTGAAACAACGTCGATTTTTGGTTGTTAATCGACGTCACAAAATCAACCTTGGTTTGACGTTGAATCGACGTCAATTAATTGAATCGACGTCACTTTATTGACGTTGATTCAACGTTTATATGTCGATGTTGAAACAACGTCGATTTTTGGTCGTTAATCGACGTCACAAAACCAACCTTGCTTCGACGTTGAATCGACGTCAATTATTTGACGTCGATTCAACGTTAGCATATCGATGTTGAAACAACGTCGATTTGTCGTTGTCAAGTCGACGTCACAAAATAAACCTTGATTCAACGTTGAAACAACGTCAATTAATTGACGTTGATTTAACGTTTGTAAAACGACGTCAAAACAACGTCGATATTAGGTTGTCGACGTCGCGACCTTGCTTCAACCAAAATGCAACGTCGAAACAACGTCGTGTGCCCGCTGGGTATAGTCCTAAGTCCTAAGACTATATACTCCTAAGTCCTAAGTCGTGAGACTATATAGTCCTAAGTCCTAAGACTATAATCCTTATAGTCTTAATTACGACTATAATCCTAAGTCCTAAGACTATAGTCCTTATCGTCCTAAGACTATAGCACTAAGTCGTAAGACTATAGTCCTAAGTCCTAAGACTATAGTCCTAAGTCCTTAGACTATAGTCCTTATAGTCCTAAGCCTACAGTCCTAAGTCCTAAGACTATAGTCCTAAATCCTAAGACTATATATAGTCCTAAGTCGTAAGACTATAGCCCTAAGTCCTAAGACTACATTCCTAAGTCCTAAGACTATATAGTCCTAAGTCCTAAGCTCCGAGCACTCAGCTCATGGCTCCGAGCCATCCTCTCCTGGCTCCGAGCCATCCTCTCCTGGCTCCGAGCCCTCCTGCCTCCTCCACATGCCCTATTGCATCATGGACAGGTCACACACGCCGAATCTAGGGCCTGCAAGATCCTGTAAAAAATTTGGCAAAACTTGGCACGGAATACATTTGCATAATTAACTAACTACATTATTAATAGCCATGGCTATATCCGAAGATTTTGAAGGCCATTGAAGACTTATTACATACGAATCCTAGCTTTAAAATGCAGGAATTGTTGAAGAAAGCAATTACGGTTGAACTTTGTCAACTTTCGGCCGGAATAATCAACGAAAATACACTTTAGGGGCTGTTTATATGGGAGGCGGACGGGACGTTTGCCGGGACGGGACGTTTTTCATCCCGGGTTTACATGAGTTCTACCACCAGGGACGTTCAACAAGCATCTCTAGTTCGTGTTGGACATGCTCGGTATTTCGCTTTTTTTAGGGAAACTAAGCTATTTGGTCGGATAAACTGTACGTATCTTGTAGCCAGATGAATTATCTTTCTTCCAGTATATTTGATAGCTTCTACAGTGGTTTATTTCTCAAGAAAACATTCGAAGAAGACAGATTATAATACATACGAAAAAGAATTTCAAAATAGCGGCCGCTATTATTTGGACATGTACGGTATTTCGCTTTTTTTAAGAAAACTAAGCTATTTGGTCGGATAAACTGTACGTATTTTGTAGCCAGATGAATTATCTTTCTTCCAGTATTTTTGATAGCTTCTACAGTGGACTATTTCTTGAGAAAACGTTCGGAGTGGCAAACGACTAGGCATTTTTGTTTTTGCATCACATGACAAATGTTGCAAAGTCAGCATAATATCGTCCCGGCAAAGCGGGACGGAGTGTTTACTTGAGGAAAATTGTCTTGGATTTGCCGGGATCCCGGCTGAGCGAACCGGGATGAAAAACGTCCCGGCAAACATCTTTCCATATAAACGGAACGGGATAAATAAGAGAGATATACATGCATGGTGAGATCCCGGCAAACGTCCCGTCCCGCCTCCCATGTAAACAGCCCTTTATTTAGTCTACCCAGAGACTCTTTGGTTTATACTTTTTCGGTTTCCACAATTCCACAACAACTGAAACTTGAATTACGCTACACTATAGTCTACAATTTAACAAAATTACATCTCATTAACTCTTGGTCAGTTGACAGTCTTCGATAGCTAAATAATCCAAAAAACAATACGAATATGACCGTCGAATTTGCTTTTGTTCGGCGATATTTTTTCCCCCCTTCAATTCCTTTTTGTCGCTAAAAATATTATTGGCAGAAGGTCGGTAATTCTAAAACATACTGGTTTCTTCATTGTCATGATCTGTAAGAAAATTTAGACCGAATTTCCTGGTGGGTCACAGTGTTTAAAGAACTTGGACGTACGTTTGTCGAACAGCGGCCGGAAAAAATTTGCAGGCCCTCTCAAAACTATAGCCTCTACGGCCTAGTCTCGCTGTGCATAATGGGATCGGTCACCATTTTGTTTACAGGATCTGGCAGGCCCTCTAAACAGTGTGACCTGTCGATGATGCAATAGGGCCTGCGGAGGAGGCAGCCGAGCCCTCAGCTGCTGGCTGCGAGCCCTCGGCTCCTGGCTGCGAGACCTCGTCTCCTGGCTCCGAGCCCTCGGCTCCTGGCTCCGAGCCCTCAGCTCCTGGTTCCGATCCCCCGGCTGCTGGCTCCTAGTCCTCGACTCCGAGGCAAAGCTCTGAGTTCTTCGCTCCAACGGAGCCAGGAGCCGATGGCTCGGAGCCACGTGTCAAAGGCTCGGAGCTAGGAGCCAGGAGCCGAAGGCTCGGAGCTAGGAGCCGAGGGCTCGAGGCCAGGAGCCGAGGGCTCGAGGCCAGGAGCCGAGGGCTCGGAGCCAGGAGCCTAGGGCTCGGAGCCAGAAGCCGAGGGCTCGGAGCCAGGAGCCGAGAGCTCTTAGCCAGGAGCCGAGTGCTCGGAGCCAGGAGCCGAGGGCTCGCAGCCATGAGCTGAGGGCGCGGAGCTTAGGACCTAGGACTATAGTCTTAGGACTTAGGACTTAGGACTTAGGACTATAGTCTTAGGACTATAAGGAATATAGTGTTAGGACATAGGACTATAGTCTTAGGAATATAAGGACTATAGTCTAAGGACTTAGGACTATAGTCTTAGGACTTATGACTATATTGCCTAAGGAGTTAGGACTATAGTCTTAGAATTAGATAAAATAACAATGTTAAACTATCTTATAATAAATTGTTAATACAAATCCAGATGAATGTTTCAATATGGAAAAAACTGGGGGATTAGCTCATATGGTAGAGCGCGCGCTTTGCATGCGCGAGGTAGCGGGATCAATGCCCGCATCCTCCATCTCATTTTTTTTATAAACTCACAAGAGTTTTGTTTTTTATTTTCAGTGTTTGGTACATTTTTTAAAATTAGTTTTCTACTAAATCAAAAACTGGAGGTCGTATAATTTATTATTCGAATTAACAGAAACATTTCACCATTTGATATGAAAATCTATATTCTAAAAATATATATAACTTGATGTTTCAAAATTTTAATGTTGTTTATTTATATAAATAGGAAATAAAACCAACTTGTATTTCCGTACTTGTAAACAAATTAACTAAGTAATTCGGTTGTAAAATTTTATCTCATGTTGTTTTTTTAACAATAAATAGTAAGAAAATTATTAACTACCTTATTCTAAATTGGAACTAAATATCCCAAATATTTCTAAAGTGCAGGAACAGGGGGGTTAGCTGAAATGATAGAGCGCGCGCTTCGCATGCGCGAGGTAGCGGGATCAATGCTCGCATCCTCCATGGTATTTTATTTCAAAAACTCACAATTTTTTTTTATTTGAATTATCTGTTATTATTTTTTTGAGGCATTTCTATTCTAAAAATACATAACCTTAATATTTTAACATTTTAAAGCTCTTTATTTAGATAAATTAAAAAAATGTTAAACTATCTTATAATAAATTGTTAATACAAATCCAGATGAAAGTTTCAATATGCTAAAAACTGGGAGATTAGCTCGTATGGTAGAGCGCGCGCTTTGCATGCGCGAGATAGCGGGATCAATGCCCGCATCCTCCATCTCATTTTTTTTTATAAACTCACAAGAGTTTTGTTTTCTATTTTCAGTGTTTGGTACTATTTTTTAAAATTAGCTTTTTACTAAATCAAAAACTGGTGGTCGTATAACTTATTATTCCAATTAACACAAAAATATCACCATTTTATATGAAAATCTATTTTCTAAAAATATATATAACATTGATGTTTCAAAAATTTAAAGTTGTTTATTTAGATAAATAGGAAATAAAAACAACTTGTATTTCCGTATTTGTAAAAAAATTAACTAAGTAATTCGGTTGTAAAATTTTACATCATGTTGTTTTTTTAACAAGAAATAGTAACAAAATTATTAAACTAACTTATACTAAATTGGAACTAAATATCCCAAATATTTCTCAAGTGCGGGAACTGGGGGATTAGCTCAAATGGTAGAGCGCACGCTTCGCATACGCGATGTTGCGGGATCAATGCCCGCATTCTCCATCGCATTTTGTTTCAAGAACTCGCAATTTTTTTTTTATTTCCATCATCTGTTATAATTTTTTGAGGAATTTCTATTCTAAAAATACATAACATTAAATGTTAACATTTTAAAGTTCTTTATTTAGATAAATTAACAATGTTAAACTATCTTATATTAAATTGGTAATACAAATCCAGATGAATGTTTCAATATCGTAAAAATTGGGGGATTGGCTCATATGATATAGCGCACGTTTTGCATGACCAGGTAGCGGGATCAATGCTCGCCTTCTCTCCATCGCATTTTATTTCAAAAGCTCACAATATATATTTTTATTTCCATTATCTGTTATGATTTTTTGAGGAATTTCTATTCTAAGAATACATAACATTAGTAATTTAACATTTTAAAAAGTTCTTTATTTAGATAAATTAATATTTTTAAACTATCTTATACAAAATTGGTAATACAAATCCAGATGAATGTTTCAAAACGGTAAAAACTGGGGGATTAGCTCATATGGTAGAGCGCGCGCTTTGAATTCTCTAGGTAGCGGGATCAATGCCCGCATGCTCCATCTCATTTTTTTTAATAAACTCACAAGAGTTTTGTTTTCTATTTTCAGGGTTTTGTACTATTTTTTTAAATTAGCTTTTTACTAAAGCAAAAACTGGTGGTCGTATAATTTGTTATTCCAATTAACACAAACATTTCACCATTTGACATGAAAATCTGTATTCTAAAAATATATATAACATGGATGTTTCAAAATTTTAAAGTTGTTTATTTAGATAAATAGGAAATAAAAACTACTTGTATTTCCGTATTTGTAAAAAAATTAACTACGCAATTTGGTTATAAAATTTTACCGCAAGTTGTTTTTTTAACAAGAAATAATAAGAAAATTATTAAACTACCTTATACTAAATTGGAACTAAATATCCCAAGTATTTCCCAAGTGCAGGAACTGGGGGATTAGCTCAAATGGTAGAGCGCGCGCTTAGCATGCGGGAGGTAGCGGGATCAATGCCCATATTCTCCGTCGCATTTTATTTCAAAGACTCCCATTATCTGTTATGATTTTTTGAGGAATTTCTATTCTAAGAATATATAACATTAATATTTTAACATTTCAAAATTCGTTATTTAGATAAATTAGCAATGTTAAACTATCTTATACTAAGTTGGTAATACAAATCCAGATCTCCATCTCATTTTTTTTTATAAACTCACAAGAGTTTTGTACTTTATTTTAGAATAGATAGATAGAAAAACTTTATTTAAACACGCTAACCATTGTCAACCTAGGCTGATTTCCACAAGGGGCGTGTACAATAATAAGATTACAAAGATATAGTAACATATACTGTAGTAAGAAAGTCATAGGTACAAAAATAAAAACTATAGGAAAAAAAAAAGTATGGTGAAACATATCTATTTACAAATCTTTTCATACAATATTATTCAAAAATGTGAGTAACGATTTTAGTTTCAAAGGACATGAGGGAGTTGCTCTCCCTAATTTCGTTTAGTAAAGAGTTCCAAATGTGTGCCCCGTCAAACATGAAACTTTTTTTTCATGCTATATTAGTACGCGGTTGTGGTAAGCAAAGAGTACTTTCAATATCTCGAAGTTCATAATTTGTCATTTCACTTTTGAAAGTAAATAAATCAGTAAGTGATTTAGGACCCATTTTATTCAACAACTTAAACATCAGTTTTGACTTAGCCTTTATTCTTTCCGTTTTAAGTGGCTTCCAGTCTAAAGCATCTAAAGCAACCAGATGATCTAGATCATTGCTCATATTCATTATGATTCGAGCAGCTCTGTTTTGGAGCTTTTGGAGGCGTTTTGATTGTGTTTCACCAAACACATCCCATACTTCACAGCAATAAGTAAAGTATGGGCGAACAATATAATTATATACAGAAACAAGCGTATCTTTCTCAACAAATTCTTTTATTCGACGAAGATCTGATATTCCTGATGCTATTTTCTTGCATATGTTTTCACTATTTTTCTTCCAAGATAAATACTGGTCAACAGTCACTCCCAAGAGTTTTGCAATCATAAACTTGTTTAATTGGTTTGTTTTCTATGATAACGTTTGGCTGTTTATTTGAAATACTTTTTATCATTGGTTTAGATACAATTAACATAAATTCAGTTTTGGCTACATTTAAACTTAGTTTATTGGCAATTAACCGTTTCCTAAGGTTTTCTAAATCAGAATTCATTGCAGCTTCAACATCATTTATAGATTCTCCAGCAGCTGTTAGGTTTGTATCATCAGCAAACAATCGAGGTTTGGTTTTGTTTAAACACTGAGGCAAGTCATTAATATATAACAAAAAGAATAATGGCCCCAAAATAGAGCCTTGTGGCACACCACACTTAATCAACCGCTCCGATGAAATAGTTCCATTTACTTGGCATTTCTGAGTGCGATTCATCAAGTACGATTTTAGTAGAGCTAAAGCAACTCCTTTTACACCATTAAGTTCGAGTTTTTTTACAAAATCTGGTGGTCGACAGTATCAAATACCTTTTTTAAGTCAATTAGTACTACTAAGTTAAATAATTTGTTGTCAATACTCATATACCAACTATTAGTACAGTCTAATAATGCTGTAGCAGTTGAGTGCAATTTGCGAAAGCCAAATTGACAATCACTAAGTAGCTAAAATTTTGTCAAATAATCATATAGTTGGTCATATAAAATTCTTTCCATGACTTTGCTAACATCTGGCAAAACAGAAATTGGCCTGTAGTTACCAGGCAAATTTGTTTGACCATTTTTATAAAGAGGTGATACTCTTGCCATTTTCCACTCATCAGGAAAAGTGCATAGTGTAATAGCCTGATTAAGGATATAAGTTAATGAACTGGAGATAGCAGGTGCTGCTGGTTTTAAAATTTTACTTGAAATTTTGTCAATGCCAGTGGCTTTTGCACTAGAAAGACCACGCAAGAGATGGTAAACTTTGTTTGTAGTAAATGACTCAAATGCTGTGAATTCTGATTTAGGTTTCTTAATATATTGAAATATAGTGAGTTTCTTGAAAATTGTTATTTGAGGTATCAATTTAGCTAGCTAAGTCAGGAACAATATTTGAAAAGAATTCATTGAAGCCGTCTGCAATGTCTTCAAAATTTGTTAAATTAGTTCCACTTATATTCAACTCATTTACTTTTGTTGGTTTGTTTTGTCTGCCTAGTAAGTTGTTTATTGTTTTCCAAGCCTCTTTTGGATTATGTTTTTGAACAGCAATTATCTTGGAGTAATAATCTTTTTTGGCTTTTCTTATTTCTATATTTACTTTATTTCTGGTTTGTTTATACACTACCCAATCTGCTTCAAGGTTTTTCACAATGGCTTTTCTCTTAAATCTATACCTCTTATTTATAAGCTTTTTGATCTCACTAGTAATCCAAGGGACTTTTTTTTATCTGATCTTTTTTTGTTGAATGGGTGCATGCTTATTTAGTACTTCCTCAAACAAATTCTTCCAAATCTCCCACATAGCATTTGGATTATCTGCGAAAAAGTACACATATTCCCAATGCTGACTAAGCAAATCTTCAACAAATTTTTGGCCATCAAAGTTTTTCATATTTCTAATTTCCACTATGTTTTCATCTTGTTTCTTAGAAATATGGATTTTTCTGATGGCAAATACCAAACTATGATCACTGATTCCTGTATGAATGACAGCAGAATCTGAGATTTTCTCTGGTGTATTAGTAACTATATGATCAATGAGGCTGGAGGTTGTCATGGTTACCCGAGTAGCTTCCTTAATTAATTGTGACAATTGATACAATTCATACAGTGATTTTCTTTTCTTGGTTGGTGTATAAGATTCTGTTTTAAGCATGTCGCAATTTAAATCACCAAGAATATACATTTCTTTATTTTCATCAGCAGTCGCTTTGATTAATTTTTCAAAATTTTCAAAGATATTGTGTGTTGAATTTGGTGGTCGATAAATAGTTGTAACCAAAAATGGTCGACTATGTGGCTTCATAATTTCTACACAAACAGCCTCCAATTCAGAGGGGATAAGATAATTTCTTATTTTATAGTTGATGGAGCTACGCAAGTAGATACAAACTCCACCCCCATTTCTTGATCTGTCTTTTCTAATAATATCATAGCCATCAAGGTCAATCATATTATCAGCTATATTTAAATCAAGTCGTGTCTCATTAAAACCAATCAGGTCAATGTGTTTGTTGGACATTGAGTAACGTATTTCATCAATCTTTTTAGGCAAACTATCAATGTTTAGAAAAGCCATCTTAAAACCTCTTTCATTGGGAATAGAATTAAGGCTAGTGAAAAAATCGCTACCCACATTTTAATTTGACGGATCTATATCAACTAATTTCTCAGTACTTGACAGACATATTTTAGATAATTTGTCCACTCTTTCTTGTGATGTCCAGCTAGTTGAAAAAAAGGCCGATCATTTCTTGTCAGTTCTGGCCTAGTATAACTAGCTCTAGTTGACTTTAAGAAAGTGCAAAAGGCACTCCCTAGTGCTCTATCTCCTATTTTGTTCAAATGTAAATTTGAGCGGTTCAAAAGAGATTTGTCTATATCATCATTATCTATATAATAAATGTTATGCTTTAAACATAAGTCATAGATTAAATTATTATAAGATGCTATTTTACTTGATGGAACTCGACCATCATACCTTTTGATACCACTGGAAACAGTAACTCTCTCCGCTCGATGCTTCACTTCTTCTATCAGTTCTTCCATCTTCTAAGCCACCTTGTCTACATCCTCGCGCACAAGATCATTCGTTCCAACGTGTAGAATGATGGTTTCGTACTCGTCGTCGTTGCAATTTTCTTCAAACTTTTGGTGCAATTGACTTACAGTGGCACCACTGTACGAGTGGCAAACGGTCTTGCCTCTTGCCGCCCTTTCAATTTTCTTTCCCTCAATGTGCTTAATCATAGAGTCCCCAATGACCAGGGTCTTCTTCTCGGTTTCTCTTGGTTGGTTGGGTGTTGAGGTTTTCTTTGATTTCCTTGGGTCTTGTTCAATTTACGGAACTCCGGATTCTGTTTGGTTCTGTAATTATTGATTTGTATGCGGATATTACTGTTTGTATCAGCTTCGTCTGGCAAGCTGTTTCCTTCAGCAACAGGGTCTTCGATAGCCCTGGCAGCAAAGCGATTTTCTTCAACTGGCGTCGAAGGAATAGCGGTGGTTTTAGGTTTTTTCTTGCTTTGTTTTGATTCAACTTGAATTCACTCGTTTTGTTTAATGTCCAATAATGTCCTGATTCCATCGTTTTCTTCTTGTAACTCGGCCACAGTCGCTTTCAAATGCCCAATTTCGGCCGCCATTTTGTTGTTTTCAGTATTAACCAGCAACGTTTCCGCCATCTTTTCTTCTTGCGTTTTCTCTTCGAGTTTACTAAGCCGAGCGAGTACCAGTTCGAACTTAGCTTCTATTTCAGTTTGGTCGGGACAAAATTCATGTTTACCGCACTCGCCACACGTTGGCGAAGGCAGAGGCAACGACATGGCAGCGTACACGTGGTTGACCAGTTCTTCGAGAATTTTGCTGTCGCTCGCTTTAGTTTCTTCATTGGCATGGCTCTTCAGGCTATTTAAAAGTTCGTTGTCACGATCTTTCACTATCTCGATCTTTTTTCTTTTCAAACCCTGCCATTTGAAGACCAATTCCTCACTTGAACTCGAAAATATTTTCACATTCCCACCGGTGATTTCCATTTCCCTGTCAGCTTCAAAACACTACACGTAAAATGCTTTAATTGCTCTATATTTCCCTTCCATGAGAGCTGAGGGCCACAGACGAAAAGAAAGTTGTTTCTTGGAGATAATTTATCGATTTGGTCGCTTTCATTCTCAGATTTTGAACTTGAATTTGTCAAACACGAGGAGCTCAGATTTTCCTGACTAGCCACCATTACCGGAAATCACAATCTGTATGGTAATCACAATTGTTTGGTACATTTTTTAAAATTAGCTTTCTACTAAATCAAAAACTGGGGGTCGTATAATTTATTATTCGATTTAACACAAACATTTCACCATTTGATATGAAAATCTATATTCTAAAAATATATATAACATTGATGTTTCAAAATTTTAAAGTTGTTTATTTAGATATATAGGAAATAAAAACAACTTGTATTTCCGGATTTGTAAATAAAATACATAACATTAGTATTTTAACATTTTAAAATTCGTTATTTAGGTCAATTAACAATGTTAAACTATCTTATACTAAATTGATAATACAAATCCAGATGAATGTTTTAATATGGTAAAAACTGGGGGATTAGCTAATATGGTAAAGCGCGCGCTTTGCATGCACGAGGTAGCGGGATCAATGCCCGCACCCTCCATCTCATTTTTTTTAATAAACTCACAAGAGTTTTGTTTTCTATTTTCAGGGTTTTGTACTATTTTTTAAAATTAGCTTTTTACTAAATCAAAAACTGTTGGTCGTATAACTTATTATTCCAATTAACACAAACACTTCACCATTTGACATGAAAATCTATATTTTAAAAATATATATAACATTGATGTTTCAAAATTTTAAAGTTGTTTATTTAGATAAATAGGAAATAAAAACAACTTGTAATTCCTTATTTGTAAAAAAATTAACTAAGTAATTCGGTTGTAAAATTTTACCTCATGTTGTTTTTTGACAAGAAATAGTAACAAAATTATTAAACTACCTGATATCAAATTGGAACTAAATATCCCAAATATTTCAAAAGTGCAGGAACTGGGGGATTACCTCAAATGGTTGAGCGCTCGCTTCGCATGGGCGAGAGTAGTAGGCTGTGTGCAAGGTGTTGGTTTACAATATGGAGGACGGTCAAATTCCACATTTGTAGGCTAAAATATTCAACAAAGTACACTATATGTCGCTCAAAATTTATCTGACAGAATGGTTTTGTCCCTAATTCAAACTTGACGCTTGCAAATACTTCAGCAATGAAGCAAAAATTTAAAAAAATAACGATAATCTCGTTAATTTGTGATTTTTGGCGTAACAAATCACTGACGGTTACCAAAATAATGCTTGTAAAGTTTAAGGAAATATATTTTCATGCAGAATGTTTGTTTAGAGCAATGAAAAAATAACATACTTTCAATAACTAACGATTTTTTCGTTCACATTGCATTCTAGTGAGTGTAAATATATGTATTCAACCAAAAACCATTTGTGCAGCCCAAGAGGTGGAGGAGCGCAAATCAATAATTATTCCTTGATACGTAGATAAGATAGTACAAATCAGCCTTCTTACCCATGACAATATACAAAGCTAACAGGTTCTTCTTTTTTTAACCAGTTAATTTTCGATCCTATGAGTGTACAATGCGTTAAGTCATCGTAAACCACATTTTTCCAAACTGCTTTGCTAGTATCTTGTTTACGCACGGTTAGGCACGCTGACGCACGCTTCCACATTCCAATGACCGTGCGTAAAATACCACTAGGCACGGTCTTGACATGTTTTAATTTCCTCTTAAGCAATCTCAAGGTCTGTATACACGGTCCGGTTTTATAACCCATCAATTAGGCACGGCTTAGGCACGGTTAGGCACGGTAAGGTAAGGGTTTAGCTATATGCGCGTGAGGCGTTTATGATATCAGTAGAATCATTCCATTACGTGTTTCTAACTACTGTATATGATCGAAATGCTTTATTTTCGCACACTAAGTTGATATTTATTGTAAAGCGTATACTTATATTTAAAAACCATAACCAAAAATTTATCTATCTATCTTCCTGTTCACCTAACCCCTCTAAAAGAGGATTACAAGGTGGGATTAGAGCTATTCGTGAACGTATAGCTAGATTTTAGAATGCGCGTTGATTTCCAAGTGGGGTTTTTTTTTAACTCTTTTCAGTTGTAATATAACACTACTAATTAATTATGGACAAATAACAGCATAATGTACCTTATATAATAGGGGATTAATGGCGTCCGTGTACTCCTTTCTTTAAGTAAAGGATGCCATTATGTATTTTGACACAATTCACGCAGTCCCCCCCCCCCCCCCCCCCCCCAAATGTTACCGTAAAACAGAGACTTGTTTATTCACGCTATTGTCGTCCGTAGAGTTTTGGCACGCCGTGCCTAATGCTTGGCACGCTGTAAAACGCCATATATCAAAAGCTACTGTAGGTCCTTGTGTCTGCAGCGTGATTTGTAGCGTGAAGGTAATGGGGAAAACTAGTAGCAGTGAAACAAGGAGACTTTGGGAGGCCGAAATGAAAAAGAAAGAAAAAATGAGCGCTGTGAGTTTAAAATGTTATCGGGAGAATAAAGAAAGCATCAATCGTAAGCGACGTGAAAAGCGAAAGAAAGCTAAGGAATTAAAAGCCGCTGAACTGGAAGAAGTTCGTGAACAATCCGTACCTTCTGGGTTGTAAACTAGCTATTTGCTGTCTTAGAGTAGTCCTTTTCCCCCAATATAAACAGATTTGTTTTGCTTTTTGAGTACTTGAAAAGAATAATGCTGCGCAGATAATAGTACAAAACAATATTGCGTGCAAACCTTGCCTACGAAAGGAATAACGTCATCCACAGCACGTTCAAACATATGCCTAATATTGACAATTGGAAGGAACTAGTATTTTAATTTAATTACCAATTTCATCAATTCGACACGCTATTAAAGTATGAACGCCACACAAACACATTCTGAAAAGAATATATACAGTCATAATTGCGTTGCATGATGTCAACTCGTTAAAAAGATCTAGAATATAATCGAAGACTGTAGAGAAGACACAATCTGCATGCAAACAAAGAAAGACTAAGACTGCGTTCACAGTATACCCGCGTACGCAATCGTTTATATGTACCAAACTGTTCACACTGTACCGGTATCACTTCATGCAGTCACGGCGTTGAGCGCAGAGAGAAAAGATAAAATCGTAAAATTGTGGCAAAAACGTTCAGGTAATGTTTCAACGATGCTGATTAAGCAGTCGTTCCGTTTCGGTTTCATATCGTACGCGGTTGGCGTTACGGATTCAAATCATTCCGGTTATTGTGTGAACGCAAGGCCTTCGACGACTTCGTTAAGAATACGGCAGCGTTCACACTACGTCTTTGGACTATATGCAAAAGATATACAAACCTACCTTTGGACTAAATTCATAAGGAAATCGAAACTGTATTATTTTGTTTTGTTTTGTTAATGCTTTCGTATATTGGAACTGAATATTCGGTTCACATTCCGTCGTACTCATAAAAAATACGCATAACGAAAATAGACGCACTCTACACAAACGACACGTAATTTGATAAAATAAAATTCGGTACAAGCGTTTCAACGCGCACTAAAAAAACATCAACTCATTTTACTCGTGTTGATAATTACTGTGCCAAGTAGGCACAGTCGGCAAATGTTCACCGGATAATATTCATTAGCCGACCGTGTATCGCATCATTTTAATGCCGGGACCACAGTGGTGCTAGGCACGGTCCACTTAATTAGCAGGGTGCCTAATTAGTGTTAGGCACGGTCTAGGCACGGTAGAGCGTGCCTTATGCACGGTAGAGCGTGCCTTATGCACGGTAGAGCGTGCCTTATGCACGGTAGAGCGTGCCTGTTACGGCTTTGGGTATCAACATCGTGCACACAGCCAGTAATACTCACCACTGCAGACCACAAAGGGATGCCTCCTCACTAAATATTGAACTTATTTTTTATTCATTCTCAGGCTCCTTTGAGACTTCCTAACCCTAATCTCATTAGTATACATTTTATATAGCGGCGCGTTACGTCATTAGCGCCTAACCCTAGTGTTCCAGAACACCCTGGTTTTCACTACGTCATAATGGACTTATTATTTATGCTTCTCCCCAAACTGATACTCAAAACCACCCTGGTTTTCACCACGTCATATCCGATAGATAGCTCTCCGACTAATTTCTGAAGTTACGTCATAATCAAAAGGCACTCGCCTTATATCCTTATAAGTAATAGTAATTACCTTTTCATTTATACACTTTACCCTACTGTCAGTCAACACTTGTGGGACACGTAGTCGTACAGAGCATCGCACAGTAAACTTTAACAAAATAGACACTTTGCATATTTATCCTTAGTGCACGTGCAGGAGACAAAAGAAAACTAATTTAGGGGTCATTAAGAGGATTAAGCGCTTGGGCAAGTCTAGTCGAGAGGGTCATGAACAGTGTTACCATAGAGAAACCGCGTTGCCGCCTGTGAGCGGCTCCGAGCCCTCGGCTCTTAGCTCCGAGCGATTCCCAGCCCTCGGCTCTTAGCTCCGAGCGATTCCCAGCCCTCGGCCCCTGACTCCGAGCGACCCCGAGCCCTCGGCTCCTGGCTCCAAGCGACTCCAAGCCCTCGGCTGCTGGCTCCGAGCCATCCGTTCTGGGCTCCGAGCAGCTCCGAGCCCCATATCCTAAGTCCTAAGACTATAGTCCTAAGTCCTAAGACTATAGTCCTAAGTCCTAAGACTATAGTCCTAAGTCCTGACTATATAGTCCTTTGTCCTAAGACTATATAGTCCTTAAAGTCCTAGGACTATAGACCTAAGTCCTAAGGCTATATTACCCTAAGTCCTAAGACTATAGTCCTAAGTCCTAAGACTATATAGTCCTAAGTCCTAAGACTATAGTCCAAAGTCCTAAGTCCTAAGACAATATAGTCCTAAGTCCTTAGACTATATAGTCCTAAGTCTAAAGAATAGAGTCCTAAGTCCTAAGACTATAGTCCTAAGTCCTAAGACTATAGTCCTTATAGTCCTAAGACTATAGTCCTAAGTCCTAAGACTATATAGTCGTAAGTCCTAAGACTATAGTCCTAAGTCCTAAGTCCTAAGACTATAGAGTCCTAAGTCCTTAGACTATATAGTCCTTAGTCGTGAGACTATATAGTCGTAAGTCCTAAGACAATATTTAACAATTAGTCACCGAAGTCGAGGTGATTATTGTTGAATATTTACCAAGCCGCGAAGCGGCGAAGTAAATATAAACGATAATCACTGAGATTGAGGTGACTAATTGTTTTAGTAAAATTTCAGGCCTGAGAAGAATAACTAAGAAATTTAAAACAGACGTTTTTAACTGTCGTAGAGTAGTTTTATCATGTAAATTCAACCCTGTGAAGTATTCTTAACGCCTTGACAGCTGTCCAAACCTTCAATTCCACATACGATTAAAACGGACCCAGTAGCAATTTTCTTTTGAAAACTTGAAAGGGATTTGCTCTCCCTAAGCTCATTTGGAATAGAGTTCCATAGATGAGCACCGTCATACATGAAACTATTTTTCATATTATTAGTACGAGGTATAGTGTCAAAATAGGAAATATGTAATTAATGAGCAATCTATTTACAAGGTTAATATATTCATGATTGAAAAATGTAAGTCAAAATTCAAATAATTTTATGACTAAACACTTTCTCACCTTGAAATAGTTCCAACATAGAGCTTTTTTGTGTTTACAGTATCTATCTGTTGAGTTTTTTGGCGATTTGTTTGGTTTAAAACAATAGTCGCTGCTGTCGCCATTTTGAAAGTAATTACACCATTGATTAGACACAATCCGTCAAAATGATTATTCCGACAATTTGCGACAACAATTTCTAGTATAGTTACCTCGCGCGAGGTAACTATCGCGAAAAAGGCGGTTCAGCTCGACCAATCAGAAGACGAGAAATTCAATAGTTAGTTCTGAAATTTTACTAAAGTCCTTATAGTCCTAAGACTATAGTCCTAAGTCCTAAGACTATATAGTCCTAACTCCTAAGACTATAGCCCTAAGTCCTAAGACTATATAGTCCTAAGTCCTTAGACTATAGTCCTAAATCCTAAGACTATAGTCCTAAGTCCTAAGACTATAATCCTAAGTATTAAGACTACAGTCCTAAGTCCTAAGAGTATATAGTCCTAAGTCCTAAGCTCCGAGCCCTCTGCTCATGGCTGCGAGCTCTCGGCTCCTGGCTGCGAGCCCTCAACACCTGGCTGCGAGCCCTCGGTTCCTGGCTGCGAGCCCTCGGCTCCTGGCTGCGAGGCCTCGGCTCCTGGCTCCGAGCCCTCGGCTCCTGGCTCCGAGCCCTCAGCTCCTGGCTCCGAACCCTCAGCTCCTGGCTCGAAGCCCCCGGCTCCTGGCTCCGAGTCCTCGACTCCGATGCAAAGCTCTGAGTTCTTTGTTCTGAGTTCTCTGAGTCAGGAGCCGAGGGCTCGGAGCCACGTGTCAAGGGCTCGGAGCTTGGAGGCAGGAGGCGAGGGCTCCGAGTCAGGAGGCGAGGACTCGGAGCCAGGAGCCGAAGGCTCGGAGCTAGGAGCCGAGGGCTCGGGGCCAGGAGCCGAGGGCTCGGGGTCAGGAGCCGAGGGTTCGGAGCCATGAGCCAGGGGCTCGGAGCCAGGAGCCGAGGTCTCGCAGCCATGAGCTGAGGGCTCGGAGCTTAGGACTTAGGACTATAGTCTTAGGACTATAAGGACTATAGTGTTAGGCCTTAGGACTATAGTCTTATGATTTAGGACTATAGCCTTAGTACTTAGGACTATAGTCTTAACACTTAGGGTTATAGTCTTAGGACTTAGGACTATAGACTTAAGACTTAGGACTATAAGTCTAAGGACTTAGCACTATATAGTCTTAGGACTTAGGACTTAGGACTTAGGACTTAGGGCTATAGTCTTAGGACTTAGGACTATATAGTCTTAGGACTTAGGACTATAGTCTTAGGAGTTAGGACTATGGGGCTCGGAGCTGCTCGGTGCCCAGAGCCGAGGGCTCGGAGCCAAGAGGCGACGGCTCGGAGCCGCTCAGAGCCGGCAACGCTGTTTCTCTATGGTAAAACTGTTAATGATCCTCTGGACTAGACTTTCCCAAGCGCATAATCCTCTTAATGACCCCTAAATGAGTTTATCTTTTGTCTCCTGCACGTGCACTGAGGATAAATATGCAAATATCAGCTTTAGCAACATTAATAAGATGCTTGACGACGTTAATAAAATAGCCGAGTCATCCGTTTAACCCCTGACAGTTTATATTCTGGCAAACCCCTCTGAAGAAAGTGTTTCGATGTCTTTCGAACAGCTTGCCGAACGGTTTTTTCATTCAAGGCATCGTTTACTCTATAAACTAACTCTATATTACTACTCGCGAGGTAGCGGGATCAATGCCCGGATTGCATTCTCCATCGCATTTTATTTCAAAAACCCACGATATTTTTTTATTGCCATTATCTGTTATATTTTTTTGAGGAATTTCTATTCTAAAAATATATAACATTAATATTTTAAGATTTTAAAGTTCATTATTTAGATAAAGTAACAAAGTTAAGCTATCCTATACTAATTTGGCAATACAAATCCAGATGAATGTTTCAGTAGGGAATAAACTGGGGGATTGGCTCATATGGTAGAGCGCGCGCTTTGCATGCACGAGGTAGCGGTATCAATGCCCGCATCCTCCATCTCATTTTTTTTTAATAAACTCACAAGAATTTTGTTTTCTATATTTCCAGGGTTTGGTAAGCGTTTTAAATAAGCACTTATCAATTCTTCGAAACCCACACATTCCAATTTTATATAAAAGAAGAGTTGGGAATAACAACAATTCATGCTTACCCCCTCAATATCTGAAACCAGCCGCCATTTTTTTCAGCCCTATTTATTCCTAATGCACCAGGCCTCACCTTTAGTCTCCCTCGCAGCCGTTGTTAGGGTCGCTCCCAAACTCGCTCCCCACCAACGGCTGCTCACTCGAGCAACACATTCCATTCCCGCATCTGACCAATCAGAGCAAGCCTTCCAAAATCTGGAAAGCCGACCTTCACCTTGGCATATCCTTTCCTCGGTATTTTGATGGCGAATTAGTTGGTGTAAGAAAGTGTATGATTTACGTTTAAACGTTTAAAATAAAAGGTCTCAACCCCGATGTTTATAAAGTTTCCTACCGAGTGTGGTAAATCGCTGATTTATATACCAAGCGCCGAATCGCCGATACAATCTCAAAGGTTTCTAGCCATCAGTGCTATTGTGGTGGTTTCTCCGCCGCTTGTGAAGCTTTTTATATGCAAGAACAAGTCATTCACCTACGAAGTGTTCGGTTAGCTTGAGTAACATTGAAGAAAACAAATTAAAATACGTAGAAGAAGAAATATTCTCGATCGGTAGTTTACGCACACCTGAAGGACTATAAAAGAACGTCTGCGAAGGAGACTACCTGGACCTGCTAAATTTCGCAAACACTTGTAGCCTTTTCAAAAGTTTTCGCACGGATTTATTTATATGAGCGGCAAGAACATAATTAAAATACCATTCTTCGTAAATTTCGTGAACTTCTAAGTTAAACTACTCGAAATATTAACTTTCAAGTAAACACACTCAACTAGTCGCTCTCTTGTTGTTCGCCCCATTTCCGTCGGGCTTGTGTTCACATCTTTTATTTCGCTGACGCTCATAACTTCAACGCTTGTTTATCTACATGTGGTGAAAGAGGATAATCGAAATAGCACTCTTCAAAAATTCGGTGAAGTTCTAAGCAATACTTCTGAAAATATTCGTGATTTCAAGTGCTGTGAATTGCGCAGATAATTTTCAGACTTCGGGAATGTAATGTAAACACGGCCTGCAATATTTCTCTGATGCCCACATGCTTCACATTTACGCACCTTTGTTTGCATGGGCAGAAAGAACATAGTCAAAACATTATTCTTCCTAAATTTTGTAATGTTCTAAGCTAAACTTTTCTAAATAACGCTTGCCTCGTCGCTCGGCAAAAGGCTGGCGTTTAATTTTAGCAGTGATCAATGCTGCAATCTCATTGGTTCATTTTACAAAGGGAATGGAATGTATGCTTATGGGGCGCCAAATGTAAAAAAATTGTTAAATGTGTTGATTTTACCATATTATTTACCTATATATATTGGTAAACAATGTTTCTATCTGAGTTAAACAATCTATAGATTATTTATGTAAATAATCTATGGATTGTTTGCAAACAATCCCTGGATGGTTTAGTGGAAAAGTATTATTTATTAAATAAACCAGGGTTTTTTATAAATAATCTAGGGATGGTTTTAGTAAACCATGGATTATTTGCTAAATAATCCCCGGATTGTTTATAAAAAATCTAGGGATGGTTTAATAAACCATAGTTATTATTGTCTATTAAACAATTCATGGATTGTTTATTAATAATCCAGGGATTGTTTAATAAACCATGAGTTTTTGTTAAATAATCCAAGGATTATTTGCGCGCGCCAAATGTAAAAAAAAAATGGCTGCCCGCCAAATGTAAAAAAACATATGGCATACAGGAAGGAGCATGAGTACAGTGTACTGCGTGCGGGGGGGTGGGGGGGGTGGAGGGGGGAGGAGCGTAAACAGCACCAAAAGGCGCCAATGTTATTAGTTTCGCCTCTGTGTATTAAATCTTTGTCATTTTACTATTAAATATTAGTAATATACTGGGAAATAACGTTACGAACGTCCTTCATGAAATCGCGCGGCTCATACAGTATGTCGAACAGTCAAGGCTTTAACACGAAAGTAGAGCAGAAACTCGTCCTTCTACATTTCCACATCGACAACAGCGAATACAGCCTACTCACATAGTAACATTGGGGACTCCCGAGACGGAGAGAAACGTCTGCGTTCATATATGATGAGCGTACGTAGTACGCTCATCAGCGTCTATGCTCTGCATGATAACAGATTTCAAAAAAAATATGCTTGTTTGAATATAGTATGGATTGTCATAGTAGCGATTACAAAAATAACACTGAGAACAAGCATAATTTCTTTTCAAGCAAGTTATCGTGGTCAGTCTCACAGGTAAATATTACTTGTTTTCTGTCGTACAGTAATTATAAAAAGAACTGACGAGAATAAACACTGGAATTAACTAATCAAATAAATCAATGCGAACCACACACCACTGCATGTTTATCTGATGTCCAAATTTGCTGTTTACGCCACCACCCAGGCACTCAGACGCAGTACCCACGCTCCTTCCCGTGTGCAATATATGTTTTTTTACATTGGGTGGGCAGCCATATTTTTTTTACATTTGGCCCGCGCAAATAATCCTTGGATTATTTATCAAAAACTCATGGTTTATTAAACCATCCCTGGATTATTACTCGGGCTACCGCAGGTAGACGAGTCTATGTTTCGCGATTTTTATTATTTCTATTTTTTGGCGACGCATTATTAGTCCTCCGCGCGGCCGCTGACGATATTGACCAATAAGCTTTGCGAAACTGGGGCATGTGACTATATCTATGCATGTGACCAGTGCATTGGTGTTCGAACTTCGAAGTGTTCTTGCCTAGTGCTTTGATTATTTTCGGTGACGAAGACGTTTAGACTTTTATCAATAATCTTGCTGACAAAGTTTGTCCATGAAGACAAAATAGACGAAGTTATTACAGACGCGAAAAATGCCATGTTGACATCAGTACACAAGAAAGGGCCACAGTTTATATTAAAGAACATATACGTGCTGTTTATCTAGTAAGCGCTTTCTCCTGTTTGTTGGCATTGATCACGACAGTATATCTTTATATATTTTCCATATTATTTATGTGCTCTATTACTAAACGAGTTTTATATTTGTTATGCTGAGTACCATGTGTAGTACTAACCATTGCTTGTCTTTGAGTTTGAGATCGGCAAATGGACAGTAGTCTTAAAGTTCGAAAATCGACAGGTCCAGACGATATTCCGAACTGGTTGCTAAAAGACCTTGCATCCTCCATTTGCCACCCTGTGTGCTCGATTTTCAACTCATCTATCCGTGAAGGGCAAGTCCCAGTGTTATGGAAATCCACTGATGTCTTACCCTTACCTAAAATATCAAATCCCCAATCGGTTCAATGCGACCTCAGACCAATCTCGTTGACACCAGTTCTTAGTAAAATTTTAGAAGGTTATATCTTTCAGTGGCTGAGTCCAATAATCATGCCGCATATTGATCCTCGCCAGTTCGGTTGTATCAAGAAATCATCTTCAACTGCTGCCTTAATTCATCTCTTACATACATGGCTTGCTGCCACCGAGACTCCTAAAACCTTTATCCGTTCGTGCCTTGTTGACTTTTCTAAAGCTTTCGACAGAATCGACCACAACATTTTAATTGGTAAACTCCGCCTTCTTAATGTTCCTCCTATTCTCCTCAATTGGTGTGCTAGTCTTTTGCAAAACCGCTAACAACGAGTCAAACTTTAAAATGTTAAATCTGGTTGGAATTCCATTCATGCCGGTGTTCCTCAGAGAACCAAGTTAGGACCGTTATTCTTCCTAGTAATGATCAATGACTTGACCACTACCGTACCAATGTATAAGTTCGTTGATGACGTAACAATGTCCGAAATAATCTCCTTGCACCCCAATGATACGACGGTTTCGATGGCCTCTAATAGTTCCCACTTACAAGATGAGATTAACACAGTTACTCGATGGACTTCTACCAATAACATGAAACTCAACGAGAAAAAGACAAAGGAGTTTATCGTTTCCTTCTTGAAGAACCTCCCTCCATTACACCCTTTGATGATCAACAACCAACCCCTCGAACCAGCCAGCAAAATCAAACTGCTAGGCGTACATCTATCCTCTGATCTTAAGTGGTCCAACCCATGTCGATCATATTTGCTCCAAAGCAAGTAAACGCCTTTTTACTCTGCGAATCCTACGACGTAGTGGAGTTCCTCCCTAAAGATCTTCGTTCGTTTTTTTTGCTATTTCATACCCCCGTTGTTGGAATATGCCTGCCCCGTGTGGCACTCCTCTCTACCACTTTACCTGAGCCAGCAAATTGAAGACATTCAAAAACGTGCATATCGAATTATGTACCCCGACTTATCATATAAGGATAGTGTTGCTAAATCTAATCTCGAAACACTTTCTAATAGAAGAGAAAATTTGTGCAAGTCCTTCTACAAACGCAACCTTGATCTTTCAAGTAAGCTACACGACCTGTTTCCTGATCCTGTTGATCACCGATACAACCTGAGACATTCCCGGAAAATTCCCCTTTTTAAATGTAGAACTAAACGTTTTCAAGACAGTTTTCTTCCGTCCTGCATTCATAAGTGGGACGCACTTTTGTAGCGAAGCATCTTAAATCCAATGTACATATATATATTTAACTTGTGTAATAGTTTTTAACACTTAGTTTCTCCAATCCATGTAAACTTGAGTTTTTCAATTTGTAATTTTTGCAAATTGGCAATCAAGTATTATTAAAATATTCATTCATTCATTCATTCATTCATTCATTCATCATCCATTAGGATTTATATCCAATGTTGTAAGTGCTTTGGACATTTGAGTACTATGTAATTTTGTCACAAGTAAATTTTGATTTATATTGACGCATAGATTGAGTATTAAGATATTCATGATCATAGAAACAACTTTGAACCAGTCATGTTCCTCATGTGTATACGGTATGACATATTGGCCATTATAACATCAGCAGCCAAGTGTGTGTTATAATGCGGATGGTACCAAAATGTATATAGAGAAATTAGAGTGTCTGACATTTAACTACAGTACTAGCACTGCAGAGTTGAAGGGCCTTTCCCAACATGCTCTAAAGCAAAAACATGGAATCAGGATTCATGTTGTATGAAGATATTGCACAGCATAGATGTGGGGTGCGGGTATGTTTTACTAGTCACCTGGCCGAGTACGCATGACGAACCGCATAGGTGTGAAAGGATTAATGGTAAAGGTGTTTGTAACCTTAGGAATCGAACTGTCGCGTTGACAGACAGTCATTATATTATTTCATTAACATGTTGTAATATAATCACTCGCTGAACGCTGCTGCCCAATATTATACTAATGTAACAAAGTTACTAAAGTTCATCTTTAAATTGTATATTTGCACTAGCTGTCACCACTTGTGTCTATAAATAAAATTGTTTCTTCGTATTGCGCGCCAAGTTTTGAATTGCATTGGTGTGGTTAGGGTTAAGTTGCGGCACATCGACTGCGACATGGCGTAATTTTAGTGAGAAGGGAGAAGTGATGCGTATTTCGAGCTACATCGAAATTTTAAAGGAGCATTGAAAGAGGTCGCAGTGGCATATCATGAGAAATTTTTAATGTTCTCGGCGAGCAGGCATTATAACTGGCGCAACGGACGACGTCGTCAAGAGAGCTTTCGATGTGGTTTATCCCCAAGAAGCCAAGTAGCACTTGTCTGGTGGAAACCATTGTATGTTGTCATCTTTGCTTAATCAGTTGAAGTTAAAAGTAATCTGCACAGTAATCATGTAATTTTTCTACCATAGCGTAAGTTAACGTAAAGCGCTATCAATAAAGGTCGCATGTTGATTATTCAGATTCCTTTTAGCGGAAGCTTTGGTGTCAGAAAGATGTGTCATCTTTTGCTGGCAGATTTTGAAGATGTTGTCATCTTTGCTTAATCAGTTGAAGTTGAAAGTAATCTGCATAATCAGGTAATTTTTTTACCATAGGCTAAGCGTAAATTAACGTAAAGTGCTATCAATAAAGGTCGCATGTTGATTATTCAGATTACATTTAGCGGAAGCTCTTGTGTCAGAAAGATGTGTCATATTTTGCTGGCAGATTTTGAAGATGTTGGCATCTATGCTTAATCAGTTGAAGTTGAAATTAATCTGCATAATCATTCAATTTGTTACCATGCAATTTTTTATTATTCACTAATTCAGATTCCTTTTAGCGGAAGCTCTTGTGTCAAAAAGATGTGTCATCTTTGAAAGTAATCTGCTAAATTATTAGGTCTTTTTTACCTTAAAATGCTACTAATTCACAATGTATCACTCATGTAGGTAAAATAATCCGAAAGTGTCACATATGATTACCGATATCTATTTTTCTTGGTCTTGGAAAAAAAAGATGCAGGTATAAGATTGCGTTGATACACACGACACGCATTAAAGCGTCAATCCTCTTCAATCTTGATCTAGACGTTCATGTCAGACAAAGCTGACAGACGAAGATGTTCATTTTTAGACTGACTAGCTATTCTAGTGTGATCATAATGCTAGCTTGTTGACACGTAGTCCATCGTTGAAATGTTTAAACGGATTGCAAAATCGCGCGTGTACATGTACATTGTGGCGAATAATTTGCATGCCTAAGCTAGCTTGAGAGACAGAAGGCTATTGTTCTCTGTTTTTAGTATTGTGTTGAACTGTTCAACGATTCAAGATTTGGTGAAAAATGGTTGCTGGAAAAAGATTTACAAGTGGAAAATTGAACGGGAAATTCACTTCGCTACCATGCAGAGCCACTCAACAAATTATTATTATGAATTTTCAAGATATTTCTTTACCGATTACGTTGAGACAGGTTGCACAATGCTTACACAATTAACGACGTGTTGTCTCATGCTCTGCGCACACTCTCAGTTATGGTTATAAAGTTTATTATTGAGTCAAGTTATCATAACTTCACCACGGCGTATGTTTAATAAATAACGATTCGATAAACTATTTAAGACTAGAGCGCATACTACGATGTTTGATATCATGTAACCAAAACACTGAATTGAGAACAGCATTCGTTGTTAATTGGTGATGGCATTATAGGCCGTTTTGTTTCCGGAGAAACGTGGGTTAAACCCACGGAAAGTGCATTTCTTCACCTATGCGGTTCGTCATGGAAAATCGTTAACGATTTTTCCGGCTTAATCACTTCTTATGCTTAGAAGGTATACTAATATAAGAGTAAAAGCAACTTTAAGGTTGATTTGAGTGGATAAACATGGATTAAAAGCGCGTATAATATGGCATAAAGCCACTCCGCCATTGCGTTTTTGGAGTCCGCGAAATCAGTCAGCGGTATTACTTTGTGACGTCATCTACTCAAAAACAGCAAGACATACACAGCTATTTTGTAGAGGACGACACTGTAGTTTTCTCAAACTTGGTAGTTAAAAATGGCTTCATCCTCGGAATCGAGTTCTAGAAAGACTGAAAGCGAAACTGAACTTTATTCTCATTTTGTTGGTATGGATGACGCAGAGGGTGCAGTGTATAACAATGATCTTGAGACCCTTGCGACAGAGGAAGAAGCCAACGCTCATGCGGCGGAGGTTGCTCGAGAACAACAGGAAGAACAGGAGTTATCCAGAAGTTTTAACCGTGAGATTACAATACAGTCATGGTACGTGGTACTATTAAACTATTTTTGTTAAGAGAATATTGGATTGTTTAATTCTAAAAATGGAGGGCATTGTAGGGCTTGGCTTGCTTGATAATTCTCCACTTAATGTTGAACTCGGTATTTTTATCTTTAAGCTCCCAGACAAGTTTACACAGCTCAGTGGAAAGTTTCTTTTCTCGGTGTTTGAATGATGCTTTGTGGTTGGTAAATCTCGTTTTGAATGTGTTTGCAATGAACCACAACCAATGGAAGAACACAACTACTGTTTTGAACTGGTTCAACAACATCGACAACAAAAACCAGTACACATTCATTGAATTCGACGTGGTAGACTTTTACCCATCAATCTCAATTGAACTATTGAACGCCGCATTAGATTTCGCCTCTACACATGACAACATCACAAACGATGAAAGAGAAATCATTATTCACGCAAAAAAATCATGTCTATTTAATAACGAAAATCAATGAGGCAAGAAATCATCACCAGACTCCTTTGACATCACCATGGGCAGTTACGACGGTGCAGAATCCTGCGAACTTGTGGGCTTCTTTCTCCTTTACCTTATTACCCAGAAACACGGCAACAATTTTGGACTATACAAAGACGATGGCCTCGGGATAACTCAAGCATCCCCCCGCCATGTTGATCTAATTAAAAAAGACTTGTGTGCCACCTTCAACAAATACGGCCTGAAAATTACCATCGAAGTCAACAAAAAAATCGTCAACTTTCTAGATGTAACCCTCAATTTAACTACTGGAACACATATACCCTACACCAAACCGAACAATGTACCACTCTACATACACAACAAATCTAACCACCCACCCATAATCATCAAAAACTTACCCGAATCCATTAACAAACGACTCTCTGACATTTCATCTGACGAAAACTCATTGAACGGCACAGCACCCCTATACCAAAGAGATCTTGAACACAGTGGGTACAAACACAAACTGAAATTCCAACCCCCAACACCACCTAACGACCACACCAACAAAACGAGAAAGCGACACAGGAACATCACATGGTAGCTACAATCCACCATACAGCAGCAACATTGCCACCAACATCGGCCAAACGTTTCTTAAAATTCTTAATGAAGAATTTCATGAGAATCATTGCTTGCACAAAATATTCAACAAAAACACTGTTAAGATTAGTTACTGCATGACCAACATAAAACAAACCATCGCCGGACACAACAAGACCATCTTAAAGAAGACAACTCAACAAACATCAACGCCAGATCAATGTAACTGCAGAAAACCTGACGATTGCCCTATGCTTGGCAACCAAACATACATCGGACTCACTGCAAACACATTCAAAACGAGATTTACCAACCACAAAGCATCATTCAAACACCGAGAAAAGAAACTTTCCACTGAGCTGAGTAAACATGTCTGGGAGCTTAAAGATAAAAATGCCGAGTTCAACATTAAGTGGAGAATTATCAAGCAAGCCAAGCCTTACGTTTAGTACGCAGAGTGGTGGTTATCAATTTCAACCAAACTTTCAGGTCAGAAGGCATCCAGCTTGAATACAGATTTTCACTCTTTGGAAAATCGTGCCAGCTTATTGAATTATGAATAGGGTTGCAATGGCCCTTGCACCTCAGAGATTTTGGACACTGATTTTGCCACATACAGTGCTGGCTATAACACAATTTGGTGAGAGAATATATATGATATAGCTCTACAGTACCTTTAGGAAGACAGACACGTGGTTCAGTAATTGGTCTGTGTACACGTTTATTAAAAATCTTGTTAGGTAAATTGCTGTGTTCATTTACTATGTGGTAAAGGAACGTTTTAAACTTGGCATATTTAACTTTTTCCATATGCTGCTCTGAAGATGTCACTGACCAATAATAGTGTCTTACACAAGCTCTTCTCCATCTGTTGATAGTTTCATAGCCTTTTTATTTGCCTGCTTTCACCAGAGACTTTGACAAACCTATCAAACAGATTTATAGACAATATGTCATTCAGTCGTTGTACATTTAAAGGATCATTACATGATTTTTATTATTATTGTTTCAGGGCTACACTTACTAATACACTCTAGATATATTATGCTTACTTTTAGCTACATGCCAACAGTCAAAATAATGATCAATTGTTGCTTTCCACAGCTACTTACAAATCTTAGAACATTCTACTCTCGTCCATCTGGCAATACCAGTATGTCTGTCATATATAAATGATTTAATTACCATCTCTGTTGAAAGCAGGAAAGAAAGGGCTTGTTGAAAACCTGAAAATTCCATGGCTGTACTGCTTCCTGCATCATTTGCCTAAAAATAGCCAAAAACGTTTTAACAAATAGAAATTCTGTATTATCAGCTTGATCGTTAAATACAAGTATATTTTATCTTAGACTACATACATGTACAGTGTACAATATTATTAGTACCTGTAAGATTGCAATGTGAAGAATTACGCCAGATGTGCAACAGAACACTGTGTATGTACAGTACTTCTCAGAGTGACCCATGTCATGACGCCCATCTCCAGCCAAAACTACTTCTTTACTTTTTAGATTTCCAGTAACTTTGCTTGGTATTTTTTCCAAAATCCCACAACAGATGGTATAAGAAGATGTCTTTGATGGTAGTAGAAGGTTGGTTTGTGATAAACAAGTATTCCTATATGATTGTACATCAGTAGAATCTTTTTAATGGAAGTACCAGCACAAAGGATAGCGAAGCTTAGAAGAAGGTTAATTACCAGCTGGAAACTGACCAAGAAGATAGGGTTGACTACTCCAAACTTCCTCCTTATGGCAGATTTCACAACACGCTCTGACAGTTATCATTGTACCCGTTTGAGTTATGCTAACACTTGGATTTGGCGAAAAGCAAAAATGACAATGTTGAAACAGAAGCAGCAGTTTGGACAGGAACACAATTGCTTTTGGCTCTTGGCGCACATTCTTACCACTGCACTGGACTCTACAAGATAAATATTTATTTTATAAATATGTGTTCGATAGAATGCAAAGGAAACGTCACCTTAGAAAAGAACTATGGAAGTACATGTACTTTTTTTCTGACCTTTCTCATCATAGTCATCAAGGTGTTCTTTGTATGCATTGTCTATGAACTCTGGTGACCAAGATAAATCCTCATCATCACAATCATTACCATCATCATTACTACTGCTAGCATTACCATCATCATCATCATCATCATCATCATAACACTCATTATCACCCTCACCACCATGATTATTTTCATCACCATCTTTACCAACATCATTATAATAATGACCATCATCTTTCTCTTTTCTTCCATTCTCCACTCCCCTCTTCTCAATCTCACTGATTCCACCACCCTCATTTTTATCAACACCATTGCCATCCAAAGTTTTTGAAGAAATTCGTTTTACATTGTCATTTTTGGTATCTAAAATAGAATAAAATGTAAATAAGGCACTGTAATTATCTGTTACTTATTATAGATCTCTTTCATAATGGTCGTCATTTAAAAAACGTTTTACCGGCTAACTGCTTGGCCCATTTCTTTTTATTTCTGGAATCCACTGCCGTCTTTCTACTTAATGTATTCTTTGTTTTAAACAATTGAACCTTTAACGATTCGTTTTCCTCCTCTAGTTCCAAGCATTTTTCGCATGGTGGGATAACCTGAAATTTAACAAACTGATTGTCAAAATGTTTTTGACATGGAGCGGCAGCGTTGAAAGAATGTGCATTCTACCTGTGGAACTGCGACGCATTCTATTGCATCTATACGGTCTTGTGCAGTTGCTTCATTTGGCGTGACCATCTACAGCAAATAAACATGAAAAGGAAATATCAATCTTTATAGAATAGACAGCTCGGTAAAGTTGTCTGAGACTGTGTAATCACCCTTTACTGACTTTAGTCTTTACCTCTTGAAGTGCTATTCCAGATGAACTTTCTGCATTTTCGAGGTCACAAATTTTTCCTAGCGTTTTCTTTAATTTTTTTATTTTTCTCGGGGAACAACTCTTTAATGGCCTAACAAATTTATCAGGATACCCGCAATTTCTAATATTTGATATCAATCGGTGTGAAGATAAAAATAATCCGATCAAGAAACACGAGGTATGCTTACCCTTCGTCGGCTTCCCATCGACAGCGGACTAGGCTCTGTTTTCTGTTTCCATATTGATGGATACGCGTCGTTTTTTAGGCGACGAAGACTCGCACCTTTTCTCCCTACGTGAAGCCTTTCGAAACACTGATCAGTAAAATGCACTGAACAAATAAGGAAGCGCCCCGTTTGGTTAAAAGTTGCGCGGAAAAAAAACTCGCTTTTTATTTTCTGTGGGGCTTGAATGAAGCGAAATACCAGTATCACGATTAGCGCAGTTACTACACCCTTGAACAAGGCAACGAGCTGACGGCATAATTTTGTTTTGTCTTTTAAAATGCAAAATAGGGCCGGGAAGACGCGCTTTCTCCTACAGATTTAAAGTAAATCTTCATGAGTGTGTTGAGTAGATGACATCTCAACGAGCAACCGCTATCGAAAAATTGCAGGCTCCAAAAATTCAATGGCGAACCTCGAAACCGTGAAAATGTTCCTAAAAGATGTCTTATTTCTGCTAGAATACGTTTTCGGAATTCGTTTTTATTGCACGGTAAGTTATATTAGGACCATAAGAACTATTTTAGCCAAAAAAAAACGCAAAGTTAAAATTCGATCGTACTGCCACTTTAATAGTTTTGTGCAATTCAATAATTCAGTCAGAATCACTAAAAACAGTTCTGAGCTAGATGTACTAGTTTCTAAGTGCTGTACTATAATTTTTAAGCTACAATCAGTGACAAAAGTGTTGCGACACTTCGACCTAAAGGACAATATTTTCCGCTCCAATTATCCCCCGGCCCCCCTGTTCAATGTTGGAGACTCTTTAGGCGCTCGTTTCAACGCTCACTGAGTTCCTTACTTTAAATTCAACATTGAATAGGGAAGGGGAGGGAGGGATATAATTTACTACCAAAATAATTGAAAGAAATATTAGGTAAGTACCAACAATGCGAGATGTCCCAAGGTATTTTGTCACTGATTGTCTGAAAAGCTATTTTCTTTATATTGTAAAAAATGCCGTTACAGCCAACTTAGGAGGGTACTTTAAAGCCAAGAAAGCTAAAGCAATGTTATTGTAGACTAAATAAACTATTTCTGTGCAAAATTCAGTAAGGAAATATGATATTCAATAGTCAAAATGGCCCCCTGTTGTGCGTCTGTTCTGTCCACGGTTCTCACAACGGTTCTCACTACGGTTCTTGCCAGAAAAACATGTATTAGAACGAATATTGTGGTTTAAAATGACATTTTCTGCACACCCGCCTTGTGATATGTTAGTTTTCAATAAGAAAATAATGCATATTTACAATTCACGCTTTTCAAATGCGTTTTTTATAACGATTCTCGCTATATTTATATAAATAACTTGATGCTATACTATCTCTTTATACTGCGGAAGTGAGAACTGTCGCCACTTTACCTCTAAATTATTTTATTTTGTCGATGCAATACCGGTTAAAACTCATTAAATGTAAAGTATACCATGCAGATGATACTAGAAAACAGCAACACTGACTATTTGTAAAGAAACAAGCGTAAATTAGCAAACTAACGTCCACGGTGTTCAGTGAGCACCGTGGTGAGAACCGTTGGTGAGAACCGCGGACGTTATGACATTTGTCATGATAACCGTACAAGCGTTGTATTTCGTTTTTTCTCTCTAATAATTTTCCGCAAATATTTCGCGTTTTACCTTAGTATGTATTAGTAATGTTGTACGTAATATGGTTGCTAATGAAAACCTAGAACAAGTTTCAATATGTTTTGTCCCTTTCGTGCCTTTAATAGACGTTGGTAGACGTTGGGAATTTCGGATTTTTAAACCTAGCATCCCTTCTCTAATATTTGTTTTTGTGCTGAAATTAAAGTACGCGTATTTTCTACAGCAATTGTTAAAATAGTAAAAGGTCCCTACCTCAAATAGCGTTATTGCTAATACCGGCGCAGAACCCGTTAAAGATTGCGCAACTGGCTAAAATAAACACGTTTTAATTCTCGTTTAACGCGACGCCCGTTAGATGAAGAGTGATATTGCACAAGTTATACTCTACAAATACAAAAATAAATGCGCAATCGAGTGATTGTAAATTTATTAAAACTTCGTTTTAGGTACATCGAGCATTTTTAATTGCATTGCTGATAACGCACCTATTTTAACCGAAATCTTTTTGGATGATACGTGCAAAACGCCTTGAGCAGTAAACGGACTTGAAAACAACAAAACTGCCTATTTAATAGCTTGAAAATGCCAATAACAATTTTGTTAACAATAAATTGTGAAGATCTTTGTAAAATATAACTATTTTTAGAAAAATAACTGACTAGGTTTATTTTATGAACTAAAAATGTTTTCGCAGACAATCAGTGACAAAAGTGTTGGGATGCTTCAACCTAAAGGACAATATTTTCCGCTCCGATTATCCCACGGCCGCCCTGTTCAATGTTGGAGACTCTTTAGGCGCTCGTTAGACCAAGGTATTTTGTCACTGATTGTAGTTAAATACTTTAAGTGTATACACGGGACGAAAAAATTGATTTGCACATTTGCAAATTTAATGACAAAGTAGTTGCAAAAATCAACTTTGCACGCGTTTGCCCAAATTTGCACATATGCAAAGTCGGAAATTGCCGTCAACTTTGCAACCGGTGCGGACATGGCAATTGCCGTAGAGCCGCCGGTGCAAAGTCAGTGCAAATTTCTTGCAAAGTTTAAACTTTGCACAAATGTTTGCAAAGTTTGCAAATTTATTGCAAAGGCAGAATTTGCTAACGTTTTTGTCTGATGTAATTGATCATGTTTTCCATAGATGCAACTTTATAGCGGATTTAACTTTGCTTATGTGATAAAAACTTGAATTTATACATCTTATTCCAAAATGGCCGCCAAATTAAAATTATTTTATATACATATAAACTAGCATTTATAACACTGTTAATTTTTTGAATTATTGTCAGCAAACATCAAGCCCGGTTTCAATTGCACGCAACAATGTCGTAGCGGCCGCGGAGATAGAAGCTAAGGGTCCTTCCGACAAGAGAAAAGAAGATTTGAAAATTCTTCTCGTCACTTGTCTTTGCTGGTCGCAAAAATCCTTGAGCGGCCGGAGGGATAGATCCCGCGCCTCTTTCTTTGTTGTCACAAAATAGAGATCAGGCGACCGCGTTCCCTACAGGATATAGAATTCCTATATATATAAACATATAAATATCCCTAACAAATGTTTATTATATATATATATATATATATATATAAACTTTAATAAGGTAAATAATGAACAAACTGTGACGGTAATATATACAAACATTTACGGTATTTAAACAAATTGAGAATTGTTATGTTTTTCGCGATATCTGCTAACCTACAAACTCGCGGACAAATTAACATTAATTCATTCCTGTCCAAGGTCTTCCCTAGAGGTGAATACTAAAGACCAACTCGAACAGGAAAGAGTTAAATTTTCAAACTAATTTCAATTAACAGTTCATTGTTATGTATTGGATTGAAAGCATTTCCTTTTTGTTTTGTTTTTCCTTTGCCAAGTTGTCCATTAGTTTCTCAACTACAGTAGGTCTATTAAATCTGATAAGAAACATATTCTCCATCACCTAGTTGTTTAGACGTCACATCTATGTAATATTAGCTATCTAAACAGAGATTATTGATTTTTGCGAATGACATTGTATGAACATCAATAAACATTTTTATATTTTGAGGAATGTTGTGAACTGAAAAAATATAGTCTATACGATTGAATGTAATAATTAGAAAGCTACTGAACAAGATAACTATCTGAACAACTTGGCTATGAGGCTCCCCTTGACATTTTTACCCGTAATTAGTTGTCCGGATATTTAACGATGTTGAAGTTTCTATACAACAAAGAAAAACGAGACATTTAAAAAAAATTTTATTTAAAATTATGATTAACATACACTGCATATAAAAATACAACACTTGTTAATGTGCATGTTCACAATAGACTAGACGCAAAACAAGACGCAGGACAAGGCGCAAGGCAAGACGCAAGACAAGACGCAAGACAAGACGCAAGACGCAAGACAAGCCGCAGGACAAGATGCAAGACAAGATGCAAGACAAGACGCAAGACAAGACGCAAGACAAGACGCAAGACAAGACGCAAGACAAGACGCAAGACAAGACGCAAGACAAGACGCAAGACAAGACGCAAGACAAGACGCAAGACAAGACGCAAGACAAGACGCAAGACAAGACGCAAGACAAGACGCAAGACAAGACGCAAGACAAGACGCAAGACAAGACGCAAGACAAGACGCAAGACAAGACGCAAGACAAGACGCAAGACAAGACGCAAGACAAGTTGCAAGACGAGACGCAAGACGAGATGCAAGACGAGATGCAAGAGAAGATGCAAGCCGAGATGCAAGACGAGATGCAAGACGAGATGCAAGACAAGATGCAAGATAAGATGCAAGGCAAGATGCAAGACAAGATGCAAGAAAAGATGCAAGATAAGACGCAAGACAATATACCAGACAAGATGCAAGACAAGACGCAAGACAAGACGCAAGACAAGATGCAAGACAAGACAATATATAGATATCTATTTATACATAGGTATAGGATATAGCAGTGCATAAAATAGGTATAAATTATTGTTGTTTTCTACAGTACTTACTTGTCTATACTTGTAAATATCTTTCTGTCTCTATGTTTGGTGGTCTATAATTAAACTCTGGTCTAGAGATAACACATGAAAAATTATGATACAAAATAAATTTACTTGCAAATTTACAATGCAGTAATTCGAATCAATCCAAATTACAATGCAAATGCATAACAATACCTGAGAAGTAAATTAGGGAAAGTGAGGCAACCTGCAAGGCAAGTACGAAGGCAAAGTGAGGCAAGACAAAACAATTAAGGCAAGGGAAGGGAGGCAGTCCTTTCAAACTATAAACTGTTTTACCAAATACCAGACACTACCAGATAGCAGAATTTTACTGGATACTGCCCACTGGGCACCAATAACCGGATCTGGCACATCTCAAAAACTTTACAATATTACTTATCCAGAACAACATTAATTAGACAAATAATAAATTAGACAAACTTAATTTTTAATGCCACTGAATACCCTTTAATATTTCGGTTTCTGGACTTTTCGAATTTAATTTAAAAAGTTTAGAAATATACAAAGTCAAAGTCTTCAGTGCTGATCTGTAATGTTCGTCGATCGTAGTATTGTTGTTGATCGAATATTTGTATTAACGTACAACTTCAAAGACAACGAGGACAGCAGATTCGAATATGCCGTTTGAGTAAAGATAAAAAGATACAACAATTAAATTTCCACAAATCCAAAACGTGTGGACTAGAAACATAAATGTACTATACTGGACGGTAAATATACTTCCAACAATCAACATCATTCGAATATTTTTAGTGTATGTACCAGTATACCTGTAACCGCAGAGCGAGTTTCTGTTTATCAGTTTATGATCGTTCGTCGCCTTCGGCTTCATTTCTGGCGATTGACGGCAACAAATATGATCGAATTATCCAGAAAATGTCGTAAATTTTTAATTAAATATATCTAATTTACCGCTCGAATCAATTTAACGTTACCGGACTTGCAACAACCTTGACGTTTATAAGAACCGAATCAACCGCTCCCCCCAGGACGGGCGAAGGCTTCGCCGCGAAGCTCAAAATATCCACGTGACCAAATACTCCAAGAATCGTGGAGTACTTGGGAATCACGTGACCAGCCTTTGCCAGGGTCACGATCGGAAATGGCGGCTGTCGAGGCTCGCGAAATACGGGCTGACCCGTATTAGGTACGCATGTGTAGAACGAATATCTTGCGTGTAAACGTCATCAATACACGGCAGACAACTCACTTGAGCCAGCACGCACGTGGACTGCAACTGCCCCATGAAAGTGGCAGCTTTTCTATGCGATTTCGGATCGTGCTTCTTCTCTCGCCATTTTGAAAGCAGAGAAGACCCTGGGTACGAGGTTGACTAGGCCTCACCAGGCCTCGCGCAAAGAGCTGAGTTTGGGTACCAGGCCTTGGTTTTTGCGGATACTGGTTGCTAAACCATATCCGCTATGTCATGAGCGCGGTTGTGTGTACGTGTGTGGGTGTGTGTGTGTGTGTGTGTGTGTGTGTGTGTGTGTGTGTGTGTAAGAATGTTTTCGTCAATCAGGTGATCAACGCAAACGACCAATAGCGGATCCGAATCAGCATACTTCAGAAGTCTTATTTGTATGTTTGAAGGTTTTTCGAACGTGTACCAGAACAACGAATGGAAGATAGAAAGTTGAGTTTTGCTTCAGGTAATGAACATTTTCGCGCAATCACAAGACGCCAAGAAATATATGACAAGTCGACACCTGTCAGTGGGCTACTGGTCTGTCGGTATAAATTTGAACGGTTTTGAGAATTTTTGCGGATGGATTTTCTGGTTTCGAAACAATATTTACATATAAACAATATGTATGTATTTCAGCATTTTAATACATTTTTATGTATGTGTGTATGTATGTATGTGTGTATGTACTGTTGGTTTATACTATAAATACAAGCGCGCTGTGACTGCATATTTACCAGTGATATTTACATGCAATACTTTCTCGTGTTCATCTCAGCATCACGTAATCAAACCATACAAGGTGTTTATACTATAGTAATTCCGGAACGCGTTTCGACTTTGTCGCCCAAACGACAAGCTTTCCAAGGACGAAGAAACAGTGTGAGCGCTTGTTTGGCTTCGGATTAAAGATCTTTCTGAAATCTGAATGCCCTTTTAATAAATGTTTCAAGTGTTGACGTGTTAGGCGCTCGGCCAAGATGTTTTAGCTATACGTTTACAAGCAGAAATCCACCCTGCTTGGCACTGTTTATGTTACATGTAGACGTATTCAATACTTATTCAATTTCAAGAATTGTAATGGCTGTCGTATCGACCATCCTTCACAGAGGCAACACGAATGTTTAATGATGGAATCAGACGAACGAATTTGGTTGTACTTTGACGTGGCGTTGGAAAGAGTTTCTGAAGCGAAAATTGTCGAGAAGTTTATGAATTCTTTACATGACGTGAAACCACAAGTTAGTGGACTTGAACTGCTAAAATATACTTGCAAAGACTGGCGAGTATCTTTTGTTTGAAACAGAGACAACGTCTTAAAATCCAAACTTTTACTCTTGTATAAAGTACGATGTTTAAATATGTCCTGAGCCATGTAATATTCCTAATCATATGATGAAATAAACAAAACCTGATTTAATATACTATGACAGGTCTAATTTTGTTAAACTATGGGGTAACCAGCTTATTGATGCGAATGTTGTTGTTTTTTCCAATATATATTTTGAACATTCATGTACATGTACAAATTTGAGCGAAGAAAGTTAATTATAGTCAATATTGTTATTTAGCAAAGTGCATATCATTAGGTTTTGACTAATTGTTTATACATCAGACATATAATTATCCGTCAACAATGGTTAATGCATGGGTAGGTTTCGATCGAGGTGAGGGGATATTCGATCAAATTGTTAGACCTTGTTCCTAATGTCATTGAGGTGTTTTCCCAGTAATTACTTACCAGGTGTTTGCAAAATTTTAACTTTAAGTCTGTTGCACTTTGAAGTGGATATAATTTGAACCTTAAGTTAGTGCATACGTTAATGTATGCAAAAGGCGCCATTATATACATGTCGACTATAAGCATTATAATATTAGTTGATGATGTTGAAATTGTGTCTTGGTTCTCAGTAAACGTTTATCTCGCCAATATTTTTAACTGTATTCTTGAAAATAAACTGTTTAACGTCGGTTTTATCGTTCTTAACAGCGTCAAATAGACAATTGGAAAAAAAATATCCGACAGCTTTGTTTGGAACACAGACATATTGTCTTAAGCGTAAAACTCGGAATCTTGTGTAATATTTGTGCGTCCTGTTACACTGATGCCAAGAAGACATCGTAGGAAAAAAGTGGGATACATGTAAACTTGTATCGATATTACAGATGTACTTAGCCTTAGGAATATGAAAATTACTGTATTAGATTATTGAACCGAACATACCGGAACTGAACTTTCACTTACTTGAATGTAGAATTAGGTCATTCACCAACCTTTTCAGTTCCTGTCGCTTGCTTTCAGCGGAAAACAATCCTTCGAGCTAAATCGCGATGATGGAAAGCGAATTGTCTGATTTACATATTGACACAGCAAATATGTCAGGTTTTGGAATACGGAAGATCCCTGAACAAGTTTGAAAAGTGCGCCAATATATTTGAAACCAGAAAATCGATCATTGGAAATGCAGATTTTTTTCGTTGGTAATACAAACAATGATTGGTATTTTATATAATGACATTTTGTTTTACCAAGATTAAGGTATTAATGTTCTTGGCTAAATGTTTTGGTAAATTGCACGAAGAGTTGTTTCCTGTCTATTTTCCTATGGTCAAAATGTTAAAAACATCGTTTTACAACGCAAGATTATGCATGTGTGAAATATTTAATGTCTTGAATCCACGTCATATATGAATCCTCACGTACTCTGATGTGCTTGTAAGATGTTTCTTTCTTTATATTACCTTCTCGTGAATTGATATTTCTGAAGTTCAGTTTTATGACTGTAAACACTGACCAACACTTGCATGTACATTAGTTTAATCGGACTATGGACAGTTTGATTATTTGTGTACTTGTTTATGATATTTGAAAAAGTGAACGGTACACAAATGTATACACTTTGTACAAAAATATGTTTCACGTTAAAAAAATATTTCAACACATTTAAACTTGTGATGAACTTAAACACTTTACGGGTGGAAAGCTCTTTCCAATACGAGAAAGCGCTTGCAATTTTTGATCGAAACAATATTTTGTTATCTTAGGTTCTTCGTTGAGCCTGTATATGTTTTTTTATCTGTTATGAAGATCCTGTTTATTATTTTTTTTATCAATCGTGAGCGGGCGGAATCCTACGTAATGCTGCAATTTGATTGGCTGCGTGAGCGGGCAGTTTTTTACGATATCTGACCACGGTCACGGAATCCTAAATTTAATTTTAAAATTCATTTAAAATTGACCGATTTTCATAACTATTTCGCTTGCCACAGAAAAAATAAATTCCACAGAGAGCTACGGGGATGCAAATGAGTTTTATTATCCAAATGGTTTTGGCAACTTCATGTGTAAACAGCGAATTTTAAAAGAAACGCTGGGAAAACTGTGACTGGGCAAAATTTACGAGTTGACATTTATAAAGAAAACAGTTCAAAACGGTAGGAAAAACATACATAAACTTGTGAACACAGTATTTTGAATCACTAAATGAAACTATATAGAAATATATATAAAAAATCATACCACGAGATTAAGATAGAAAAGCTCAGTGAAACCTTTTGACACTAAACTGTCTTTCTTCTGTTATCCGCCAACCGCTATACTCAACAAAACCGCTACAAGTCTTTTACCTTTTAGCCAAACATTTCCCACATGCCAACCTCATCGTCTCATGTCCTTGAAACTTGAAATTACAAATGGCTTACTGACAAGCATTTTCGTCTTCAAACTCGAGGACCACACTTTCAATTTTCATGCAATCAGCCAAATACTGAAAGCGACTTTCCAAGCGAACAGCCAAAAACGAGCAAGCGACGAAGAAGAACGACGAAGAATCTTTATCAACTAAACTTTAAAAACACTTGGACTGCATTTTGACTTCCCTTCGTAACTAGATCTTCGAGTTTTGAGTGTTTTTTTTATAACAAAAAAGGTTCCAAGCTTCCCTGTAAGACTGCATGTCGGCAGTTGTTTACTCTCGAACGATAAACTTTGGACTTTTGAATATCACGTGAACGTCATCTCGATTACGCAACTTAATTCAATTATGTTAATTTCTCTAATTATGTAACAAAAAAATAAATAAGTTATTTACCGTTTTGGTCGGTCCGTATAGAAAAATATTTGCCCTCGGTCTCAAATATATTGCCCTCGGTCTTTTTTAAGACCTCGGGCAAATATTTTTCTATACGGACCTCCCAGCCGGTAAATAACATATATGTCTTCGTATGATTCTTACTATTTTGGCCCGGCACATCACTTCTTTACCAGAGATTGTGTAGAGACATGTTACATTTCTCCCCATGTAAACTGTGTTCCGTACGGGTATTGGTAAAAAGTTCAGGCAACAGAAACTTTAGTCTAAAAACGCATTGTATTCAATCTGCAAGTTTTGTGGGTTAGGTTTGAACATGTTTCGGACAAGAACAGGCATGTCCACCATACGTCATACTGTACTCCGGTGAGCTTGCCAATTTATTGTGCTCATTCACATTCGCATTAGCCTCATTCAGTGCGCATTGTGCTCATTTACAGTCGCATTGTCCTCATTAGAATTATGCCCATCACGTGCACATTGTGCTCATTCACATTCGCATTGTGTTCATTCACATTCGCATTTTGCTCATAACACTCGCGTACTTTGCTCATTACGTGCGCATTGTGCTCATCATGCTTGCGCATTGTGCTCATCATGCTTGCGCATTGTGCTCATTCACATTCGCATTATGCTCATTGAGTGCGCATTTTGCTCATTTACATTCGCATTTGTGCTCGTACACATTCGCATCTTGCTCATTGAGTGCGCATTGTACTCATTTACATTCGCATTGTGCTCATTAACATTCGCATTTTGCTCACAACACTCGCGTATTTTGCTCATTATGTGCGCATTGTGCTCATTTAGAGCCGCATTGTGCTCATTCACATACACGTTCGCATTATGCTCATTGACAGCGCATTCTGCTCATTTGCAGTCGCTTTGTGCTCATCCCCATTCCCATCTTGCTCATTGAGTGCGCTTTGTGCTCATTTACATTCGCCTTGTGCTCATTCACATTCGCGTTGTGCTCATAACACTCGCGTATTTTGCTCTTTATGTGCGCATTGTTCTCATTTACAGTCGCATTGTGCTCATTCACATTCGTATTATGCTCATTGAGTGCGCATTGTGCTCATTTACTTTCGAATTGTGCTCATTCACATTCGCATCTTGCTCATTGAGTGCGCTTTGTGCTCATTTACATTCGCCTTGTGCCCATTCACATTCGCATTTTGCTCATAACACTCGCGTATTTTGCTCATTATGTGCGCATTGTGCTCATTTAGAGTCGCATTGTGCTCATTCACATTCGCATTATGCTCATTGAGTGCGCATTGTGCTAATTTACTTTCGCATTGTGCTCATTCACATTCGCATCTTGCTCATTGAGTGCGCTTTGTGCTCATTTACATTCGCTTTGTGCTCATTTACATTCGCTTTGTGCTCATTTACATTCGCTTTGTGCTCATTCACATTCGCATTTTGCTCATAACACTCGCGTATTTTGCTCAATATGTTCGCATTGTGCTCATTTACATTCGCATTGTGCTCATTAACATTCGCATTTGGCTCAGAACACTCGCGTATTTTGCTCATTTTGTGCGCATTGTGCTCATTTAGAGTCGCATTGTGCTCATTCACATTCACGTTCGCATTATGCTCATTGAGTGCGCATTCTGATCATTTACAGTCGCATTGTGCTCATTCATAGTCGCATTGTGCTCATTCACATTCGCATTATGCTCATTGAGTGCGCATTGTGCTCATTTACTTTCGCATTGTGCTCATTCACATTCGCATCTTGCTCATTGAGTGTGCATTCTGCTCATTTACATTCGCCTTGTGCTCATTCACATTCGCATTTTGCTCATAACACTCGCGTATTTTGCTCATTATGTGCGCATTGTGCTCATTTAGAGTCGCATTGTGCTCATTCACATACACGTTCGCATTACGCTCATTGAGAGCGCATTCTGCTCATTTGCAGTCGCTTTGTGCTGATCCCCATTCCCATCTTGCTCATTGAGTGCGCTTTGTGCTCATTTACATTCGCCTTGTGCTCATTCACATTCGCATTTTGCTCATAACACTCGCGTATTTTGCTCTTTATGTGCGCATTGTTCTCATTTACAGTCGCGTTGTGCTCATTCACATTCACGTTCGCATTATGCTCATTGAGTGCGCATCTGCTCATTTACAGTCGCATTGTGCTCATTCATAGTCGCATTGTGCTCATTCACATTCGCATTATGCTCATCGAGTGCGCATTGTGCTAATTTACTTTCGCATTGTGCTCATTCACATTCGCATCTTGCTCATTGAGTGCGCTTTGTGCTCATTTACATTCGCTTTGTGCTCATTTACATTCGCTTTGTGCTCATTCACAATCGCATTTTGCTCATAACACTCGCGTATTTTGCTCAATATGTTCGCATTGTGCTCATTTACATTCGCATTGTGCTCATTAACATTCGCATTTGGCTCAGAACACTCGCGTATTTTGCTCATTTGGTGCGCATTGTGCTCATTTAGAGTGACATTGTGCTCATTCACATTCACGTTCGCATTATGCTCATTGAGTGCGCATTCTGATCATTTACAGTCGCATTGTGCTCATTCATAGTCGCATTGTGCTCATTCACATTGGCATTATGCTCATTGAGTGCGCATTGTGCTCATTTACTTTCGCATTGTGCTCATTCACATTCGCATCTTGCTCATTGAGTGCGCTTTGTGCTCATTCACATTCGCATTTTGCTCAGAACACTCGCGTATTTTGCCCATTATGTGCGCATTGTGCTCATTTAGAGTCGCATTGTGCGAATTCACATTCACGTTCGCATTATGCTCATTGAGTGTGCATTCTGCTCATTTACTTTCGCATTGTGCTCATTCACATTCGCATCTTGCTCATTGAGTGTGCATTCTGCTCATTTACATTCGCCTTGTGCTCATTCACATTCGCATTTTGCTCATAACACTCGCGTATTTTGCTCTTTATGTGCGCATTGTTCTCATTTACAGTCGCATTGTGCTCATTCACATTCACGTTCGCATTATGCTCATTGAGTGCGCTTCTGCTCATTTACAGTCGCATTGTGCTCATTCATAGTCGCATTGTGCTCTTTAACATTCGCATTATGCTCATTGAGTGCGCATTGTGCTAATTTACTTTCGCATTGTGCTCATTCACATTCGCATCTTGCTCATTGAGTGCGCTTTGTGCTCATTTACATTCGCTTTGTGCTCATTTACATTCGCTTTGTGCTCATTCACATTCGCATTTTGCTCATAACACTCGCGTATTTTGCTCAATATGTTCGCATTGTGCTCATTTACATTCGCATTGTGCTCATTAACATTCGCATTTGGCTCAGAACACTCGCGTATTTTGCTCATTTACTTTCGCATTGTGCTCATTCACATTCGCATCTTGCTCATTGAGTGCGCTTTGTGCTCATTCACATTCGCATTTTGCTCAGAACACTCGCGTATTTTGCCCATTATGTGCGCATTGTGCTCATTTAGAGTCGCATTGTGCGAATTCACATTCACGTTCGCATTATGCTCATTGAGTGTGCATTCTGCTCATTTACTTTCGCATTGTGCTCATTCACATTCGCATCTTGCTCATTGAGCGTGCATTCTGCTCATTTACATTCGCCTTGTGCTCATTCACATTCGCATTTTGCTCATAACACTCGCGTATTTTGCTCTTTATGTGCGCATTGTTCTCATTTACAGTCGCATTGTGCTCATTCACATTCACGTTCGCATTATGCTCATTGAGTGCGCTTCTGCTCATTTACAGTCGCATTGTGCTCATTCATAGTCGCATTGTGCTCATTCACATTCGCATTATGCTCATTGAGTGCGCATTGTGCTAATTTACTTTCGCATTGTGCTCATTCACATTCGCATCTTGCTCATTGAGTGCGCTTTGTGCTCATTTACATTCGCTTTGTGCTCATTCACATTCGCATTTTGCTCATAACACTCGCGTATTTTGCTCAATATGTTCGCATTGTGCTCATTTACATTCGCATTGTGCTCATTAACATTCGCATTTGGCTCAGAACACTCGCGTATTTTGCTCATTTTGTGCGCATTGTGCTCATTTAGAGTCGCATTGTGCTCATTCACATTCACGTTCGCATTATGCTCATTGAGTGCGCATTCTGATCATTTACAGTCGCATTGTGCTCATTCATAGTCGCATTGTGCTCATTCACATTCGCATTATGCTCATTGAGTGCGCATTGTGCTAATTTACTTTCGCATTGTGTTCATTCACATTCGCATCTTGCTCATTGAGTGTGCATTCTGCTCATTTACATTCGCCTTGTGCTCATTCACATTCGCATTTTGCTCATAACACTCGCGTATTTTGCTCATTATGTGCGCATTGTGCTCATTTAGAGTCGCATTGTGCTCATTCACATACACGTTCGCATTATGCTCATTGAGTGCGCATTCTGATCATTTACAGTCGCATTGTGCTCATTCATAGTCGCATTGTGCTCATTCACATTCGCATTATGCTCATTGAGTGCGCATTGTGCTCATTTACTTTCGCATTGTGCTCATTCACATTCGCATCTTGCTCATTGAGTGCGCTTTGTGCTCATTCACATTCGCATTTTGCTCAGAACACCCGCGTATTTTGCCCATTATGTGCGCATTGTGCTCATTTAGAGTCGCATTGTGCGCATTCACATTCACGTTCGCATTATGCTCATTTAGTGTGCATTATGCTCATTTACTTTCGCATTGTGCTCATTCACATTCGCATCTTGCTCATTGAGTGCGCTTTGTGCTCATTTACATTCGCCTTGTGCTCATTTACATTCGCATTGTGCTCATTAACATTCGCATTTTGCTCACAACACTCGCGTATTTTGCTCATTATGTGCGCATTGTGCTCATTTAGAGCCGCATTGTGCTCATTCACATACACGTTCGCATTATGCTCATTGACAGCGCATTCTGCTCATTTGCAGTCGCTTTGTGCTCATCCCCATTCCCATCTTGCTCATTGAGTGCGCTTTGTGCTCATTTACATTCGCCTTGTGCTCATTCACATTCGCGTTGTGCTCATAACACTCGCGTATTTTGCTCTTTATGTGCGCATTGTTCTCATTTACAGTCGCATTGTGCTCATTCACATTCGTATTATGCTCATTGAGTGCGCATTGTGCTCATTTACTTTCGAATTGTGCTCATTCACATTCGCATCTTGCTCATTGAGTGCGCTTTGTGCTCATTTACATTCGCCTTGTGCCCATTCACATTCGCATTTTGCTCATAACACTCGCGTATTTTGCTCATTATGTGCGCATTGTGCTCATTTAGAGTCGCATTGTGCTCATTCACATTCGCATTATGCTCATTGAGTGCGCATTGTGCTAATTTACTTTCGCATTGTGCTCATTCACATTCGCATCTTGCTCATTGAGTGCGCTTTGTGCTCATTTACATTCGCTTTGTGCTCATTTACATTCGCTTTGTGCTCATTTACATTCGCTTTGTGCTCATTCACATTCGCATTTTGCTCATAACACTCGCGTATTTTGCTCAATATGTTCGCATTGTGCTCATTTACATTCGCATTGTGCTCATTAACATTCGCATTTGGCTCAGAACACTCGCGTATTTTGCTCATTTTGTGCGCATTGTGCTCATTTAGAGTCGCATTGTGCTCATTCACATTCACGTTCGCATTATGCTCATTGAGTGCGCATTCTGATCATTTACAGTCGCATTGTGCTCATTCATAGTCGCATTGTGCTCATTCACATTCGCATTATGCTCATTGAGTGCGCATTGTGCTCATTTACTTTCGCATTGTGCTCATTCACATTCGCATCTTGCTCATTGAGTGTGCATTCTGCTCATTTACATTCGCCTTGTGCTCATTCACATTCGCATTTTGCTCATAACACTCGCGTATTTTGCTCATTATGTGCGCATTGTGCTCATTTAGAGTCGCATTGTGCTCATTCACATACACGTTCGCATTACGCTCATTGAGAGCGCATTCTGCTCATTTGCAGTCGCTTTGTGCTGATCCCCATTCCCATCTTGCTCATTGAGTGCGCTTTGTGCTCATTTACATTCGCCTTGTGCTCATTCACATTCGCATTTTGCTCATAACACTCGCGTATTTTGCTCTTTATGTGCGCATTGTTCTCATTTACAGTCGCGTTGTGCTCATTCACATTCACGTTCGCATTATGCTCATTGAGTGCGCATCTGCTCATTTACAGTCGCATTGTGCTCATTCATAGTCGCATTGTGCTCATTCACATTCGCATTATGCTCATCGAGTGCGCATTGTGCTAATTTACTTTCGCATTGTGCTCATTCACATTCGCATCTTGCTCATTGAGTGCGCTTTGTGCTCATTTACATTCGCTTTGTGCTCATTTACATTCGCTTTGTGCTCATTCACAATCGCATTTTGCTCATAACACTCGCGTATTTTGCTCAATATGTTCGCATTGTGCTCATTTACATTCGCATTGTGCTCATTAACATTCGCATTTGGCTCAGAACACTCGCGTATTTTGCTCATTTGGTGCGCATTGTGCTCATTTAGAGTGACATTGTGCTCATTCACATTCACGTTCGCATTATGCTCATTGAGTGCGCATTCTGATCATTTACAGTCGCATTGTGCTCATTCATAGTCGCATTGTGCTCATTCACATTGGCATTATGCTCATTGAGTGCGCATTGTGCTCATTTACTTTCGCATTGTGCTCATTCACATTCGCATCTTGCTCATTGAGTGCGCTTTGTGCTCATTCACATTCGCATTTTCCTCAGAACACTCGCGTATTTTGCCCATTATGTGCGCATTGTGCTCATTTAGAGTCGCATTGTGCGAATTCACATTCACGTTCGCATTATGCTCATTGAGTGTGCATTCTGCTCATTTACTTTCGCATTGTGCTCATTCACATTCGCATCTTGCTCATTGAGTGTGCATTCTGCTCATTTACATTCGCCTTGTGCTCATTCACATTCGCATTTTGCTCATAACACTCGCGTATTTTGCTCTTTATGTGCGCATTGTTCTCATTTACAGTCGCATTGTGCTCATTCACATTCACGTTCGCATTATGCTCATTGAGTGCGCTTCTGCTCATTTACAGTCGCATTGTGCTCATTTCATAGTCGCATTGTGCTCTTTAACATTCGCATTATGCTCATTGAGTGCGCATTGTGCTAATTTACTTTCGCATTGTGCTCATTCACATTCGCATCTTGCTCATTGAGTGCGCTTTGTGCTCATTTACATTCGCTTTGTGCTCATTTACATTCGCTTTGTGCTCATTCACATTCGCATTTTGCTCATAACACTCGCGTATTTTGCTCAATATGTTCGCATTGTGCTCATTTACATTCGCATTGTGCTCATTAACATTCGCATTTGGCTCAGAACACTCGCGTATTTTGCTCATTTACTTTCGCATTGTGCTCATTCACATTCGCATCTTGCTCATTGAGTGCGCTTTGTGCTCATTCACATTCGCATTTTGCTCAGAACACTCGCGTATTTTGCCCATTATGTGCGCATTGTGCTCATTTAGAGTCGCATTGTGCGAATTCACATTCACGTTCGCATTATGCTCATTGAGTGTGCATTCTGCTCATTTACTTTCGCATTGTGCTCATTCACATTCGCATCTTGCTCATTGAGCGTGCATTCTGCTCATTTACATTCGCCTTGTGCTCATTCACATTCGCATTTTGCTCATAACACTCGCGTATTTTGCTCTTTATGTGCGCATTGTTCTCATTTACAGTCGCATTGTGCTCATTCACATTCACGTTCGCATTATGCTCATTGAGTGCGCTTCTGCTCATTTACAGTCGCATTGTGCTCATTCATAGTCGCATTGTGCTCATTCACATTCGCATTATGCTCATTGAGTGCGCATTGTGCTAATTTACTTTCGCATTGTGCTCATTCACATTCGCATCTTGCTCATTGAGTGCGCTTTGTGCTCATTTACATTCGCTTTGTGCTCATTCACATTCGCATTTTGCTCATAACACTCGCGTATTTTGCTCAATATGTTCGCATTGTGCTCATTTACATTCGCATTGTGCTCATTAACATTCGCATTTGGCTCAGAACACTCGCGTATTTTGCTCATTTTGTGCGCATTGTGCTCATTTAGAGTCGCATTGTGCTCATTCACATTCACGTTCGCATTATGCTCATTGAGTGCGCATTCTGATCATTTACAGTCGCATTGTGCTCATTCATAGTCGCATTGTGCTCATTCACATTCGCATTATGCTCATTGAGTGCGCATTGTGCTAATTTACTTTCGCATTGTGTTCATTCACATTCGCATCTTGCTCATTGAGTGTGCATTCTGCTCATTTACATTCGCCTTGTGCTCATTCACATTCGCATTTTGCTCATAACACTCGCGTATTTTGCTCATTATGTGCGCATTGTGCTCATTTAGAGTCGCATTGTGCTCATTCACATACACGTTCGCATTATGCTCATTGAGTGCGCATTCTGATCATTTACAGTCGCATTGTGCTCATTCATAGTCGCATTGTGCTCATTCACATTCGCATTATGCTCATTGAGTGCGCATTGTGCTCATTTACTTTCGCATTGTGCTCATTCACATTCGCATCTTGCTCATTGAGTGCGCTTTGTGCTCATTCACATTCGCATTTTGCTCAGAACACTCGCGTATTTTGCCCATTATGTGCGCATTGTGCTCATTTAGAGTCGCATTGTGCGCATTCACATTCACGTTCGCATTATGCTCATTTAGTGTGCATTATGCTCATTTACTTTCGCATTGTGCTCATTCACATTCGCATCTTGCTCATTGAGTGCGCTTTGTGCTCATTTACATTCGCCTTGTGCTCATTTACATTCGCCTTGTGCTCATTCACATTCGCATTTTGCTCATAACACTCGCGTATTTTGCTCTTTATGTGCGCATTGTTCTCATTTACAGTCGCATTGTGCTCATTCACATTCGAATTATGCTCATTGAGTGCGCATTGTGCTCATTTACTTTCGAATTGTGCTCATTCACATTCGCATCTTGCTCATTGAGTGCGCTTTGTGCTCATTTACATTCGCCTTGTGCTCATTCACATTCGCATTTTGCTCATAACACTCCCGTATTTTGCTCATTATGTGCGCATTGTGCTCATTTAGAGTCGCATTGTGCTCATTCACATTCACGTTCGCATTATGCTCATTGAGCGCGCATTCTGCTCATTTACAGTCGCATTGTGCCCATTCATAGTCGCATTGTGCTCATTCACATTGGCATTGTGCTCATTGAGTGCGCATTGTGCTAATTTACTTTCGCATTGTGCTCATTCACATTCGCATCTTGCTCATTGAGTGCGCTTTGTGCTCATTTACATTCGCTTTGTGCTCGTTTACATTCGCTTTGTGCTCATTCACATTCGCATTTTGCTCATAACACTCGCGTATTTTGCTCAATATGTTCGCATTGTGCTCATTTACATTCGCATTGTGCTCATTAACATTCGCATTTGGCTTAGAACACTCGCGTATTTTGCTCATTTTGTGCGCATTGTGCTCATTTAGAGTCGCATTGTGCTCATTCACATTCACGTTCGCATTATGCTCATTGAGTGCGCATTCTGATCATTTGCAGTCGCATTGTGCTCATTCATAGTCGCATTGTGCTCATTCACATTCGCATTATGCTCATTGAGTGCGCATTGTGCTCATTCACATTCGCATCTTGCTCATTGAGTGCGCTTTGTGCTCATTCACATTCGCATTTTGCTCAGAACACTCGCGTATTTTGCCCATTATGTGCGCATTGTGCTCATTTGGAGTCGCATTGTGCGCATTCACATTCACGTTCGCATTATGCTCATTGAGTGTGCATTCTGCTCATTTACATTCGCCTTGTGCTCATTCACATTCGCATTTTGCTCATAACACTCGCGTATTTTGCTCATTATGTGCGCATTGTGCTCATTTAGAGTCGCATTGTGCTCATTCACATTCACGTTCGCATTCTGCTCATTGAGTGCGCATTCTGCTCATTTACACACTGCAAAACCTCCAATTCTTGTCAAGATAATTTTTCTTGTTTTGAGATTTTATTTCTTGTTTTAAGATATTTAATCTTGTTTTAAGACAAAATATCTTGTCAAGAAACCGCAGTAAGATTATTATCTTGGAAACGGGACAAGAAAATCTTAAAACAAGTATTTGTTTCTTAAAACAAGTTTTTGGGAATTTGCAGTGCAGTCGCATTGTGCTCATTCATAGTCGCATTGTGCTCATTCACATTCGCATTATGCTCATTGAGTGCGCATTGCGCTAATTTACTTTCGCATTGTGCTCATTCACATTCGCATCTTGCTCATTGAGTGCGCTTTATGCTCATTTACATTCGCTTTGTGCTCATTTACATTCGCTTTGTGCTCATTCACATTCGCATTTTGCTCATAATACTCGCGTATTTTGCTCTATATGTTCGCATTGTGCTCATTTACATTCGCATTGTGCTCATTAACATTCGCATTTGGCTTAGAACACTCGCGTATTTTGCTCATTTTGTGCGCATTGTGCTCATTTAGAGTCGCATTGTGCTCATTCACATTCACGTTCGCATTATGCTCATTGAGTGCGCATTCTGATCATTTGCAGTCGCATTGTGCTCATTCATAGTCGCATTGTGCTCATTCACATTCGCATTATGCTCATTGAGTGCGCATTGTGCTCATTCACATTCGCATCTTGCTCATTGAGTGCGCTTTGTGCTCATTCACATTCGCATTTTGCTCAGAACACTCGCGTATTTTGCCCATTATGTGCGCATTGTGCTCATTTGGAGTCGCATTGTGCGCATTCACATTCACGTTCGCATTATGCTCATTGAGTGTGCATTCTGCTCATTTACATTCGCCTTGTGCTCATTCACATTCGCATTTTGCTCATAACACTCGCGTATTTTGCTCATTATGTGCGCATTGTGCTCATTTAGAGTCGCATTGTGCTCATTCACATTCACGTTCGCATTCTGCTCATTGAGTGCGCATTCTGCTCATTTACACACTGCAAAACCTCCAATTCTTGTCAAGATAATTTTTCTTGTTTTGAGATTTTATTTCTTGTTTTAAGATATTTAATCTTGTTTTAAGACAAAATATCTTGTCAAGAAACCGCAGTAAGATTATTATCTTGGAAACGGGACAAGAAAATCTTAAAACAAGTATTTGTTTCTTAAAACAAGTTTTTGGGAATTTGCAGTGCAGTCGCATTGTGCTCATTCACATTCACGTTCGCATTATGCTCATTGAGTGCGCATTCTGATCATTTGCAGTCGCATTGTGCTCATTCATAGTCGCATTGTGCTCATTCACATTCGCATTATGCTCATTGAGTGCGCATTGTGCTCATTCACATTCGCATCTTGCTCATTGAGTGCGCTTTGTGCTCATTCACATTCGCATTTTGCTCAGAACACTCGCGTATTTTGCCCATTATGTGCGCATTGTGCTCATTTGGAGTCGCATTGTGCGCATTCACATTCACGTTCGCATTATGCTCATTGAGTGTGCATTCTGCTCATTTACATTCGCCTTGTGCTCATTCACATTCGCATTTTGCTCATAACACTCGCGTATTTTGCTCATTATGTGCGCATTGTGCTCATTTAGAGTCGCATTGTGCTCATTCACATTCACGTTCGCATTCTGCTCATTGAGTGCGCATTCTGCTCATTTACACACTGCAAAACCTCCAATTCTTGTCAAGATAATTTTTCTTGTTTTGAGATTTTATTTCTTGTTTTAAGATATTTAATCTTGTTTTAAGACAAAATATCTTGTCAAGAAACCGCAGTAAGATTATTATCTTGGAAACGGGACAAGAAAATCTTAAAACAAGTATTTGTTTCTTAAAACAAGTTTTTGGGAATTTGCAGTGCAGTCGCATTGTGCTCATTCATAGTCGCATTGTGCTCATTCACATTCGCATTATGCTCATTGAGTGCGCATTGCGCTAATTTACTTTCGCATTGTGCTCATTCACATTCGCATCTTGCTCATTGAGTGCGCTTTATGCTCATTTACATTCGCTTTGTGCTCATTTACATTCGCTTTGTGCTCATTCACATTCGCATTTTGCTCATAATACTCGCGTATTTTGCTCTATATGTTCGCATTGTGCTCATTTACATTCGCATTGTGCTCATTAACATTCGCATTTGGCTTAGAACACTCGCGTATTTTGCTCATTTTGTGCGCATTGTGCTCATTTAGAGTCGCATTGTGCTCATTCACATTCACGTTCGCATTATGCTCATTGAGTGCGCATTCTGATCATTTGCAGTCGCATTGTGCTCATTCATAGTCGCATTGTGCTCATTCACATTCGCATTATGCTCATTGAGTGCGCATTGTGCTCATTCACATTCGCATCTTGCTCATTGAGTGCGCTTTGTGCTCATTCACATTCGCATTTTGCTCAGAACACTCGCGTATTTTGCCCATTATGTGCGCATTGTGCTCATTTGGAGTCGCATTGTGCGCATTCACATTCACGTTCGCATTATGCTCATTGAGTGTGCATTCTGCTCATTTACATTCGCCTTGTGCTCATTCACATTCGCATTTTGCTCATAACACTCGCGTATTTTGCTCATTATGTGCGCATTGTGCTCATTTAGAGTCGCATTGTGCTCATTCACATTCACGTTCGCATTCTGCTCATTGAGTGCGCATTCTGCTCATTTACACACTGCAAAACCTCCAATTCTTGTCAAGATAATTTTTCTTGTTTTGAGATTTTATTTCTTGTTTTAAGATATTTAATCTTGTTTTAAGACAAAATATCTTGTCAAGAAACCGCAGTAAGATTATTATCTTGGAAACGGGACAAGAAAATCTTAAAACAAGTATTTGTTTCTTAAAACAAGTTTTTGGGAATTTGCAGTGCAGTCGCATTGTGCTCATTCATAGTCGCATTGTGCTCATTCACATTCGCATTATGCTCATTGAGTGCGCATTGCGCTAATTTACTTTCGCATTGTGCTCATTCACATTCGCATCTTGCTCATTGAGTGCGCTTTATGCTCATTTACATTCGCTTTGTGCTCATTTACATTCGCTTTGTGCTCATTCACATTCGCATTTTGCTCATAATACTCGCGTATTTTGCTCTATATGTTCGCATTGTGCTCATTTACATTCGCATTGTGCTCATTAACATTCGCATTTGGCTCAGAACACTCGCGTATTTTGCTCATTTTGTGCGCATTGTGCTCATTTAGAGTCGCATTGTGCTCATTCACATTCACGTTCGCATTATGCTCATTGAGTGCACATTCTGATCATTTACAGTCGCATTGTGCTCATTCATAGTCGCATTGTACTCATTCACATTCGCATTATGCTCATTGAGTGCGCATTGTGCTCATTTACTTTCGCATTGTGCTCATTCACATTCGCATCTTACTCATTGAGTGCGCTTTGTGCTCATTCACATTCGCATTTTGCTCAGAACACTCGCGTATTTTGCCCATTATGTGCGCATTGTGCTCATTTAGAGTCGCATTGTGCGCATTACATTCACGTTCGCATTATGCTCATTGAGTGTGCATTCTGCTCATTCCCATTCCATGGCCAGAAATTACGGACATTTGAGCCAGCGCTAGCCGTCCAGCAGCCTCTCGAATAATTCCTCTAAAGTCCTTGATATCCCCTCTCGAAGACTTTACTATCCATCAGCATCCCGTTCCAGCGTGCTTTGTGATGAAAATGGCGACTGGTCAAAAACGTGCTCGAGTTGTTGATTACCAACAACTAAATTCTTTTTCTTCTGCTGTATTATTTGATACAGCTCCAAGATCGAAAAAGAGTAAATTTTTTGAGGTGGAGAGGGTGATTACAAGGCGCAGGATTCGATATGTAAGTTGTGTTGGTAATTTGTTTGACACTTTTAAAATTCGTTTGTCCTATTTGGAGATTTATTAAACTTTGTTTATCGACAGATGCTTATAATTTGCGGATCCCATTTTTTAGGACTATGAATACCTGATAAAATGGAAAGGATGGGCTATCGATTTATCATCATGGGAACCTGCGAGTAACCTGACTGCAGATTTGTAAAGGTATTTCAAACATTTACGCGTATTAAACAGCGAAATAAACGGCATTTATATGATTGTTTTTTGAATACCAGTATGTTTAATAAATTATTTAAAAATGTATAAGTAATCTTTGTCTACCATTGGAGTTTTATTATCGCAATAGTCTTGCTCATAACAAACCAACCAAAGTCCAAGGGCAAAGTGAAATAGCTAATATGCAGCAACCTAATACATGCTGCAGTATGTCACTAAATCTGTTTGTTCCAAACCTATCTTAATTATTATATTGTTGTGAATGTTTTAAATTTTGTTATCTTGCAGAAACTATGATAAACCACCCATTATTGACCAAAGATTGCAAGATCAATGTAGTCTATTTTGTTTTGGAGTGACAAGTGCCTTAAAAAGTCAAAGTTCATCTCCAGTGTACATAAATATGGATCTAGATGTTTGGAGGTTTATTACCTATGGTAAAGGGACAGTCTCAGAACATCGTGGTAATCACCTGTTTGAAAAAGATGATATGGTCAGACTGAAATATTTGCCCGATGATTGGTGGTACTACCTTAACCAGGATGGTGAAGGGATAGCTATTGACTTTCCATTTAAGGCAAAAGCAATATTGTCATGGTCCCCACAAAAGTTTGTCAAAAAAGACAGTAAATTCCCATGGAGAAAGTTTGCCTAACAATTATCCGAAGAGCATGTAATACAGACAACCTTTTGTAATGAAATCTTTATAAATATATATACATTCACCAGCTACATTTCTCGGAAATGTTTTTAAGATATATTTACATTTATATTACATAGTTCATTACTGTGAGTTTGCAAAGATTTTGCCATTGACAGTCAATAAATATATATGTATACATTATTTATTTTATACATTTTTATATATACATTTTATCATATTCCTGGGCATATGAGTTTCATATGGCCAGTTGAGTAACTTGATAACCAAACAAAAAATACTGTACAGTTTTTCCAGTAACCGGACCAACCCAATTATTTAACTGACCCGAAACCCTTTTTAACTATTTTCAAAACAGTTATTTATGTATACCGGTAAAAGTTGTACTCACTTAGGTTTGTTTTTAATGTTGTCAATGGAAAGAAAAATCATTTATCTTTTTGTTTGGTTTAACAATTAACTTATGTCAATCTGTTGTCCCAGGTTGATAATAAATTTAACCTCTGTAAGTTATTTCGATGTATATATTAAATATATAGACAACAGCAACACCTTATTCTTGTTGAACATTTTCCTTGTTTAAAATAGCAGTTGTGAGAAGTTCTTGTAGCTTCTTCCTGCATCTAAGTCTAGTTTTAATTCTCATTTCCTGCAGCTTTAGTTTAATTTCTTCACAGGTTAAACTATTCACATCAAAGTCCAAAGGGTCCCTTTCGGGTTCATGTACTTCATACATATGCGATGACGCTTGCTTCGACTTTCTTTGAGTAACTCCGATTCTGTTTTTTAAATTTCCTTGCGATCCTCTCACAATCTGAAAGGCGCTCAATTATTTTCCCCACCAGTAGAACATCTTTGGCAGCATCCCATTTGTTAGGACCTTTGTAAATGAATCCTTCGACAATCATCATTCAGTTTTTCGCCTGAGAATAAAAATAATTTTATAAAAAATCGGCATCATGCCCTGTTAAATACAGTGTTAAAAATATATAAATATAATATTTAATATATACCGTATATATGTCCCTTGAATTTCTTTATTCCTTGGTGTCTTTCCATAAATCCTGGCACATGTTTTACCATGCCACGCATATATGGGGTCACTCTTGCCTTTTCATAGCCCAAATGTTTCTGGACGAATTTTGTGACGTAAAAAAGCTTTAATCCAGCTAGCAGCCTAAAGTAAAATATTTTACAAAATGTAATTACACACATCAAATTCTAGCAAAGAGCCTAAAGAATAATTCTGCATAATTCTGTTATTATTTCAATAAAACTATTCCATTTTAAAAGAAACAGAAAAAAAATATATATATGTTAGTTAATTACCTTATTAAAGTAGTCCAAAATTTGATCTGAAGTGGGATATTTCATAAAGCTCACTAAAGTCCTGAGTATGCTTATATATATATATATATATATAATAATATATAATAATAATATATATATATATATATGTATATAATTTCCATAGCTTTACCACAGCAGAACTTGTCTCTGATCTAATCACCCCTCCAAGCTTGCTTGGTAATGCACGAAGAAGATGTTTCTTGTCAGATCCCATTAGACTAGTAAAATCATGTAGTCCACTGTCCTTTCCGTCAGCATCCATCTTCTTCCAAACATTAAATGAGACTCCACAACTTTTCACAGTTTTGACAAGTTCATCTAAATTATTGTTCGTTCTCTCCATGGGACGCTTGTTTATGCTATCTTTCCTATCCCATTCAATCATATCTGATACTAGATTTTTGGTCAATTTATCTGAATAAATTAAACATTACATAAGTTATGAATACATAATAATAATACAGAAATATATATGTATTATTGAAAAATAGCTGACCTGTTACACGAAGCATTAAATGTAGTTCATCCAAAACAATATTTTCAAGGGCAATATCAACAAGTGGCTGATGTTGACAAGAAAACTTGTTTCTTTTGGCATGGTCCTTCACTTCACTGATGGTCCTAACCAAATTTCCCCAATAAAAGTCTTTTGGCTTAGACATATCAAACCTGAGTGAATATAAAATATAAATTATTAAAAAAGTAAGGAATGAAGGGATTTCAAATCCTTCAAGCTGAATAATTTAGATTTGACAATAAACACACTCAGTATTATAATTACCTGTCCTTTTTGTGGACTTTGCACCAAATGCATGCATAATCAGATGTTGCTGATTTCATCCCCATCACCAGAAGGAGAAACTGAAATGGCAGAGATTGAGAAGGAAAAAATATTATACAGTATATACCGGTACAAACCTTAATCATCATGACCAATAAGTGATGCAATACAAAAGAGAAGCAAGTAACATGTATGTTTTCAGCCTTTATTAATTAAATTACCTTGTAATCACCACCAAGATAAACTTCAACAGGAATGTCTCTTCCATCCACAGTGAAATTCTTCCTTTCAACTAATTTGTTGACACTTTTAAAAACACATGGACAGGAATTCTGCAGAAGCTCATATGATTCTTGTCCTTTCACAATGGCAACTGTGTGGTTTCCTGTTATAATATGTGTACGTTACAAGAAAAATAGTCCTGACATACCAGTATACATATAACTAGAAATACATGAACGCAACAACCCCTCGCCCGCTTTTACATTCTTTTTTAAAACACCCACCCACCCCCTGATTAAAATAAGCACTCCTAATATACAGCCAATACAAAAACATGCAAACAGATATAAAAACAAATGATGTTAAATCCTTGGGATATTAAATTATACAATTTATGGATAGGTCGATAGGATGAGAAAACTGATTTAAATCATTTAATGAAAGTTGAACATATCAAAGCAAAATTTAGATTTCATTATTAAATTCTCGTTGTAAAAAATATATTGTTTTTAGGAGGTTTCAAAAGGGATTACTTTTAGCAAGCCTTTAAATGGCTTCTCTATGCATGTACATTTTGCAAAGGCAGTATTAAAAGTAATTAACAGCTCAGAAATTACATTTATAATAGAGTCTGAGATAAAAACAATTCAGTAGAATCGGATTCCAGAAAGAAGAATTCAAAAGACAACGTTTCAGTCGAAACACAGCCAAGAAAACCAACAAAGCCCATGCATATTTTTAATAATAAAATGTGCATGCACGTCCACCACGGTTAATATAAGCCTTAAAGGTAGTGTTTTAAGTTAGCTTTAGTTAAGCTGACTTATGGTTTGGATGAGCAAAGGGAAAGCACGAAAACGTGAAGCTGAATATTGTTTAGGTTAAGCGAAAACTTGAAAACAACAAGAATCCTACCGTTAACCACTTTAAGATGATTTGACCATGGACTCACGGAGTGTCTTCAAACCAGGGCTACATACACTGCAGATCGAGTTTTTGTTTACCATACGGCGTTTGGTTTCTTCAAGTTCTTTGGTTTCTCTTCAAGATATATTAAACGGGTTGTTTGTATCCTTTTCTTCGTGCTCCATTTCATTTCGTTTCGTTTAAATAAACGAAAGCAAAACACTATTTGTTTGAGAGTTTATAGTTTTCTTCGTCGCTAGTCGCCAGTGTCCAACTATTCTTACCGCGTGACACCGTGCCATACATACATATATATATATATATATATTTCTAAAATTCATGAATAATTAATGAGATAATCGTCCAATAAAATTCATCACAATACGTCACATGAAGACCTCTTTATACCGTGATATAGACTACCGCGTATCATTGAATATGCGTATATAGATCACACGTACCTTTATGATATAAATCACATGTGCCTTTATGATATTTATTGGCTCGTGTCATTCTTCTAGTTACCGAAATTAAACCATAGCAAATTCTCTTTATTTTCCAAAATTAATCGTAATGTTACAATTATTAAATACAGGACTTACAACACAATTGGCGTTTCCACCACACATATTATCTGACATATCCTCACACAAAAAACTCTCATCAATATTCGCCAAAACCTCATCCGAAACATCATCATCAAACTCACTGGAATTAAAATTATCTGATTTTGCTCTCTGCTGCATTAATGTCACATTATTAACACCGTCTTCTGGGTCACCAATGCTGGTTGACAAATTCAACATCTTTGGTACTCCGAGACATTCACTTACTTGACATATTTGTTCTCTACAAGTTCTCTCGTACCTCTGTAGTGCATTTGACTTGTGGCCTGTACGTTCACGAATTCGTTTATCATCTATGCAATTTTGGTACAAACGACTGGCACACGTCACTCTTAAACTATGAGCCGTCTTACGTTCAAGACGAGCCCTTACACAAAGCTTTTCAGGAAGAATACTGTTCAACGTATTCATACCAACCACACTGTTTTCATAACGAAACCCAAACTTATCTCGGTGCGGCTTAAAGTAAAACGACTCTTTTCCTTCCGCTAATTTATCAACTTTGGAGAAATACAACTTGTACAATGACAAAAGACAATGCTCGTGCTTCTCTCCTGACTTATGACACACATGCTCTACACTACGAGGTGTATACTTAAGATCGTTTAAACCACCGTGAAAAGTCTTTGACATACTTTCGTTAAATATTATAGAATTGTCCGACAATGAGAAGTTCTTCAACCGCAACAGCCGGTGCTCACCAGCTCTTATTGCGAATAGCTTTCCATTGTAGAAATACAGCGTGTGCAATAGCGATTCGGCTGTATGTCCTCCCAGTAGTTTCTTCTCCCAAAGAACTTTTTCCTCTTCTTCCGTAATTTCATTACGCTCTTTCTTCTTCGTTGCCACAGCGATGCCAGAGCCTGTAGCGTCCTTCATTTCAGCGTCCAATGCCTTACGGAACCATATAAACCTACAGTAAATAACAAATATAACAATGTCCACTACTGTTATGCAATTCCTCAACGACATGCAAGCATGAATAAACCTACCTTCGATCTTTCTTGTCCAAAATGTTTATTGTGTCAGTTCCCTTAACGTCTGATAGAAACCGATTTAAACCACATATCAAACAGTACAAAGTACGTGCAGGATAACGCTCTCCATTTGCATTAGCCACTTCTCCAACAAATTTCCTTAGCCAAAAGGCCAAGGACACCGCACCCATCTCTTGCAGTGGGATGCATAACGACTGTATTGAACTACCATCGTCAATTCCGAAGCCAACATCGTTTGTCTCTACCTCTTTCACTTCCCTGGCTCCCCTCCATTCGTTAAAAATCTTAATTGCCCACTTCGTGGCGTATCTTGTGCTAGGAGGAGTGGACTTTTTAAATAATTCTCGCTCTTCCTCAGTGCTTCGTGAACTTCGAAAACGAGCCATGAACACATCCTCAAAAGAGTAAATTTGAATATTTCAAACCCACTTCATACTGCTTTCATGTTCATTACCATAAAAAATTGTTAACTATTCCCAGGTCAGTTAAAACATAAACACATGACTGCATTGGAAAATTCAACTTTATTGTTCTATTCATTTATATAAGACAAAAGGTGATTTTAGAAGCCTTTTAGAAACCTCGTCATCGTGCTTTATCATTGTATATAGCACTCTGACTCGGTTTTTAAATAGTGCTTCTATATATATATATATATATATATATATATATAAACTATTTCCAGATTTCGTCTCCCTCGCTTTTTCTCCACGCGTGTAAAGTGGACTACACGCATGTCGAGATTAGCACCCTCACCGGGCTCCGGGCCTTCGGCCCTACGCCCGGGCTCGGGGATCATTATTTTAGGCTGGCTAATAAGGTAATTTTTCAAATGGGAAAATATTGCTACAAGGGTTACAACTACATACAAGGGTTAAAGTAACAAGCTTAAAGTTAACGAGCTTAAAGTCTAACCCCTTTCCTGCTTTGCAATGACCTTTTTATAAAGTTCTTCCAGATAGAATAGTAGAATAGTTTGCGAGACATAAACAGTGAATTGTTTCCTTCCACGAAATCTGACATTAAAGTGAAGTAAAATAATAACGTAAATTATTGAGTATTTATTTGTGAAAAGCAGAGCCAATATAAATCCTATTGAGGATTTGCGTTCTTCAGAGGATTTCAGAAGAGCACTGAATGCCCTCGAGATTTCAGATTTTACTGGAGAAAACTAACAAAACATTCTATTCATTAATATTCAATTTCCTAATACATAAACATTAGGCAAATGTTCGCCATTTTGAAGGGAAATCTTTGCGCATGCGCAGTGTCGATTTCTCAAATGTCCGCGATTTCTGGCCATGGCATTTTGCTCATAACACTCGCGTATTTTGCTCATTATGTGCGCATTGTTCTCATTTACAGTCGCATTGTGCTCATTCACATTCGCATCTTGCTCATTGAGTGCGCTTTGTGCTCATTTACATTCGCTTTGTGCTCATTCATAGTCGCATTGTGTTCATTCATAGTCGCATTGTGCTCATTCACATTCGCATCTTGCTCATTGAGTGCGCTTTGTCTCATTTACATTCGCATTTTTCTCATAACACTCGCGTATTTTGCTCATTATGTGCGCATTGTTCCCATTTACAGTCGCATTGTGCTCATTCACATTCGCATCTTGCTCATTGAGTGCGCTTTGTCTCATTTACATTCGCATTTTGCTCATAACGCTCGCGTATTTTGCTCATTATGTGCGCATTGTTCTCATTTACTTTCGCATTGTGCTCATTCACATTCGCATTATGCTCATTGCGTGCGCATTGTGCTCATTTACTTTCGCATTGTGCTCATTCACATTCGCATCTTGCTCATTGAGTGCGCTTTGTGCTCATTTACATTCGCTTTGTGCTCATTCACATTCGCATTTTGCTCATAACACTACTAATAACGAACAGGTTTGTGAACAAAATAGCATCGAAATTGCTAATAAAAAATGTCATTATTCGAACATTTTCGGGAGCAACCGTAACCGACATGATTGATTACTCATAGCCTTCTCTTCGTATGTCGCCGGCAAACATAATTATTCATGTTGGGACGAACGATATGAAGACGGACAACGTAAATACAATTTTACAAAATACGACGAAGCTATGCGATGTAATAGAAGAAATTTGTCCTGCTGCAACAATATCAGTCTCTGAAGGTATTCTGAGGAAAGACAACCCTAATGTTGAGAATAAAGTAAAATAATTCAATGCTTCACTCCGTAACCTATGTGAAAGAAGAAATTGGAACATGATAAGCAACTCTAATATAGATGAACGCGGTTTAGATAGGTTTGGCTTGCATCTCAACCGCTCAGGTAGTCCCCTCTTTGCTAAGAATCTAATTAACACTATACGGCGTTTTTAGTATTAGCTGTTCTAACTTTCTAAATGAAGATACTGCCAGTCCTGCGTCTCAAAATAATAACCTTTTAATTAATCAATTTGCAAGCATACCCACAAAAGGCTTGACCTTACTTTATATTAATATTCAAGCAATTACGAATAAGCTAGATCAGATCAGGCTTATGGTGACTGAATCCTCCATGAGTAGACAAAAAAAAATATTATCTTTTGTTTTGCTGAAACACACTTAAATCAAAATTGGAGTGATGCAGAACTCCAAATAAATGGTTACGACTTTATTAGAAAAGATCGGACATGTGCCAAAGGAGGTGGTTTAATTATATATATTCCTACATGTTTAAATTACAAAGATCGAAATGATATTCACATTACTGATGTTAATAATCACTGCTTGCTCGAATATGTTTGGTTGGAATTTCAATTTCCTAACTCTAAACCATTTCTAGTTCCTATTATGTATCAACCAGGTAATAATACCCAATGGAGGGATCAATTTAACTATATGCTAGGACTGATTGATAAAGTGCAAAAGGAAATTATTATTTTAGGTGACTTTAATACGAATTTTCTTGATAAGAAAGCTTATAAGTTCTTTCACATTATGACATCTAAATATCAACTAAAACAAGTAATTCAGTCTGTTACTCGACCTTCATCGACAACTGTGACTGACCTGATCTTTACATCAAGGGATGATTATGTTCTTAAATCAGGGGTTCTTCCCATTGGTTTAAGTGATCATTTACCGATTTTTATTACTAGAAAAGTTAATGCTCGAAATCTTGATAAACCTGATTGCCATCATACAATTAAATACCGTAGATCTAAGAATATGGATATGTCCAGTTTTCTTGATGATCTTCTGGGTATTCCCCAGAATGTCTTTGAAATATTTGATAATCCTAACGATTTGTTAGATTTGTTCCATTAGTATTTGTTCCATTAGTAGAAAAGAGAGTTCGGTCCAACCGTTTACCGGATGGTATAATACTTCAATTCGTGAGGCGGGACATATATAAAAGAGATAAAACTCTTAAATTATATCTTAAGACTAAAAATCCCAATCACTGGTATCAGTATAAAAGTTGGAGAAATAAATCAGTCCACATTATTAATAAGTCCAAAAACTCATACTACAAAAAACTCTTAACTGATAACATTAAAAATCCACGCCAGCTATGGAAAATTCTAAAAAATATCTTACCAGCCAGCTTTACTCCACCTCCGTCAACTTTAATTGTCGATGATGTAAAGATCACTGACCCTAAAGAGATCAGTGATCTTTTCAACGCATACTTTTCTTCTATTACTGAAAATCTTGGCATAATTATTCAAACAAATCAAAACTGCCCATATCTTAATAGTATAAGTACTTGTGAATCCAAGTTTTCTATTCCTTTAATGAAAATTGCTGATGTAATTAAACTATTAAATTACTTGGATTCGAACAAGGCAACTGGTCTTGATGGCATTCCAGCTTACTTTGTCAAGATTTCGGTTAACTCTATAGCTCCTGTTATTCTTCGGATATGTAATTTGAGCATTGACTCTGGTATTTTCCCAGAAATGTGGAAAAAAGCTAAAGTGATTCTTAAAACAAAACAGGAGAGCGGACACAAAGAGGAACCCATAGACCCATTTCTCTTTTAGCAGTTATCTCAAAAGTACTTGAACGACATGTTTCAAATTCATATATGAATTATTTGCTATCTAATAATATTCTTTCGCCACATCAACATGGTTTTAGAGCCCAACACTCTTGCGAGTCTTCCCTTATAATGATTTACGAGTACCTGTTGGACAGTATTGAACAAGGTCAAATGAATGGTATGACTTTAATTGATTTCTCCAAAGCGTTTTATCTTGTTGACCATCAAATTCTAATTTATAAACTATTAATGTACGGTATTTCTCCGTTGGCTCTTGAATGGTTTAAATCTTATTTAACGGACCGTACTCATCAAGTGCAAATTAAATTTACTTTGTCTAATCCAGCTTCTATCAAATCCGGTGTACCGCAGGGTTCGATTCTAGGACCCCTTTTATTTCTGATTTATATTAATAACCTCCCCTTGTGTTTGACTGACTCGAGTCCATTTCTGTTTGCGGACGATTCAACCTTAATTGCTCGTGGCTCCAAAGTTGACGAAATAAGTAATTTGTTAGAAAAAGATGTGTATTTCACGTCTCAGTGGGCTAATTTCAATAGTATGGCTCTAAACGTCAAGAAAACCAAAACTATGATCTTATTATATTCCAGGCGTAAATTCCCCGATGCTTAGTCATTAAACTAAATGAAAAAATTATTGAGGAGGTGAAGACTGTAAAGTTGCTTGGAATCACTTTTTATCAGAACCTTAAATGCGATCACCAAATTACTAATATCTACAACATCGTTAACTCCAGACTATATCTGTAGAAACGTATTCGTAATAATCTTACTCATTGCTGTCGTATTAAATTTTATTACGCTTTGATTCATCCTCATTTTTTGTATTGCTGCACTCTCTGGGGTAATGCCAATAATGAGCTTTTAAATAACTTATTAAAACTACAGAAACGTGCCGCTAGACTAATACTTGATAAAAAACCTGATGCTCCTTCTATTGAACTATTCCGCCAATTGAGGTGGATTCCTATTCATAATCTTATTAAAATGAGAAAAATTCTTCTGGTATTTAATACTTTAAAAACGTCTTGGCCGCAAGATTAATGTAAATTATTCTCCTTCCTGAGGGATTCTCATGATGTAATCACCAGGTCATCCATCACCGATTTAAAACTTCCTCAGGTCAAAACAGAGATGGCAAAGTCTAAATTATCCTATTGTGGTGCAATGCTCTTCGATTCTTTACCTAATGAGTTGAAGGGTATTGATGATCATTCAATCAGCTCGTTTAAAACTAAACTAAAATAATTTTTCATTAATTTAAACTTTGCCGTAGCCCATGTTAATAAATTTTCTTGTAACTCTTGCAAGCATGTTGTAAAATGTCGTTGTTACTTCTCTTAATTTTTTGTAGTTATGTATTATATATATATATATATATCTTGAGAATTTTCTTATATGAGGGCCATTAGTTAGAATACTTTCAAAGTAATAATTATTTATTATTATTATTATTATTATTACTCGCGTATTTTGCTCATTATGTGCGCATTGTGCTCATTTACAGTCGCATTGTGCTCATTCACAGTCGCATTGTGCTCATTGAGTGCGCATTGTGCTCATTTACAGTCGCAATGTGCTCATTAACATTCGCATTATGCTCATTGAGTGCGCATTGTGCTAATTTACATTCGCATTGTGCTCATTCACATTCGCATCTTGCTCATTGAGTGCGCTTTGTGCTCATTTACATTCGCTTTGTGCTAATTCACATTCGCATTTTGCTCATAACACTCGCGTATTTTGCTCATTATGAGCGCATTGTGCTCATTTACAGTCGCATTGTGCTCATTCAAATTCGCATCTTGCTCATTGAGTGCGCTTTTTGCTCATTTACATTCGCTTTGTGCTCATTCACATTCGCATTTTGCTCCTAACACTCGCGTATTTTGCTCATTACGTGCGCGTTGTGCTCATTTACACTCGCATTGTGCTCATTCACATTCGCATTATGCTCATTGAGTGCGCATCGTGCTCATTTACCTTCGCATTGTGCTCATTCACATTCGCATTATGCTCATTGAGTGCGAATGTGCTCATTTACATTCGCATTGTGCTCATTCACATTCGCATTATGCTCATTGAGTGCGCATTGTGCTCATTTACAGTCGTATCGTGCTCATTCACATTCGAATTATGCTCATTGAGTGCGCAATGTGCTCATTTACAGGCGTATTGTGCTCATTCACATTCGCATTATCCTCATTGAATGCGCATTGTGCTCATTTACTTTCGTATCTTGCTCATTTAGTGCGCTTTGTGCTCATTTACATTCGATTTGTGCTCATTCACATTCGCATTTTGCTCATAAAACTCCCGTATTTTGCTCATTTAGAGTCGCATTGTGCTCATTCAGATTCGCATTGTGCTCATTCACATTCGCATTATGCTCATTTACATTCGCATTATATTGTGCTCATTCAATTCGCATCTTGCTCATTGAGTGCGCTTTATGCTCTTTTACATCCGCTTTGTGCTCATTCACATTCGCATTTTGCTCCTAACACTCGCGTATTTTGTTTATTACGTACGCATTGTGCTCAGTTTACCTTCGCATTCTGCTCATTCACATTCGCATAATGCTCATTGAGTGCGCATGTGCTCATTTACATTCGCATTATGCTCATAACACTCGCGTATTTTGTTCATTACGTGCGTATTTTGCTCATTTACACTCGCATTGTGCTCATTCACATTCGCATTATGCTCATTGAGTGCGCATTGTGTTCATTCACATTCTCATTGTGTTCCCTTACGTCCCCCCCCCCGGACTCAGATAGATAGATAGACAAACCTAATGTCCCTTAAGTCCCCGGGAACCGACAATGCGAATGCGCACTCAATGAGCATAATGCGAATGCAGGCGGTGTGCGCATAACGATCGCTAAGGATTCTGGTGGTACCTTTTCCAACATGGCGCAAATACAGAGAAAATTTGGTAAGTTTCACTTGGATTTTCTAGTTTACTTGTTTAGTAAATATGTATTATTTTTGCTTAATTAGCGATATTAGTCTATCAACAAAATATTTTCCTGTCAGTTTTCGAAATGGGGGTTTTCGTATGTACTTTATTTTTATCGAATATATGGCGAATGTTTCGAGGCCGATGAGGCGTACCGTATAAACCAATATTCCGAAGTCTATAACTCATTATATACTAGAAATACGTGAACGCAACCCCCTCACCCGCGCGTGCCAGTCATAGCATGTTGTGGCACACATAATATTGGTTTTATTAATAAAATATGTATGCATACTAATCGTAACAGTAATATCATAAAACCATCGCCGCACAGCTTGCCCAACCTCACACTACGTATTCAATGACAAACTTGAACATTTTTTTAAACTTTATAATAGTTCTGTAAATCATTATCGATAAAAGAAACTTACTTTTGACAGTTCATGTATCTTGTGCTGTCAAGTTAAAATACGGCTACATTTTCCAAGTTTATATAACAAATACAACAATAAGGCAACTGTGATCGGCGTTATTTATATTTTATATTTTTGCGATTCGATTCATTTGCTGTTTTGCACTATAACGTTATATGTATGAAGTACAAGCAGAACCGCTGTTCAGTGCATGTTTCATAATCATGTTTATAAGTCATGGACTGTGGGCTCAAGATTGGTTTCGGCATTGGGGGAAGCACGTAATATGTATACTATACAGACTATTTTTCGCAGCATTTTTGGTGAAAATGGCATTTTCTCTGTATTTACGCTTTGTCTAAATCATCACTACTGGAATATGCAATAAATACTCCTGTCTATGGCTTGATTGTTTTGGATATTGGACCTCAGCTGCGAAATCTTTCATGCTTACACACAAGGTAACAGTAAGGTAAACATTTATTGTTGATCATTTATAAGAACGAAAGAAGAAATCCATAATTGCCAAGTTATGAATTTAACATTGCATAACTTGGCAATTATGGAAAACATTTTTTGGGCCTCTTCGTGGGCTTGAAGCGCAGTCCTTCTTAACGTGGCCCACTTTTCCGCATCTCCAACATCTTTTTCCTAAAATTGAAAAATTGTAATTCTTTATTAAGCCCTTATCAAACGAGAACGCAAGTCATCGCAAGTTGGCAGTCCGGATTTCTGTGGCGTTCGTTTGAACACCCAAATTAACAAAATAAAGGTTTTATGAGTGTTTTAAACAAGTTTTAACTTTGTCACGGTACATGATATTTTCGGGAAACTATTCAGAGCGGCTGACTGAGATAGCGTGACTGCCAACTTGCGATGACTTACGTTCTCGTTTGATTAGGGCTTTAAATTACAGTCGTGCTGCCAGTAGTTGCCCATTAAGCAATACCAAGCAGTTTGGGACAATTATTTCTCTCCTCATCTGTATTTTACCAAAAAAAATGTAAAACGTACTTTTAGCATCTCTGTTATATTCTGTTAGAAAAGAAAAAAAGAAATATTACTTCTATAATCTATTCACTGTCAGCAATGTTTCATATATAGTAACTACAGTATATTGATGATATTGCAAAAAACTTACTCTTTTCACATTGAAAGGCCTAATGGCCAGGTTCATTACAAATGTGACAAAGACCTATATGAAACAAAAGTGCAAAACATTAATTATTGATTAATTTTTCTCACTTTTAAATGTATGGAGTGTAAGAATTAATCAACATACTGTATATTTGTGTTTGTTCTAAATTTTACCTTTTCTTTTATTTTTGCCCTCTTTTTGCTCTTTAGTAAGATATCCGATAAACCAAAAGATAATATAATTATTTTTAAAAAAATTATATTTGTAAAAGAAAATAATTCACACCCTGCTGTTTTGTTTCTGTTAAAAAGAAAATAGTGTGTCATAAAGTGTTAATTCCCATGTAGACATTTTCGAAGATTGTAAGAATATATACTGGCAAATGTGTAGGAATTACACACCAACACACAATACATATCACACATATTCTACTTCTAAAATTTTACCTTGTTTCTCAATTTTTTCTTCTTCTTCTTTTCCTAGTGTAACATGCAATGGAAAAAAAGAAGAAGTATATTACAATATGGCTGGTTGACTATGAACAATAATACTTTTACACTTTATGTAAATAGCTTTAAAAGTATACATTGAGACTTTTTGACTTATGTAATATAATTTTATTGGGAAACAGCCCATACATGTGATGATTTTGTGTGCTGTAATCTACAGTGACAAAACATGACAGGTTATAAACTTTTTCTCTTAAATTTGTAAACAATTATTTGTACCTTGTTCATCTTGTTGCACTGAATCAAACGATTCAGTGCTTCGGAGGGTGTCCATTGCTTCTTCTATAAAAATACAAAAATACTATGTTATAAAATACAAAATGAACTTCCATTTGGACATTTTTGAAAGTGACACGAGTTACTTCCACCAAAAAGGTATAGAGAAATATAACTATATATTATTTATAATTATCGCAAAAATTGCTTAAATGTCTTTTTGCAGAAAAATATTTTTATACTACAATATAAACACTCACCAGTTGTTTTTGCCTCCTTGTAGTGTAGTGGTTTATAAAAGGGATAAAAAATACCATGTTTTAATATTGTTTCCACTTGTTTTAGTTAATTAGTTAGTTTTAAATAGTTGTACAAATTTTCTACTATATTAACACAAGCTCAAATAGTATGCCATTACTGTTATTTAAGGATAAATCTGAAATTTGTAACCACTTTTATATTTTTAACTTTTACAACACATTTTGGTTTATATTTTACTACAGTATGTTTATAGCAATTCATTACCTCCATTCTCTTAAAATTTTCTTGAAGTTCTTTTAAAATAAATAGTAATTTATTAGGCATTTAAAGTGCCGTGTATAGATCTTTTACGTTAAAATTGTGAAAAAAGTTTATGTACTCACATATTTTCTAACACGGTCTTCGGGCAAAGAAAGGTATATTTTAAAAATAGCGAAAAGCGCGCGAATTTGCTCGTATTTTCCACGCGAGTTTCTCGCGAGAGATGATCAACATTTTGTTTCGCCATTTATAAAGCCTTGGAACATTCTACCCATCGTTGAACATCTCATAAAGATATTAACGTGTTTTTTTTTGTTGGACGATAACCAAATAGATCTAATGCATTAGCATGGTCTGGCAATTGATAATCATTGACTGATCCAAGTTCTGATACAACAGTTTTTAAAGTATGTCTTGCGATTGTCTTTTATTATTACAGTTTTTATCCCATGCTATCATTGCTATGGGAAAATAGTAAAAATCCGCAGCGATAGCCGACAAAAAATAGTATTTAATAGAAAGTTGTATTGCATGGTTTGCAAAGCAGCATTTTCAAGTTGGAATCCTCACGTGATTTCTTTCAAATCAGTTGTGGTATATTTAAATTTTTGACTTTTAATCAATTTTAATTTACATTTTTTCACGAAATCAATTACAGCAAATCATTATTAAGCTTAGCCTTAACAATTCAGTATACATTTATTTAAATTAATACAATGAATAAACATGCACTGTCAGGTCATAATTTCCCTTCTACAGATCAATGAAGTTTGTATTTTTTCTAAATAAAATTCCTCAAATTGAATAGTACGGTAACCAAAATTTCTACTACTGCCTCAGCTTGTACATGTATCGAACTGTTTTGATGAACTATATGGGATATACTTCTTGCTCCAATGGATTGACAAGTGTAAAAATATCCTTTGTCTGCAATCAGATAAAGCATTTAAAACTTATCAGAGACAATTAATAATGTAAAATATGTAGAGGTTGATATATCAGAGAAGGTCAATGAAACAATAGGTCACTGTTTTGTGAAACTGCAAAAGAACATATTTTAATTAATATATAAGTTCGACTAATGAAATATTGAAATTCTTACTTGTTTAAATAACAGTATTGTAGTGACATTGGAAAGACCACTGTTGAAAGATTCAGTCTTGATGGTGTACTCAGGTCTGTCATAAAGTGCTACAGATGGGCCAAATAAGTCCATGCCATGGTCTCTGAAATTGTTGGAAAATACCATAATTTTTTTTTGGCTAAAGTTAAGAACATAACCATTAAAATTGTTAGCCTGAGTAAAGCTATTGAGCACAGTATGAGTTGGCAGTTGTAATATAAAGCTGTGTTGTATTTAATATTTAAAATACTCATTAATAATTCATGACGAAAACACAAAATAAATAAATACCGTAGCAGAGGTTGTAAATCGGATACAGCATCGTCCTGATTTACATAAACTTTAGCTTCGATTTTCTCGGCTAAAATAGAGTATATCGCTAAAATAGTTGGTAAATATGTTCTTTAGATGCATTCGTATCTTAAGTAATATACAACATTCGCCGCCGTGTTGTATCAGATATACAATCCCTCGCCTTCGGATCGAGCTTGTATATCCGATACAACACGGCCGCTCATGTTGTATATAGTACAAACATAATGATGCAATGGACTATTTGCATGATTTGACTGATTTATCTACAACTACCAGATTATTTGTTAATCCTTTCACTACTGTTGGGGCCTTTACTATCTTAATGGATCTGGCTAATGCAAGATGAGTTTACTTATCAAGGAAGTCTATTAGTGAAGGGGTTAATGTGCAAACAGTACATATATATATATATATATACATATTAGAAGTAATATTGGGCATTTCACTCGATTACCTAGCATGGTCTAGGGATTTTTGGTGAAGGAAAATTCGAGTGTAGAATATATACATTTGTATATTCTACACATATATACATATACCCACTGACCTCTTTAATGGTCAGTGAATGGTATATTATAGTCATACTGTAGAATTCATTTATATATTCAGGTTAGTGATAGTATCGATATGTATTAATCTGGTTCCTGGTCAAGTTTTGTAGACAATACAGGCACAGTAGTTGTACATGCCTGCATACATGTAGTCAAATAGGCAATCATTGTGAATTAGCTATTCATCCTGAAAAATTCAGGTGCATGGGTGTGAGTGGGATTGTGTGCATATAAATTAATTACTTACCAGTTGCTCATAGAAAATCACTAACATGATGATTCCACATTTTTCAAGTAGTTACAGCTAGTTTTGTTTATTATCAGATTTCAATTCCTATAAATCAGAAGAGAACACAGAATATTACTATACACTAGAATGGTAAAAATGGTTATGGAATGTTGGCATCCTTCACAGGGAACTCTACAGAGGATTATATTACAGGACGGATTTCAGGACATGTAATTATATTTTTATTGAATGGGAGAAATATTTTAATATTTTCCAATTTATCAAATTGCAAAGACAATTCTGCCCGCAGTATTATACAATGAAAGCTGCAAGAAATCTCTTACCATTCCCAATAGCACAGGGTGGTTACTGCTCGTTTAATAGTCTCTTTTTAATGACCACAGACCACTAACATTGGAACTTGTGGACGATGATGGACATGCAATGATGCAAATTTATTCTACAAAAAATACAATCATGAATAAAAAATATATCAGTATAGCATTTTCGCATATTACAATATTTGTAGCTGCATAACATTCATACAAACATATTTGTGCTTGCTCAATTCCCAACTCTTACCCAGTCCAAATCAGAGCGAAAAAAACAATTACAAAAACCGGGAAAGGGGTCCATTGCTTCGACTCTTATCTTTACGAATGAAGTCTAAAAACGAATACGGCAAAGAAACGATGGAAAGCAATGCTATGCGTGAGGATACTTTACCTTGTATTATGCATAAAAATGTTTTGTATTCGTGCCAGAATCGACCACAGAATTGATCAGCAGTTGATGATATTTAAATATTGATGACATTGTACAGGTTAGTGTAGCAATTAAGGTTGGTTGGAACATGTTTGAGGCAATTTATGATCTAATACTAAGCACTGGGGAGCTTGGCTCCTGACCTTAGGAGGTTTTTATTGATCTGTAATAGTAAAAAAAGTCCAGTGTCTGTGTTACTGATATGGTAAGATTTGAGAAATAAATATCACGAAGTATAGAGGACACATCATCAAAGTACGGCTTTCAATAATTCCACATTCTTTTGAAATGTCCTACTCTTTCCAATGGATGTATAAAACACCATGCATGGTAGTGCACCAGTTGTTCATTTACCTTAATTAAATTCTTTAGGCAGTTCTTCTGAAGAGTTTACCTTGATAACAGTGGACAGAAATTCTCAAATATTTGATTTAGTACTTTCTTGTTCAGTTCTGGAGATGTTGTATTAATTATATAAATACAGTACTGCTGAGAAGTAACTTACTTCATACAATCAATCCTATAACAGTCAAATTTACTTTGAACTTACTGCAGTTCAACAATGGTCAAGTTGCTGCTTTGTGCAAGAAACAGATAATTTATATCTTAATTCAGTCATTAACATACATAAATATGCAGTATCAGTTTGATATATTAATGGTTCAGCTGAACCCCAGTTTCAAACTGAGTCCATCATTGGTTTGATCTAGCTTATTGTTGTATTGGTTACTTTTGAGCAATACTGTTTACAGTGTTGTTTTAAAAAGGAATAGAACAAAAGATAATTGTAATTTTATGTAACTATTAACATAATAATAATATTTGGCCTGTTCACATTATAGTCTACACTCGAAAGCACATTAACCATTGCTGCCTATGCTGTGTATGGTCACTCTTTGACGAGTAACATAATCTGGTCTTAGACAGGGTAAAATCATGGGGTATTGTTTTTGACAGACTCTGGCAGAAACAGGTTAAATGTACCCAGGTACAGACTTTTCATATGCCAAGATTACACACCACTGTGTCTGCAGGCATTTCTTGTTACCTCAAAAGCACAATCAAAATTACTGTGCCCAGGTATGCCAACCTCAAAAACACATATAGTGTTAGTAGGCTCCAGGCAAATCTCTCACTCGAAAGCACACTCATACAAAAATTTTTGATGACTGCACCCAGTGCACCAGCCTCAAAAACATATATCAGGTGCAGATCCAAGGTTGGTGTGGGCCCCCATTTTGCACACACCTGTACACTGTATACACACCAATATTAACGACTTTGTATTTCTCTTAAATCTCACTCAAAAGCCCAAAATATGGGAACAGTTTATTAATTTTCTGAAACCAAAGAATCACTAAAAGTTATTGTGCTTTTGGTATTAATCTCATTTATGCTTTTCATAAATTTCTAAACCTGGATCTGCCTCTGCATATTATGTCTAGGTAACAGGCGAGATTATATGTATTACTCGAAAGCACACGTCTTGACATGTGCCCAGTAATTTCCAACATGTGAACCAAGTTCACCAGGCCATCTATTAACTTCTAATGACTACTATATCTTCCTGCAGTTTCTTGTGCAAACAACTGCAGCCTTTGCTCTTCATCAAGTCGCTTTTGCAAATTTTTGTTTCTACCAATGGCTTTTAAACGATCAAATGTCATTGGCTCAAACACAATATCATTAATGGATCTCATCCTAGATGTAGCAACAAATGTACATCCAGCTACTCTCTCACTTTTACCCAAGTCAACAACAGCCTTTGGTAAAGTCTGTCCTTGTGACTTGTGAATAGTCATTGCATACCTTAATCTCAATGGAACCTGTTGTCTTGACATGTACTTCCCATCAGCCATCCATTCAAATACCTTTGGTGGCACTGGTATGCACTTGGGACATGTATCAATAAATCCCGGCCCAGTGTAGGCAGGGAAATGTACCAACACAGCAACGGGTAGATTTGCATTGGTGGTCCAAGATTTTCTGCAAACCAAATCTCCTCGACCACTCCAAATGAACCATTACAAAGGCCAACTTCAGCCCACAGGTTGGATGTGAGCATGACCTCTGCTTTCTTCGACAGGAAGAGCACTGCTTCTAAGCCACCAGCTTCATCAGATGTTGCTGCTGATGCTCCATGGCCAGAGTTCTTTGCCTGAATCTTTGCCACAGCCTGTCCATTGCCTCTCAACTTCTCATAGTTGTACTCTCCTACACTCTTCTTGTCAAAGTATAACCGAATAGCGTCACTAAATTGATCCATGGCAATATTAGGTGTAGAATGTTGCAGTAGGAGATGCCAGTCTTGTTCTGTTACCTGTCCATCTCTCATTCTCATCAGCAAGGCTCTGAATGCTTGTGCCTCAGCATTCTCACCAGCCTATCGCATGATCTCATTCAAAATAACTACAGAATGAAACAAAAGATATAATGAATGACCATGATCACTTATAGTGGATCCATTTCCAGTAATATACAATGGACGGTCACCCACTGGTGGCAACTGACCAAAGTCACCAAGGAGGATCACTGAAATACCACCAAACGGCTTATCTTCATTCCCTGTGCCAGCACGCAATCTATTGTCTAACCACGAGAACATTTTGTGACCAATCATTGACATTTCATCAACAATGAGGTAAGCCTTACCTTCCAGTTTTAACTGTAAGCGTTGCAACGACTCACCCTGTAGGTCTTTATACTCACGTATAGGAAGTTGTGCAGCAGAGTGTAATGTCTGGCCATTAATACTAAATGCTGCAATACCTGTTGTTGTAGTTATTATACAACTGTCACCCAAAACCTGTTTTAAAGCAGTGATTAGGTACGTCTTACCTGTTCCTGCAGTACCACACACAATCATGTGGATTGAATTCTCACCATTTTGCATATGAGATATTACAATATCATATGCCAATCGTTGCTTCTCATTTAGGGTTGATGGATCAATGGGCACTTCATTGCTCACTTGTACATTATGTCGTTGCCCTTGTTCTTCTGCATCTTTTCTCTGCTGGTAGATCCACCCAGGGCATTCTCTGAGCAACTCCACTGGAACTGATCGTGCAGTTGCATACCAGTCGTTCCCAACCCCCAACAGCTGATCACCCAACTCCTCATATCGTTGGTTCAATCTGCATAACAGCATCCAGTCATCAAGTTCATTTTCTGGATCATTATTATATTCGTCATCATTATCGTAGCTTGTGTTTGCATCATTACTATCTTCTTCATTTCCTTCACCTGTCATGTGTTGGAAAACTCTGTCACGCTCTTCCTCATGACCTAAAACATTCTCTGAAGCAAAATCAGTTTCAAGGAACATGTAATAGGTGTTGATGAACATTTCATCATTCTCATCATTATTGTCCCATGCATTTGATGGTTCACCCTCCCAGGGTTTGAACTTGATCAACTGAAATTTGCAATACCTGCCAAAATCAGGCCCATGAGGGTTTGCCGACACTTTTGAAAGGTCCTCACAATATATGGTACTGGTCGCTTTCTTATGTCAGACCTGATTCTTTTGTATTGTGACACATACTGCATCAAATTCAACTGAGATAAACCATGATACCTGCTATTCTCAGTTGAACGCTTACCATAATCTTCTATTGTGGATTTTTGCAAGACCTCATCACCTTGGTCCTCAGTATCCATGACAACTCTCCTACTGTTATCTAAAGACACAGTAACAAAGTTACAAGTACATCCTACCAAGGGCAAGCTCAGTAGCATATGTGCTGTCTCCTGTGCTGCCATGTCACGATCTCCAACAACTTGGATCATTGCCTTCTTGATTGCTGAAGATACTTGATCATCATTATGTAATCTAGACACACAAGATTGCAAAATTTCTGATGCTTGCTTTGACCGTGGCTCTCCTTTTGCAGCATACTTGGCCATATATCTAGCACAAGCATTCTGATCAACAATTACCTGCAAATCAACATTAGCTCTCCAATTCTCAAGCATGACACTATTATGTGAATTTAATCTAGGGTCATTTCATTTTGTCACCAACTCTGTACTCACCTTGTCATGTGGTAACTTCTCATAACACAGTTTTGTTTCCTCTTCCAATGGCTTTGGGAAACCAAATCTGCATTCTGCAGGAACATCGTAACCTTTCTGCTTCAAGCAGTAGGCTGGGCTGCATCTTGCATGCCTCTCCACAGTATTCACCAATCTATGGTAGTCACCATCTCTATTTTCAACTGCACTTGGTCTGACAGCTGATGGATGTGGCCCAGTAATTTGCCATTGTTCATCAGGTAATTCCCCATTGACTGTTGTCACTAGCCAGTCAACATATCTATAAAATAATAAATTAAAATAAATACTGTAAGTACATAGTGCATAATTACCAAATTAATGTCACTCTTGGCTCGGTCATAAATGCCCTCCAATGTTATCTTGTTTTTTATTAACATTGAATTAGATAAGCCATTTGAGCCTCAATGGTGTTTAAGTGGTCCAAAAGCCAATTACCGGTATTTTAATTATTATCATAAAAAATATTAATGTTCAGTAATTAACAATATTAGATAATGGTAAGGTTTTACCTCTATACAGTAACTGTTCCACTGAATTTAGGTTACTCACCTCACTAACCGCCTCTCGGCTTCTCTCCCACGGGCAATATCATCCTGTTAAAAGAAATCAAAATCATCCGTTGACATAGTAGTTTCAGCTTGGCTGGAACCCCACCCCTGGGCAGCATGAGCTCGCAACAATGGAATATCAGGGGCGTTGTTTAACCGGGCACACCCATGTGCATGAATACTTCCCCTGGCCTGATATTCATAGCGGAACCAATGCCACTCTGCATCCAAAACACCCTTCAACCAATGCCTGATGAAGTCATCGAGGCGTTGCTTAAAATACCAGTCTGTTAAATGGGGCTTGTCAATCACAGCTTGTGCTCGTTGTGACCTTGTTGCATCTTCCCCTGTCTGCAGCAGTCTTTGCAGATCTGGCCAGTAACTATCATCAGCACTAAATGTAAAAAAGAAAGTTGGACAACCTTTCTGCTCTATTAGTGCTAGCAATTCTTGCAAGCGTTGACACCAGTACTGGTTTGTACCTTGCACCTTAGACACATAACGTTGCAATCGATTTGCCATTTGCTTACCACTCATCAAATTGACCATCTCTTTTAGCTCTTCCATGGTCAAGTTGGCATCAGCTGGATGTTGACGCAAGTAAATATTTGCTTGCGACAATAGTTGATGTCTTTGCTTCATATCTAGTGCCCAGTATGGAAAACGTGGGTGGGAAGCAAACCTCCATCTATACTCACCATTTGGCAACTCTTCAGCAAACTTTTCCAAGTGCTTAAATGCCTCTGTCAAAGTGACACCGTGTTGCCTTGCCCTTGTGGTTGGATCACCTTTCCCAAATGGAAACAATGTGGGAAAAGCCATTGTAGCTAGACCATCTGTCTTAAACTCATTCACTACATTACCTTCTGTAGATGGCCAGTCTAATGGATCCTTCTCATTATTAACAGTCTCTCGAATTGCATCAGCTTCCTTCCTCTGCCTTTGTCGGTGAGGAATGAATGAGCTGCTCCCACAACCTACAGGAGATTCTTCAACACTGTTATCAGTACCTACCGGCTCCTGTGGTGGGCCTTCATTTTTATGTTCAGGAGCTGTTACCTGTACATCTGGTTCAACGGCATACCTGAGGTCATCTGGGACACCATTTTCGGGCAAGTTCTGAATTGCCTCTCGATCAATCTCTACATCTTTGAAGTAAGGATTGTTGGTCTTTAACCATAACACAGCCTCAAGAACTCTGTGTCGACGAACAGTGAAGTCTCGATGTGTGTTATCCACTCCATGTCTTCTTATTACCAAAACAGGTAAATTTGATACATGACATGGCAACCTAGATAAGAAACTCTGGATATCTTGGGGTAAGTTTAGTACATGTCCCTTGTACCCTCTCTGCCCACCATGTTTCCTGTACACACTCATAATGGCAATTAACATCTCCTCTACCTGGGTTAACCCCTCTAACTGCTGTGGTACAATACCTGGATCCATGTCATTCTCCATACTGTACACTTTTGGAGATTTCTTATCTCTCTTACATCGATTGCACAGGTAGTTTTCCACTGTCAAATTCTGCTTGGTTGGCCAGGCTTCTTTACAAACAGTGCACTGTCGATGGTCTAACACTTCTTGGGCAGTGTGAAATCTCTGCATTTCATTTTTAGCCCCTGTAATGGACTCTCAACATTTTGCCATCCCCGTTGGTGTAGATACTCTTTTCGACTGTCAACGTGTGCCTGTTGTTCAGATACATTTTGGGCTCTTCTCTCTGTGGAATTATGCCTGACTTGCTCGAGTCTTCTTGCTCGTTCTTCAGACGTTTCAGACTCAATACGCTCTGCTTCATTTTGTCTAAGCACTTGTAGCCGTTCTGCTCGTTGTTCAGACGTTTCTGACTCTATTCGTGCTGCTGTATTTTGTCTAAGCACTTGTAGCCGTTCTGCTCGTTGTTTTGGAGTTTCATACTCAATTCGGGCCTTCGTATTTTGCCTAAGCTCTTGTAGGCGGTCATTTCGTTGGTCAGGCCTTTCTTCCTGTATTCGTACAGTCGTGTTTCTCGACAGAATCTCGAGTCGGCGTGTTCTCTGTTGTGGCGTTTCTATTTCTATTCTTACTGTCGCCTGTACTCTCAATCTTTGCAGCCTTCTCTCTCTCTGTTCACTACTTTCTCGCTGCCTTCTCTCTCTAACACCCTGAGTGTGCTTACCTCTACTTGTTTCTGTGCGTTTTTTGTAAGCTTCTCTTCTCTTCACTAAGCGAACTTCCCTCTCCTCCGCTGTCTCGTATTCTAGCCTTCGACGAGGCAGCTCTCTCCGTTTTCGTAATCTTTCCGCCTTTTTCTCGTCGCTTTCCCTTCGGGTTCGTTCTTGTCGCTTTTCTTTTCCACTTTCTTGATTTGTTTGTTCTCTTTCCATGTTGATAAATTTTTGTTTGAATATAATTATTCACTCAAAAATCACAGTTTTCTTGCAAAACACTTTTTTCGTCTTGAAAAAGACGAAAAACCGTTGTGAAAACGTTTTTTCTGTAAAAGTCGGTTATTTTGTACGCGATTCTCAATTTAAACTCGGTTGCTTCATTGTTAGCCACCAGTGCCCAACAATTCTTACCGCGTGACACCGTGCCATATATATATATATATATATATATATATATATAAACTATTTCCCAGATTTCGTCTCCCTCGCTTTTTCTACACGCGTGTAAAGTGGACTACACGCATGTCGAGATTAGCATCCTCACCGGGCTCCGGGCCTTCGGCCCTACGCCTGAGTTCGGGGATTACGAGTTAGCTCCTGGAAATCGTCTTCCTTTAATCACTAATCATTAAGCTATAAAAGGGTATATTCGCTCCCCAACGCTCCCGTTTCTTTGACGTACTTTTATCGTTGTAAACATTTTGATTTTTGGCAGGTTGACATGTGACGGCGTCCAAGAGACCCTGTGTTGTTGAAGGCAACATGCCAGGAAAGCCTGTCTCTAAACGATCTGTACAAGACAGATCTAGGAGAAACCTTTTCGTTAGCGATTTGGAAATATCTGAGAATGAACAGAACCAGCGTTCATCTGCTATAAATGATTGGACAATTGTAGAAACGTCAGCGTTAGTTCAATACATTTGCTTATTCTGGAGAGATGCGTGGAACAATAAATGGCCAATGACCAAAGACAAAGAATTTTGGGACTCGTGTGCAAATGCAGTGAACAACACGTGCAACTCAAATAGAACAGGTTTGTCAAATTATTTCAAGTATACAATGTGAATGCTGTGATTGCTGTCTCATATGTACTCCACTTTTTGTTGTATATTTTACTCTGACCTGCCCATAACTACATTAAGTCTATGCATCTATTTGTAAGTGCAATTTCATATTTGAATATTGGTAGATCTGATGTATATAAATAATACAGCTCTACTGATTCGCTGATATGTTTGATTGTTTGTTTAATTGTCCTTTAATAGTAATATTCTGTTTTCCTTTGTAAGGTGCTTCTTGTCGTACAAGGGTAACTAAACATCTGGCCAAAGAATACAGCTCCTTAGCTGAAGCAGAAGAATGCCTGAATATTGACTATCTATCAGCTGATTATAATACTAATCCTATTGGCCAAAATGTAAACACTCCACAGAGATCAACCATAGTCGATGACCCATTATCACCTGTGTTTAGATCTTCTCCAGTGATCAAGGACAGTGATGCAGATCCAAGTTATGTTGGTGATGTGGTGCATCAGTTTATGACTTGTTTAAAGGGTCAAATGTCTTCTAAGTTGAGGACACAAATTTTGAAATACATTTTTAAGATAAGCATCCTTGATTCTGATGGTTTGGATTATTTCAAATTTGTTGATCATGACTTTCTAGACACAAGCCTTAATGCAATGAAGACACTATATAATGAGGGAAAGCATAATCTTATTTTGGAGTTATCCAAGTGTTTTGAACGACCAAGTGATGGAAACTAAACAAGAATGCCATTAAACAGAATGCCTTATGGTCTGCTTGATTATAACATTCGTTTCTTTTCGTGTTCCAATACAAGGAAATTAGGTTATGAGGAACATTATGCAGAATGGCTTGATACCATGTTTGCTCAATTTGGGCATAAGGGGTTGTGTCTGCATAGAGGACCAGCATGGCAATGCCAAGATGTTAGTGAAATTGATACAAACTCTGAGAAATCTCTGGTGGAAATTGCACTTCATCAAACTGGAATTGATTTGCAAGAAAGTATAATCATTGAAGCCAACATGAAAGAAAGTGGATTTGAGCAATCCTTATTTGACGTGTACTCTGGTGCCAATGATGAATGTTTGGAAGTGATATACTCAACTTTGTCAGATTTGTCACTTTCTGCTTGTGATGAGAATGTTTGTGAAGCTGCACATCAATTACAACCAGTCAGTCTGACTGAATCCTCAACCTCATTGCCTGATCAATATGCCAGTATTGATGTTACTAATGTCTGTGTCCCCGGCTCATGGACTTGTATCAGGGATAGCGATAAACAAGATATAGAAAGTGGGCTAATATGTTCAAAGGAGATAGAGAAATACCACGGTGTTCAACCAAGTCTGGGCAGGAAGGTGTATCGTAATCCAGCAATTTTTGATCCTTTAAAGGTGGGTTATATAAACTCGACATTTATTAATTTGATTAACAAAACTAGTTATTCATTGAGTTTTTATCTCAGCACCCGACAAACTAGTTTGGCTTCACCCACTCATAGGGCTGGGCTTATGGAGTTACTGTTCCAGTCTATAATATAGTTCAATGAACTGCATACAATTATCTTCCTGAAGAGACATGTTTTGGCAGGATGCCCAAAACCCTAATCCATATCCCAATTGTAAATCCTTCAGTATGGCCGTGACACTCATAAGTAATTTTCTTTTCAGAGTAAAGTTAATATTGCTAGCTTGGGACCACGGGCAATTCAGAAGCGTATCGCATCTTCTGGGTTTTCAAGAACAGTTGATATTCAAGTAAGTCATGTGTCATCTTTTTTTTTGTTTAATACACTATGTTTTTAAAGGTATTGTATTACGTTTGTTGTACAACCTATATACTCAGAAAAGTTATCTGAGCTCTAGACGGGACTCAGACCCGTAACTTTTGATTTCTAGACAAGCGCTTTAACCATCAAGCTACTAACATCTACTGTAATATCCCTATGTTTTTATTCTAAAGTATAATTACGTATGTGACCAAACAGTGTATATTTCCTGATTTTGTAATAGTGTCTAATTTACTACATTTATTTATTTTGCTTTCCCTTCTGTTTTTGATTTTAGATTGAGGTCCTGAAACAAGCCCACCAAGGTAACCCTAATGGAAGATGGTGGATCAAAGCAGATGCTTGTGATGTTCGGAAAGGTCTTAGAGAAAGTATGCGTGGTTGTTGGGAGGGTGATGAGGATTTGGGTGTGGTTCATTACAGGTGTTGTTTAGTGAATATAAGTCTAGGCTTTCCTGTGTGGAGAATATTGGCACACCAAGGAGGTTAAGGTTGTCTGATATTGGAAAGGTTAAGGACAGTGCCGTATTAACCATATGGCTGAAGTGGCTTATGCCACGGGCTCCGCGCTTTTAGGGGCCCCGCGCTTTGCTCAGTTTCGATTTTTTAGCGCGGGGCCCAAAAAGTGTGGGGCCCCAAAAACCGCAAGGCCACGTACAAAAGTAAAAAAAACGATGCTCCAAAATTAAAAAAAGAGGTACCGCAAATGAAAAAGCGAGGCGCCGGGGCCCCAAAAACAAAAAAAAAAAAACGAGGCCCCAAAAATAAAAAAGCAAGAACCCATAAATAAAAAAGCGAGCTAGGCCCCAAAACTAAAAAAAGCAAGAACCCATAAATAAACTAGCGAGGCCCCAAAACTAAAAAAAGCAAGAACCCATAAATAAAAAAGCTATAGCGAGGCCCCAAAAATAAAAAAAGCCAGATACCATAAATAAAAAAGCTAGGGAGTCCCCAAAAATAAAAAAAGCAGGCCGGAACCATAAATAAAAAAGCGAGGCCCCAAAAATGAAAAAGCGAGAACCCAAAAGTCAAAAAGAGCCACAATAAGCGAGGCGCTGTTGCCACAAATACAGATGCGTCCAAGAAAAGTGCAACGGCCGGAAAAATTAAAAATTGCAGTTAAATTGCCTGGGAAACCTAAATTCACAGGGGGGGGTCAAGGGGCCCCGCGCTGATAATATGCCACGGGCCCCGCGAACCGTTAATCCGGCCCTGGTTAAGGATGAGTTAGGTAAAGATTTGGAATTTCTTAAAAAGGGTAACGATGAGGCAAGGAAAATATACAACCATGCAGTAGAAGATGGGCGGTCTGCTGAGAAAAAAATGATGGAATTAGCTTGGAGTGCTGTGGAATTTCAGGAACTTGTGAAGAAAGCAGAGGGTTTTAGAGTTGAGATAGATGATGTTGTGGAAGGGTATAATAATGGTACAACGTGCAACTTAACCAGCATAAAATCAAAGCTCAAAAAATACCTCAAAGATCTGTTCTAAAAGAAACGTGTTGCTGCTAAATACCTTTTAGTATTTATGATAGCTGATGAACTGAGAAACAGAAAGCCCTATGGCATACCAGTCCAGTTCTTGCCATACACGTCAATAACAGATGGAAAATTGAGAGATCTGCAGATGAAGTTAGAGGAAACTATGGAAAGTACAGGAATGACAGTTGTTGGTATGATTATGTAACAAGTTCCAAAATCGCATCCGAATCTATTGTTTCATGTTCAGATTCGAATGTTTGGACATTGTCAAACAATAGATTTGGATGCGATTTAAAGTGCTACTGAGATGAAGTTTTCAGTTAGAAATAAATTATGAAAGGTTCTTCATCATTTTAAGTGTTCTTTCACATAATATAGATTATTTAAGACTGAAAATTTTATTGCAGTGGCACTTCAAATGTTTCTTTGTTGTTTCCCATCTCATTCATCTCATAATGTGAGCTACCAAAATTAACATAATTTATTTGATTAATACCGTAGGGCTTACAACTGATGGTGAATTCAATTCCTTAAGAACTACTGGAAGGTCTAGACCCATATCTATAATTGGAGTTATCAAAGATGCAAAAAACAAGGCCAGAAGCATGAGAGTGGATCTTATCACAAGTTACTTCAAAGTGGATGACCAAGGTACTCGTACATATAAGAGGAATTTCTTGGCCATATCATTATACAAGAAATCTATGGTATAGTGTATTTAATATTTTGTTTATTACTTTCTACTGATTTCCCTTTAGGAAACACATTAAACAGATATCCAGCAGTCCCCACTGATGATGTAATGTGGCTTCATGATTTCATGAAACAAGGAAATACAGAAATTATCCCATTTGCAGATGCAATTTATATGTTGAGAAGAAAGTTGTTTCCAGTTATGCATGCTCCACATCCTTGGATTGAAGGTACATTGTATATTTATATCAATGTTAATATTTCAAATGCTGCTTGGGGTAACCACCCCCTTCATCCCCCCACCCCCCGAGACACCCTTGATTGGGGGTCTTCCTTTGAGGGCTCTTGTTAAATTAATTGTCTGATATTAGACAGAATAAAATAGTCTAGTGTTGGACAGAATAAAATGGGTTGTTTGCCATCTGCTCACCCTCATCAAGTTCAAGCTTTATCTGTGGATGTGATATCAATATTTTATAATAAATTTACACCAAACAGTATTATTATTAGATGGTAAATAAACAATGCCAATATTTGTGACATAATTTAATTATAGGGAAAAGTTCTGTCACCAATATTCAATATACATGTAAACATACATGTACCTTAATACAAACATTATTTTATGAATTCCATTTCAGGAAGAGCTGAAACAACCCAAGAGGTCCTTAAATCTATGGTTAAAGATCTGAGCACTAAAGAGAATGATCCTGCTGATTTTTCCAAATATTTGTACCAGCCAGAATGTGCATCGAATGAGCGGATCCATCACCGGGAAGATCACAACCATCTTTTGAAAAGAACAGTGTCATGTTTACGAGATGGTCGTATCCCGGGCATAGATTTGAGACATTTAAGGGAAGCATTACACGACTCATCCACTGGTTTAACCTACGAATCCCTAACTCGTAAAAACAAGCAGTCAGTGCCTGACTGTGAGAGGCTGATTGGCCCAGGTGTAATTTCATTCCTGGAACAGAAGGGTCATACAAGTAGTGCCCAGGTCATCAAAACCATTCACAATTTGCACAAAGCAATTGATGGTAGAGGTCTTTCTGAAACAGTGCGATCATCCTATTGCAAGACAATGAAAGAGTGGCTTGTAAATGACTGGATGCCCTGGTTCCATTTCCTACCAGACTATAGCACCATTGATGTAAACAGATGCAATTGTGACACATAACCGATTTTAATACTGTATTTCATACTGTTAAACTAAATTGTGTACAGGGAACAGAATGTAATTGGATTGTTCTCAAGTATAAAAATACATACTACACTGTATGTACATACATACTGCACTGTATGTATGCATTTTTTCATAAAGTAAGTTGTAACTTATGCGTGCTGTGATCGCTCAGTCGCCATGTCTTTCAGATTATGCAAACATGGTTGTGATATCACAGAGTAATGTCATTCAGATGACACCATGATGTCACCCTAATGTCACGCTGACGTCATTCAGTGTTATTTTATAAAACAAATAGAAAATGTATGCCCAATGTTTATAGAATCTGACAAAAACACTTGAGAATTTGGTTGAATTTGAAAGTATTTAATGTAAAACTTTGCCAGTATTTTGTTTATATTAACATAATTACAATTAAACATTTAGGCCAATAAAAGGGATTTGAGAGATTGTTGTTGGTTTGGTTGCTAACCTGGAAAGCAGAGAAATACGCAAGCTCGAATATGTGGAAAGAGGTATACCGCCAGAGCATCCAAGAGCATCTTACACTGATGATGTGGAAGGGTTATTTTCACTCATCCATGAGATGCTGGGGGATATCTTCGACCTTAAGCAATATCATGACTATCAAGCCAAGATTTTAAATGAGTTTACAAAGAGAATAAACACAGACCTAAGATTCTTCTATTGGACGGGGACCAAAGAGCGTTACAGAGAGTTTGATTTACCCTCTTTCAATGAGCCATCTGGGGTTGGTATAACAGAAAGACTTGACAAAGTCAATATGTCACGTAGAGGTGACCCTGGAATATTTGTGTCCAACAGAGCTTCCCTACCACAAAGAGGAGAATTAACTGCGAGATCCAAGTTCCACAGAGCTCCAGTGGAGTTGCCACCACATCAACTTCAACACTAACATTGTATATATTAGTATTGATATTGAGGGCTCCATGTTCACTTTTTGATAAGAAATACAGTAAAATATGCAAAGATATGACAATTTGAAATTCAAATCACTGATATTTAAATGTATAAAAGTTTTTAATAGTATGGATGCCTTCATAAAAATAATACCCCTTTAATCATGAACATATTTTATATACTGTAAACAGTATAATTATATACTGTATGTACATTCTGTAAATGCTCTATTAAGCCCTTCTTTGTGATGAACCTACTCTTTATTTTTAAATAAGACACCTCTCTTCTAAGCCCCCTCTCCTTTACAATATTCAAACACCCCTCTAAGGTGAAAATTAAAATAAGCTGCCAGGGGGCTTAATAGAGCTTTTTCAGCAGGTTTCATTGTTAATAGATAGTCCCAGTGTTTACATAATATATAATTAGTTAACTTTGTTACTAGCTTTAACAACTGCTTTGTCCCCCATTCCAGTCTTACCAATGTTAATTGCAAGGTAAAACCCCATCAGGAGATAAGTTGTGCGGAACCGGATGTTTTTAAGAGAGACGTTGAGGGATGATGTGGCTAATAATGGATGCAAATATTTTGTAAGTTCACTGGCTATATAACTAACTTTTTCATAGTGATCTCTTGCAATGATGTACACTGCAATTGCATTTTTATCATGCAAATTTTCTGGTTCTGCCTCTATTTTAGCAAAAACAGGTCTATTATATTCATATAGGACTTCATAGGCTTCTTCAAGAACTTTTTGTCTTGAGGCAGAATAGCAGGTTACCATTACTTTAAATGGCAGACAATGTACACCCTCCTCTACTTGATCTGCCAATCCCTCTCCATCTGCCACTCCCTCTCCATCTGCCACTCCCTCTCCGTCTGTCACTCCCTCTCCATCTGTCCCCGCATTTACTTCATTTGGTTCAGATGCCACATAGGGGCAGGGATGCATTTCCCAGAGAACTGTGAAACATTCATCATCAATAGTTATATTGCAGTGTGATGTGCAAATATAATCTCTCGGTCCAATATGTAAAGGCTCTTTTCCATTAATTAATGCAAGGCATGCCTTTCCTTCACATGTGTATGTCACTTTCTTAAGCTCCACTGTCATGACTGGAAAGCTTGGAATTCTATACAGGAATGATGACCCATTAACTACATCTGTTATAGATATTAACAATCTGGCCAGGCCTAAAATATATCAATGACGACAAAACTACTCAGTTTAAACCTGCATAAAAAATTCAAGACTGTAATCATCTTATTTTGCATTCAAAGTATTTTATAAATACACCCAACAATTATCCAAAACATACCATTTGATCCCTGACTTGATCCCTGATTTGATTCACCAGAAGCTGCACAAGAATGAATATTGGTAACCTGAAATTACAGAGAACAGATATTACAATAATATAATATTTAGGGGGGCCCGTTACATGAGGAAAATTCAACCTGGGCTAAGTTTTCAGCCCAGTTACTGGGCTATGGAAAAGAGGGAGATTGAAAAACACGTTGTGTGGAATACACAATTAAGTGCCCTTGTGAAAATCGACAAAGAAGTAATAAGCCATACTTATTTAAAATACAGATTTAAAAATGTTTGTTTTACGGCTATGTTTGTATAACCACTCGAGTCTACTTGCCTGATTTCCACAATTTGTGTATTTCAATTTCCATACTCTCCATACCCCAGTGGCTGGGCTGAAATTTGTCCCATGTAATCAGCCCTTAAATGTTGAAGGTTGTGATATTTTCATTATTTTTATAGTCAATAATTATGAAGTTATTGGTAATATTAAAAAAAAAATAACCTGTAGAGGATGATTGTTGATTTCCATACCACTTGCTGGATCAATGTTACCAGATGCGAGTTTGTTTGCAAATCCATCATCTAATAATCTTTAAATTTTGTTAAGGAGAGTAGTGGGAAATAATTTCAAATTAAAATAATGAAGTTTAACCCATCCTATACTGCCCTGGACCAAAAAAACTATAAACACATGGCTCAAAATATCATTCCTTAGATTATTGCAAATTTAATATTACAAGTCAGATCACATCTACAGTACAAGTATTAAACTGTGCCATGAGCAGGAACATTTTTGCTCCAACAGTTGATAAAGGATACCTTTCCACAGAGTTGCTGAAGTGTAACTGAGACCTCTCCCTCCCAATTCATCAGAGGTACAGTTTTCAGCAAAACAATGTCAAAAACTGTTTGATGATGAAACACTGACACTGCCCCATAGAATTGTTCCCTGTAATTTTGTGTTGCCCCCTTCTCCTTAAGCACTCTGAACCAGTGATCATGTGCAGTAATGATAGCATGTGCACGATGGATGCCAACACCTTTGACATTTCTTAGGTAGTCACACCCAGCCAAAATGCACATTTCCTGAAACTGCTGAAACATTAATTTTAGGCCATCCATGATGTCCGTCAGAATAAATAGGTCACCTACACCACTCAAATTGAGCTTCACAAGCACCTATATAAAAAAATAGAATTTATTTCATTCAATATTTATTTCCATTCAAATCAATTTATAATCCCAAACTGAACTACCTGTAATTAATAGTTAATAAGCAGAAGCTATTGTTCAACCTTCATTATCAAAACAGTCGCTTCTGGCTCTAAATTAAATAGGGGGGGAAAATCTTGCTTGAGACAGACTCTCGGATATATAAGTTAAATCAAAAGTTAGCATTCTCACCTTTGCCTTTTATCGGCTTCGCTTGCTTTAGCTGGCAAGGGAATTCCATCGAAAACCACGAAAGGGATTACTCCTGATCTCTTCACTATCTCCAAATGCTTGCTGAAAATAGAGGCAAGCCTGAAATATAATTCGTCTATTTTATATTTCTTTGGATACAAATTTCTTGACGACAATATTAAAATCACATGTTTACAGTTCAGTAAATATCTTTAAATCTTACCTATTTCGACTTCCACTTTGAGATACAGAAATAGACAATGCTCGGTTAATCCAACAACTCGACCGGAGAAATCGCTTAGTTTCGCTTTCTTATGGTAATTTTTTAGAAATGGAAGTAAGCCATTTATAGCCATTATGCATGAGAGGTTTGATGTGACCTCAGCCACCTGATAATGCAAATGAGCACGAATTTGATTTTTAACCAGAATCCCTAGCGATCGTTATGCGACCACCGCCTGATGCGAATGTGAATGAGCACAATAAATGGGCAAGCTCACCGGAGTACAGTATGACGTATGGTGGACATGCCTGTTCTTGTCCGAAACATGTTCAAACCTAACCCGCAACACTTGCAGATTGAATACAATGGGTTTTTAGACTAAAGTTTCTGTTGCCTGATCTTATTACCAATACCCGTACGGAAATCAGTTCACATGAGGAGAAATGTAACATGTCTCGACACATTCTGTGGTAAGGAAGTGATGTGCCGGGCTATCGGGCCGCCCCGGGCCAAAATAGTAAGAATCATACAAAGACTAAAAGGATCTTCATAACAAATAAAAAAACATATACAGGCCGAGCGAAGAACCCAAGATAACAAAATATTGTTTCGATCAAAAATTGCAAACACTTTCTTGTATTGGTAAAAGTGTTTAACTTCATCACCAAGTTTAAATGTGTTGAAATATTTTTTTATTTTTTTTTATTTAAACAATATTTTGGACAACAATAACCCCAAGAGCTAAAAGCTCATCATGGGGGCTCATGTTAATTTACATTACATACATTATTATGAGGACCACGAACAAGAAAGGACAAGCATACAGTACCAAAACAAAAAAATAAAATGAAATAAATAAATAAATAAATAAATGATAGTAATTGACTAGAGCAGCTGATACTTCTATTAACAGAAATCAAATTAACTTATGAGAAACGTTTAGTATGGCTTATAAAAGATCTTACTTTTGAGAGAATAACAGCATTAGAATAAAAGTCCAGGTCCGTTGAACCGTATAATAATATATCTACTTGTTCTGATGTATTCAAATTGGACCACCTATTACCAGCAAGATGCATGACAGAGGCAAGCATTGAAGCGCGTAGAGCAGCAAATCGAGGACAAAACATTAAATAATGGGTTACATCTTCTTTAGGTGCACCAGAGGTGCAAGACGGAGATAGTATGCAATTCATTAAAAAAAGATAGTAATTTAAACCACAATTTTTTAATCTTAATCTCGTTTGTAAAACAGAAAGATATCGGTCCTCAAGGTAAACTAGTTTATTAACAGGAGGTATATAAAACATGCCACACAACAAGTCATTTTTGAAGGAAGCAATTGATACTGATTCGCGTGACGATTCAGAGAGGCTATTCCACAAACTAGTAGTTGAATATAGAAAAGACCTCTTTGATTTTTCAGTACGAATGAAAGGTAGACACAAGTCGTTACTCGTTCGAAGACTATAGGGAGCTCGCTGGCTAACATAAATAGGACAGAGAGCCGAAAGATATGTTGGCGCTAAACCGTTAACCATTTTATACATTAATAGTAATTTATGAATTTTTCTTCGGTTAGATAGCTTCTGCAAGCTACAATCAAGCAATAAACTTTCTCTGTGAGTACCTTTCATAGCACCAGAAATTAATTTTGCGGCATCATACTGGACACTTTCCAATAGGTCAGATTCACCCATGGTACACCCGTCCCAGACAACATCAGCATATTCCATACTAGAACGAACAAGAGATTTATACAAAATCTCTAAAGTTGATCTTGACAGCTTAAATTTAAAACCCTTTAATAAATTTAATTTTTTTGAAGCCTTTTCATATAACTTAACAATATGGGCTTTCCAAGACATATTACTGGAGAATAAAACACCTAAATTCTCGTGAGTACTTACTTCATCAATGGCATTGTCACTTAGTTTCAAAACAGGATGATCAGGTTTGATTCTTTTTCGAGAAAATATAATGCTTTTTGTCTTTGATGCATTCATTGTCACTAAACATTTATCTGACCACAAATAAATAGCATTTAAGTCATTGTTCAAAGTTTGAGCAGCTGTTTCAGGCGTGGAGACTTCCTCGAGTAGCAGAGTATCATCAGCGAAAAGAAAACAGTTACTATTTGTATCAGACTGAATATCGTTAATATAGATCAGAAATAAAAGTGGTCCAAGGACGGATCCTTGAGGTACACCCGCTTTAACTTCTTTCCAAGATGAATTTTGACCCTCAATAACTACTCGCTAAAATCGGTCACTCAGGTAACTTTCAAACCATTTAAACAAAGAACTCTCAATCCCCAAATTCTTCAATTTAACTAATAGTCCGTCATGGCAAACCTTATCAAATGCTTTTGATGTATCTAAAAAGACTGCTCTTACTTCATTACCTCTATCCAAACACTCTTGAATTTTGTGAACTATATATACTAATTGCATTACTGTGGAATCGCCTGGTAGAAAACCGGATTGAAAACGGTAAAAGAAATTATTGATTTCAAGAAAGGAATACAATTTCGTAAAAACAACCTTCTCGCAAATTTTACTTAAGCAAGAAAGAAGTGAGACTGGACGATAATTAGATTTAACTTGTTTATTATCTTTCTTAAACAAAGGTAAGAGATTGGCCAATTTCCAAAGATGTGGAAATTGTCCAAAAGAAAGTGATGTATTTATAAGGCGTGTGAGAGGCTTATAAATCCCATGACTACAAAGCTTAATCATTTTATTACTAATACCATCCATCCCACAAGCCTTCCCTATATCTACCCGAGTAATTAAGTTTAAAACCTCCTCTTCAGAAACAACAATGCTTGATAAAGAAATTTGTAAAGCAGAAGGATTAGGTAATACTGCACCTTCTGTGGGCAGGTAGATTTGAATATATTTTTTTTAACGTGAAACATATTTTTGTACAAAGTGTATACATTTGTATACCGTTCACTTTTTCAAATTTCATAAACAAGTACACAAATAATCAAACTGTCCTTAGTCCGATTAAACTAATGTACATGCAAGTGTTGGTCAGTGTTTACAGTCATAAATCTGAACTTCGGAAATATCAATTCACGAGAAGGTAATGTAAAGAAAGAAACATCTTACGAGCACATCAGAGTACATGAGGATTCATGACGAGGATTCAAGACGTTAAATATTTCAAACATGCATAATCTTGCGTTGTAAAACGATATTTTTAACATATTGTCCATAGGAAAATAGACAGGAAACAAATGTTCGTGCAATTTACCAAAACACTGAGCCGAGAACATTAATACCTTAATCTTCGTAAAACAAAAAGTCATTACATAAAATACCAAGCATTGTTTGTATTACCAACGAAAAAACTTGTTCGGGGATCTTCCGTATTCCGAAACCAGACATATTTGCTGTGTATAGGTTCCGAAACCAGACATATTTCCGTATTCCGAAACCAGACATATTTGCTGTGTTCGGGGATCTTCCGTATTCCGAAACCAGACATATTTGCATCAGACAATTCGCTTTCCGTCATCGCGAATTAACTCGAAGGATTGTTTCCGCTGAAAGCAAGCGACAGGAACTGAAAAGGTTGGTGAATGACCTAATTCTACATTCAAATAAGTGAAAGTTCAGTACCGGTATGGTCGGTTCAATAATCTAATACAGTATCTTTCATATTCCAAAGGCTAAGTACATCTGTAATACCGATACAAGTTTACATGTCTCCTGCTTTTTTCCTACGATATCTCCTTGGCATCAGTGTAACAGTCTGCACAAATATTATACAAGATTCCGTGTTTTATGCTGAAGAAAATATGTCTGTATTCCAAACAAAGTTGTCGCCTATTTTTTTTTCCAATTGTCTATTTGACGACAGTGCAATAGTATACGCAGTTAAGAACGATAAAACCGACGTTAAACAGTTTTATTTTCAAGAATACAGTTAAAAATATTGGCGAGATAAACGTTTACTGAGAACCAAGACACAATTTCAACATCATCAACAAATATTATAATGCTTATAGTCGACATGTATATAATGGCGCCTTTTGCACACATTAACGTATACATTAACTTAAGGTTCAAATTATATTCACTTCAAAGTGCAACAGACTTAAAGTTAAAATTTTGCAAACACCTGGTAAGTAATTACTGGGAAAATACCTTAATGACATTAGGAACGAGGTCTAACAATTTGACCGGATGTCCCCTCACCTCGATCGAAACTTACCCATGTAATATTAACCATTGTTGACGGATAATTATATGTCTGATGTATAAACAATTTGTGAAAAGCTAATGATATGCGCTTTGCTAAATCACAATATTGACTATAATAACCTTTCTTCGTTGAAATTTGTACATGTACATGAATATTCAAAATATATCTTGGAAAAAACAACAACATTCGCATCAATAAGCGGGTTACCCCATAGTTTAACAAAATTAGACCAGTAAAAGTATATTAAATCAGGTTTTGTTTATTTCATCATATGTTTAGGAACATTCAACACAGGACACATTTCAACATCGTACTTTATACAAGATTAAAAGTTTGGATTTTAATACGTTGTCTCTGTTTCAAACAAAACAATACTCGCCAGTCTTTGCAAGTATATTTTAGCAGTTCAAGTCCATTAACTTGTGATTTCATGTCATGTAAAGAGTTCATAAATTTTTCGACAATTTTTGCTTCAGAAACTGTTTACAACGCCACATCAAAGTACAACTGATTCCATCATTAAACAGTCGTTAATCAGCAACGTTTAGTGTAGATTTACCGTCATCAAGATCTGCAGTTGTTAGCGTAGTGAGCACAATTTTTAGCCACATGCATGACTGATTAACAACAGTGTTCTAAAGTCACTTGTGATCTTCTAAAGGCTTCAAGACGGAGCAATACCAGATCGATAGCGCACCGCGTGGTTTCGCAAAGCCTATCGGGATGATGCAATTAATAATTGCAATTTGTCGACCAGAAAATTAAAAAAAATAGGCATGTCCAGACATGCATGTATCTACTGCGTTCAATTATGCCTATAGCTACTATGGTAAAAACAATGTTGTAATTACTGTATGTACTTGTAGTGACCTTGTATTCAGAGCTGAACAAGATTTTTGTCGACGCTAGCCATGCTGTGTTTTTACCTTAAGAAAGGAACTCAGTAAAGCCAGCAAAGCACAGGAGGCTGAGCACTAACAACTCTACTCATATCCGGCACAGAACCATGAGTCCCAAGCATAGAAATAATATACCTAGAATGCGGGCTCCTATCTCCTGTCAGTCAAAAAATTGTCGCCACAAAATGGCGGATTTATAAGGGCAAAAGGAACTCGCCCTAGGGCTTTTTAACAGTTTTTTACACGGCCGCGGTTGATAACCGGTGTGGAGTGGACGATGGATGCATTTCAGCACTGAATTTCTTTGTTTTTTTACGCCGGGAAATTTACTGGATTAGTGAATTTAAAGATAAAGGCATGTGAAGTGCAATATCCTTCGCCAAAACATTTCGAACATCAAACTCTGGATGTAGAAATGGCGACGATAGCGGCCTTTTAATACGAATGTCAAATGGTTTTAGTGTTTTTACTGTTTGACATTATATTTGAATGATTCCCACTTGCCAATCTGTATGTGATTTATACTGAATGTGGAGGATTAATCCAGGAGACAGTAAGTGTTTTGTTCTTTTTTATCCAATCTAATAGGGATTCTAGCTTGTGATTTTTGAAATATAAAATGTTTATGCACCTGTCATACTTTTTATACATCAGTCTTTTCGACACCTATTTATATTGACATCTTAAATCCGTATTTTTCTTAAGATTTTCTCCTAGTTTCCATTACGTATTTGATTATTTTCTTTTCTTTTAAACGAGCTTCCTTTGATGCAGACAATTTCTGAGTTTCAAGTTTGGCATGAGCCTATCTTTTTGTTGCTTTTTGTAATTGTGGTGAATTGATCGAAATATAATTTTGAACTTATAATTTTTAGTACGTTTAACAAAGCAAGTGTCTTGCAAATTGTTTTATTTTATGCTAATGTATCCAATTTATCCCTGAAACGTCCTCCAATTCTTTATTTTGAGAGGCGATCATTGTATATATATCCCACCCCTTGCGAAATTCAAAATGGCGGATCTATAAGGGCAAAATAAATTTTATTTGGACACCTGTCACGTGACAGAGCACGCATTCTAGGTATAATATTTCTATGGTCCCAAGCCCATGCAGATATGTGATATATATTTAAAACCTATGGTAATAAAGTATGGTTATTGTTTAGCGGTAGGCCAATCAAATTTTAATACAGTACACCAAAAACTCACAAAATTTGACTAAAGTATTTAAATAACTTTGTTGCAACAATTTGTCAAATAATAATGCAATCCAGTTGGTAAGTAAAGGAAAATCGTTTGAGATAACATGAGCATCTGAAGTATGACTGCTGTAAAGTTTAGAAATAATGAAGTTGTGAACGAAGATCTCCAGCAATTGTCATCAAAATTATGAAAGCAACTATTGTAAAATGTTATTTAATAGCATAATAATTTCGCTCGTGGACTACCACAGGTTTTGCACATTGTTGCTTGATCATGAAGCTAGTTTTGTTTTCTTAGAAGAAAATTTCATTTCTGTTCAGCAATGCACAGCCTTGTCAGTTTACAAAGCTCGATCAGACTGCTGAGTGCTGAATACATGTAAATATGTTGGCCATATATTATGCCTCGTCTGAATATGAAATTGTCCAAAGACTATTAAGAGGCTTTCAAAATCCTATCATCATTCCAACAACGTCTATAGTACATCACATTTAAAAATCTACTACGATTCAGACTTAAAATACTTACCAAGCTTGTAAAAACGTCTATTCTTGAAATAAATATCCTCGCTCGGCTTGAACTGATTTCGCTCCAGCTGCCTGACGTACATGAAGTACTTGGTTTACAATTTTGGCTTCGGCGGTTTGTCGTCAGTCAGTCGTTTAATTCTATGTTTTGATTGGCTCCGAAGGCATTCTTTTGTTAACTTACATTACATTACACCACTCGCACGACAGCAAGGTATCTACTAGCGCATGCGCAGTAGATACAATAATACAGAAACGCCACCGAAACCAAGACGCGGCTAGTAATAATGGAAACTTTATTAAATGTTTTTTTAGATAATATACAATTGCAAATCTCGCTTATTTAAGGTAATTTACAATCGGCTACTTTGAATCAACACTAACAATATATAACTAATAACTATATATAACAACATAAAACAAATATACAGTACAATAATTTTAAAAAGTTAGCAGTTCAGGATTTGTCCATTCCTTGTTTCGGCAATTGAATATGTAATAGGTGGTTCTGATTGCGATCGTCGTCATTCTATTCAGGGGCGGATATAGAGGGGTGCGAGCGTGGCTTGAGCCACGGTCAGATTTTCCTAATTATTCCAAATTAAATAATATAATTGATATTTCATAAATAAATAATAAATTGTTAATAACAAAAAGATAGTTGATGTAACAACGGCATTAGCCACCGTAAAAATACTAAACCGATTGTCAAAATAGCAGCGGAGTTTTTGAATTTTCGCATCCTTGACAATCAGTTACACCGCAATCGGTCTCAGGTAGTTAGAAGTCCGAGAACGTGGCGAGAGTAGCCGAAAAAGTTACCGAACCTGGTACGAATTCGCTGAAGAAATTGGAGAACACTTCTGCTAAATTCAGCCACGGTCAGCGGGGCGATCTGCTAAATTCAGCCACGGTCAGCGGACTATTAAGGGGTGCAAACCAATCAGAGAGCCAGAATAGAGTGGCTGAATTTGTGCGGGAGCCACTGTCAGCCACCCTTGCCATATCTTGTTACAATGTTATTGCGAAATAATGCCATTAAATCTAGTCGGCTCCCGTAGTCGGTGGTGTACGTCAGTCTGCCGAGTTCTTCAAAGTGATATTCAACTAAATGGCTGCGCATATGGAGGGACAATGTTTGTGCCTGTGACAGATAGTTGGAATACTAGATGATAGTTCGCAAGAAAATTAAGGAACTGAAGAAATGTTGGTTTGTTTGATTTATTTATTTATAGCATGATTTCCTCTCTATAAAACTGTGTGGTGTTTATACTCAGGATATATAAATCTTTAAAGCATTGATCAAATTGAAGAACAAGCATGAGATCAAACTGAGAGCCGCGACCTCTCTCTATCTCATTACATTGTTTATAATTCTCATCGACTGAAACACAGCATTTCTATCATGGTTCAACTTATGAAATATTATCTGCAAGATAAGAGACTTGTCAATCGTGTGAATTAACACTCTCTTAATCGTTTGACAGACTGTATAGAGCGACGATACTTACGATCTATTTACTAACTCAGTTTACATCCTCTGGCTTCATCAACTCCATTGTCTTTAAGACACTCAGTATAAAACGTAAAGGGACTCCATTTCCTGACCTGCAGTTCTAAACAGTGATCTGACAAATGCTAGCTGATACATATAAATTGTTAATATTAATATTACACTAGCAGGGTTGCTTTGATTATTCTTGAAAGTAAAAATTGGCTGGCATTAGACAGAATATATACTCAATATAATTATAAGTAATGGCCAAAGGATACCTACCTGCTTGAATGGTTAGTTTATATGTCACACAAAACCTGTTAAACATACGATTCATATTGGATCAGTAACCCCTAAATAATTTATTGAATAATTAGAAGATCTTGGCTTGAAAGAGAAAAGAAAAAGTTTGATTTGAGTAAAATTTTTACAAAGATCTCGGTGAAAATCATGTACAAAACGATCCTACAATATTACTCTAGATCACTCTCAAAATGCAGGAAATGCGTTTACAGAGACTCTAATTTTAAACATTTCCCAGGGGCCATGCCCCCGGACCCCCCTAGATTGTGGGCCTCGGTCAGATTTTGGGCTAGATCCGCCCCTGCTATTAATAAAATAAAGGTGAGTCTTGTCAAGACTAAGATCATTCAGCATTTCTATGAATGTAGAACATTCTGCTGCAAAGACACCAAGCCAGCTAATCGATAGGTTTACAAATTTAACTGATCTGAATTGTTCACTTTGACTTTGTTCCCTGATCAATTCTGAATATTTGGATTTTTTTACATTCGACGTTGTTTTGAAGATTTGACTCAAAACCAGCAGTCAGTTCAACAATGTAGAGGCAACCACTTGGAGTTGATAGGAGCAAGTCTGGACGGTATGTGTCACCAGTTATAATGGATGGACTTTTATAACCTGGAAGATCAACATAAAGACTTGAACCACTTACGGTCTGTAGGGTCGTTGCGAGAAAGTTCAAGATAGAGTCATGTCTCCATGTAAATCGTTCCAGGTACGACTGGCAACCTGCCACTACGTGAAGAAGATTTTCCGGAGCCAGACAAAGAGAACAATCTGAAGTTGGTGATACACCCCATCTTGCAAGGTTTTTGCGCGTGGGAAGAGAGTTATTCATATATCGTATTGTAAAATTAAAAATATTTTTCGGGAGTTTGGACTGAGACGCACACCATATTTTCGTAAGCAGGGGAAAGGAGAACTTAGTAATATTGGAGAAGAAGGATCCCTGACAGGTTAAATGGTTATAAAGTCTATCTTCTTGTCCATAGCGAAAGTCCTTAAGAACTTGCTTGGTGGAGTTATAGACATCATATATACTGGATATTTGTGATGTTACTAGTTGACTTCCAGAGTTCATTGATTGCTTGGTTTGGAGATGTTTTAAGAGCTGTACGGAGAACTGTTTGGCATTGGGTGAATTTGACAGATGGAGGACAAATATTAAGACCAAATTTGTTTCTGGTTAGGTAGACAGTACTAAGTGTTCCTGACACAGGTATAATTATAATAATAATAATAATAATAATAATAATAATAATAATAATAATAGATAGGTGATTGAATGTAATGAAAATTTAAATATTTAGATTCACTGAAATAGTAATTTAGCCTCTGAACATGTTGTAATTAGTAATACAACCAAACATTACGTCTAAATAAATATTTTGAATAATACAACTACCTCGAGTTTTGTGCTGGGCTCTTATATATGTCACAGGATTCTCTAGCATTTTCAGTATGTTTCGGTATCTTTGCATGAAATTGAATTAACAATCCACAATTAGTTATCTTAGACTCTCAAGTCAAATAAATACCAGTATCCGCATGTACGCATTGCGTACCTATTGTTCTTGTTGGTTTTGAACAAAAAATTAAACCGAAATGTTTGAAGTATCATTCAAAGGGATCGCGGGCTCAGACCAAGTTCAGTTCCATTCGATTCGATCGTATCGAAGTTTTGTTCAAACTCAAGTAGGAATCCTGTCAAGGAAGTACTGTAATAAGAGTTAACAAAGTGAATAAATGTCTACCATGACTGGAAAATCTGACATGACTAAGAGAAATCATATTACGAAAGAAAAGTCCTATAGCTGTCCTGACTGCAACAAGACATTTGGTTATTTATCACAATTAAGACGTCATATGATAACACATGGCGGAGAGAAACCATTCAAATGTGATATCTGTGACAAGACATTCTCTCACTCAGGTAACTTACTAGTTCATAAAAGAACACATACTGGAGAGAGACCATTCAGGTGTGATGTTTGTGACAAAACATTTTCCCAGTTAGGTAACTTATTATATCATAAAAGAACACATACTGGAGAAAAACCATTTGATTGTGATGTCTGTGACAAGACATTTTCTAGGTCAAGTCACTTACTAGTTCATAAAAGAACACATTCCAAAGAGAAGCCATTCAGATGTGATGTCTGTGACAGGACATTTTCTCACTCAAGTAACTTACTAGTTCATAAAAGAACACATACTGGAGAAAAACCATTCAAATGTGATGTCTGTGGCAAGACATTTTCCCACTCAGGTAACTTTGTATATCATAAAAGAACACATACTGGAGAGAAGCCATACAAATGTGATGCCTGTGGGAAGGGGTATAGCCACTCAGCTGGGTTAAAATATCATAAAGGAACACATACTGGAGAGAAACCTTTTAAATGTGATGTCTGTGACAAGACATTTTCTCAGTCAAGTTACTTAGTATATCACAATAGAATACATACTGGAGAAAAACCTTTTAAATGTGATGTCTGTGACAAGACATTTTCTCACCCTGGGAATTTGGTATGTCATAAAAGAACACATACCAAAGAGAAACCTTTTAAATGTGATGTTTGTGACAAGACATTTACTCAGTCAACTAACTTACGGCAACACCAAAGAACTCATACAAAAGAAAACACCTTCAAATGTGATTTCTGCAATGGGACATTTTCTAATGAAATATTGGATCGACATTTGTTGACTCATGAACTGGAAGCTACAGAACCAACTGGAATGGAGTACATATGTTTTCAATGTGATGCCAGATTTGACTTAGCCTCTGATTTGATAAGTCATGTGAACAAAGGTCATTAAAAAGCTACTGTACTGTTTACTGGCTAGTTTGGTAACAGTAAGTAAATTGCTAAAATATTTTGAAATGTTTACTTAGCAATTTTATTTATTTATGTGTGTACATAGACTTGCCACAAGTTGACTTCTTTGTTGTTTTCTTTTACCAATGCGTAATTGATTTTTTTCTGATTGTAGGAAATGGCCGTATAATTAGCATAAATGGCTTAAAATTCTTTATTCTCTCCCATCTCAGACACTGTACATGATGTATTTAAGGGGGTCAATTATAGTTTGGTGATTGGGCTGGTTCAGCCATTATTTGAACCCTTTAACTCCCACGCGTGACAAAGTAACAAAATTTTAAGGTAAAAAAGGGTTTTGTCTGCCACTTTTAATTTAGCACAAAGCAAGCTAAGGAAGCCCTGGGGAGATAATTTAAGTAATATATTTAATTCCTAAAAAATTATATTTTAAGCCTTCGATTTAATGACTTATGGTCATATACTTATGACACCAGAAATGAGAAACTTTCAATCATTGGCATTCTTATTTATTTTCCTGGCAACATATTAATTTTGTTTAATTTTAACTTTCATAAGACATATAATTAGACAAGATACAATGACACTCAAGTGAAGTTTGAACAAAAACATTTGTAGTCGATGAAATAATGTTGCAAGTTTAATGTGGCTTGTGTGACATAAAAATGTGACTCACATTACGAGTGGTGATTAACATAATGAAAAGTCAGTTTAAATAATAAAAAGTCAATTGTTTTGTTTTATCATTGTTTGTTGGAGCCATTAATGCCATTTGCAATAATAATTTAGAACAAGATTTAAAGCTGGACAACTGGAAGCATATTTTTAGAAATGCCACAGGTACCCGAAGATCACTATATGAGAATTTGAATAAATGGCCTTTATAACACTGTTAAAGCAGCCAAATCAATATTTTAAGAATATAATTTGAATTAAATACATCTATTTAACATTCTGTGTCGATTTGTTCCTTGATACCTGCCATTTGACTGATATGAACGTCTCAATGGTTTTGCATTCTACGCTTGTGACTCGCATGACGTCACTCACATGAACTTGAGGGTAACTTTTCTCCTAAACTACTGAAAGTAATTTCCTAGATTTTGGTAAATTTAAAGTAATTTTTTAGATCATTAACTAATAGTACCAAGTTGTGGTAGGCTTAAAGAAGTTGTTCAAATTGACCGGAAACGAGAATACTTTATGTGAAAATATTGTGACTCTCATGACCCTAAAATTAGGGTGTTCTCACTGTGGGCTAACACAAGCCGATACCTCATTTTGAAATTTAGAATGTGACATAAGTTATCAAATAGCTATGGCAAGTTCAATACATGAAATAATGAAGAAATTTAGTTTTGATACAAGAAATAGGACACTTTTCTTAAAAAGTAACAATATTTGTTCTAATCGATGCATAATAATCTATGTACTTATTTCTGTTCCCACAATGCCCGTGGGTAATTATGGTAATTTTTTTTCACATTCCAAAAGGCCAAGGTATTGTAGCACCCAAAAATGGTATTGTAGGTGTTATTATGTTAATTTTTTTTTTAACTATGTGTCATTTCTGTGGAATGGCTGATATGGATTTTAGGGGTATCTTGTGTTCAATTTAAAGATATTTCTACCTGATGTTTGTGTTACTCAGTGAACTCGATATAAGTTAAAATGTGGTAACTGGAACGCTAACGTCCAGTCATTCGCGGGGCAAAAGTGAGGCAATGTTCTAGATCCCTGCACGGTTTGCAGGTAGGTTTCAGTATACACAAAATGTGTTTTTTTACACTGCCACTGGTCTCAAGGAAGGCTAAAAAAGGTTTGAAAAATTATTTATTGCTAAACGTGCATTTTAACTTTTGATTGGTTGTGCTAAGCTGCCGAACTAATTATGCAGTAATTGTTTATTTGTTGCTATATTAACACTCATGCAAATTCTAGCAAGGGAATTTACCATTAAGACCCTATCATTGACAGTGTGTGCCAATGGCGATATCTCTTGTTACTAATACATTGGAGGGTGTAGCTCTGTCGGAGAGGGGTTTGTGCTGGGTCTTGTTGGTGGAGCAGCCCCAGACAAGCCTAAACTCGCCAACTAACTAGTTGCACAGTTGCCGAGAATTACCCTCTCCTACAAAAACTACTGTCACACATAAAGTGGAAAGTAACCTACCACCATGGAGAACCAACCCCCAAATTAATATACCGAGCTGGGGCCACGCCAGTCGCGAGAGAAGGAGTAACGAAAACTAGGTAAACGACCGCGGGAAAACGCCAGCCAGACTACGACCAACATCGGTGCATGCGACCAGGCACGGGACAGAACCAAGAGGAGACCCGCAGAGGACAACAACTGCAATGATAAGGACAGCAAGGTGGGAGCCCGCGCCAACGCAGGCCACCAGTACAAGCAAACACAAGCAACACAGACTAACCCCAGTGATGCTGAGGAGCACAATTAACCGGGACAGCACCCGAAGTAGCCGGGAAACCAGGCAGACGTGCTGGCGTAACGCAACACATGACAGAAAGCAGACCTGGAGTAGCCAGAGACACACATACACACCCTACGTACGTTATCACACGGAGTGGCCGGGGAACAGACTAGATGTACTGGCGCGAAACACACAAGCGAGCAGGCAGGGTGGTGGGAACCCGTCCGACATGTCCCACCCGGTGGTGAGCCGCGTAATGGCGGACGACCAGTGGTAGATACGCTGAACACAATCCCAACCCGCTGACAGGCCAGGAGCTGAAAGCACCCAAGCAGTCCACCAACGACTGTACGGCAGCGGGAAGCAAAAATACTGTCCCCCAACGACTGTAGGGCAGCAGAAACCCCGGAACTGGATGACCCCACATGACTGTGCAACCGCAAGGCAGCACAGATACAGACCCCCAACGGCTGTACGATAAGCAATGTTGCATAGTACGGACCCGCACAAGCACTAGCAACTAGCCAGGAGGCAACAGCGCACGGACTTATAACAACAACAACAACAACAACAACAACACCTGCGGACCAGCGACAGTTATGCCAGAACGCACTGCAAGCCACGCCCACCGCCAGAACTCCGAGCAGCAAGGAAGCAGAGACAGGGAAAGATTAGGAGGGAAGCGACACGTATGACAGCTTGTATCCAACTAAACCCAAGGCCAAGCCAGACAGGCCACAGGCTAGAGGTAACCGGAAATGCCAAATCCCCCCGGAAGTAAGGTACTGAAACCAACACAAACACACTTTGCCTGCTATTAATTATTTTTATTACATAAATCCATTTAACACTCATGCAAATTCTAGCAAGGGAATTTACACCATTAAGACCCTAGCATTCACTGTATGTGCCAATGGCGAAATCTCTGGTAATTAACTAATACATTGGAGGGTGTAGCTCTGTCGGAAAAGTTGTCTCAGCATACAATTATTGACAAAAATTTGTCTGTTTGTCGTGCTTTAATGTTCAATGAACTTGTTTATCTATAATACAAAGTGTACGGTACCTTGGATTGCTTGAAATATGCTACAATTTTCCTCGTAAGTCGTCGTGAATATTCGTCGATTTGGACAGCCATGTTTACCCGACCCAATCTTTCAAACTGTCACGCGGCCACGAGTACTAAATATACAAGCTGTTTTATTGTAAAAAGTGAGAGGGTAGGATCAAAGTGGGCGTTGTACCACACTAAGCCAATCAGTTATCTGGGTTGTATACCATGTGATCTGTTCAAATCGTCATGAGCGCGATGAACCTTCTGACGTCAGAGTAACGGCTTTTTCTAAAATTAACGGGGACAGGTTGTTTCCGTATATGGAAGTTGGGGACACGTTTGTGCCATATATGGTGGTGTCCTTTCATCTCGCTCTTGACGATGAAAAAATCCAAAGATCCTACCCCCTTGTTTTTTGGACTTTCTAGCAGGACGTGTGACATCATTATTTAGTACGCCTAAGCCGCGTGACAGTTTGAAAGATTGGATCGGGTAAACATGGCCGTTCAAATCGACGAATATTCGTGAGGACTTACGAGGAGGATTGTAGCATATTTCAAGCAATCCCAGGTATTGTACACTTTGTATTATAGATAAACAAGTTCATTGAACATTAAGGCACGACAAACACACAAATTTTTGTTAATAATTATTGTGACAACTTTTCACTCGAGCCATATCGAGCCTGCCCTAGAGCCCGTGCCTAAACTCGACAACTAACTAGTTGCACGTACAGTTGCCGATAATTACACTCTCCAACGCCACTCCCCCTCCAGCGGAGGGAGAAGGGATTCGAGGCACGAACCCTGCCCAAAGGCGTTACCAGCCCCACCCAGGATCAGACTAAGAACCGGGCCGAAGACAGCAAAACAGGCGTACGAATGTAGCGTAGGTACGCGTCCCTAGACCAACGACCGAAGGTTTTGATCAGGTGATCGGGTATACCAGCTAATGCAGGTGGCCGCCCCAATGCGTAAACTGTGGCTAGAATAGTTCCCAGAAACCCCAGCGGATGACAGGATAGAACGGAGCCGGCGGTTTACCAAGGAGGGCGTAAGCGGCGTACCGTCCTGACAGATAAACAAAGGGCCTGTAGACGATCCCCGGAGGGAAACATATTGCATGAAAGCATGTGACCGGGCAAATATACTGCCCCGACTGACCCAAAAAGATGAAACAACCGCGACGAAACGGGTCCGTCTTGGAGGTCTTGAGGAAGAGTCGATAGTGGCCCGCCGGATCGAAAACGACATCGGAGAGTGACAAATCCCAAGAAGCAACGAAGGGACCGCAACACATAAACTCACTGACCCGCAAAAATCCGAAGAACGCGGTGCAGCAGGCCGCCCAGAACATCACGTGATCGAAGGAGAGCTGCGCAGGATCTGAAGCACGCGGTTAGTGACAGGCAAACAACGAGGCGCCGGTGACGAGTGCGACCGGCGAATGCCCCGCAGAAGGCGACCCAAGTGAACAGCCCCCCGTAGTGGATCCTGGAATCCAAGGTCAATGTGTAAAAGAGACCTGATGGACGCAAGATAGGTGGTGATGGACGACGGCGCGAGGCGTCTGGTATGAAACAGCCAGGTGGCAAACAACATGAAGATCCACTCCGAAGCGGGAAAAGAAGGGATGCGGTACGACGAACAAAAGCGAAAAAAAAGAACGTTGTCCCAAGGAATAAACACGCTGAGTGGACGGGGCCAGTCCCTGAGCAAGAAGGCCATAGCACTGCGAAATCAATACGGCGGGACTAGGTGGGCCAAGAGGGTGGACGGAATCGGCTGAGGACTGCGCCGGAAGCGGCACGGTTGTCGCGACCAGGAGAGTGACACGCCGAACAGGTAAAATGGTGGAGACAAGCGACGCGGGTGAGACTACGAAGGAGATTCATGAGATCAGCCGCCTGAGATGTGCCAGAACGGAGAATGTTGACCACTGCCATATTATCGGGGGAAAAACTGCACACGCAAGCGAGGCCTGGCCGAGGCTTGGCAAATATCAATCAATCAATAATCTTTATTTAAACACGGTATCAACTACGATTTAAATATTTTTTAAAAGATCTCGCATTGTCTTGACTTCTTATATCTCTCGATAGACTATTCCAGAGAACCGCTCCCTGATAATGAAAGCTGTTTTTTTGCCAGTTTCAGTATATGGTCTTGGGACATAAACATTATACTCTGAGTTTCTCAGGTTATGAGAATGTACAGAAGTTATGTTTTCAAACATGTTAGTGAAATAACTTGGTGCCCTATTAATCATTATTTTGTACATCATCAGAGCTACAATCAATGACAAAACACCTTGGGACAGTTAACATTTTAGCCCTTCAGAGACTATAAATTACATCTTATATAAAAATTGCGTTTTTCCCTCCCGCCCCCACCCAATTCAATGTTGACTGGAGTTACCTAGACAAACAGCACATAAAATGGGGTGGCTAGGAGGTGAACAACATTGAATAGGGGGGGGGGGGGGTGTTAAGCATCGTATTGTATAAGATAAATTCGAAGTGTCCCAAGGGTTTTGTCACTAATTGTAGTTGTTTCGATCTCCTTATTTCAAGATTATCACATTTAAGCTCATCCAGCAACTCAGTAGATTGCCTGTTATAACTTGAAAGGGTAACGACTCTGGCTGGCAGCTCTGTTTTGTAACTTTTGAAGGTATCGGAAAATCCTCTACCACAACTTCCCTAAACTGCACTGCAGTAATCGAAATACGGCAGTACTAGTGAATTATACATAGTAAGTAATAATTCAAACTTCAAAAATTGTCTGACCCGTTTTAATCCACCTATCCCCCCAGATATTTTCTTAGAGATTTTACAAATATGATCTTTCCAAGTTAAGGAGTCCTCTATTTCAACTCCGAGATATTTATATCCTTTCTCTCTTTTTAAAAGTTGGTGGTTAACTTCAATTTGTAATTGATGTGTGAGGTGTCGTATTTTATGCTGGCTTGCTATTATCATATATTTATTTTTCACAAGATTTAGACTTAGTTTGTTGGCTTGTAACCACGTATGTATTTCAGACGTATCGTGATTCATTTGTTGCTCTAGTATATGCACGTTATCACTAGCTATAGCTTTGGAAAAGAGATCACAAGATGGAAAATCGTTAAGATAAGCTAAGAAGAGTAACGGACCAAGTATCGAACCTTGTGGAATTCCACAATTTATAGCACAGCATAGCTATTCGACAGGACACCGTTTGCAAATGTATTTTGCTTACGTTCTTTTAAATAGGAAGTAAACCAAACTAAACTTGATTGGCAGACACGATATAATTTTAGTTTATGTAACAAAATTTGATGGTCAATGGTGTCAAAAGTCTTTTTTAGGTCCAAGAAAATTATTCCATTTAAATGGCCTCTATCTATATTTGAATACCAATCGTTTACGGCATCTAACAAAGCCGTCATAGTCGAATGTTGAGGTCTAAATCCAGATTGCGATTCTGTTATGGGCCGCGAGAACAATAGGAACCAATTCCATGAAGGCTTATGGACGCTGGGCGAGGAAGGAAGGACCAGGACTGACAAAACCATTGCTGCTGCCACACGGCCCCAAACCCGAGGGCACCAGACGCGTCGGAGGAAACCACCAAATCCGGGAGAGGAACCACCGCGGGAGAGAGAAAAAAGGACATGCCGTTCCATTCCTGGAAAAAGGACAGCCACCAATGGAGATCGCGCCGAAACTCGACATTCAACCGAATGGGGTGAGACGGGTTGCGGAAGCAGCACAACAGGTCGATCATGCGACGGAGGAACGTGCGACCCGGAAGAACAACGCGGCAGGCATGGTGGAGATGACTGATCAACGACTCAAGCTCCCGACGAGTACAAGTCGACCTACGCGCCAAACGGAGGAGGAGCTGTAAGATACGGGAAACCTTCTCCTGTGGTAGCCAGGCAGATTGGAAAATGGAATCCAGCTCGATCCCGAGCAACACCAGCGACGTCGACGGACCCTCACACTTACCTAAATGCAAAGCCAAGCCAAGACGGCCAAACACTGCGAACGCCGTATCCACGTGAGCGTGACATGTCGGCGAATTGGCAGGGCCAAGGGTGAGGAAGTCGTCGAGGTAATGAAACAGGGGAGAAATCGCATAATTATGAACGAGGATCCATTCAACTGCCGAAGCCACCGAATCAAAAATGAGGGTAGCAGACCAAAGGGGAGAACAAGGTCGACGTAGAAACCATCACGCCACTTCATGCCCAGCAAAAAACGATCATCTGGGTGGATAGACATGTTGCGATAAGCCGCCCGGACGCTACCCCCTGCGGCTACCCCCTATACCGTCGTTGACGCTACCCCCTGCGGCGAGGACAGGTCCAAGATGAGGCACTATTTTCCCGGCTGGTGGTTCTTGGGAACGACTCCGAACAGACTAACGTGTAAGGAAGGCAATGGTGGAGAGGCGAAAGGGCCAGCGAGACGGTGGGCGGCAAGCTCGGCAGCGACGTACGCGTCAACCACTTCTGGGTGCTCAGACGCAGAGCGCATGTTGGAAGAGGGGGAACGCAAACGTACCCGCTCAGGCGAGAAACCCACATGGAAACCCTGCTGGATCCCTCCGGGGACATAGTCCCTCTTGCCCACACCCCAACCAACCGCCAACTCCCTGGTGAATTCCGCGAAGACTAGAGGCGAAATCGCGGAAATGGGCCGGGCGAGCGAGGCCGGTACAAGCGCAGCTGCAAGAGAAAGATGGCGGGGCCAAGCTAAGTGGACGGCAACAAGCTCTCGCGACGCCGCACCAGCACCCCCCGGATAAGAACCCCCCCCCCCCCCCCCCCCCCCCCCCCCCCCCCCCCCCCCCCCCCCTCCCCCCCCCCCCCCCCCACCCCCCCCCCCCCCCCCCCCCCCCCATCCCACCCCCGAAAAATAACACAGCAACACAATAGCAGAACAAGCAAGAACTTTAAGTAGTAACTAGAACACGCAAATACACACTCAACAGCATAAGTCCGGCGGGACTGGAGACGAGTCCGCATGCCTCTGGGAGCACCAATGTCTAAGCAAAGGAGGTCCAGAGACTGTCACAACAGTTAGGAGGCCGAAGAAGCACCACCACTAGAGGGGCAGTTAACGCGACGATGGGCCCCGCGGCAGCGAGGAGTGTTACACACGTGAAGGTACCGGCAAAACGGACGCGAACTAATGCAGCGCCCAGCATTGCAAGAACGACAAATAGCGTTAGACGAAACCGCGCCCGAGCTTTCGGTGCGCGCGACCACATCGGACGGAGCCTGGACCCGAGAGGAAGCCGCCGTGTGTTAATTGTAAAGCTCCAGGTGCATGCTGGGCCAGTCGGTGACATGACGAGCCGCGGCGGCGCGACGAAAAGAGGCGTAGGCGTAAATAGGGAATGCCTGCAGCCACTGAACTATGTCTGATGCGCCGCGGCGGACGATGAGCCGGAGACACCATGACACAGCCGTCAATAGAAATAGTGGGCCTTGATCACGGCATACTTCTCACTAAACTCACTGATATGAAAGTAAGTAGACGTTTTTGGCTGTGGATCCAAAGTTTCTTATTGGGCAGAACACAGCAAGTGAAGCTACCTGGTGTTCTTTCAGATACACAAGGCCGGTAGTTGCTGGAGTACCTCAGGGTGGCGTTATCTCTCCAATGCTTTATAACGTGCACATCAATGACATTGAAGATATAGTTCCTGGAGCCTCGTCGTCGTCAACATGCAAATATGCTGATGATTGTACTCAGTATGAAATCATTTCGAACGGAGAATGCAGTCACATGCAAGAGGTGATGAATAACCTTGAGGTGTGGGCTGACCAAAACATGATGGAACTTGATGCTAAAAAGACAAAGGAGATGTGGATATATCAAGGTAAATCAATTCATCATGCACCTGCCCCTTTGAGACTTTCTAACACCACGCTGGAAAGGGTGTCTGAATTTAAGTTACTGGGAGTGTGGGTACAAGATAACCTAAAGTGGAACTGTCATGTTAACGACACAGTCACCAAAGCCAACAAGAGGTTATATCATCTCAGGGCAAGCAGGAAAGCAAATCTCCCAACTGAAGTCGGATTAACTATGTTCTGTTCAAGAATATAGACCTGTACTTGAATGCGCTGCTCCAATTTGGGGTGGTCTTCCGAAATATCCTGCGGATGAGCTACAACATGTGCAAGATAGAAGCCTAGACATTATTGGCCTGCCCAGAAATACTCTGCATTCCCTCGCGTTGAGACGACACATTCACACTAAGGGTGAGCTGCAAAGAATTATTGACTGTGATGAACCACCCTGTAAACGGTTCATTTCCAATCCTGTAGAACATGATTATAATCTTATGTCGGAAATGAATACTATAGAAGCCCGCGCTATTTATTATGCTACAAGACATGAAAAATATTTTATTCCTAAGCAACTGTCCACGTCACCCAGCTTGGCCATTGACTCCAGAGTTTCAGATAAGTTGCGTTCAAAGATTTGGAACAATGGATATTTTGAATTCAGTGCCCTATTCTCAAACCCCGTGTTCGACAGTAAATACCAACTTAATATTAATAAGGCAGATAAAGGCTCAGTGCCAGCTTTGTGTTTAGAACCTGTTTCTTAAACGAAAAAGTTTTTAAGTATCGAATCCTAGTGGAAGTGCTTTCATGTATTTGTTGGGGTTTATATACCCTAATGAGGCCCCTGGTCTCATGAAATATGGGGATGTGGTACAGGACTTGGCAGCTCGGGGGCACAATTGGAAGATCTACGATGAGAACTTCCGTTTTTTTACGGCAGTCGCAACCAGCTGCATTTCCATGGATCAATATCCATTGGGAGTTCTGGATGCGTTCACAAAACAGACGGATGTACGAAAGCCCATAGTTACAAATCATCCCAATCAGTTAAAACTTAGAGATGACAGTGTCCCGAAAGGTTACTGTTTCAAATTTAGCAGGGGTGTGAAGTGCTTTGGATGTGCTTTCAAGCATTTGTGCTACAAATGTGAGGGTTCACATCCGCCTAGACAGTGTACTTTTCGTGCCAAAACTAAAGTGTCCAACAGTGCCCCCCAGTCTGCCAAGTCTCAGCCTAACAAATTACAACCAACCAAACCATAGTTTACCTACTCCAATAGAAGTTGATCGTTTGGATTTTCTTTTGTCTGGTTACAATCTTCCATTGCAGAACACCTTGTGTCTGGTTTTAAGTATGGTTTTCCTTTACACTATGAAGGTATTCGGGATTCTTGCCGTGCAGACAATTTATTGTCTGCATCTCAAAATCCTGATGCAGTGGATAATAAGTTTAGAAAAGAGCTGGCAGCCGGTTGTTTAGCTGCACCTTTTACAATTCCTCCTTTATCCCCCTTTTGCATTTCCCCATTAGGGGTTGTTCCTAAAAAGAATCCAGGAGATTTTCGATTGATTCATCATTTATCATATCCAAAACGTGATTCTGTTAATGATGGTATATCATCTGTGTACACAAGCGTTTCATATGCAACCATCTCATATGGCAATTAAGCTGATTAAGTTAGCTGGTATAGGGGTGTTTTTATATCAGGAGATACAGTCGTTAACTGGTTTGCTAAATTTTGCTTGTTCTGTGGTGGTACCAGGACGGGCATTTTTACGGCGGTTAATGGACCTCACAACAGGTGTTCGGTCTCCTTACCATTTCATCCGGATGACCAGAGAAGTCAAAGCGGACTTGACAGTGTGGCAATCATTTTTATCAGGTTTTAATGGGAAATCTTTCTTTCTGGACGACACGTGGTACAGTTCGGAAAGATTAAATCTCTTTACAGATGCCTCTGGGGCCATAGGTTTCGGCGCAGTGTTTGGAAGTAAGTGGTGCTGTGGGGCATGGCCAGCTAGCTGGATCAATCGTAATATTGCAGTGTTAGAGTTCTACCCCATTGTGCTTAGTCTATTGCTATGGGGCAGTGAAATGCAGAATCGCTGTATTTTGTTTTTTTTACGGACAATGAAGCGCTTGTCCATGTAATCAACACGCAGTCATGCAGAGATAAGGAACTTATGTTTTTTGTACGGAAGTTAGTGTTGGTTTGTCTGGAATGTAATATAGTCTTCAAGGCTAAGCACGTACGGAGTATTCACAACACTCTAGCGGATTCATTATCTCGATTGCAGATCCAGAAATTCCGTCTCTTGGCACCAGCTCATATGGACCTGATGCAAACGAACATTCCTTCCGGTCTGCAGCCACAGAACTGGCAAATATAGTATCCACACTTATTACGTCCAGTCTACAGCCATCTTCCGTCCCAACTTATAAACGGGCTTGGAAGCTATTTTACCAGTTTCTTCATATTACTTTACCTGGGGTTGCGGGTACTCTTCCGGTTCCTCCTCCTACCTTAGCACTATTCATAGCTTATATGTTCGATCATAAATATGCCCCTTCCACGGTAAATACTTATGTGTCAGCCTTAGGATATTGCCACAAATTAGCAGGTTTTTTCGATCCCACAAAAACATTTTTTATAATGCAAATGCTCAAGGGTTATGGCAAGATTGGATCTCGCCTTGATAGTAGGCTACCAATTACCTTGCCTATCCTTCATAGAGTATTGGCATCGGCTGCACAAATTTCGGTCAACCACTATAGCATATGTCAATTTCAAGCTATGTGTTTACTTGCATTTTTTGCCTTTTTGAGGGTCAGTGAAATTACATCCTCTACGTCTGGCCACAACCTTCAAATTAACCAACTTACTAAGTTAGTGAATGAAAAACAGCAAATAGTGGCTCTGAAGGTCACTTTCTACAACTTTAAACACAACTACAACGAGCGACCTTTTTCTTTGGTGATTTCTCGCCAGAAAACCTTTTGTCCTGTACAACTTATGCTCGACCATTTACATCTCAGGGGGCATAGACCCGGGCTTCTTTTCATGACGATGGATGGATGCCCAATGTCAAGAGCTGTCTTTCAATCCATTAAATTTTGTGGACTTGATCCGTCGCGTTACAAGGGACACAGTTTCCGCATAGGGGCCGCTTCTCATGCTGCAGATAGGGGGATGTCGGATGCACAGATGAGAACATTAGGGCGCTGGAAATCTAATGCTTTCCTTAAATATATTCGTATCCAAACTTTATCTAGTTAATTCAATGTGTGCAAAGTTAATAATTTCCAATTGCAGCTTGCAGGGGAAGCTGTTCTTGGAATTAACGCTGAATTGGGAAACTGATTAGCAAGGGCAGCAGTTCCCTCTTATTCAGAGTCTGATGGCTAGTTTGTTAATATAATATTACTTTCATGGTGGGGTCTAGTTTGCTGCATGCAAGGGCTGTGGCTCGCTTGATTTCAATTGCAATGTTATTGTACTCAAGTTAATTAGTTAGTGGGGAAAGCGTGGGGGGGGGGGGGGGGGGGAAGCGTGGGGGAGGGGGGAGGGGGGAGGGGGGGGGGGGGGGGGGGCTAGTTAGCAAGGGCAACAGTCTCATGCTTTTCTTCGAGCATTACAACACTACAAACTGATTGGCAAAGGCGATGGTTTTTGCTGCTTTTCCTATGGGTGGGGTGAGCACAATAATTTCTTAAATTATCTTGCTTTTGGCGTTTTTTGTAGCCCTCACCTTTACTGGGCCAGAAAACATTTGTTGAATACTGTAAATATCAGATTTGATTGACCAATTGATAATTGATTAAAGCGGCTATGGGTTCTTGTCCATAGCCAATTACTTCATACTGGAATCTGTTTTGTTATTGTTGTGGGCCCAGTAAACGAGCATCGGAAAAAGCAGCACCCTTTATATAATTTATTCAATAGCCAGGGGGAAGCATAAATGAAATATTTGCACGCGAATAGAATTTTTATGTTTCCTCCCTGGCTGATTGTTTGTGTAATTGTGACGTGGCAGCATCCGGGCACTGTAGGAGGGGGTCAAGGAAAGGCAATTGGGAGTACCCCTTCCAAGATCACAAGTCACGTGAGTGCTGGAAGCGCGGGCATTCACTTCAGTTTCTCGGTGAATCAAGACGTTTTTACCTCCCACCTCCTCCCCTGTGTCCCCTTCGCATTGCCTGGATGTTGTGACAATTTTTGTTAAACAAGTTGGCGTTTTTTGTAGCCCTCACCTTTACTGGGCCAGAAAAATTTGTTGAATACTGTAAATATCAGATTTGATTGACAAATTGATAATTGATTAAAGCGGCTATGGGTTCTTGTCCATAGTCAATTACTCCATACTGGAATCTGTTTTGTTATTGTTGTGGGCCCAGTAAACGAGCATCGGAAAAAGCAGCACCCTTTATATAATTTATTCAATAGCCAGGGGGAAGCATAAAGTGCTATATATGTTATTTAAATGTAATCCTGCATGCAAAACAGAAGCATATCTAGAACCAACTTCAAAAAGTTTAGACCTCTTCCCTCTCGACAGTAATCTATAAACGTTTGACTTAAAATTGGTAAAGGAAAAGGAGTTTCTGAAATCAAGAGGAAGTAAATTCCATGCACGGATAGCCGAAGGGAAGAATGAGTTTTGGAATCTGGAAGTTGAGCAACGCATTAATTAAACATCATCTCTGTTACGAAGTACATGTAAATAATTAGTTCTTTGAGAAACTGGACGAGGTACCAGAGACGAAAGATAATTTGGCACCAGATTATTTATTATCTTGTAAAAAACAGAGAGTTTATGAATATGTCGTCTAGTTTTCATAGTTTTAATAGTTTTCATAGTCTTTAGGAGCTTAGGAGTACCCAACTGTTTAATTAAAACCTGTCTGTAACTGACTTTAAACTTACAGTTATATTTAGTGTGCCTAACTTTTATTGCTCTATTTCAACCGGGGGGAGTGCATGCCACATCGCTTTGGAAACGTTGAGTTTTTCGACAAACAAATCAAAATGAAAAAAAAGGAGTGGTTTTTTAGAGTATCTGTAAATGGAAGGCATGTGCGGCATAAAGGAATCTAACTCCATTTCTAAGCACGTCGATAAACCCAACACCGAAACGGCCACTTCGTTTCTGCCAATAGCGCCTATTTGGTCTTGACCACCTTCAACGATATTTCTCAGTTGTGTTTTGCTCAGCTCTACCGTTCGAGAAATGTTTATTGCCTTTTCTTACGTCAGATCATCTTCTCTAAGCAATCTGGCCTTGACTTCGACGCTGCTGATACCACAAACTATTCGGTCTTTAATGAGTGAGTCACGGAGAGTCCCGGCAAACTCACATGATTTGGCCAGTTTATGTAATTCAGTCACATACGAATCAATAGGGACCTTAAGCGTCGAGAACGTTGACGTCGGACGTTAGGTCGCGAGCCGAGTAGTCCTTGGGCGAGTACGCCGGAAGCTTTCGTCAGCGTTGTCGGCAAATGAAGTTAAGCAAGCAAACCGCGGACAAAACACGGACGGTGGAGTAACAAAATGTAGACAATGTAAACACAAGTACACAACTATGTGTTTTCAGTAATTTCAAGAATTTACTTATCATGTGCAGTTTAAAGGAAGCTTGAGAGATGCTTCTTTTGTCCATGTACCATAGTTTTATCACGGAGGAAGACTTTGTGCTTTTATACGATGCCAGTTTCTCTAAGAACCTGAATTTTCCTCAAAAAGACTACGATCGATTCAACCTCGACGATATGGACGAAACTGAGCGTTATCAGGAATTTAGAGAGTGCAAGCTCGACATACCTCGTCTGGCCGATGCACTCAGGTTACCAGAGAGTTTGAGCTGCCATCGGCGAACTAGAGCAGAGAGAATCGAGGTATTTTGCATGGTGTTGAAGAGACTGTCCTATCCCTGTCGTTACAGCGACATGTTCACCGATTTGGTCGTGCAGTCCCAGAAATCAGCATGATTACTAATTGTTTTGAGGACTGGATTTATGAAAACCATCACAGGAAGATAACTGAATGGAATGCTGAACTGTTGAGTCAAGATAAACTCCAGTTATATGCTCATGCTATAGCGGCTAATGGAGCAGCACTAACCAACTGCTTTGGTTTTGTGGATAGGACTGTGCGACCAATTTGTAGACCAGGCAAAATAAAAAAAAAAATTGTGTACAACGGGCACAAGAGTCCATGCTTTAAAATTCCAGTCGGTTACAGTGCCGAATTGACTGGTTGCCCCCCCCTGTATGGTCCTGTTCGTAAGCTTTATTGCTCTATTAAATGCTTATATTGATATTGCTTTATTAAATGCTTATAGTAAGTAAAAGATTACACCACAACCACACGTTGACTCATGACCTAGAGTTGACCTATCCACAACCACCTGTTAACTCATAACCTACAGTTGACCTATATAGTTATGTAATTATTTTCTTACTATTCATTGTACATTACATCTCTAATAGTCTACAGTTACACTTGTGGGTGTTGGGTAGCCAGCTACGGTTTACCGACCCAGTACTGTTTGGGTTGCAGTTTACGACCCAGTACTCATTTGGGAGTTTTGGTATTTTCCCAGTTGCACTTGGATCTTGGCTAGCAGAGTGTTTTAAAATATAGTGACCAATTTTAAAATACAACAGCTTGAGAGCTGAATTAGTATAGGCAATCGCATGGGGGTGAGGAAAGTTAAGGTTTAATTTCACGAGTGTTTTTAGATTTTAAAAGCCGAGGTGCTGGTGGGCTGGGTTTTTGTAAAAAGAAACAGGGTTTTCAACAACCTGGTGTTCAGTATGTAGATTTATTATACCTAAGTTTTTCTAAATAAAATAACTTAAGTTTATCTTCTGAAATTACACAGAGGGTAAAAAGCATGATGCAGAAATGCTGAAGGATTCCAGGCTGTTAGAGAATTTGGAAATGAATTCCGTTAGCCCAACTTGTATGCCCTATTGTCTGTACGGAGACCCTACATAATATCCACTGAGACTTCATCTACAGGCACCATTGAGATAATCCACTCACAGCTCCGATACAACAGTTCATCAAGTCAATGAGTGTGGTGCGCTCATCAGTTGAGTGGATCTTTGGTGATATTGTTTGTTCATTTAAATTTATTGATTTTAAAATAAATCTATAAATTGGTTTAAGTGCTGTTGGTAAACATGTAGTCAGTGCATTGCTAAGAAATGCTTTAACATGTATGTATAGTAATGTTGCAGAGGGAGAGGGAGAGGGGGAGGAGGAGGGAGAGGGAGGGGAGAAGGGGAGGGGGAGAGAGGGAGAGAGGGAGGGAGGGAGGGAGGGAGGGAGGGAGAGAGGGAGAGACGAAGAGATTGAGAGAGAGAATCTTCATGACTCAATAACACATGTGAGAAATGGATAGAGGCCGAAAATTAGGAGAAAGTACAGAGATATTTTTTAAAACATTTATTTATTTATTATTACTCGGGCTACCTGTGGTAGACGAGTCTAGGTTTCGGCTCCGTTATTATTTTTTTGTCTATGTTTCGAAATGGCAATCATTACGTAATCCCATCAGGGCTTGCGCGGCTGATGATGCGTGCTAAATGCTAATCTTCATGTTTTCTTCCTTCGCTTTCCTGAATCCTGATGTTTGATCAAGTTGTTTGAAGTCAAGTGTTCTTTCTTGGACATGTTCAGTGTGTTCACAGACATAGCTATTGTTCAGTAATGTCGCTGGCAGGTATCTTGATCTTATATACGTTTACAATCGCTGATTAAACATGATCGTGCTGTGTTGATATTTAACACCACAAGGGCCTCGACATATGAACGCTGTGTGGAAATACGTTAAATACAGGCAACCGTGTATTGTGTTTTCTATCGGAGAATTAGATTGTGTTTTGACAATTTTTTGTGACCGATGATGTTTAGACTTTTATAGACAATTTAAGCTGCGAGTTTGCAGTAGCCAGTAGCCCGAGTGAACGCCTGACCAGGCGTCTTGTTTAATAGGAATTGTTGGTGGCATACATGTACTGTACAATCACGTATTTGACGTTTTTGTACATTTACTGTACTGCACATTAATGTGTTGTATAGTCTTATTTCTAGGTGTATGCATTTATTATAAATTCATATGCTTAATGCCTAGCTATTCCTCCCTGGAACAATGTCGGGCATTTGCAACTTTTTATGCCTGGGAGTGGGGCATTTATCTACAGACTTTTAAAAATGTTTACCTGGGGACAGACATTTGTCTGCCCTAGGGCATTGCAGTTGTGTTGGGCATTTGCCAAAGCCGGAAAAATTCTGGTTTCTATAGTCACATACTTCCTGTGATATAATAAGACGATTAAACAGCAATACAAATGGGTTGCCAAAAATATTGTATTTTCTGCAAATTTAATTTATACTGGTATGCTACAATGGGAGGTGTGGAACTCGCAAATATTGAATATGCAGGGATGTGCTACTGGAAAGGGTATGGTATATCATTTTTGCCATTTTTAGTTTGGAACAGGGTACCTGTGTAATAATTATCACACTTTTGATCTGGTGCAAGGTCTGTTCATATATGCTGGCAGTTATTTAGGTGAGCACAAGGTACCCTATGTTTTCCTTTCTTTCTGTTTGGAATAGGGTACCATTTTTTAGCCATTTTGTGCGAAACAGGGTAAACAAATATGCAATTCCTGGAGTAAACATGGTTTTAAGGGTTAAGTGGTACACCCCTATCCTGAATTTGAAAGAGTAGCCCTTCCCTGGGATTGAAGGCATTAATAATAATAAACAATGAACACGAGGGGTTTGCATTAATGTATTTCTAGTAAATATATATTACTTCCTCGACACGAATCCTGGGCAGATTTTCTAACCTCGGCCTCGGCCCGCGATCTCTTAGGCTTGTACTTCAAGTATCACAAACATTCTGCGAACACCTAAAGGAGTTCTCCCACTCACTGATCACGGGAACACAGCAGAATGAACAATCGAACTATAGTAAGGTTCGATAACAGAGAACAGAGAACGTAGGAGTCTAACGTTTCGAGCGAAGGCCCTTCGTCAGAGAGAAACGTAAAGAGTATAAACAAACAAATAATGAGCTTATATACGAAAGGTAGTCATGTGACCAAAAATAAGCCAATCAGATAAAAATAACAATAACAAATTAAAAAAACTTAGATTAAAAAAAATCGATAATGAGATGCGAAAGACATTTGCTATTCACACCGTAGTCTCCCTCGCAGCCGTTGTTAGGGTCGCTCCCCACTCGAGCAACACATTCCATTCCCGCATCTGACCCGTCAGAGCAAGCCTTCCAAAATCTGGAAAGCCGACCTTCACCTTGGAATGTCCTTGCCTCGATATTTTGATGGCGAGTTAGTTGGTGTAAGAAAGTGTTTGATTTACTTTTAAACGTTTAAAATAAAAGATCTTAATCCCTATCAACGCAAAGCAATTGTCCAATTTGTCCAAGGGAATACTAATGTTTGTAAACTTTCCTACTGAATGTGGTAAGGTTTCTGGCCATGCTATTGTGGTGGTTTCTCCTCTTGTGAAGCTTTTAATATACAAGAACAAGTCATTCACCTACGGAGTCTTAGGATTTCTTCGGTTACCTTGGGCAACATTGAAAAAAACAAATCAAAATACGTAGAAGAAGAAATATTCTCGATCGGTAGTTTATGCACAACTGAAGCACTATAAAAGAACGTCTGCGAAGGAGACTACCTGGACCTGATACATTTCGCAAACACTTATGGACTTTTCAAACGTTTTCGCACGGATTTACTTATATGAGCGGCAAGAATAATTAAAATACCATTCTTCGTAAATTTCGTGAACTTCAAAGCTAAACTACTCGAAATATTAACTTTCAAGTAAACACACTCTCTTGTTGTTCACCCCATTTCCGTCGGGCTTGTGTTTACATCTTTTATTTCGCTGACGCTCATAACTTCAAAGCTTGTTTATCTGCATGTGGTAAAAGAGGATAATCGAAATAGCACTCCTCAAAAATTCGGTGAAGTTCTAAGCTATACTTCTGAAAATATTCGTGATTTCAAGTGCTGTGAAGTGCGCAGATAATTTTCAGACTTCGGAAATGTAATGTCGACACGGCCAACAATATTTCCCTGTTGTCCACACGCTTCACATTGACTTTTACGCCCCTTTGTTTGCATGGGCAGAAAGAACATAGTCAAAACATTATTCTTCGTAAATTTTGTAATGTTCTAAGCTAAACTTTTCGAAATATTAGCTTGCGATTAAACAAGTTTTACACAACGCTTGCCTCGTCGCTCGGCAAAAGGGTAGTGATCAATGCTGTAATCTCATTGGTTCATTGTACAAAGGGAATGGAATGTATTGCTCTAGTGAACAGCCGTTGGTGGGGAGCGAGTTTGAGACCGACCATAACAACGGCTGCGAGGGAGACTATTCATAGGGGTGTAAAAAGGATGAGCGAGAGTAAAAATAGGTAAATTATAAATAAAGTGAAAAACGCTGTTTATGTCCCCCCTTGCTAAACAGAAACAACGTCTTCAGAAGTGTTAAATAAAAGAAAAACGTTCGTTGAGACCGTGAGGATGAATGGTACCAATTTTGAAAACGAGACGCTTTTCTTGTCTTTTACGGCTGACATTACAGCCAGAAATGGGTGAGATGGCACAAACTTTCATGTCCCGGAAATACAATGGTTGGCACTATTAAAATGTCGGGCAACAGGATTGTCAATACCATTGTTCCTCACGTAACGAAGATGTTCAACAAACCTGTCAGATAAACGTCTGCCAGTTTCTATGAATGATATTTGAGTCTATATATATATTTGAGTCTATATATTTCCGCTGTCCTACAACAATGTCGTCAGCGGTATGTGCGAAGGAATTCCGATTGAATCCCGAACGTAACTACGAAGCGGGAATTTCAAATAAAAATAGAGGGGAGTCTCTAAAGGGGAGTGAACCATTACAGATTCGTAACTGATCTTTCGCTGAAGCTCGTAGCAGGTTGCTGGGCACAGCAGCGTTGCTAGGCACGGTGATTACGTAAGACTCACAGAAATAATTTAAAAACAGCGCTTATAAGTGCTGTGGTTCCGCGATTGCAACTTGTAAGTGTTTTATTTTATGGTTGACTTCGGATTTAATTTCCATATCAATATGTATAAACATATGCGAAGTATATTCGTTGTCGAATGCGAATATTACAAAGCACCTTGTCGACATAATCGAGCAACATTTGGGCGACTTATGCAAGGAAGATAGCCAACAGCTTGTGGAGAAGACACACCTTTTCTAAATTCACTATTTTAATTGGTTAATATCGGTCACGCGCCCGAAGTTTCACACCCCTCTTCTTTCTTTCGCTTGGCCCACTTCGTAACCTGCATAGCTGGCGGTATCAGGGAGTTCGGACGTGGGGGGTGGCGGGCAACGCGAAATTAAATATCGCCTGCCGGAAAACCATGTGTTTTTAATTTGAGTGGTCTCCGTCGGCTGGGTGAGGGAGAATTCTGATTGGTCAGAACATTAATTTTTTTATTTTAGGAGTTATCATATATTACTGACATGAGCGAACAAATATTAAAGTGCCTTTATGGCCTGTGGGATCTTTACATATTTAAATAACTTAGGTTAAAAGAAAATGTTTCCCGTAATTTTTTCTCAAAAATATTAAATCTCCGCCCATTAACAGCGCTCCAAAGTTGGTATCTCTATAACTGTGACCGTGCATTAGGGACCGGTGCGAGTTTACTGCGTGACGTCACCGTTGGAAGCGAATTTCTGGCTCTCAGGGACTTTTTAGTGTGTTTTTGGTATTGCGTCTCTTAAATCTTTATTTAAGCAGTGAAAACTTTAGATATATTGATCAATATGTTCCAAGATGGTTCGTCTGACTCAGACTCGGCGGAAGAAATTTTGGTGTTCCGACTGTGACGTGGCACTATCAATTAGAGCCCAGGCCCAAGAAAAACGGTCTAACTTTCAAAATGGCGCGATTTGGGCTGATTTGGCCAACGTCGGAGCGCTGTTAATGGGCGGGGATTTAATATTTTTGAGAAACGATTTCGGAAAACATTTTCTTTTAACCTAAGTTATTTAAATAGGTAAAGATCCCACAGGCCATAGAGGCACTTTAAGCGAATGTATTGAGAAAGTATTGAATTTAAGCGCTATCGGTCGTCACGTCGTTTTAAAGAGTGAACAACGAATTACAATTGGATATCTATTGCTTGGTAGAGATGTGATTGCAATTTTGCTTGCTGGATTTGGTAATGCTTTGGCGAAGTATGAGATGATGAAAATGTCTGGAATTAGTAATAACAATCGAAATATAGTAAGGTTAGATACACTGCCGAAACAGAGAACGTAGGAGTCTAACGTTTCGAGCGAAGGCCCTTCTCTCTTTCTCTCTGACGAAGGGCCTTCGCTCGAAATGTTAGACTCCTACGTTCTCTATTTCGGCAGTATATCTAACTTTACTATATTTCGATTGCTGTTTCAACACTGCCTACGCAGCACGCTACTTTTAATCCACTATTTGGAAGTATGTTCTGTACTGCCAGCTACGCAGGCTACCCGCTTCGTAGATACGTTCGGGATCCAATCGGAATTCGTTCGCACATACCGATGACGACATTAATTGTTGTAGGAGCGATCATGCATTTAAGGTGGCTCCATACATTTTCCTGGAAAATGGAAAATACAAAACCACGTGCATAAACAATTCGGGAAAAGAATAAATGTTATGCCTAGTTAAACAGTATGACTATCAAATAAATAGCAACAGTTGTTGCTATGGAAACAATGACGTTTCAAAAGGCTGCCAATTACCCTTCAAACTAATTCAATAACCCTTCAAACAAAAACAAAACGTTGGTGACGCCCCTTTTTTTCCCATTAAAACGTTTCTTGAAATATGAGTAATCAATAGGCCGATTTAAAAAAATTCTGTATATCCACTTTTTTTTAAAATTAACAGACATGATTTTCCCGGAAAAAAAATTATTCGTACAGGAGAATTTTTTTAAAATTAGTCTATTGAATTACCCATACTTCAAGAAAAGTTTTAATGAAAAAAAAATTGGGGGTCACCAAAGTTTTTTTAGAATTAAATTAGTTTGAAGGTAATTGGCAGTCATTTTGAAACGTCATTGTTGCCATAACAACAACCGTTACTATATATTTGGTGACAGTTTTTGATTGTCAGAATTTTTAACTATAACGTTTACTTTTATTCTTTTTCCGAATTATTTATGCACGTGTTTTGGACTCTCAAACTTGTATTTTACATTTTTTAAGAAACTGTATGGAGCATATGCAAATATATAAAGACTACAAAGGTGAAGATCAGCTACGAAACAAGTCAAGTAGCATTCTGCTGTGTTCCTCGGCCTTGCACTGATCTCTATACGCCTGGATTGCTCATCCTTTATAGTCAGCAGCAATCTCGTTCCCAGAGCCCACGTTCCCCACCCGGGAAATGAGAGACTGGGATAATGCGTTTCAAATCACAGGATTCTTGTTATTCCGGTTGAGGTACGCATGCGTAAATATCCGAGCGGAATCTGGATAGTACACTCTAAAAAAAAACTGGTGAAATTTTACCAGAAACTGGTGAAATTTTCACCAAGTTCAATGTTGCTATAACACCCACACTATCCTGGTTATTTTCACCAGGAATTCCTGGTCGGTTCATTCCAACCATAATCCTGGTGAACATCACCAGGAAACATTGGTGAGTTTTCCTGGTTATTTTGCACCAAATTCATGGTTAAACTCACCAATATCTCCTGGTTAAGTTAGATGATATCCTGGTTAATATAACAGCAATTATTCACCATATTTCTAGTTAAAATTACCAGTATTTCCTGGTTAATTTAACCATCATTATGGTTAATATCACAGGGTGTGCTCTCTTTCCGGTTCATAATTAACAGTATTTCCTGCAGGTTATTGTAATTTGACCATTATCCCCTGGACCCCTGTAGTAGTATAATACAACTTAAATCAAAATATAAATTTCTTGGCAATCATAAATAACTGTCACGTTGTATAATTATGTTGAAGGAAATATCCCATACGTACAGACATCATATTTAACATCTCCAGTCGTCATGCAAGTGAGGCACGCATCATGTAAGACGTACTTTAGTTTGACCTCATTATGATACAGCAACAAAAACAAGGTTACAATAATGTGAATGCCTAATTGTCATATTAATTTAGAGTTTTATTAAAGAGCGTATGACCTCTGAGGATCATACTATTTTATTGCCTTTTTTAACGCTGTGCGCATGGCTATAACAGCCGGAGAAGTCTTATTGTGACCGCCAGCATCTTCCAAACCAAAGACCACTTTTTGGAAGAATTCCCATGTGGTGGAACACTGCCATGGGTAGTTTACGTCCAAAACATAGAAAACTTTGAAGCAAACATCCACGGCCTTCAAAAGCGAGGTTTGCTGTAGGGCCTGCCTTTCTACAATGGCGAAACACTGCGATGGCTCCATCAGTGAACCCAAGACAAGAATATACGGTTGTTTATTTGTCACCTCTTCCAAGTACTTCGGCATGTTTGTACCAATCTATAAAGGGGGAATGTGACGGTTTTTACTAATATTTATCAAATGCCACATATTTAGTTTCTCAAGATGTTACAAGATGCCAATGAAACGACAATTAAGTCTGTCTTACATGAAAGAACACTTAAAATGACAGAGTAACATCTTTTGCAGTTTTTCGTTTCCTTGCTTCGTTTGATATGCAAATAAAAAATATTTACGTTGTACTGTATATCTTTCTATAATCAAACCAAATTAATTCGAACGAAGCATGTGGGTGTGTTTCTTCCACAACACTAAGCATTAGCCTAGTTTCTAGGCCTTTCGTTTCCGCCATGAGCTTGGCCGCGTAGTCGGTTTGGGTTCTTGGGAAGACTGGGGAGAGGCTGGAAACGAGAAGGCCTAGCAACATTCGCAAAAAGGTCCTGCGCGCCCAGAATCGTTCTGGCCCTTCGAGTGTCCCTGGGATCTAGCGTAGCGACAGTATATTATATAGTGAAAAGTATAAGGATGTCTACGAAGATTTTACCAAAGATCTGGGCGATCGAAAGAAGGAAATTATGGAATATATTCCAATTGGAGCTCGAAATGAAAATTTAACTGTTTAACTTCCAACTTTTGGCGGTTGCAGAAGGAAAGCTAGTGATAACAAAGCTAGGCCAGTGAACCTTCGTCGATCCGAGGTGAGATAGTGCTTGTATTAAATTTAAAATAGTAAGTGTCGGGAAACACTTAGGACGTCATAACATCACAATTCTTCCTCAATAAACAACTGAGCCATGAGAAACTGAGCCATAGTTCAAGTATGACAATTTATTTTTTCTTGACCAAGTATCTATTATTATATTCTATACAACAAATAATCTTCTTCTCCATGATTTTACCAAAGGAACTCAATTCAAAGCTTATTAAATTCTAACTTCACGACGAACTTCCGTACCAAGTTCCCAACCTTCCAACGAATGTTGACAAATGAATTTCAAAAGCAAGCTGAAACTGACTATAATGTGTGGGTCAGGTGGGAATTAAGGTTGGGGTTAAGAAGGTTATATTTAGGGTTAAGGTTAGGTTTAGGGTTAATGAATTTTAAGGTTTTATAGGTAGGGTGGGTGGGGTTAGTTTTAAGATTAATGTCAGGATTTGAAGGGTTGGGGGGCTACCAAAATAAAAACAGGGGGGCTACCAAATATTTGAACTTTGCTTGGGGGGTACCTGAAAAAAAAAAGAAAGTTTGGCAATTTTTCACCCATCCCCCTCCCCCCCCCCCCCCCCACCCCCCCCCCCCCCGCCCTCCGATAAATAATGAACGGTCCCTAGAATGTACACTCAGTGTTGTCATTTTTGCAAGTTGGCCAGCCCTGCAACTTCTGAGCCCTAAAGACTAGTTCTCCTTAACTGGGCCGTACCTTAACAGTAGGGAGATTTAGATCTAGTGCGAGTGCAAGTTGGTCCGAGTCCCCCCACAAAGAGGACTAAGTCACACTCGAAATCATCCTTTGGCTGGACAGCATTCCCACAAAATTGCAGATTTATTGCACAGCAGCAAACATTAACTCACACTGGACCTAAACCTCCCTAGTGTATATTTGTCACCTTCTGTGTGATATATCAGGCATATTTCATCCTAATATCCAATAAGATATATTACAATAGTCTGTTATTAGGGGACTGAAACACCCTTCACTACAGTAACAGCCAGTACATGTACTAAATAAAATCTCCAAAGAATTATCCCTCAATTCAGAGTTTAGTGTATCAAAAGAAAGTTAAATGCTCATTGTTGAGCTAGCCGTTTGTCAGAAAGAGTGAAGAAGTGTGTGGTGACTCTAACAATCCTGCACCTCAAACCTACAGGTATAATGCACTCAGTAAAAAATAATGTACATTACATACAATACTGTACCTCTCTCCATAGTGCTGTATTAAATGCGCAACAACAATCCGGACAAACTTGAGTCTGCCTTTTCTTGTTAGTTCACCTTTTTCTATCTCAGCAATGATGGACTCACCAACAGCTGAATTTTCCTTCAATAAAGCTCGGACATTCTGAAAGTAAAATATAAAATTTTATCTACCAGTATATGAATATTAAAAGTTGTATTTTAATATGCGGGATTACCAAACATTTTTTAATAAAAGGAGTAAACTTAGTATATTACCAGTAATATAATTTTATATGCATATAATACTATATGCGAGAATTTCATTCCATCTTTTTCAGTACAGTCAATTGGATGAAAGTATACTGTAAATTGAGCAATACCCCCAAACTGAATGTTGTTTTGTCTTTTGTCTAAGTGGTAAGGCAGGGTGGGTCAAAACAATTTACTGTACATGTATGTCACATATTACATGTACTTACAATCACAGATCTTCAGTTCTTCTAAAATCCTAACCCAGACATGTAGTAGCATACATGTGTTTCTTAATTATTAAAATTTGATACAAAAGTGACACTTACAAAGTCAGACTTGAACTTCTTTCGTGCAGGTGTACTAATGGTGAAGTCACACTCACTGTCAGTTGATAGAGATGGGCCAGGACTACATGTACGGATGCATTTGTCTGGGAAGTCTGAGGCTGATGAATCGCTTGTACTCTGTCGAACTTGTGTGTTACTCAGAAAAAGCTAAAAGTATAATTGAAAAAAAAGGAATGAGCAAAATACACACGAGCAGAGTGATATACTAGAGACTACTGTAGTCATTTTATATTATACAGGTAGCTATTTGCTGTTTCCAGAGTACTGTACAGTACATGAATGCATAAAATACTTACAGTGCTCTAAGAATATACAATATGGCATGTGACAATTATTGCAATGATTAATTCAATGAATTCTATGTCTCAAAGCAATGAATAAATGTGACTCTTCAGTCTGGTCATATGACTTGGCTGCATGGTAGGGCTGATAATCCAGCAGATTTTCTACACAATTCATGCTCCATAATCCCTCTGTTGGTTGTTGCACTATGTAGGAGTGTGTGTGCCGATCAAATCTCACAAGGTGAAATGGCTCTGTAACAAGTTGAATATCATTGTCCATACAAACCACATAAACAATCCTCTGAAAAACAGGCTCAAAGTCATCTGTTTTACCTGTAACAACCACCATATTCTTCTCGTACCTCTTCCCATGCACAACACACCATTTGGCAACATAAACTTCATCCAGTAGGTGAAAACCAAGTATAGCTCCCAAAACTCTGGCATTTGATAAAGAAGCCACAAGAACAGAAGACCCTGGTCCAACCTCCTGATCTCTCGTGACCAGATCATTTGCACTGATCATATTGTAACAGAAGTACATCTGTTGTCTATAGCTCAGTGTCTTTAGAATGTTCCTGAAATTGCACACTATATGGCCCAAACGTTTAAAAAACCTATGCTTAGCTTCGAACCGCATTGTCCAGTAGTGTATAAGGGGACCAAGCATACGGATTTCACGAGGATAGTGTGTCATAAAGTGGTGTTTTGGCTTTAGATGACGCATTGGAAATAACTTCAAGAAGTGTTCATGGTGGTCTTTGATAACATGCTTGAGAAAGAGTGTGTCATCTACAGTTATCTCGTATGAAAAGATAATATCCATACAGTCTAAAAGTAACCAATAACAATTCGTAGTGTTCATTATCTTCAGGTACTCTGTCACCAATTAGAAGAGGAATATGACGAACCAGACACCACATCTGTGCAGCTGTTTGATGGGTAGGGCCATCTGGGTTTTGTAGCTTGGAAGCAGAAATTACTGAAGGCTTATTTTTGGAATCTACTAATCCATAATCAAAGCTGGTAATCCTGCTGTTCAATAGATCCAAAGTGAAATAGCCTTCTTGTATCAGGACAGCAAGGACAAGATGAACCTCCAAACTGGAAATACCTTCTAAAAGATCATGCATTATGTCTGGGGCAAAATTCGTTGTTACATGGAAATTATGGATATCATTCAGAAGACACAATGATTTTACACCGCCTTTACTAGCCCTAACGGTATTAAAAGCTATAAATTCGAAGAACAACGATACTGTATTTTTTCTAAATTGGATAAAAATATCAAATTTATCCAACATGGCGGCAATGTACAAAGTGCTAGCCAAACTGCACATCACCAAATATTTATAGAAAAGAATAGAAGATTAGTATACTATACTTTAAAGTACTATAACATTTATACAGTAATAGTGTGCTGCCTAGGCAGTGTTGAATATAAATAGAAAATACAAAAAAGGTGTATGTTCTGTCGAAATAGCGAGTAAGAAGTTCGACCTTTCGGGCGAAGGCCTTTCGTCCCTTGGACTATGGTCAGAGTGAAACGAGACAGCCTCCGCTCGAAATGTTAGGCCTCTTATTCGCTATTTCGGCGGTACACAACCTTTCTACTGTAGCACACCCTAGCCAAGTGGTGTAATACCACTAATACGTAGCCTAAATAACCAGACAAACGTGTAATGAATTGCTTATGCATAATTCATCGTTTCCCGCCCAGCCATAACTACACAACATTGAGTTTAAAAACTAACGTACATGTACCTTCAAATACGTCCTTCAGAGTCGATACCTTCCATTCTTCGAGTTTTTCTGACACAAAACTGTCCATTACATCGAGACGTGTAGGGGTTCAATGTGAAGTTATAGCATTAAAATCATAGCAGTAAATACCTTGAAAATCACAGTTGTCTATATATCGCCAGAATTGCGCCAAAAGTGAAACTGACCAAGGATATCGGATATTCAGATTACTGACGTATTTGGCAACAGCCAATCAGAAACGAAATGACGTCATACACCATGACCTCATTAGCACGTTCACCAGAACTTTGTGTTAGCGATTAAGCAATAAAGATATTAACCAGGAATGTTTGGTACAAATAACCACGATAGTGTTAAAAATAATTCACCAGGAAATTTTCACCAGATATTTTTTAGAGTGTATGTTCTCCTCGTTTGACTTTTCCCCAAACTATTCAATGGGGTTGCTGGCGAAGCTCGAATTACAGCATCTACACACATACGGCGAAGATATCGATCGCGGCAACGTCTTCACTGGAGTCTTGTCGTCCGACGTCTTTTTTATTTTGGTTTTGTTCATTCTACTTCCAGTCACTTCAGACCAACTCATGCTCACTATACAGCCAATAACGTAACGATTTGAAACGGATTATCCCAGAGTCGCTCGTTTCCCGGGTGAGGAACTTGGGCTCTGGAAACGAGATTGTGTCAGCAGTAAACATTTTGAAGCCATTGAATTCCAAGTAACCTGGAACGCTAACTCCAGAAGACATGACCCTATGATTGGGTGAAGCTAAATTTCCGGCCGCTGGGGGTAGCCATGCACGTCAACAGAACCTATGAAGTGCACAATTAAATGAAATTTTTCAGACCTAAAATTTTTTATAGATGATAACGAAGAAGATAGTACGTATTGGGCTTATCGCCCTTGTACCTGAACAATTTCTACCCACGAAAATGGATTGAACGACGAAATATCTGCCGAACAAAAGGAAAACTCGAGTCCATAACTCGTACGAAAAATAGGTACGCGCTGCGTACATGCGGATACTGGTACTGTATTTAGTGTCATTTGGCCTACAGATAATCGAACAATGTAAATTGCCAAAGAAAAATACCAATTGCCCTAGTATCATTTAAAAAAAGTAAAACTAACAGTCATCAATCAAGTGGGAATTTTACAGTTTACCGTACCCGAGTAAAGAGGTACGATAAGATAATTGCCGCCCAAATAAATAATTACCCTAATTCTGACCAATAACCGTGTTTGGTTTCAGTACGTATGTGTTGTTTGGTTTCAGTATGGGCTGTTCAATGTAATAGAACTATAACTTGCGCGTGGTTAACTGGATTAAAAACTCCACATGTACTCAGACCCTCGGAGTGCATTCTTGACAAAAGGCAAGTTATCTCAGGGAAGGGGGGGGGGGGGGGGGGGTGCAATTTAAAGTACACCGTTGACACGAAACCAATATATATATATATATATATATATATGTAATTTGAGATTAGAGATTTTAATTAGTCTGAGCAATAGAGTAACTCTAAGGCTAGAGTTATCCCACATCCATGCAAATGTTTTCACCAAATGTTATCTCCAGGGGCAGGGTAAAGTTTGACATGATTACAGATGCACACTCTGAGCCTTTACATAATCAAGCTAGACTCGTATTGAAAGACCGGGTTTACTTGGTAGTGTGTTTTCTCATGTTGCACTAGGACAACTCTGATTCGGTTTCCAAAGTTATCCCTTAGACCCTAACATAACTTGATCTCATGTGAACGGATAATCAGACTGAAAAATTGAACCAAAGAAAGAACCAAAGGTATGACGTTATTGCCCAAAATAATTTAAAAAAAAATAACTCATTGCTGTATTTCCTTCTGCTTCACCCACCCTCTGATTAAAATAAGCACTCCTGATTATATACTGTACAGCCAATATAAAAACAAACAGATATAAAAACAAATGATAATCCTCAAAGTTAATTATATAATTTATGGATAAGATAATAATAAAACTGATTTAATGAAGTCGAACATACCAATTTCATTATTAAATTCTGGTTGTAAAAAATATATTGTTTTTAGGAGGTTTCAAAAGGGATTATTTTTAGCAAGCCTTTAAATGGCTTCCCTATGCATACATGTTTTGCAAAGGCAGAATTAAAAAATTACATTTATAATAGAGTCTGAGATAAAACAATTCAGTAGAATCGGATTCCTGAAAGAAGTATTAAACAGACCACGTTTTAGTCGAAAATTTGGAAATATAGCCAAGAAAATCGACAAAGCCCATGAGTATTTTTAATAATAAAAAGTGCATGCAAAGTAAATGAAAAACATCACGTCTACATAAGCCTAAGGTAGTGTTTTAAGTTAGCTTTAGTTAAGCTGACTTATGGTCTGAACGAGCAAAGGAAAAGCACGAAAAGGTGAAGCTGTATATTGTTTTAGGTTAAGCGAAAACTTCAAAACAACATATGGAAAAGGTGAAGGTATACTGAAACTGCATACCGTTCTTGGCGTTTACACAATATATAAATACTAAATAAATATAATTATTTAAAATACTAAATAAATGCAAATCCCCTACCGTTAACTTTAATAAGATTTTGAGACCACTGAGTGACGAGATTTTGTTTACCATACGGCGTTTGGTTTCTTCAGGTTCTCTGGTTTCGCTTCAAGATATATTAAATCGGCTGTTTGTTTCTTAGCCCATTTCAATTGACTCTTTCACTATCCTTTTCTTCGTTGTTCTCTTTTAAGTTTTGAGTATAGCTTGAATAATTTAACAGGTACCAGTACCCTGCTATCCGAACTGCGCAAGTTGTGGATTTGATAACATATATATAACATATATATATATATATATATATATAAACAGGTTTCAGAATTACTTTCAGCTTTTCATCTCGCTAGTAAAGTGGACTCCACGCATGTCGAGATTAGCACCCTCACCGGGCTCGGGGACAAACATGCTGACTGTTAGAACAATAATGCATTTGCAAATTTACACGTACACGGTAAATCTATAAAAACAAGAAAAACTTCGTCAATGCTCGGAAATCTAATTTAAGAATTACTCCAAAGTATATAAGCTGTCTATCTTATTCTTATTACTCGGGCAACCGCAGGTATAGACGAGTCTAGGTTTCGGTCAGGTTAGTGTTATTAGTGTTTTTGTTTTTCGGGGTCGCGATATTGCTCCGACAGGCTTTGCGAAACCGACATTTCACTTTCCTGGCGAGTTGTCTCTTGAACGAGGCTTTTCTTGCCTTTTTATCGATGCTTTTTAATATTTCCACGACATTTCTTGGCACACTACACAGCAGTCCATAGCAGTCGTCTTAAACAAAGATGTCAGAGTAGTCGGACTGTCAGCGAATCAAGGTGTATTAAAAATAATTCGAAACTTTAATGAAGGAGTGAAGGACCTCAGAGAACAGTCATGTCAACTGTCGAGAGTCGATTCATCGAAAAATAAGCTCGCAGTGCCATGGCGGACCTTTAGTATCGTAGTATGGCTACGTCTATGACACCTTTGTCTGACTGCGTGTTCTCCAAAAGAAACAAGTAATCAATTTCTCGGCGATACTGGACATTGTATAATGATTGTATGGCCTTTTACCAAACCTCGCCAGGATCTGTTGAAGTAAAGGTGAGCTGTTTCGTTATTTCCATTGGTACACTATTTTATTTTATAATTACAATGTTTACGTACAGTATTTAGATAGCCGTTGTCTAAATTTAGTTTATAGAACAAATTTTTTATACCATGTTTAAACCATTTTGTTTGAGCAGTTTGCCCTGCGTGTTTATATAATAGATCAGTCGGTAAATCGGTTATCCGGTATGTATTAAGTTGTTGAACACAATTAAATTAAGCTCTTTGAATAACCATAGTCACATGGACATGGATACATGCAGCCTCAAATAAAACAAATCTCTTAGGGTTGTCCACATGTTCCACTCTTTATGTTCTAGAAAAAACTTGACAAAACTATATTAAAGATTATGGATTATGGACACCAGTCCAGGGGCCAGGACCCAAGGCACGGCACTTTCTCAATACATGCATAATAACCGTGACCCATAACCATTTTGGTTGTGTATATACTGTATTGAGAAAGAGCCCCAGGCACCTAATTTTAAGACCAGTCCTGGTTACAATGACTTCCAGACATGCATGCATGGCTTCCATTATATCCAGTTCTAGATGACTACTGGTACAAGTTTTAAAGCTTCAGTATCCGCTGCCTCCTATGTTTACTGTCATCTACTAATTCATTTTACCTGTCTTTATGCTAATCATAATGGAGCATAATAGTGATGCTACAGTATTTGAGCAAGGTTTAAAACACGTGTTCTCTTTAGTTCATCAACCTGATATTGATTAAAATTTCAGTTTTAAATCCCAGGCTGAATTAACTGTCACAAACCCGTATCACGCAGGGTCTTTATTACTTGCCTTTTAAGTACCTAACATTTAAAATTAGTGGGCAATCCCTTTTTATCTGCCACCATCATCAACTTTGGCTACATGAAAATCTTGGACCATGGCTCTATTTTCTTTTATGCAGTACTTTTTTGGTAAAACTTATACAGTTTTTCATTTGGACCATTTGGCACTCATTGGCGTGCTTGCTGTGATGAATTTCGCATTCGTCAAAGCAACATTCGACGTCCTTTCGCTTGCTTTAACGTTCGTACACACAAATAGCATCCTACGTAATTGACACATGATTGACGAAACATCTCTACATCGCTCATGACATAGTGGATATGGTTTAACAACCAAAAATGCAGGTTTTTCTTATTTTTCTTTGTTATCTCAAACGTTTGAAGGTTGTCATGCCAAGGATTAGCATAAGATAATGCTAAATTATAGCTTTAACTCAAGTTTCAGTTGTGGAAATGCTAAATCTGACATTTTTCAATACGAAGAGTAACCCTAGAGCTGTAATAACACCCGATAAAATGCATTTTATTGGGGTTTTCCTACTGAAACTTGGGAAATTTAAAACCCCACTGTTTTTATAAACAAACTCTTCATTTAATTTAAACCTGGGATTCTTATGTATTTTCTTTCTATTTGTCCAAACCATGGCAATTTTGGTTGCGTATTGTTGAATTTCATTTGAGAGCTTATACTGTATTCTTCCTGTTTTTCTTGTTTTTCCTCGTCATGTCAGTGTTCACCTTCTCTACGGTATATTGGAATTTGATATAAGCCTAAAAGCGGTTAACAAGTTTAGTTTTTCTTTGATTTCGAGCTGTTTTTGCCACCCATTTCACCAAATTCAGCTTAATTTTTTCTCGGTTATAAAGTAAAAGGGACTGGGGATGACGTGTATGGCCGGCCCCATCTCCGCCATTTTTGGCTTCAAAACGTGCAAGCGAGTTATCGTTCCAGTCTCCTTAGCAGGGCACTTATATACGGGGCGGTGCAACGCGCTCATATCGCGCTAATCGATGTGTGATGCACACACTGGCACGAGTGTGCTTTTGAGCAAAAGTTGACCAAAAGTGGATTTTCGGGCACTGTCATATTGCCCCTGTTTTTTCTTTAGCTATGTAATTTTGGAGGAACCTTTTGCAATGTACCGACGAAGTACTTATTCGTTTAATGTACGAGTACTTGTTTAGCGTAAAAAGTTGTACTATAAAGGAGTTATTATGGATAATGACTGGATTTTTTCATGACTTCTATTCAGGGAACATTTCATTACAAGATTTGAGCATGTTAACAGGTCGTGGTTATATCTTAAAGTTTTCATAAAAATTGATTATTTGGAGATATAGCAATCGGATGTTAGGTATTTTTATGGGTTAACTCCTGTCTGTTTAGTTCCTCAACTGCAAGAGAAGTAAACAAAACTTATAGTTTTGCCATTTTACGATTCTTAGTAATTATATCAATAACTTTATCGGGTTTTTGGAGCATTGGATTAGAATAACTGTAAGCTGTAACCAAATTTTACTCTCCAATCAATTTATCAAAATACGACTTGCTGGGTCGCATGCCGAGGGCATTATGTGATAAAATCTCGTCCACACCTTGTAATTTTATCATCAGATAGCCAAGATGACTTCTAGTTAGGTTTCATTGAAAAAATGAAAATTCGAGTTGATTATTTCTTGATATTTAATTGGAAAGATGACCTACCAGCTAAAATTCAATGCAGGATGTTGTCTTCTATCAAACATGGCCGAATGATAACGAACACAAACAAAGATTTCCAAATACGTCTTGCGTCATTTCTCTTGGGAACGCAACGGTTCATAATTTTCAACGGGAGTAACACTAGAGAATATAATAGCTCAATCCACTGATATATCGTATATATGGTTCGGCAATTTTATCCTCGCTATCCACGTCCTCTTCTAAACTCAACTCAGAGACTTCCACGTCAAGCGTATTTGCTTTACCCGCCATAATGGTTTTGGATTTCTCATGGTTTAGCTTTCGTCCCTATGGTGACAGGGATTGACTCGGTACCATCCTCCTGATGTCCTCTGCATCACACATCGATCAGCGGGTCCATTGCCGTTTCACCGCTATTATCTATTTTTTAATGAAAATTTGTCATTTGGTTGATCTCGTTTTTGTTTTTTTTTAAATATTGACTTTGTACCTTCTTTCGGTGTGTCATGGATAAGAAAATCCGAATGAGAAGAATGCCTCTGGAAACAATATACCTGAACAAAACGCTGTTTTGCTGAGTAATAAAAAAATGGAGAAAGACATTGAAACCCTGAAGACCAAGTTAAATGAGGTAACATGTGAGCTGGAGTCTATTAAACAGGTCCTTGAATCGGAACAAAATGCCTGGGTAAAACCAAAGGTGAAGCATGTTTCTGCTCGAGCACCTATGAAATAATAAATTATGAAATCCCAACATGTTCAAATAGATTTGCAGTAATTGACGTAGATGTAAATTCTCAATCATCACATCAGGAATTGGAAATTTCCAACCTGGGGAAGGGACGAATTTATCCAATGACTCTGAAACTCAATCGTTATTTGAAGCAGCAGCAGTTAACACGTCAAAATCAAACGATTTTAAAACACAAATCAATGAGTACCGCTCTCTTCATAAGTCTAAATTTAAAAATCTTCTTGAAAAACCAAAGCATAAAGGCAACATGAACTTATCTTTCACTGGAAACGCTGATCGGCGGCGTATAAACGTAATTCGGAGTAATAACTGGTGATTCAATAATAAGAAATATTGACAGTGTGAAAATCGGAAGAGCATTTCAAGGCAATTAGGCCAGTTGTCACTCTTACAGTGGGGCAACAGTAAATGATTTACATAGCAAGTTCAATGATAGTAGTGTTAAAAGGCCGATCCTGGGACATACCTTAATGGCCGCCAAAACCTTTTCGGAAATCTGTTTGCGACCCCCTCCTGGAATTTTTTTTGGGTTTGGGGTTTACCGATCCTGGGACATGGGTTGACTTCCGGTTTGACTTCCGATCCTGGGACATTTTTAAAATGGTCGCAAAGGATTCTGGGATTTTTTTTGGGATTGGGGTTCGCAAAGGATTCTGGGATTTTTTTTGGATTGGGGTTGCCAAGTTTTTTGGGATTTGGGGTTTTTAAAGGGTTTTGGGACATTTTCAAAATGGCCGCCAAGTTTTTGGGTTTGGGGGTTTTGGGGATTTTTTAAAAATTGTTCTTGGGGAGTTTCAAAAATTTAAAAATAAATAAGAATGAGACCACAAAAAAATAAATATGTTACAGGAAGTCAACCATATCATACATTTGTTTGTTCAATATGTCAAAAGACTTTGTTTTCAGAAACAGCAGCAAGACTACACAACAAAGCTGCTCATGGAGTAACAAAGGGTGGGATACTATTAAATAACTGCATAAACTGCCACAAAAAATTTGAAACAAACGCCCAACTACTAATTCATTTAAAAGACCATGAGAAAAGATTGAAATTAAATATGGCTCATTAAATACAAACACATTTTAAATTTTTAAACAGAAAAACTGTTTAAAACTTTTTTTAAATATTTTTACTACTTATTGGCTCTCCAATGACCAATTGCCAAAGTACTAATTTTGTCGTCTAGTATTACTCTTTTGTCGTCCTCAGAATTTAACGCTATTTTGTTGACATGAATAGTATGAATCGTATGATTTGTACTTCTAAAAGTGTTCATCCCCTTTAATATGTTTTTTCCAGAAAACAAACAATTAAAATAATCATCAAATTTGATATTGTTGTTAATAACAGCCTTTGCAATCCCTTTACACTTCTTGCTCTCTCTTTCTTCCCATAACCCAGTTACAGGATTTTTTTTCTTAGCCATTTTGACGACATATGCTTTGGAACGTATTCCAACAAATTTTGAAATTTGGTCAGCACCAGTTTCCGACTTCATCATTCCAAGGACTTTATTGTTTTCTCTTTTGATGCCGCTTGGATGGTTTTCAGGGAAGTTTGAAGTGTCAAACATGGTTTTGACATCATCTGCAATGTCTACAAAAATATCGTTAGTTCCAATTTCGTAGCACAAGGAATCTGTGTCTGTAAATAATAACTTTGCCTTGTCCCCATATTTTGGTTTTATGTAGTTGTAATGAAACTCATACATTGTTACCTTGCTTTTGTCCAGTATAGCTGCTCCACAATATATGGGCTTGTTAAGTTTAACCCTGGTCTTTTTCATAAGCACAGCTCCCAAACAATCATCAAATATACTGATGCCTTTGTAGTTTGGTTTTTTTGCTAATTTTTCAACCTGATCATCAAATGAAACCAGTCTGATGTCAACCCTGTTCCTAACATTTTCCATGGTCTTTCCAAACGGTGCATTATTCATAAGTTTAAAGAAATCGCGTTCGAAGTCGTTCTTAGCATTTGTCCTTAACCTTGTGTTAAGTTCAATATATGGTTTCATCCAAGCTTTTTCTGTAAATGAAACCGAACGATGGATTTTTGTTAACTTTAAACCATGCTCCAGAATCTGTTCAAGGGCTTCATAATGTACCACATAGTTTTTCTTATCATTTAGGTTTGGTACCAACTTTTCAACCTTATCAATCATCATTCTTTCAGCAGCAAATGGCATGTCATTGTGGGGGTCATGCAACTCTTCTGGATATTCTAAATTGACTTCTAAAAAGCACCCCTTACCATCCATTTTTAAATATTTTTGCCATCCTTCCAACTCCTCTTTGGGAATCCATTTAAAACCACCAACTGGCAATGGTTGGATCATTGAATGACCATATAAGTTGTTCTTGTCCAAATATGGGATGTAAACACTTTCTTTTTCTGGATTGTATTCTTCCATGTACTTGTTGTTAGCTTCTGAATATCGGTGGGTAATTGTAGAGATTCCACCACGAATGCCTTTTTCAATCATTAAATACATATTTGGATCTGTTAGAAGCTCCAACTTTTGACCCGTCATTTTTAGTAAGGCATCCCAAGCCAATCCTGGAGTTGTGTAGTGCCACATAGGATCCAAACCATAAGTTTTTTTGCACATCTTTCTGAAACTTTGGATGACGTCCGAGAGTCCCAACACATCTGTTTTTTGGTATAGTTCCATGTAATCCTTTAAACTTTTGCATCCAAACTTCTCCCAAACATTTTGACCATGTTTGTAATCTTCAATGTCAACATTTTTCCCTGTTAACCTCGAATGAAATTCTTTGTGTGGTGGTAATTCTGTACAGTCCAACTTTTTCAAGGAATTTACATAATCGTATGGGAACACCCCCTTTTGTTTCAACAGGTCCACATTTTCTTTTGGATGATCTTTAAAACCATTTTCAGTGTAATGGAACTCATTATTTGGTAAGTTTGACATTAATGTTGCCAAAGAACTTGACATGAACTTTAACGAATCCAAAAATCGTAACTCCAAAGGAACCCATTTTTTAACTGTTACCCCTTTGTCATTTTCTTTCCAACCACCATCCATCCAGAATGTTTTGTTAACACTTATGTATTCTTCTTCGGTTTTTGCAATACAACCAAGTTTCCCATTTGAGATACCTAAATATTTTGCTATCAAATGGCTATCATAACCACTAAAATTATGAAACAAAACTGGTATGTGTTTTGCTGATCCCATTGCAAAATTACAGTCGTTATGGGCTGCACCACGATATTTACCATTTAAGTGGTCATGGTCCCTAACTTTGGATTTTGCAGTGTTCTTGTTAGCTTTCCAAATACTTTTCGGGTCCAGTTCTTTAAGTTTTTTGTTAACAAACATTCCACCACAAACATAACAAGTTGTTGCATTTTGGAAATTTTTCTCATCCTCTGTTGTCATAATAATCTTTTTTGGTTCTTTAAGATATGTGTTCCAAATCTTTGTTGCTTCTCTTTCCAGACTCTCTACAAGCATCTTACCAATATCTTCAAACTCATACTGTTTTGTGTGGCTAACATACTTACCAGGAAACACAGTTGGGTCGGAGCATATGATATTGAAACCATAGCTAATTGGGACGTGTTCTTGGTATTTTTGGGTATAGCTTTTTTCTTCGTCATTAACCCCTGTTTTTAAAGTTTTAAGCATACACTCAGAATCTGCCACTATGATGAATGGGACATCTTGAGTCTTTTTGAAATCTTTGCCACCCCATCCCATGATATTGTTGACACCTTCTTTTGGGTATTCCTGGATTTGGGCGTCATGGGTTCTACAAATAGTTTCATGTTGGTTTAAAATATCCTCTGTTTCAAAAGGGTTTAAACAGAAGTTGCAGAAGAACTTTTTGTGTTGGTGTTTGTCGTTTTGGTTTGTTAGGAGCTTTCCCTTGTCTTTAATGCAACTAAAATGGTCATTCCACCAAAATAGGTTAACTCTTTTGTCATGTTCAGACCTTGAAATTTGCATTTGGAAAACTTTTTTGATTTCGTCATCATAGGACAAAACATTTACACCTATTTTGTTAAGATTTTCAAACTTTGATATTTCTTTAATTTTGACAGGAAATGACAGACCACTGACGTCATAGTCTTCAACCATTAACTGGATTGATACTGGAATTCTTTCAAGTTTTTGAGCATTTGGAGTTTCCTTTAAAGTTTCGGCAATGGCAACTGCGTACAGAAAACAATAGTCATCTTTGGTGTTTTGTGGGTTGATGATGGCTTTTTTGTCTTTAACAAATTTTGGAAGTTGCTGGTACTTTTTACCATTTAAAGGTTTGTACTTGGTTATTGAGATATGTAACGACTCAACTGATCTTATGGACCAACCAGATCCTTTTTTCTGATGAGCTGCCAAATTTTCCAACATCTCTCTTTTTGCCTCCTTGTACAGCTCCGTGACGTCTTCCTCAGTCGTCATTGGTTTCATATTAGAGGTAAAGTAGAAAAGATCCACTTCTTCGAGTCCTTCCACATAATCGTAGTGGACAAGTTTACAGATGAGTGTTGTCTTTACTTTTTTGGAATTTTCAATCCCATTAACAAGTTTTTCAACCCCAGCTGTTGTTTGTTCCAGAAAGACTATTGGATCTTTGTAGTTTTGACCCGAGATTTCATACAAAGCCGCCTTCCCATTTGCAAAATCTTTGATCGTAATTGATTCTGTCTGTCTGAGGTTTTTGTTGGCTTTGGTCTTTTTTCTGAAAATTTTTGATAGTTTGTTCCCTAAAACTTGACGGGTTTTCTTAAGTTTTTTGCCAGCCCCTTTCCACTTCTTGTCCCACTTAACTTTGTCCTGTCTTGCCTCCTCCTGTTTGATCTCTCTTGACCATTTTGCTTGTTCCTTCTTCTCTAATTTTTTGTATGTTTTTTGTTGAAACTTAGTTAAATCATCTTTCAACCTATCTTGTTGGTTAATAAGTTTTTCCTCCTTCTTTAACTCCTTTGCCTTTTCCTTTTCTTGGAGCATGGCAAGTCTTGCAGGTTTAAATGGCTTCATTTCCCTGTCGCGTTGTAGCTGTCTCTGTTTTCTGAGACGAGCATTTTCGCGAATTTTTAATAATTTAGGATCATTTGTAAATTTTGTCATCCTTTATTAGTGTATGAAAAAAAATTTAAAATTATTTCTTTAAACCAAAAACTTCTTCTTTTTAAAAACTTCATGAAAAAATTTCTATCCAAAGTTGGATAGAAATCTTTCAAAAGAATGACGAAGTATACAGCAGATCCTAAGTTATTAAAAATTTAAACCTTAGAAAACAGTCGGTTACTGTTTATTAGTGTGGTTTTTAAAAAATTTAACGACTAACTGACCACCATATGTCATCATACATAACATCCCTGTTTTTTTTAATGCAATAAGGAATGTAACTTGGGTTTTTGTCCAAATTTTTTGCTGCATTGTAAATACTTGGGAACTTTATTGTTTCGCCAGCAGCAGAAGTAAATGTTATTTTAACTGGTGTTCTTATTACATTTCTGTGGTACTTATCGTAAACTTCATTTTTTACTAATGGGATGTTAAGTCGTTCGCAAATAGTTTTCAAGTTTTGTTTGTAGGAGCCTTTGACACCAATTTTTTTAGATATTTCTCTGAGTTCTTTAAGTGATGTTGAGGAATTTTCTTCTTGTATTGTTTTAAGTCTTTTGGTTGCACTTTCCCTGAGTTGCATCCTTTTTCCAAACATTTCTTTAAGGGTTGTCATTGTTTTATTATAGTGGTTTCTTTCAAAATATCTTATTTTTAAAATAAGAAATTTTTGTTTTGTTTAGTAGTAATGTTCATTTCGTACACCATTGTTGTATACCCATATGTCTTTTTCATTTTGAACCCACTTTTTTTCAAGAATCAGGTTTCTCCTGTCCACCCTTTTCTTCCGAATTTGTCGGTACCAGTTTGAGATTCTTGTCAATATCATCATTTATTTTATTTTCAAAAGAATCCACAAATGTCGATTTTTTACAACTTGAAACCTTTGTATAATTTTTGATTGTCTTGTTTGTCCACCCTATTTGGACATTACCTTCCATAACCAAATCCTCTCTGCCAAAACTTAATCCAAACTGAAACCCTTTTTTACTAATATGGTTTTTATTATATTTTTCTTTTGTTTTTGACTTTGAGTTGCCCATTTTTATTTTCGTTTTACAGACCAATATTTCCCATCATACCAAACAATTATTTTATTTTTAATGTAATATTCAATACTTTTGTGTGTTTTTTTTTCTAATGCAAGGGCTGCTTGGGTCATACTTTGAAACTTAATTGTCTCTCTTTTAAAAGGTACCACTGCTGTAAACAAAACTTTTATGGGTTTGGTGTTGTTGTTGTTATATTTTATATGTTCAACATAAGGTAACCCAAGTTTGTAACACAGTGTTTTGTTAGTAAGGTCTCTTGGGGCCGCTATTCCGATTTTAAAAGCTAATCCAAATAGCTCTGGTTTTGGAATTGAGGAAAGGGGTGTAAGTTTAGAAAATTCTAAATTTTTTTCATGCAGTTTTTTCTGTAAAAGTTTAACCTCAACTTCGTCTTCTGTTTTTTGTGTGTGGCAACTGACTTTCCAAAATTTTTCGTTATACTCAATGATGGTTTCATTTCTAATATAGTAGTAAATACTTACTTCTGTTTTCCCAACAGCGAGGCCAGCCTTGGCCATACTTTGAAATTTAATTTTGTCGTTACCATCAACCTCTGTAAAAGTTGTTTCAACAGGAAGCAAATTATAAAGATTTGGATTACCTGGGTTTTTATGTGGATGAAATTTCAATCCAAGCATTTCAAAAAATGTTTTGCGTGTTGTTAAACCGCTTATATCTTTAAATCCTTTTTTATAAGATAAGGTGTGTAACTCCGAACATGATAAATAGGAATCTGTCTCAGATTTTGGATTATGAAGTTTCTCTAGTTTTTCATACAACTCATTTTGTAAAAGTTTTATTTCATTTTTTAACTGATCTTTACTTTCCATTTATTATACTTTTAAAAACATTCTTTTAAATCCAATTTTTTCATAACCCAACAAGATTATGAAAAAAACAAAATTTTAAGCAATATCAACTCAACTGTTATCGGGATTAACAAAACTGCCACCACTGCTATTTTCAGAAGAATTTTCATCATTTTGTACTGTAACATTTTTATTTTGGGGTTTCCGATCCCAAACGTGTTTAACAATAATGATGCCACCAGTTAGCAAACCAATCATCGGAATATATGGCGAAATTTTTCTGACTAAGGACCTAACGTCATCACAAAAAAGTTTGTTTGAAGATAATTCTGCATCCAGTTTTTCATCATCCTGCACCAAGTCCAACTGTTCCAATAACTCTGAAAATTTGGTTACAAGGGTTTCTGTTAACAGAGAAGTTGTTTTGTCAAGTTGGGTTCTCTCATAATTTAGTTTAATTTTTTCAAGTTGGTTCATCGAAGCTTTTTTCAGGTATGCTTCCGAATATTTGATCTCCTTTGCAAAGGATAGGCGGATTAAATCTTCCCTAAGTGTCAGGTTTTGCGGTTCTTGGGATTCTTGGGGTTCTTCATGTTCTGTGTTCATTTATAGTAGTTATTTTTTATTTTTTCTTATAGTTTTTGTATTCTGTGTAAACAAAATATGTTAAACCTATTGCAAGGACCCACAAATTTTTCGCCAACCATGCTAATCCTTTTGCTCCCCATGACAAAGCAGTTGCCAATATGCTAAGAATTGGTGCCAATACGGGCCAAGCAGCTTTTGCAAGTTTTGCCAATGCTTTTCCTAATGCTCCGGTTGCCTTTGCAGTTGTTACAACAGCAGCTTTTCCAGCCAGTGCTACAGTTGTTATGATTCCAGCTATGGAAATGGCTATTGCTGCTGATATTCCCATGTTTTCCTTTGCCCAATCTTTAAATTTTTCGAATCTTGTTCTAACATCATCTTTCATCATTTGTTTTGTTGCTTTTTCCTTTGGTTTTTCATTATTTAACAACCTCATTTCTTCAGCTTTTACCCTGCACACATTTGCCATACTTTTGTAAAGTTGCTTTATAGTGGGATTTTGTTCAGCATCACCTTTGTCTTCGTAAAGTTCTTGGTTGGCTTCGGCAGCAACTTTGTTACCTTCTATGAACTCCCACCTGTTCCGCCCAGATAGCTGATTAATTTGTGCGGTTTTGTCTTTTACTGTGCCAAAAAGATTACTAAGATTGCTGTCAAATTCATTTTCCTTTGCATTTGCAAACAAGGCATCCATTAATATTGTCGCTTGGTCACCTAAATCCCTGGCAACCCCTTCTTGAACTGCTTCTGCGGCTTGTGGGGGTATGTTAAGATCCTCTTCTATTTTTCCAACTCCAGTTTTTGAATGTTCAGCACTTGCCTTTTTTAACAAATCCTTAAATTTTTTAACTTTCATTTCAACTTTTAAGCCTTTTCCTTTTGAATATTTGAATTCTCCGGTTTTAGCATCTCTAACCAAAATTAATATATTTTCAAACTTAAGTCCATCAACCTCAAATGTTTTTGGATCATGGAAAAATGTACTTTCTTTATACAAATTTTTGCTTGCTTTGCCATCAGCCCCAACTACTGTTTGACTTAAATTTTTATAAAAAAACTTTTTTTTTGTGTTTGTAGCATCTAAACTTTGTCTTCTGGACACTTTTGCTATAAAGTCTTTTCTTCTTTTTTGAAATAGGTCATCCGGCTCACCTTCAAATTGAACAGGTTGGTTACTAATTGTTTCCCTCATTTTTGCACTTTCATCTAAATCAACTAAACCATCAGCCCCATAAACATTTTCAAACTCTTCAAAAAGATCATCAAGCTCTCTAAAATATGAAGGACCAAAAGATGTTTCAAAAGTTTTCTCCTCTTCTTGTTCTGCTGTTTCATCAGGGTTTAAATCTTTCAGTGGTATATATTCAGCCATTTATTTATGTTTTTTTCTCCAACTTTTACCAAAATATTTATGTCTGTTCCCCAATAACTTTTACCAACTCCTCACCATAAAATTTTCCCATGATGTCCTCCTCCTTATCCCGAATTCTGTACATAACAGGAACTCCCCTGAAAACCGCTGACACAGTAAAAATTTCATTTGTAAAATTTGGATCATATCCTTTTGCAAAGTTTTTTCTGTATTTTTGGATCCTGACATTGTCCCCAATTTTGAATTTTGGGTTTACTTGAGATTCAAGAGGTGGGATCCCGTACAGAGTAAAAAAGACTTTGGATTGGTTGCTATTATTGACATCTTTGGGTTTCATTTTAATAGTGCTGTGGGTGGTGTTGTTGTAACTATTTGTAAACTTGTCAAGACTATTTAACCACTTCTTGTTTCCTTTGAAAGTAAAAAATTTCCACATCCTGGTTTTCAAAGTTCTGTTAAACCTTTCTACAAGTGCAGCCTTTCTGTGGGATCTGGATGAAAAATATTCTATGTTTAGAGATTTTAACAGAGTTTTTACTCCAACATTGTAAAACTCCTTCCCCTCGTCAAACTGGACTGTTTCTGGATATTTGCCAAATCTTTTCTTAAATTCTTCCAACATTTTGGCAACACCAGGCACCATAGCGACAGTACTTTTTCTGTGGACAGGAACAGCAAAACCAAATCTTGACAAAATTTCAATACCTGTTAATATCCACTTTTGGTCATTATTTTCAGAACCAAATTTCGCCATATCTACCAAGTCCATTTGCATTTGGTCAGCAAGATTTTTAACAAATGTTTTCTGGTATTTTCTTGGTTTTTTGATAGGTTTGTGCAATGTAAATACCTTCTGGCTGTGCAACCACTCCTTTACTTGTTTTCGGGTTATTGAAGGATTTTCTTCAACAGCAGCTTGGTAAAGTTTTTCCATGGATTGGTAACCAGTTACAGGGTTGTAGTAAATATCTCGTAACTCAAGATCAATGAGTAAAAGTTTGTCTTCCATTTATTTCCAAAAGTTTTAAATAAACAATGACAGAATCTAAAGAATGGCCAAAGGAGTGGGACGTTTTTGGGACAGTCCAGAAATTTTCCAAACAACCAAAGGCTTCTGTAAAAATAAACACGATTACGATATTTGCAAATGAAAGAAAAAACTTCATTGTAAACTTGAATCCCATAGATTTAACATTTCAACAGCCAATGAAAACAAGGAACCCAACATTAAATGACTTTCTTACCATCCCATATTTTACAGCTATTGCTGCCAGTTATGTTGCAAGTTATTTGTGTGGGATTTCTAACAAACATTTTAAGAATGGTTTTACAAGATTTAGGTCTTCTTTTTTAACAAGCATTGTTCAATATCATTATGTTTTTCAGGTAAGGAGGTTTTTAAAACATCCTGACAAACTTAGAAGGTTTTTGACAAAAGATGTCATAAAAATTTTGCAACACAACCCCAATGACGTTTGGATAAGGAAGATAAGTAACTCAACACAAAGTGCGAAAGAATTTACACAAGATATGAAAGATCTTGGTTACGAAGTTAGATATGTAAATTTGACAAAAGAGAGTTACGGAAGAGTTAACACATATGAAGAATTGGTGTCAGCTGGTTCTAGACATTTCGATGATTTCAAACATTTCGTTCCCAAAAATTCCAATGGGTTAACATTACTGGGACAAAAGTTATTCCAACAATCCTTAGAATCTTTTGTTTACTGCGTTTTGGGAGCACAGGCAAAGACGAGATGGGTCATTGTTGGCGAGGGGGCTAAAAGTTTACAAACACAAGAAGTGTTTAAAAAGTTAATGGAAGACACAATAGCCCAGGATGACATTACTGTTTCCATTTCAAATATGAGACAGGCCATCAAGTCCACAAATGTTGTTTTAAATTTTGCCATATCGCCTGGTTTAATTTTAATCCCATCCGACATGAGAATTCTTATTAACCCAATTAGTGGATTCAATAATGTTCTTACCCTGGCCACAACTGGGATGTCATTGGGACTCAACAGACATTTGAATATTAGCAAACCTTTTAAAAAACCTGTTGGTAAAAATGTTGGCGAAACTTTTGTAAAACCTTCCACAAAACCTTCAAAATATAAGCCAGGAATATTTACACCCTCTGTAACATCTACGAAAAGTGATGACAACAGATTGCCAGAAGTTTTTGGAGCTTCAATCGGTACTGTTTTCTTGGTATTTAAAGGAATATTAAAATTAATTTAAATAAAAGAGATGTCAAAGCCGTATCAAAATTTAAATGTTTCAAATTTCCCAATCATTGAAACCCCCGAAGAAAAACCAAAAGAATTCAACGAAAGTCTTTTAGAACTCGAAACTTACAAAAACAAAAGTGGTTGTTGTAAAGAACAAAAGGAAGGGATTGAAGGATTCATAATTTGTGGAAAATGTGGTGTGGTTTTGGAAAAGTTGCATGGTTACAACCACAGAGTACCAAACTTGCCACTACCTCTTAAAAACTATGTCAAATTATTTTGGAAAATGTTTCCGAAGGAGGATAAAATCGTTGGTTACGAAATTATGAAATTTTTTTTTAAAACAAAAGATCGTCTTAAAGGTTTGGGTTTGGTTTCAGAAAAAACTTTTAGTGTAAAAATCATCATGTTCATTATTTTGGGAATTTGTCAAAGAGATGATCTTATAAAAAAAATGAAGAAACCAACTCTTGCAGAATCAAAAACATTTGATGAGATTAGGTACATCTTAAACTTCTCCCCCAAAGACAATGCGTATATACCTTACCAAGTAGGATTCAAAATTTTTGGGACTGCTCTTAGTGTCGAAAATGTTTTAAAAATAGAAGAAATGAGTGGTATCAGAAAGTGCAAAGAAATCCTAAAATTGGTTAAAAAAGGACAGACAAGCCTTTAAAAAATTTGAAAACTTATAACAAAATTTTGTTATAATTTTTTACCAAATATTTAAACAACAACAGCCAACAACCAACCAGCACCAGCCCCTAAAAGTGTTACAGTAATGGTCATATATTTTTCCATTTCATCACTTGGTTGGTAATAATCTTCAAGTTTTGGTTCATTTAAATTTTCTTTCTGAATTTCGTGGAGTTGTTGGAATGCTTTTGATGTTACTTCCATGTCGTAGTTTGCATTCCGGATCTCATCTTGTAGTTCTCTAACTTTGTCCTTTCTTTTAATTTCATTCTCAAAGAATTTTTCTTTGTCTTTTTGAAGTCTTTCTGTTGCCAAATTATGTCTTTTTGCTTCGTCAGCATAACCATGCTTGTTAAATGACTGGAACAAATAACCAGCACCCGCAAAGGCAACTGCATTAAACAATCCTCCTGCTATCATTGATGCCATTTATTTAGGGATCTTTCTATGTCTTCTTTGGATCCACATTTTTCGGAATGTATCCCTTGTCCTGTGCCATTTTTACCACAAACAATCCTCCAGCAACTGCAAGCCCAAGTTTTGCTGTTTCTTTAATACTTGCTGGTGCTGCTAAAGATTGTCCTGTTAATTTTTTAACAACCATACTTACTCCAACAGCTGAAACTGTAATCAAAGCTGCTTCGTACAGTTCATTTAAAACCTCGTTCTTATTCATTTATTATATTAGGGAAAAAATTAAAAAAATTATAACAAAATTTTGTTATAAGTTTTCAGAAAAGTTTTAGAATATTTTTAGGATTTTAATTACTTTTACATAGTTGTTTAAAGCTGGAATCAAATCATTCATGGCTGTCTTTAGGTTTGTTAAATTTTGGTCTTTTTCATTCTCTAAAAATAATCTCAATCTTGTCAGATAGTCCAACAACTCTTCTGCGGTTTTAATTTTGTCAATGTCAATAATCATCTTTTATTATGGAGTCTCATAATTCTGTGGACATAGGAAAATCTCAAGAAGGATGTCGCCAACATTGTGGTCAACTTTGAATTTGAGTTCGTTGTAGACACCATTGTCCAACATTGCCTCAGAATTAATGTTCGCAAATTTTTCCACCGATCCTTTCAATAATTGTCTTGTTGTAATTGGAAGAACTGCAGCTGTTCTGTCCCGTTTTCCTGAAAATGATGTCCTAGTTCCATCAATCATCTCACAAGATATACAAACAAATCTCATTCCAAGATTTATGTTGACTGTTTCTGGACTGACAAGATTTGCTCCTCCTCTAATTACTGTTGTCTCTGGATATCCTAGCAAAGGACCAAGTTTGAGAAGGGAAAGGTTCCTTGTTGGGTATAGTCTGATTTTGCAGCTGTAAGGAAGTAATTCTGACTTTATTTCATTTTCCTTTAAAACCCTCATAATCATACCAACAGTCCAGTAACCATTGTAGAAACTAATTTTTTTTGTTCCATGCATAACATATGTTGGACTCGTTAAATTGTTGTAATCCCAAAAAACTGTCGCATCTTTAACCATTAATTTTGTATCCTCAATGATCAAAGGATCTTCAAATTTTACTGTTGTTTCTCCGTTTTTCAACAAAATTCTTAGATTCCTCATTTATATTTACAGAAAATATTAAAGATTTATTAAATTTTCCCCAACTGGTTCGACAATTTTGTGGTCATATGGATGGATTAAATTGATCTCTAATTTTGAATATTTTTTTGATTTTAATGTTTCTTTTATTTTTTTTTCTTCCTCTTTTGGAATATCCAAATAATCATCTAAAATAACCTGCATATCTTTTCTGTTTGGGTTGTAAAAGGTAACCAGTTTCGAAATATTTTCCCGATATGGTTTTGCAATGCTTGTCAACTGCTGGGTAACAACTATTGTGCTAATATTCATATGCCTTGCACCGAAACCAAGTTTTACCAACTCGCTGGTCCTGTTTTTTACACTCTGTCCAGAAGCACAGTCATCCAAAATAATTAGACTTGGGGTTCCTTTACAATAATCAACAACATATTTCAGAAAATCCTCAGACTCATCTTGGTCGCAAGGGATGACAAAGAATCTTGGATCATGTAAATGTTCCCATTCCAAATATGTTTTGTTCCATACAAAAGTTGGACATATTAAAACTATGTTTTCAAATTTTTTTTTGTAATTTTCTTCTAAATTTTTCAACAAATAGTGAGTCTTTCCACAACTCGTCATTCCAACAATGATTATATTGAATGGTTTTGGGTCTTCGTTTTCCATTTATTTCTTGGGGTTCTCAATAATTGACACTCTGGAACGCTCCTCCTTGGACTTTCAACAGACCATCCGAGAGAATGAAAACATGGCATCTCAGATCTGTTGATGTTGCCTTTTTCTTAATTTCCAACATAATTCCAGATTGTGTGGTCAAAAGTTTTGTACCATCACCATACACAGCATTGTCATTAATTGACCGAAGATCCACAACAAGTGCAAACTGGTTTTCTGTAAAAAATTCATCAGCTTGGATAGTTGGATAATTGGTGTGTCTGAAAAGTCGCTCAGCCTCTTCAAACAATCTCCGTTTTGGGATGCCTTGGGAGTAAATGCTATTCGGGACTCCTTCAATGGTAATTTTGACCCTTTCAATGTTTGGGTACACAAATTCTTCAGATCCACTTCTTGTTGCCTTTGTAAACAACATTACAACCGCCTTCATGCTCTTTCTTGGTAGGTTAATGGTTTCATTAATTAGTGTTGTTGCGGCAGCCCATGGTGTTGTTTTCATTAAAGTTACATGTTCAAATGAGAGTGCACGACCAGCTTGGTAAGATGTTTCGATTTCCTGGACCAAGGCAAAGTTGGTAATGGTTTCATATTCCAACTCAATGTTTTCCAAAGAATAACCAGCCACGGATTGACTACTTTGTGCCTTCATAATGGCGGTAGCTTTTGGTAGTGTAATAATGTACTGCAAATCATTCGCCATACTGTGGGGTGCATATAACCCATGATCCTTTAAAATCTTGTCCAACTTGATCCTCTGTTTTGTTCCATACACAGCCGCATATGTGTCAGAAGAGGCATCGTCAGATTTCGAAATAAGTTTTCGCTGGTTTTCTGTCGCGATGCCATCTTCAATCATGTTGGCTCTCTCATGTTTGTCCATCCAAAGATCCTTATAAGTCCCCAAAAGACTCTCTCCTGTGTTGTCGTAAACTTTTTCTCCCGCGAATCTAACTTCCAAACGTTCTTGGAGTTGTTTCGCAAGGTTGTTGTTGAACCAAGATTTGGTATTCTTGTTTTTAAAGTCAAACAAAAGAAACATCTTGTCAGGAACTAATGTTGTTCCTGGTTTTAGTTTTGGAATGTGGATGTAAATAACTTCTCCCTCATTAGCAGAATTGGGGTTGAAAGTAATAACATTTCTAGCTCGTTCCCCCGTTATTGAACTTCTGTGTAACCGGTTATAACCGGGTTCTAATTCAACTTCTCTCTCTGTATTCATTTATTAATATATTAAAAAATTATAACATTTTTTTTGTTATAAGTTTTCAAAAGTTTCAATAATTATTAAAAAATTCATCTTCGGATTCAAAATCTTCTGGCATCAAAAGATCAAAATCTGCCCATAAATGGTAACAATGGTTTTCATTATAATTTTTGGAATCATATTTGCTGTACAGTAACCAAAGTTTGTAACCCTCAAAACTTCCTTTTGAAATTAAAAAAATTAGTTTTCCAATACTAAGCCAATTTTTGCTACCAAAGACACATTCTGTTGCATGGGTGGGAACAATCATTTATTAAATTTCTTTCCAGTTGTGGAAAGAATTTCGTTTTTGGTTACACAGATGACCCTTCGTTAGGTCCAATTTTTCTGGACAAGAATTTGGGTTTCGTTTGCCGCCCCTAAAGATCATATTTTGAAAGATCCTTGAAAACTGTTTTTGACTTTTGGGGTTTGTCTTTACTTTCTTCTGGCTCTTTTTTCCATTTGGAGTAAGTAATGTAAGTTGTAAGTATGGCAGCCACTGCACCAAGTATTGCACAAGTTGTGGAAATGTTTGGTGTTTGAAAAGATTCAGTTTCTTCTGTTTGTTTTTCTTCAATTTTGGCTTTTTTTCTAAGTTTTGCTTCCCTGCTTATTGCAGCAAGTTTTTTACCTTGGGCTACTCTTTTGGGATTTTTGACACGAACAGGTGGAGGAGTTTTTGTAATAGTTTGCTCCTGTTTTTGTTCTGGTTCTGGTTTTTGTTCTGGTTCCATTTATTAATTTGTTATATTTTGTTTAACAGCTAGTTGTTAAGCTAGTTGAAATTTGTTTAAAAGCTAGTTGAAATTTGTTTAAAAGCTAGTTGTTAAGTTAGTTCAAACAGCTCTCAAATATTTTTTCAAAGTTACTGTTTGCTTTTTCTTTTTTTCTTTGGAAATTAAACTCGCATAATGGATTAGTGTCCCTAATGAAAAACTGGTTTCAACAGGATTTTCCCAAAATTTGTCGCACTCACTTTCGTCATATTTTTCAGGACATTTTTGAGAAAATAGGTGCCAAAGATCCTTGCCATAATCTTCTCCATGGGTTTCATTGTAAAGTGCAAACCCAACCGACCTCCAAAATGTGTAATCTTTAGAAACATAATCTGGAATCTGTTCAATATAGTTTTGTAATTCTTTTTCATCTTTTTGTTTGTGGTTATCAAAGTCAATGGTAATACCACTTTTCTCCTCCTTTTTGGTCTCTGGAATGGGAAATATTTTGCTAACTGGTGTGTACTCCTTTTTTCTAACGGATAGTGAAAATATTAGCTCATGGTCAGAATATTGACTTGCCACATGGTTCCTTTTTTCCTCAATAATGTAACTCAAAAGATATGGGTCTGACTCGGGACTCTTTTTGGAACCATACAAAAACCAGTTTCCGGCAATAACAGCATTGTGAAGTTGGATGGTTGTCTTTTCTTGTACAAGTTTATTTATGTACAATCTTTCCCTTTGTGTCAACCAAACATGTGGAAAATGAAGGTGGAAACCATTTTTGTAAGTTTTGTCATCATCTTTAAAATATCCTGGTTTTTCTAGAACAAAGCAATCCAAGTTTGTTTGGTTAACAAGAAGTTCTTTCAATATTTTTTGAAAAAGTTTTGCCAATTTCAGGGTTTGTTTTTCAGAATATAGTGGTTTTGGTTCCTTAAGTTTTTTACTAAGATCAATGTCAACAATAACAGGACCAATTTCTGTTGTTCTTTCCAAAAGGTATTTGTTGAAATTTCCAGACCTTGACAAATATGTGTAGGCTTTTGTATATTTGTTTAGAAGATCCTCTTCATCTTTAACAGAATATGATCTTTTGTTGAAAATATCCATATGGGTAATGTTTTCTTTGCTGAAACTTTTGTACAACAGAGACGATAGGGTGTTTTGATTTTTGAACATAGTCATTCTTTTATTATATTTTTCTTTAACTCAGTTTAAGAAGGTTGATTTCAACATCCCAAACATTGAAAAACAGGAAAGTATAGTCATCACCAATAGAACCAGAATAAGAGTGTAAAGAAACTTGGGTTCCTTTTTTTATGGTTGCAATTCCCTGACAGAAAACATTGTGTGGGGCATGTTCGTTATATGTTCGACCCATGGTTATGGTTTCCAAACCTGAAAGTTTGTTTGATCTATCTGTAATATTTCCATGGTAAAGATTTGTTTTTAGATCAAAATAAGCATTGTAAGTTGAGCCATCAAACCAAGATGATTTTTTACTTTGTTGGTCTATTTTATGTCCATCTGGTTGTAGTTTGAACCAATATGAGACTAAATATTTTCCAGTATCATGGGTTGCCGTAAATGAAAGCAGGGTGCTAACGTTATTTGTGTTGTCCCATGCTCCTCCTTTATGGTTTGTTTTCCCAGAATCTTTTTTATATTTTACCAACTGCGAAAAAGTTCCAGCAGGTCCTGTAACCCCTGTAACACCTCTTAAACCTCTCAATCCTCTTAGACCAGTTGACCCTTTCCCACCTGGCAATCCTCGAACTCCTTGGTCACCTTGGTCGCCTTTTGACCCCTGATCTCCCTTATCCCCTTTTGTTCCTTGGGGTCCTTGTGGTCCTTGCGATCCTGTGGAACCTGTGGTGCCTTTTGGTCCTGTTGATCCTTGGCTCCCTTGTGGGCCTTGGGCACCCTGTGGGCCTTGGGGTCCTGTTGCCCCAGTGTTGCCCTTGTTTCCTTTCGCACCATCGTCACCAGGATCTCCTTTGTCTCCTTTTTGTGCAGCTGTTCCTGCCATACCTTTGTCTCCCTTGTCACCCTTGTCTCCTTTGGATCCCGTTGCACCTGTTGTTCCATGATCTCCTTTGTCCCCTTTTTGACCTTGTGGACCTGTTGCACCTGCTGTTCCAAAGCTACCTCTGTCGCCTTTGTTTCCTTGTGGTCCTCTAATGCCGGCATCCCCTTTGTCTCCTTTGGTTCCTTGCAAACCTCTGTCACCTCTGTCACCTTTGGGTCCTGTGTTACCAACATCTCCCTTATCCCCTTTTGGTCCTATTTTATGAGCATCTGTACCAGCCATGCCTGTCAAACCTCTGTCACCTTTGTCACCTTTGTCACCTTTAGAACCTTGTGGTCCTGGATCTCCTTTTTGTGCAGCTGTTCCTGTTAAACCTTTTGGTCCTGTTGGTCCTATTGCCCCTCTGTCTCCACTGTTTCCTTTGTCACCTGTTAATCCTCTTTGTCCTTCCAAACCTTCGTCACCTCTGTCGCCTTTGTTTCCTGTCAAACCTCTGTCACCTTTGGGTCCTGTTGGTCCTGTGGACCCTGTTGGTCCTGTTGCACCAGTCAAACCTTGGTCACCTTTTGACCCTTTTGGTCCTGTTGATCCTGTTGGTCCTGTCAAACCTCTGTCTCCCTTGTCACCTTTTACACCTGTGTCGCCTTGTGGTCCTGGATCCCCTTGTTCTCCGTCAGCACCACCACCTCCTCCGTAAGAATAATCTGGGTCATCATAACCATAGTAATAACTCATTATTTATCTTAGTTTTAAAAAGTTTTTTCAAATGAAGTTTCCGTATTCCTTCATCATATCCTTGTTAATTTTAACAATCTCATCTGTTAATAATGGTCCATGAACAATCTTAATCCCATAAATTTTTCCTTTTAGTTGAAAATCATTTGCAGGGGTTCCAGACAATCTTTTGTTTAAAAATACAGATCCAAATGGACTACCAATATCTGCTAAATCTGACAAAAAATCTGATCCTGTCTCCTTTTTTGCATTTACGTAAACACAGGAGCCAGTTCCCAACCAATGACATGAAATTAAGTGTTTGCTAAGAATACTGTGTGGGCCAACAATATCAAACGTTTTTTTTGTGTCATTTCTTACACCACCAATTACCATTTTTGAGTAAGAGTAGGATTTGAAACTAACATATTTATCATAATTACCATTATCATTTCCAATAAGATAACACCATTCGTTAGAAACAGAAGTGTCAACAACAGCACAAACAACAAACACAGAAACATTATTAAACTGCATTTCGGTGTTACAAAACATCATGTAGTTGCCACCCTTGTTTTCAATGTAATCTTTGCCCGGACCAATGGGATCAGAACCAAATGTTGGGGCATGGGGTTTGTCATCTTGCCACAAAACAGAGTTGCCTTGTCGAGCTTGAATTAACTTTCTTTCGCCACCAATAGTTTCAAAGTGTTTGCCAGCTTTTGTTATGTTAAGATCAAAAACTGTTTTGTAATTTTTGGGGGTTTCAAGGTCTTTTAATTTTTTTTCAATTTCTTTAATTTTATCTCCATAATCAGTACCACCTTCATCCAATGATCGCCTTTGTCTGCCATAACCATAGTAATAACTCATTATTTATTTTAAACAAAATTATAACAAAATTTTGTTATAAGTTTCAAAAAATTTTAGCATCTATTAATATTTAATCGTTTTGTATGACTTTTGTTATGGTTTTGTACTTCTCTTTCGGTGTCAAATGTTTTAAAACATGTTGCACACTTTTGGGTTATATTTTTTGTTGTTTCGTTTTTTTCATGAACAACCTTTAAATGCAACCTCAATGCTGTTTTTGAATTTGTTTCAAACTTGCACCCACCCCTTCTACACAAATGACGACGATTTCCAGCACTGTGTTGGATAACTCTGGTTCCCAATTTTGATTTTTTAACCATTTTTATTTATTCCTTTTTTTTTAAAAAAAATATAACAATTCAAATTTTTATGTTTGAAAAATTTTTAACATTTTTTTTGTTAAAGTTTTTAAAGGTGTGTCTCAGTATTTCCATGGTGTTGTGTTGAAAAAGGTTTTTTTTGTTGTGTTTCTTTTTGGGTTTGGGTTTTGGTTTGTTTGTGGTCTCGCTCATAATTTTTGTCGTTGCCTTATCTTTTTCATCATTGTTGATTTTAATACTTTTGTTCATTCTTGTTCTTTTATTTTTTCCCAAAAAAAATAGTTCAATTTAAAAAACTGTATCGTAAACCCCTGTTCTAACCAACATTTGGGCTTTTGTTTTGCCTGGATGAATATAGTTGCAAACTGTTTTTGGATGTGTACTTTTGTTATGGTATATAATATTTGGTGGTTCGCCTGGATATGTTGTAAAACCTACCCACATACATTTCTCTCTGTCTGGACATAAGTTACTCCTTTTGCTATTCATCTTTATTTAATCCCCAAAAACCCCAAAAAGTCCCAAAAATTTTGGCGGCCATCTTGGAAAAAATTTTGGCAACCATCTTAGAAAAAAACTTGGCAACCCCAATCCAAAAAAAATCCCAGAATCCTTTGCGAACCCCAATCCCAAAAAAAATCCCAGAATCCTTTGCGACCATTTTAAAAATGTCCCAGGATCGGAAGTCAAACCGGAAGTCAACCCATGTCCCAGGATCGGTAAACCCCAAACCCAAAAAAAATTCCAGGAGGGGGTCGCAAACAGATTTCCGAAAAGGTTTTGGCGGCCATTAAGGTATGTCCCAGGATCGGCCTTTTAACACTACTAATGATAACTGATCTGATGCCGAGAACCAAGGTTATAGTGCCATAGTAATATATGCTGGCATGGCACAAACAGAAGACCGCGAAATTGTGGCTGGAAAGCTAGATAATCTCATTATTTGAAAGGCACTCGGAGAACATTTCCATTTCCATTGTGATTCAACAGTGTGAATCATTTCCAGTGTTATGGCAAGGTGTCTCTAGAACGAATAACAACCTTTAATAATTTGACACGCGATTTATGTTCGAAGCGAAATTTTCACTTTATTGATAATAGTAATATCAACAAGTCCTTTCTAAATAATTCAAATCTTCATCTGAATAACAATGGTATAGAGCACTAGGAAAGGCATTTTGTACATATTATTTAAAGTCATTGAAGCAAAAAAATAATGTAGTTAATTCCCTTGGCAACACCAATGGTTCCTTTTTTCGTCAGCGTCTTACACGCAGCAACAATTGGGCTCAGTACCTCCAATATGTGTATCAAGTAACCAGAATGTAAATACATGTACTGCTGGTGTGAAAGGCACTTGGAGAACATTTCCATTTCCAGTGTGATTCAACAGTGTGATCCATTTCCAGTGTTATGGCAACGTGTACATATTATTTAAAGTCATTGAAGCAAAAAAATAATGTAGTTATTCCCTTGGCAACACCAATGGTTCCTTTTTTCGTCAGCGTCTTACACGCAGCAACAATTGGGCTCAGTACCTCCAATATGTGTATCAAGTAACCAGAATGTAAATACATGTACTGCTGGTGTGAGTAGCAAATTGCCAGAAATTTGGTGGCGCGCGTGCGCATTAACGACCATTATAGTGGCGATTCTCAACAGTAAGCAATAAGGAGAGAGCGCAACAATTCAAATTTTGCTTAAACGGTGATATATTTCTTCTTTGTGCAGCTCCATCTGATTTCAGCATGGACTAAGCAACAGTTATAACTAAAAAACAAATGCTTACCTCGATGACAAAGTACTTCCCTAGCTCGTCTTATTTTTGCACTAAAAGCGCCACTATCCATAGTGTTAGCCATAGTAATCTTTGTAAACAGCTGCTAGAAATTGGCCAAATTGACCAACAACGTTACGGGCGACGCGAAGTACGCAGCTCGCGATGCATTCGGCATTAGCCAATCTACTTCGAGAGCACATAAAGATCTTGATTTGTCGCTAGCATAGTACTTCCAAAAGCGTTTGAACTTTCTTAATTTTGCTGTCTTTAGAGTAGTCTACAGGGGGTATCTGAGCTGTTGTCTTCGGTTAAAAAATTAGAGATGCGCAAGCAAAGAAAGGCTCGTACTCGCACAAACAACCATGTTTCTTGTTGACTTTGAGCTGGGGAAGGCTTGTTAATTTCAAAACTAGTTCCCAGACTATTTCCTTTAATTTATTGAGCTAAAATCGCGTGACCACGCGCAATATTCAAAATATATAATATTTCGCAATCACTGATGCAATACGTGAGACAGACGCGACAATATGAATTGCCGCTGATTGAGAACGGCGGCGCAAATGTCCCAAATTTCTAGTGATTAGGAAAGATAGGTCAAGAATAGGGGGTAGTGTTTGTATCTACAGTTTAAGAAGCACCCTCAATTACCGAGACAGATCTGATCTTGTGCCAGGCGAGTTAGAAGCTGTATGTCTAGAAATCATTAAACCGTAAAGTCGACCATTTATTGTCGCATCCGTTTAACGACCACCAAATTAATCTCTCGACTTTTTTACTAGTTTTGAAAACCTTATCAAAGCTGTTGACAGTGAAAATAAAGAATTACATATCTGGTGATTTGAATGGTGATCTGCTAAAAGCCATTCCAGATCAGCCAACTGAAAAATTTATATTACTATATGAACTTGAGCAACCCGCATAACCGCAACCACAGCTAGCCACCTTGATCATTACATAACATCTAATCCTGAAAAGATTGCTACTTCCGGGGTTATTCACACCGGAATTAGTGACATCACCAGAAATTTTGGTCATTTGTGCCGCTGCTCTCTGTCGCCTAATAATATAATTATGTATTCTAATGCGTTTGATTCTATATTGTATGCTAGTGTATTCTCATTATTCAGGTCATTGAGTTCTTTAGAATTTGCCTAAATCGTACATGTATGTATATGTAAACAACCTGTAAACGGCTATAAGAACTGTGAAATCAAGCAAGTTCAAACGCTTTTGGAAATACTATGCCAGGGACAAATCAGGGTCTTTATGTGCTCAGGAAGTAGACTGACTCATGCCGAATGCATTGCGATCTGGAGACGTCGCATCGCCTGTAACATTGTTTGTATATTTGGCCAATTTCTCTCACTTGTTTACAAAGATTACTATGGCTAACACTATGGATAGTGGCGCTTTTAGTGCAAAAATAAGACGAGCTAGGGAAGTATTTTGTCGTCGAGCTAAGAAAAAGTTTTTTAGTTACAACTGTTGCTTAGTCCATGCTGAAGTCAGATGGATCTGGAGAAAGAAGAAATATATCACCGTTTAAGCAAAATTTGATTTATTGTGTGCTCTCCTTATTATTTACTGTTGAGAATCTCCATTATTATGATCGTTAATGCGCACGCGCGCCACCATCTTGTCCCAAATTTCTGGCAATGGATCATAGCCTTATTTTTGGGATTAGAAAAATCAATCTTAAGGAAAAACAAAAGATTAAGGTTACCTCCATGGAGGTTAGAAATATGAAGAGATTTAATGACTGCAACATTTTCTTGAGGATCTGTGATTCAACCTTTGGCACAGATTTACTCTTTCACTGATGATCCTAATAGTATGTGGGAAATTTGGAAAGAATTATTTTTAGAGGTTTTGAATTCACATGCTCCCCTTCAACATAAAAAGATTAAAACTTCTAAAGTTCCGTGGTTGACAAAAAGTATTATAGAGATGATAATCACTAGAAATAGATTAAAACGAAATGCAGTTTTTACAAAACAAGAAGTTGATTGGCAAAATTATAAGCAAGCAAGAAATAGAATAAATATTTAAAGAAGAAATGTAAAACAGGAGTATTACTACAGGAGGATTTCTGTTAAAAATCTAACCCCAAGCAGGCTTGGAAAACAGTAAATAGCTTACTTGACAGAAAAACTAAACCCACAACTGTAAATGAGTTAAGTATAAATGACAGATTATTGGATCCGATATGGCACAATCTATTGGTACGTCAGATTGCGATTTTAAAATTACATTAAAAAGGCTAACACGGCATTTTCCGGTTTTAGGACAATTGAACCTAGCAAGCTCTGTCAACTTTTAAATGGTTTATCTAACTCCAAAGCCACTGGTTGACAAAATTCCATTCAAAATTCTTAAAATTGCTTCACCTGTTATCTCGAGTTCATATATTGACTTATATTTTTAATCAATCAATTATTCTAAGCTCTTTTCCTAACGATTGGAAGATAGCTAGAGTAACGCCTCTCTATAAAAGTGGCCTACGAAATCTACCAGGCAACTTTAGGCCAATCTCCGTTCTGCCAGTAATAAGTAAAATTATGGAACGAATCCTGTATGAACAACTTCATGAATACTTGACAATGATTTACTTTCAAAACACCAATTTTGTTTTCGACGGTTGCATTCAACTGCGACGGCACTCTTAAATTGTACCAACAGCTGGTGCGTAAACATGGATAGCAAAATGTTTAATTTAGTTGTTTTTATTGATTTAAAATAGCTTTTGACACCGTTGATCACCAAATACTATTAAAAAAACTAGATCTTTATGGCGCAAAAGGAGACGATTTATCCTTGATCAAATCTTATTTGTCTGACCGTACTCAGCATTGTCAAGTAAATGGAGTTCTTTCATCGGGTCGTACAGTTAAGTGCGGGATTCCACAAGGGTCTATTTTAGCACCTTTGTTGTTGTTGCTCTATATAAATGGCCTGCCCAAATGTTTAATTAAAACCCATTCGCGATTATTTGTATATGATACAAATGTAACTGCAACTGGTAGAACGTTAAATGAGGTTGAAATAGCTATGAATGCTGATCTTGAAAACCTAAGAAAATGGATACAAGCTAACAAGCTAAGTCTTAATGTGGCTAAAACTGAATTTATGTTGATTGGATCAAAAGCATTTCTGAGAAACGCATTAGACAGACAACCAGAAATCATCATCAAAAATGAACCAAGAAGTTTCTGAAAGCGAGACTCTTGTGGTGGTAGTTAACAAGAATTTATCCTGGAAAAGTTATACGAACAATACATGCAAGTGATTTTGTCGATAAAGATACGCTATTTTCAGTGTACTATATGCGCTTATTCAACCACATTTTGATTATTGCCGTGAAGTTTGGGTTGTCTTCGGTTTGAGCCAATCAAAACGATTACAGAACGTCATAACAGATCTGCTAGAATCATAATGGATATGAGTAATGATGTAGAACACACAATAGCCTTGAGTTCCTTAGGATGGGAAACTCTTGCGGTTCAAAGAAAAAAAGCCAAAGCTAAAATGATGTTTAAAGTAACAGAGAAATTGGGACCAAAATCACTTACAGATCTTTTCACTAATAAATGTGAAATGACTAATTATGAGCTCCGAGATAGCTACACTTCTCTTTACTACAACAACCACGTACAAATATGATGAAAAAAACCCTTCATGTATGATGGGGTAATTGTCTGGAACTCCTTACCAAGTGAATTGAGGGACTGTAATTCGCTATCCTCATTACTCGGCTACCTGTGATATTCGAGTCTAGGTTTCGGTGGCTTTCCTGTATTATTATTTTTCGTCGTGTCGACAAACTGCAATTATTGCATCATCCCGAAACCACGTGATGTGGCTCATATTTCATGCACCATCTTCTCTGGTCATGCTCGATCGAATGAGTTGTTGACCTGGTTTGAAGCTTGTAGAAGATCACAAGTGGCTTACTGAACACCGTTATTGATCATTCATGTGGCTGACAACTGTGTTAATGTTAAATATGCTCACTACGCTAACAACTGCAGATCTTGGTGGCGGTATTCCACACTAATAGATGCTGAGCTATTTTTATTTCGGTCTGGGTTATATTCCAACGTCTCGATCAAGACAAACATTAACGATTTATATGATTTATTGAATTTTAATACCGAAAAGTATTACTCATGCTCACAATCTGATAACCTGTTCACTATTGGAAACATATCTGCAAGATGAGCGAGACATAAACAACGTTGAAAATTATATTATGCTGTGTGTTGACATTTCGTGCTGAAGAGACTCAAGTTTACGCTTTAAATTAGAGGTAATTTTAATATTTGTAATTTGCTTTGTTATTGCCTGGATTATGTATTGTTCTGTTAATAAAGTTACGCCAAATAAACTCGATGTGATTCAACTGCTTCACTAGCTCATGTGTGCATTTTAATAGTTCCTTGGAGGTAATATAGTAAATAAACTGCTTACTGGGTAGCACCAAATAATGCAAAAAATACTGATAAACATGTACTATGTCGAACTGTTTGCATGTCGAGATTAACACCGTGAAGTTAGCTGCCAGTTCGCCGCTGCACTTGTAGCTCGTTCAATCCAGCTTTTTCACTAACGGCAGGCGAACTGGTAGCTATTAACTTATTAACGGGGTTGTCTAATGATCGCTTGAATCTACCGAATCTAGCACTGTAGATTGCATTGTAGGTTATTTTGTACTTTTTAACAAACGCTTAATATGTGCACGCTGTTTGGTGAATAGCCTATGTCAAGCTGCATTGCTATGAGTAGCCCGAGCGAATGCCTAAGCAGGCGTCTTGTTTAAAAGGAAAATTGCTGCTCATAACATTCCTGATTAAATAATTTTCTTGATATATAATATTATAGCTCAGCATATAATGTACAATTGTAAATAATATGTGGACTTTATTTTATGTGGACTTCATTGACATTTATTTATTTTATTTATTGTAAATATGTGGAACTAATGTATGTGGACTTTATTGACATATATCTATATATTAATAGCCGTGCCTATCTGTCCGTCCGTCCGTCCGCGTAGAAGCTAGAAAACAACCGGGCCCATTGAAACTAAACCACTACCAAAACTAAGCCTAAAGTTCGACAGTGTGCAATGGGTGTATGTCTTTTGAAAAGATTAGCGTTTTCACTTTCGAAAAGACCAAAACGTTCACCCATCGATAACGTCATGGCGGCCATTTTGGATTATGGCCCCAGATAGGTGTAGTACTTCATGTATGCCTATTATTATGTCTCGGAACGGGTTTGGGGAGCGATGGACTGTACACTATGCTAAACTACTGCACTTGTGTAGCCTGCAGTAGACTGCATTAGTCTGCATTAGACCGCATTAGACTGCATTACATTGCATTAGATTGCATTGGGCTGCATTAAGCTACATTAGACTGCATTAAGCTACATTAGACTGCATTACACTGCATTACACTGCATTACACTGCATTACACTGCATTACACTGCATTACACTGCATTACACTGCATTACACTGCATTACACTGCATTACACTGCATTACACTATATTACACTGCATTACACTGCATTACACTGCATTACACTGCATTACACTGCATTACACTGCATTACACTGCATTACACTATATTACACTGCATTACACTGCATTACACTGCATTACACTATATTACACTACATTACACTGTATTACACTGCAGTACATTGCATTACACTGCTTTACACTGCATTACACTGCATTACACTGCATTACACTACATTACACTGCATTACACTACATTACACTTTATTACACTAGTACTGTATTACACTGCATTATACCGCTTTACACTGTATTAACCTGCATTACACTGCAGTACATTACATTGCACTGTATTACACTGCATTACACTGCATTAGACTGCATTAGACTGCATTAGACTGCATTAGACTGCATTAGACTGCATTAACCTGCATTAGACTGCGTTAGATTGCGTTAAACTGCGTTAAACTGCATTATACTGCATTACACTGCATTACACTGCATTACACTGCATTACACTGCATTACACTGCATTACACTGCATTACACTGCATTACACTGCATTACACTGCATTACACTGCATTACACTGCATTACACTGCATTACACTGTATTACTCTGCAGTACATTTCATTACACTGCATTACACTGCATTACACTGCATTACACTGCATTACACTACATTACACTTCATTACACTGTATTACACTGCATTATACCGCTTTACACTGTATTAATCTGCATTACACTGCAGTACATTGCATTACACTGTATTACACTGCATTACACTGCATTACACTGCATTACACTGCATTACACTGCATTACACTGCATTACACTGCATTACACTGCATTACACTGCATTACACTGCATTACACTGCATTAACCTGCATTAGACTGCGTTAGATTGCGTTAAACTGCGTTAGACTGCATTAGACTGCATTATACTGCATTAGACTGCTTTAGACTGCATTAGACTGCATTAGACTGCATTAGACTGCATTAGACTGCATTAGACTGCATTAGACTGCATTAGACTGCATAATACTGCATTAACCTACATGAACCTCAATTAACCTCCATTAACATACATTAACCTACATTAAACTGCATTAGGCTGCATTGAACTGCATTAAACTGCATTAAACTGCATTAGACTGCATTAGCCTACATTAGCTTGCGTTAGAGTGCATTAGACTGCATTAACTTGCATTACACTGATTTAGACTGGTTACGCTGCATTCCACTGCATTCCACTGCATTCCACTGCATTACACTGCATTACACTGTATTACTCTGCAGTACATTTCATTACACTGCATTACACTGCATTACACTGCATTACACTGCATTACACTGCATTACACTGCATTACACTACATTACACTTCATTACACTGTATTACACTGCATTATACCGCTTTACACTGTATTAATCTGCATTACACTGCAGTACATTGCATTACACTGTATTACACTGCATTACACTGCATTACACTGCATTACACTGCATTACACTGCATTACACTGCATTACACTGCATTACACTGCATTACACTGCATTACACTGCATTAACCTGCATTAGACTGCGTTAGATTGCGTTAAACTGCGTTAGACTGCATTAGACTGCATTATACTGCATTAGACTGCTTTAGACTGCATTAGACTGCATTAGACTGCATTAGACTGCATTAGACTGCATTAGACTGCATTAGACTGCATTAGACTGCATTAGACTGCATAATACTGCATTAACCTACATGAACCTCAATTAACCTCCATTAACATACATTAACCTACATTAAACTGCATTAGGCTGCATTGAACTGCATTAAACTGCATTAAACTGCATTAGACTGCATTAGCCTACATTAGCTTGCGTTAGAGTGCATTAGACTGCGTTAACTTGCATTACACTGATTTAGACTGGTTACGCTGCATTCCACTGCATTCCACTGCATTCCACTGCATTACACTGCATCACACTGTATTACACTGCATTATACCGCTTTACACTGTATTAACCTGTATTACACTGCAGTACATTGCATTACACTGTATTACACTGCATTACACTGCATTATACTGCATTACACTGCATTACACTGCAGTACATTGCATTCCACTGCATTTCAATGCATTCCACTGCATTAACCTGTATTAGAGTCAACAGAGAGAATCAACGGCAGTATGAATACATTATACGAACTTTGGTATCACAATGTCACAAGAGTTTAATTTTTACTTTCAGGTCAGAAAGTAACACATTCTCTTTATAAAATTTCAAGAACTTTAGTGATTTCTGGAAATAACAATGCCCTAAAAGTATATAATGGGTGAAGTCAGTCATCAGAGATTAACATTGAAATCAGGCATCATATATTAATTAGCATTGTACTGTATTTTTTCTTTCTCTAAAAAGTTGAAGGGAAGCATTGCTCTAAAATTTTCCGCGGGGCTCAGCATTAAGAAACATTGAGCTTGATGAACAAGAACAACTTGATAATGAGATGCGAAAAAATTAGCCAATCAGGCCAAAATAACAATAACAAATAAATAATGAGATACGAAAGACATTTACTATTCTCGTCGATAAGCAAAAAAAGGAGGGGTGTGAAAAGGATGAGCAGGAGTAAAAAATAAATAAATTAAGTGAAAACACTGTTTATGTCTGCATCTCATTATGTCATTATCAATTTATCATAATGCATTATTATCTCATTATCAATTTGTTATGGTCATATTTATCCGATTTGCTAATTTTTGAGCACATGATTATCTTCCTTATATAGGCTCATTGTTTGTTTACACTTTTTTCTTTTCTCTCTGACGAAGAACCTTCGCTCGAAATGTTAAACTCAATTTACGCTTTCAAAAACATGTATCGTGCGAATTGCCGCGCGACAAAAACGGCGTAAGTTTGTGTGTAAGACATGTCTCATATTCGCCCGCGACGCTTCGCACGACTAATGCCTTCGGAAGCATAAACTGAGCTTAAGACTCTGTTTCTCTGTTTCGCCATAATATTTAACCTAAACTATATTTCGATTAACACAGGTTAATGCAGTGTAATGCAACGTAATGTAAAGCAGTGTAGCGCAGTCTACTGCAATGTAATGCAGTGTAATGCAGTGTAATGCAGTGTAATGCAGTGTAATGCAGTGTAATGCAGTGTAATGCAGTATAATGTAGTCTAATGCAGTGTAATGCAGTCTAATGCAGTGTAATGCTGTGTAATTCAACCTACTGCAGCCTAATGCAGTCTAATACAGTCTAGTACAGTCTAATACAGTCTATGCAGTCTAATGCAGTGTAATGAAGCCTATGCTACTGTAGTCTTTTGCAGGTTAATGCAGTCTACTACAGTCTAATACAGTGCATGCAACGCAATGTAATTCAGTGTAATGGAGTGTAATACAGGTAAATGCAGTGTAATACAGTCTACTGCGGTCTAATGTAGTGCAATGCAGTCTAATTCAGTATAATGCAGGTTCATGCAGTCTATGCATGCACTCTACTGCAGTCTACCGCAGTCTACTGCACACTACTGCACCTCACTGCAGTAGTTTAGCATAGTACAGTCTGTCGCTCCCCAAACCCGTCCGCGACATAATAATAGGCATACATGAAGTACTTATCACCATCGCCTTCGCTTTTTCCAGAGCGGGGGAAAAGTAATGTAACCATAAAACATGACAGAAGAAGTTGCAATAACGTTTCTTTATGTTCATTTTGAAAGGAAGAATACACAAAATAACCGAATCAAACCCGAGGCTGTGCCACAAGGCCCACATGAGTGCATGACTCTTGACTCTATATGGCCACAGAGAGCCCGATCAGTCACTGTAACAATCCTATGTTGATCTTGCCGCTACCTGTGTCCCTAAAGAAAGAGACCTTCCTAAAAACATGTTCTTTTTCAAAACCGTGAATTTTTCACGGGTAACCACTAGTATGCATATTATGAGCCTATGTGCTTATATTTGATAGAACTTATTATTGGAAGTATTTTTTGCATTTAAAATGTGATGGGCTCATGTCTTGAAGAACTTGTAAAGCCCTGTATTGTTGTACTTCTCGGACTTTTACAGTATATGGCCCATACATGCGATTATTACTCAGATCAAAGGCTCTGATATGCAATAAAACAAAACTTGTTGACCTGCTTACATAGGCGGCGGAACCGGGGGGGGGGGGGGGGGGGGGGCTTGGGGGCTTCCCCCCCCAACTTTGTAAAAGTGGAAAAAAGGGGGGGCGGAGCCCCCCTGCCTTTTCGCCGAAGGTAAGGGTGATTATACGTTGAATATTTATACATCTTCGATATACAGCATTTTGAAAATTCCACATGACTGCAAGGTGACAATCCTGGTGAAAATCGTAAGAAAAATCGTGCCGTGTGATAGCTCAAAACTCATTTCATGAAGTACTCCACGTATTAGCATTTGATGACTGCTGACCAGAAGTATTATGAATGAGCCATATCGAAATGCCAAGAATAAAGAAAGGCCGAAAAAAATGAAGAATAATGAAAAAATTGTTTTGGGCGGTACAGGTTTTATAACGTTTAGGATTCTGTAAAATCTTCCCCCAAAAACGCAGGAAATGCCATTTCAGAGACGCTAGATTTCAAAATCTGCCGCCTATATGCCTGCTAACAGTAGCATAGTGGTTTTGGTGGCCAGGGTTGGTGCACATGAATGAGGTGGATCAAATGTCTGCCCAATCACTTTTTGGAAATTTTTCGTTTGATTAGTTCTTTCTTATTTTGTTTTGGTTTATCTTTGAGGTTATGGGCCATGGTTAGAGTTCAGAATATCAAATGCTGGTCATTTGAGTCAGAAATTTATTATAAGTTGTTATTGGTCTAACGCAGACTGAATTTGTTTTTGTAGAACTCATAGCAGAATTTGAGGGTAAAGAGAAATATTTAGATTCTAAGTTGGAGAATTCTACAGAAAAAATGCCAGTAGTTTCGATACTAGTAGTAACCTTGATCAAGAATTAATATTAATGGTCAACACACATGTAGAGACGTATTCTTCTGAAGTAGATTACTTTTCTGAAGAGGGTGATGTACATGGTGTTTGTACTATGTCAGATACTGACGAGTCCACAGATGATCATGAAGAGCAATGGCAAGTTAATTTACATTAATTTCTTCCTTTTTGGGGATTTTTTCCCCACCCACCTTTTTATGTATTGTGTGTGTACTGTCCATATATAGATGTGTACAAGGTGACTTTTAACGACATTTAGGTGACGAAAATTAGGTGACGTTAGCAATAATATAATTCAAAACTCTGTAACTCAAGAAGGAATCGTTGTATAAACTTCAAATTTTCTAGGAGGACTCCTAATAACGAAGCATATAAAACAACCAACGTTATAGGTTTAATAATAAACATTTTAGAATTTTGTGACTTCACAGTATAAACCACCTATATCTGACAGCCTTGACGTTAACTTAACAGCCTTTGTTTACAATTATCCATTCCTAATTCAAACAGCTGTGCCTTTAGTACAAACACAATGGCACCCGCTCAATTGATAGCCTAACATTAGCAACGAAATAGACTATAAAATACAATGCCACATATTTAGTTTGGTGAATAAATACAAAGAATAATAGATAATATATATTTATGACACTAGTCAATATGCCCATCAGTTAAAGCATTTTCTCCTGCAAAGCCAAAGGCAATTTTGGCAGCCAGGCAGGTTATGATCGTATTACACTAGACCATGCTGTCGGTCTATTGATAGCCTAACAAAATAGACTAAATACAAATATACAATGCCACTTATTTTGTTCGGTCACTTCGGTGAATAAATATATAGAATAATCGCTACCTAAGTCGAAATCTTTAGCTGATATTAATTGATATAATGCTGCTTTTATAATGCATTTATATGATTTGGATATTAATAACCTTTTGACCGCAAAAATATGCTAATTTGGATAAATTCCATCGAGATTATCATATACAAGCCTAAATATTAAAATCGGCGCACAGCTTGTTCTGTTAATAGACCATCTAAAACAAGACAAAATATGTTTAATTTACCTTATAGCAGTACAGGACTTGTTCTTTTGATCTCGAACACACTTCGGGATTAAACTCTCGGCACCAACATTTCTACTGAGGCAGAAGTTCGTGCTGTTTATCGCACTCAAAAGCTCTTCAACAGAACACTTCGGCGAAGCGTCGATTCGCTTCATCAGATCAGCATAAATTTCTTGTAGACATTTTTTATCGTTCCCCGCAAACGCAGACTGAACAGTATCGTAAATACTACAAGACATTGCTGTTTAAATTCTTTCTACTCTAACGTGGGACTTCGAATTGAACCTCAGTGGCCAAGCAGCGATCAGAAAGGCTGGATTCGTCAGCCCTTGAGTGTATACAGCAAGATCATATCCCACGCTGCGAATCGGTCAAGATCGGTCAAAAAATGTGACCAATAAGAATACGAATATTTTTTGAATTAGCCAATCAGATAGCTTGTATACGAGCCCCTGATTCCTAAATCGGTCAGAACTCCCCACAGATCGGTCAAAATTGCTGATCTCCATGGAGATGAGCATATTGACCAATCAGATGGCTAGAATCTGACTCAGATCGGTCAAAACTCACGCGTAAGTCCGCTGTTCGTTGACTTGATAATATTACTTTACAGAAACTCAGCCGCAGCATGAAACTTGATAACTGGACTACAATGGTGCCGCTTCTTGAAAATAGATAACTCATCATAACTGGACTATTATTCGAATTTTAATTAATTAACTATTTAACTCCGCAATTTTTACGTTAGTCGCGTGACTGGTTTGACGACCCCTAGATCCGCCCCTGCGGTTTCGAGCAGTTCTGAGCAAACGAACAAAATACATTTGACGACTTCAATCCTGTGTGTTCGTGAGCAAAACAAAATGGAAACTTTTCGACAAACTTTTGTCACGCTCCATAAAATGTTCTTCTTCGTTTGTGACGTCAGTGCCACAAACATCACCACAGCACAATAGCATAGTGCGCAACTGCGCATGCGCAGTAGACACAAAAATAGGCGTGCGGACGTACGATTGTACGCGCCGAAATTAGCTAAGCAAGACGTACGATGTCGTACATGAGTTCCTTAATGCTTTCTACAATCAACCAACAACGAACTTTTGCCGCTTCGCTGACCACCATCTTTATTGTCGGTTTCAGCTCACTTTTTAGCGCGCGGTTCGGAAGTTCCAATTACATTTCCAAATTTAGAAGTTGATTACCCGGTTACGATTTACGATTACGATTAGGTTCGATTTGAAGTTCGAATGTTCGAGTCAAAAAAGAACAAACCCTGGTAGAGCAGCCTTACACTTGGTTAGATTTCTTTAGGAAAATATCCGTTTGGAAACTGGTTAATACGAAGTCGTACGTCAACATTGAAGGAACTTACGTACGACCTTGTACTCCCTGAAACATTTTTTACAACATTGCCAATCTTGTACTACTAAACAATACATATCTCGACAGCTCATCTTATTAGTATTCTTTGTCTATCTTAAGGCCCATTTACACGTGTATGTAATCAAGTTGTACACCCGTTCACCAACGAATCATACTATATCGATGACGAATCTTGACAAGCATGTACAACTTGATTACTTACACCAAGATGACAATCGTATGCTACAAATCGTATCGTGTGAATAGGCCTTTACGAGACATCCATCTTCATTGTTCTATCAGACATCAGCCGCGTTAAATCCTTTATTCGCCTGCATGGTTAGTATGCATAATGTGATGAATAGTGTGATAAGTGGTTAGCACTAGCTTATTTGGATGGAAAAGCGTGTGATAACCACTTTTAATATTCAATTTTTGTAAACTGATATTTTTCCGAGTTCTCATTGGATAATTTCTACCACGTGAGAACTTAATGTTTTTACAACTTTATTTTGGCATGAAATAGATTTATATTTACATTTGTCCGGGGGAAGAAAATTTGCCTGACTGCAACGAAGAATGCTCAAGTTTCGTTAGCGTGAAATACGATGTAATCAGCATGCACGGCAAAGGTTTATATAACGTTGCTGTAAACTAAAATATATAAACTATTATATGGCTAAATAAATGGTTTATAGTTAGTAACCAATTAATTGCTACACTGCTGACAGAGTGCCCCTTTTACCCAGCACGTGGAGAAGGAGACTGTGCCAACGAGCTCCACTCTTCTTATTGAGCATGCGCCTAATCCATTGTAACCGAGCCAATAATAAGCTCAATAATATTACTCGTTACAATCAATAACGGATCAGCCGGATATCAACCAAGGGGGACATTTGGTAAATCATCGACTTACCATGGCCATTGGAGAGAGATTCGAAAGTATCATTGCAAGATTTCCTATCGAAAAAATCCATAATGCATTCATCAAAATGCATAATCCAGTCATCAAGCGGGACTTCCTGTTGAACTTTAAATATTCATTTAAATCTTTAAATTGTCGTAACCTAGCAACGTGCGTTTTAAATTTCATTCAACCGTGAGAATAACTATTCAACTGTCTGGACAGGAAGTCTCGCTTGATGACGGGAAAATTGTTAGGTTTCGATAGGAAATCTTCCAATTTATTTCAAATCGAACTCGTAGTGAAAACAAGGTGCCACGTGATTCAGATCCCAATGCATTATGGATTATTTATTTCATTCAGTTTCACTTTCATTAGCATCACTAATCTTGCTGCCGCGTTGCTTGATGTTGTAGGCGTTCGTAAATGAACCAGGACTGAAAAGTTTACATTTCAAACCAACATGTCAAAGGTAAGTGGCAATGTCTTCATTTAAATGGTGTCTACTACAACGAGTCATGCCATTTTAACGTCAGTTGTGCCATTTTCTTCGAAATCCTAAATAAATAAATAAATGAATGCAGACAATACATTTCTTCCACCGCGACACGGTTGTGCCAATTGTGTGAGGATTTGCATTAAATTTTCTACTTAATCTTTGCAATGAAGCCGATTTAAACATGCAAAATATTGTTTATATGAAATCATGGCCGTAATATAGTTTATATATACTGATGTATCTTAAACCTTCAAAGTTTAAATTCATAAATGTATAATATTTTACGGCTGCCGGCTAATATATATATATTCACATCCTATACTTATTCATTATGATATAATGTAAATCATATTTCGAGATTTGTATTAAATTGTTACAAGATGAATGAATACTTGGTAAACATAGCCGGTTCCGAGAATTGAAGAATAATCCCAATCTATACATAGTAAATATGCTAGCTCATATCGACATAGTAAAATATAAGTAGTTTCACTTTCGCTTATAAACACGCTGACAATAGCGTTATAGTCGAATAAAACGTTGTCATTCACGATATATTCTGGAGCATTCCTTTTCAACATTTTTATCTAGATATTACTGTATCATTACACTGACAAACAAGGAGCTGATGGCATCAAAAAGAACAAAATAATTCTGGGGTCTACTGATGCAACTCCATCACATAAGCGGCGATTTGGGAAAGGTAGCTTAATATATGCTAAGTTTACTATGATATCTAGTGAAGTGATAGAGGTAGAATGTGGATGACACAGAAACCTATATTTGTTGAATAATTACTAACAAGAAGCCTGCTTAGGTGTTCACTCGGGCTACTCAAAGCAATGCAGCTTGGCATAGCCTATTCACGAAACAGCGCAACAGCGTACATATATTAAGCGTTTGTTAAAAAGTACAAAATAACCTACAGTGCTAGATTCGGTAGATTCAAGCAATCATTAGCTGCCAGTTCGCAAACCGTTAGTTAGTAAACAAGACGCCTGCTCAGGCGTTCACTCGGGCTACTGATTTCTGAAAGCTTGTTGTCCCGAAATCGGGGAAATTGGGACTGCGAAACGGCGTTCATAAATCGTGTTCCTGGTCACGTGAATCAAAATAATTAATTTTAGGCTAGCATAATTAACACACCAATACTTCTATTTGCAAGCCACCGTTATTCAAGGGAGCAGGCCAGACTGACCTGTGCTTCTTCTTCTTTGTTCGGAGTTCCTTCATTTATATTCAGCCATTTTTAATAATGCGCTATATATCATTAGCGTATCGCAGGCGCGGGTTACGGGACCGAAGGAAACCCGACCGCGTTCCGAAAATTAAATAACGGTCGGAAGGAAGATAAATAGAAGGGGAGTGAAACGCCAGAGGCTTTGTAAGATGATGCTGGTGGACCGTTGCTAGGAACATTTCCGTTGCTAGGAATGTTTCTAATTATGGTCGATATACATGTATGATGTCACTATCCAACCAAAATGAAATAGTGAAATAAACGCAGCCTGCTGCGAGGGCAGTGTTGAAATGCAAGTCGAAATATAGCAAGGTTGGTGTACTGACTAAACATGAAACGTAATGTCTAACATTTTGACTTTATAAGGGCCTTTACTAAGGGCCTTGTCTCCAATCGGTTGAAACGTGAAACATATCTACGTTCTATGTTTCGGCAGTACATAAACAAACTAATACTATCAGTGGATCGAAGGCGGATTTCAGTTGATATGTGAGTAAATTAAATAATATTACAATTTTACGACGTGTTTCGACGATGTAATTTAAATACATCATTCGAACAGTATTTTATTTCTCTGACTCTGTCTATGCAAGTGGTTCGCTGTTTGCTAGCGATTATGTTTTAATAGTGTTTACTACACAGGAATTGAGGAATATCAGAAACGCTGGGACGGCTGGGTCATGGGTTGTAACTTCTGGCAGCTTATAAACGTTTTACTTACCTCGCGCGAACAACCGAATTGATTGTTGACAGATCAAGGCCTACGAGCATAGCTAGATTTCAAAACCCAAATAACGCATCGCCATTGGTCAATACTCCTTCACGTGACGGTTATTTCACTCCCCTCCTTTTTTCTTTCCTCCTTTCTCCGCCCTCGTAAACGCTCGGGCCTCGGGTTTCCTTCGGCCCCGTAACCCGCGCCTGCGATACGCTAATGATCTAACCGCATTATTCAAAATGGCTGAATAGAAATGAAAGAACTCCGAGAAAAGAAGAAGTAACACAGGTCAGTCTGGCGTGCTCCCTTACGTTATTAGGCTTGCGATTAATTACACGGTTGTTTACGTTCGAAAGTTGCAAGTTCACCAGAAAACGTTGACCATTTAAATACAAATCGATCAACTTGCGGCGTCATTTTGACAGGTTTCTTTAAAATCACGCCACAAGTTGATTGATTTGTTTTGAAATTTCAACGTTTTCTGATGAAACTTGCAACTTTCAAACCTAAACAACGTGAAAATAATCGCAAGCCTATAAATGGTAGCTTGGAAATGGTATGGCAGTAATAAAATGGCGTCCTTAATTTCTCTCAAAGGATTCAGCGTGCTTGCATTATAAGTTGAAATTTCGAGTTATAAGTTGAAATTTCGAGTTATAATTTGAAATTTCGACTTGGGATTTTTGAAATTAGCGGATTATTCGACGAGAAAATACAGTACGTGTTTATTTTGGTCGACAGTTCTGTTCTGAGAGAGATTATTTTGATGAGAGAATGGACGAACTGGCGAAAAGTCAACAGCGTTTGGATTAGACTTGCCACACGTCGACTGCTTTGTTGTTTTTATATTCAAGACACAGCCAACAAACCTAGCGAGAAGGCGAGAATGAGCGATGAAGTTGCGAGCAGTCGACTTGTTTCACTTGCAGGAAATCGAATTTAATTAGTATAAATGGCGCGAAATTATTTGTCTCTCCCATCTCAGATATTTAACAATATACGAGCGAATGAGCGATTATTCTAGATTTTGAACTTGGAAATAAAATTATTTGTTGTTATAAGTTTTGAATTGAAAACAGCTTAATACAGAATGAATGACATTCATCTATAAATACCCCTTCTAGACTATGTTGCCTTTTAATAGTGCGAGTATCGTATTAAGATGACTGTTGAATATATCACAATTAACCTCGCTATTATTAACAATCATAACTCACGAAGACGAAGAAGTTATAATTGACTTCCTTGGCCATTTTATTTCAGCCCCCCCGCTCTGAGCTCGAAGGCGACTGCTTCGACTTTTTGGCGACGCGGAACAGAATTTTATCTTCCATGCAGACGGCGTTTACACTGTTAAATATAAATACACATCATTTCGATCGCCGTGACCATGTTTCAAAAAGTCGATAGCGAAAGGAGTAATTTGTAGGAGCTACCATCAAGACATGTCGTCCACATAGAATCATACTTTTCCTCGGTTTTTCTCTGATTGATTTGGAGCAAATCGCAAGCTTCCTCCAAGCAATTTTTTAATATAGCGCTTCAAACATTCATTTCGACATTGTTGTGTCCACATCGTTTATAAATCATGACGTCAAAGAAGCCTTTGCGCTGTGATTGGCTTAACTACTGACACACACGTGACACACCCCGACCGAAATACAGGTCGGAGAAAAATGGCGCCAAGCACGTGGGGAAAGTCCGTCTTCCTTGGCGCTCTTCCTCCCTCCGACAACAAAAGCGGAGCGGGCTCCGACAGAAAAAAAATACTTAGGAAAAGTTTACATTTGGATGCAAAGAAATTGAGACTTTCGTTGGTGTCGATGTTATTTAATATTCCAATTATTGTCTGGACCAGTAGCATGTCGTTTCGACGGATAACTCGTGTGAGTTCTCACACAATCAATTTCTCTTTTTTTTTACATTGAGCGGCTGGCGTAGAAGTCTTCAATGATATAAATCGTAGAGGTCGGGCCTGGCCTCGACTTTTCGCAGATTATTAATTGCACCGTTTTAGGGCGCATAAAAAAATATTCCTTGATTCTCATCACTACATTTTGAAAATGTCGAAGAGGCGGTAGGTTTGTATTTTATATTTTATATCAAAATATTCCATGGAATTTTTAAATTGGAGAGGGAGGTGTTTTTATATTTCCTTGTTTTCCGAAATGTACATAAATAAAACACTATGTAATGGTTGTCATAAATTGAACTACAAACTGCAACGTGAATACCCCTCATTTTTTAAAATAGAAAGTACCCTGACCTGTGACCAACGCAATTTTTCTCAAATTAGATAATTCCGTTGCAGAAATTATCGAGTTGGTATATCAAAAATCGAATTTAAAATATGAAAAAACAAACTTTCCTTAGATTTTCTGTCGGGCGGCATCTTTATATTTTGTAACAAAATAAAAAAATATGTGATGAGAATCAAGGAATATTTTTCATGTAGCCTTATGACGACGTTTTTTAAAGTGTCACTAACCTCAAAAAATTTTTTTCGCAAATCTAAAAGCCCTTATTGAGTGAATTAGGCCAGTGAATAAATTATTGGTATTGGACATTTCTTTGGTCTTCTGTAGTCCACCAAAGTTGCAAAAATTGGCATCTGCATGTCCCATGGCGGAGCAGGAAAGGGAATGGGTATATTCCTGGTGTGACGTCAGACAAATCAAACAAGGAACTCCTTTGAGCTCTGTCTGCTGAATACATAGAAATTTTACATTGCGTTAGTTGGGAAAATGAGTTTTCAACCCAAAAAATTCAATGTATTCACCAGACAGAGCTCAAAGGAGTTCTTGTTTGACTTGTCTGACGTAACACCAGGAATATACCCATTCCCTTTCCTGCTCCGCCATGGGACATGCAGATGCAACTTTGGTGGTCTACAGAAGACCAACGAAATGTCCAATACCAATAATTTATTAACTGGCATAATTCACTCAATAAGGGCTTTTAGATTTGCGAAAAAATTTTTTTGAGGTTAGTGGCACTTTAAGCTTCTCGACGCAAGATTTCCAAAAAATTCAAGCATAGCTATAACTTATTCTTTTATTTTAAATGCACCTTTACCTTCAACCAGGTTTTTGTCGTTATGTTTCAAAATTTCACAAGAGCAGAGAATACATGTTGAAATTTCAAAGTAGGATAGACAATTAAGGAAGACAATATAGACAGGGAAAACCTAACCTGAGTATCAGGCCCTTCTTTTTCTTCAGGGAACTGGGGAGGAGAAAGGAAAGAAAAAGAAGGGCCTGACACAAATCTATTCATTGACCCGTGTTCTTCGTCCAGAATCTGGACGAAATCCTGATTGGGTGAGAGACAAAAGCCGGAAATACATCAACGGTATTAAGTAATTAACTGATTCGAAAATCGAAAGTACGTTCTTCGTGGGAATTGCCGAGAAGCCGCCCAGACTCCGACTAGAAAGTTTGTCTTTTATCAAATTTACCGTTAGCGTTTTTGCCATTTTCATGGACAAGAGCGATTGAAGAAGCTGAAGAAGGAACATCCGCGTTTTGCTCGTAATACTATGCGTAAAGGAAGAGTAAGAACTGTGCAATGTGTATTGGAAGCCAGCCTAGCTGTCAAAACAAAACACTGCTGCTGTTTCGTCGTCTGACTACGGGAAGAAACAATTGCGCTTGAAAGTTCATTCTGAGAAGGAAAAGTAATTTATAGTATACTCATTGGAACTTATACGCAAATACTGTACGTATATAAAAGTCTGAATGCAAACTATATCGAGGCCGCTTTTCTTGACTGAATGTCGGAATCTGAACTGAAATGCGTGAGACAAATTAATATCTCGTGGCTACTCGGAATATCGGAATTGCCATTGTGCATTTAATTAAAATATCTGGGAATATATTTGAGAATTGTTGTAATCGAATGTTAAAAATATTTGGTGGTTCCAGAATCCCGATCGTATAAATAATTCCCTAATTTCAAAACAGTATATAGTACTACATTTTACTACGGCATTGCTAGTTCGAAACGATTACGAATGCCGTTTTGCAAACCCCATTCCCCCGATTTCAGGAGGGGGAGGGCGCGTCTGCACGCAGGCTAAGTATGGTAATTACTCGTATGGTAATGAATGAATGATTGCATAAATTTTGACAAATAGAATCTGTTGTCTTATATGAACTGCAGCGGTGCAGGAAGCGCCAAAGTTTACTAAAGTAGTATAAATGTAAATTAACAACAAGGCCGTTTTTCTGAAAATTAAACAGCAGATCCAATTTATTTTCTCGCGTCTGTAATAAATTCGCCTATTCTGTCTTCATCGACAAACTTTTAACCTTGTCAGCAACATTACTGATCAACTACTCATGAACTGATTCACCAATACCGTCGGAGAAAACACGTCAACCCAACTCAATCTAAGGCAAAATTGTCGAAAATAAAGAACTCGAAAAAATCGAGCACGCAACATGACTCCAGTCAATCACTGGACGAAAAAGTGAGGTAAAACATGGCGGCAATTGGGAATTTTGGACGTCAGTTTCATGCCCTAATGGTCAACTTGGATGTCATTCTTAGTCTTTTTTCTCGCGGCCGATCCACAGCAGTGTTGTATTCCTTTTGGGTTCCTTTCGATTTCATTTACTTTCCTGGAGAGCTGGCGTATGTTGACCGTATATCACTATAAATAAGTGTTCTTAAATTGTTTCTGCTTTATTTCTATTTGTTGATGCTAGCGTTTTTCTGACTTCCGAGTCGAGTTTCAACTATATTTCGACGAGTTCCACTCACCGTCAATTATAACCTCGTTATACTAAAAATGTAAAGTAAAGGCTGGTAACTTTCATAGAGATATTTCAGACGACCATCATTTAAAGTGTCGTAAAATACACAAAAACCGCTCGATCTCGTGAAAAGTTCCATCAGTACATTCGTCAAGAACTCGGCTTTCCGTTCACTGCTCTTTCATCTTTTTTGCAGCTTGACTGGTGTCCCCTCAGTCTGTATGAACGTTTCTCGAGCTGCGAAGATGAACGTTTGGGTCGAAAGAGCAATCAACCGACAGCCAAGTTCCAAACAAATGTATTCTGATGGCAATTTTGGCGAGATCTAGCGGTTTTTGTGGATTTTACGGAGCTTCAAGCGAGGGTCGTCTGAAATATTAGACGAGCTTAAACATATACAACGCAAACGTCAAGGACAACGTCCTTATTACATTAGTCCGAAGAGTAATCTTAACGCTGTTCCCGTTCTACATACAACGTTATTCAGATCATTTTCACGTCTTTAGGACCACCTTAAAGTGCCCCTATATAACCTCGACAATGTTTATTGTCTTATTTGGAAGAACTTTTAAAATGATAAAGTAACTTCTTTGGAAGATTTTCGCTTTTTCGCTTTGATTTTGTGATATTTCATTTTGTTTGATATGCAAAAATCTGGAATTTACGTCACCCGTGCAGAATGACTGAAGTAGTGTAGGGAAGAGGGGTTCTGGTGCTGGTGGTGCAAAGAGCACCACCCATGACGTCTCTATTTATGGTCTTACATAAATTTATTTATGCCTTCCGTCGTGTACGATAATTAGTTCTATATATAAATCTTCGGATACATTGCGTGTTGCATTTCCTGAGCTCCGTTTAATGGGTGAATTAATATGATGACTTTGACACGTTTTGGGATAATCTGGCTAGGGGTAAAAATCCCCTAGCCGCTTTATTAAAACTTTGAAAACAGAAATTATAAACTATGTATTTTACAAACGTGCTAAAATGGTTTCACCCAGTGAACGTGACGGCCAGATAACGCCAAAACCTAGAACAATATATCTATAATAACTAAACATTATGGACGCAGATATGGGGAGGAGGCGGGTAAATAAATTTCAGAATGTCTTTACTTGGCAGTGGACTGTATGTGAATGGCAGTAAAATAGTGATAGGGTGTGTTATAACCCCATTCCGGCTTCCCTGAGGTGTTTCCGGTATTTCTTACCTTAAAAGTCATGTGTTCTCAATACACTTAATTATGCTATCTGCCTATCTTTCAACATTAACACGACGGAAGGCATAAAATTCCTAGTCGCGAGCAAATATTTTATTTATGCCTTCCGTCGTGTACGATAATTAGTTCTATATATAAATCTTCCGATACATTGCGTGTTGCATTTCCTGAGCTCCGTTTACTGGGTGAATTAATATGATGACTTTGACCCGTTTTGTGATAATCTGGCTAGGGGTAAAAATCCCCTAGCCGCTTTATTAAAACTTTGAAAACAGAAATTATAAACCATTTATTTTACAAACGTGCTAAAATGGTTTCATCCAGTGAAGGCGAGGGCCAGATAACGCCAAAGCGTCTTCGCACAGCGAAGATGCGCCCCACAACAGGCAAATGCAACACCAATGTGAATGTCACGCAACATAATAATTAATATGTGACCATCTTGAATTATAAAGGGAGCTACGATAACAGAACAGTCGCCCTTGCTAACTGTCTATGACGATATTGAATTATAAAGAGAGCTACGGTAATAGATCAGTCACCCTTGCTAACTGTCTATGACCATATTTAATTATAAAGGGAGCTACGATAACAGAACAGTCGCCCTTTCTAACTGTCTATGACCATATTGAAATCTAAAGAGAGCTACGATAAGAGAACAGTCGCCCTTGATAACTGTCTATGACCATATTGAATTATAAAGAGCTACGATAATAGAACAGTCGCCCTTGCTAACTGTCCATAACGTGAGTGTTGATGACAATTGACAACCGATCACAGGCCGTCGCCCTTGCTAACTACAAATGATCGCTTCACAGCTGTATAACAACAGGAAATAGATTAACTACGTTGTAATCATGTGCTGCCCGTGCTAGACGAATGAAACAACGAACTAATTAGGAGATGTCCGGCCAAAAACTCCCATTTTAAATTCATGCTATGAATTTTTAGATGAAATTACAGTAACCCAATATGCAACCCTACTATAAAGCATCACCGAACATGAAAGGTTGCAATTGTTGCCAAACAAAAATTCTCGTAATAAAATTCTAAACCTGAACAGATCTGTGACACTTCAATAAGACAGCCTTGTCAGCTTGGCTTAGCCTAGCTCGGTTTGCTTCAAGGAAGTTGAAGGATTTTCGCCCTTGCTAGACCATCCCATTCTCCAGTGAACACAAACTGAGAACTTTCAATAACAAGGATCAAGCTAATTGTTTCAAGGATTTGGAAAGACTGCTGCCCTTGCTCGACAGTCTCCTAATTTACTCCGATGCTCCGCGACTGCCGGCCGTGTACCGGCCTTTATGACTAGCTAATGGTTACGAGTATGCCAGGACACGTATGTATATATATATATATATATATATATATATATATATATATATATATATACAATTATTGCTCCCTACGTCAAAAACGGTAGATCTGGAGGACAACTTCAAAGTTCCGACTTCAACCGAGAAATGAATCAATGAAGATTCTATAGTTTGTAGTTGTCATCCACCAAAGAAATAAGTGCAAGTGGTCTATACAAGCTGGTAAATCAGGGAAGCCAGGAAAAAACCTGCTGCTGGTAAAAACCCTTTGGGAAAAGCCAGTGACAGGAAAACCTGAGTGGGGACAAGATAAAACCTGCAAGCTTCCCCACGAAGCATTAATAAAATTAGAGTCCTTCCGTGTGAAAATTGTTAAGTTCTATAAATAAAGTTTGCTGAATATGCATAATGTCGGTTATCCAATTGTGTCTCCATCGTCCGTGACACGCTATTATGCATATACTTGAAATCTGGTCTCCCAAGTGCTGAATCAACCACTTAGATCAACCATGTAGGCAATCGGAAACTGGAAGATGAATACTGAATTCTGTAAGGCAAAAGAAAACAAAACGGCAGAATCTAATCCAAGGTACAGGATATGCACATATGTGCATGAGATGATTCACAACCAGAACGTTAACCTGACATCCTCAAAGGCAAAGGCAAAAATGAGGGTGCCATATATGTAGTTAGTGGAAAGAAAATAAACACCATAAAATTTTTAGGGTCAAGCCCCGGAGTTCAAAAGTTAATGAGATAAAATAACAACACACAACTCATGTTGGGAGAATACCGCAACTCAAGTGAGGACCAAACTCGAAATATATGGATGCCAAATTTCTTAACCATAAGAAAACACCAATAATAATAATAATAATAATAATAATAATAATAATAATAATAATAATAATAATAATAATAATAATAATAATAATAATAATAATAATAATAGTAATAATAATAATAATAATGATAATAATAATAATGATAATGATAATAATAATAATAATAGTAATAATAATAATAATAATAATAATAGTAAACCCAAACGTTGAGTAAACCAAAACGTTGAGTAGATTTAGAAAAACGCGAAAGATAATAATAATTAATCTTTATTTATTTATACAGGTTTACTGTGTCAGCTGCATGCCATAGGCATAGCTGTTATAAATAGAGGACCTGTGCTTATAAAGTTTTTCGCAAGGACAAGCATGGCAGACAGTTTAATGTCGCCGCATCACTAGCCTTGGATGCCCAAAATCTATTAATAAATAAACCTCGTATGAGAGAAAACTCCAAATACATGGAGACAATTGATTAACCATAAGGTTAAAACAATACCTCAGCCAAATAAGGTGCGGACAAATCCAGCAAAAGCTGGGACAAAACCTCACATAACATAAGGGGAAAACTCCAAATGCATGGAGACAATTGCTTAACATTGCTTAACCATAAGGTTAAAATAATACCTCAGCCAATTAAGGTGAGGAACGAACCCAACAAAGTTAGAACAAAAATAATAAAGGTTGTGGCGAGGTCAAGCATGGCAAACATTACTGTCGCCCCAACCTAACCCTTTTTTTGTTTTTTTGTTTTGTATGCCACAAAACAAAATTGTGAGGACGAAGCCCCAACAAAACATGCAGAAGCAATTAGCTCGATATACACGGCTGTGAGACAAAGTCATCACATAAAAAGCGAGGACGAAGCCTCGAATTGCATACAAGAGCAAATATTGCTTTCCTATAATTAACGCCGTGAGGGCAAAGTCGTCACAGAAAGCGAGGACAAAGCCTTAGTCAAAACTTGCAATGAAGCCTCAATAATAACATGCTAGCTTCATGAATAACATGCAATTGTGCCTCGTTGAATGGGCGAAGACAAAAAAGATGTAGTTACATTTACAGTAATAATGATAATAATAACAGTAATAATAACAATAATAAGATAATAATAATAATCGAATAACGGCGAATTAGGAACAGTTATTGCTAAGACTATAATATATAATAGTAAAATTTCTATATTTAAAACTGATTATGACTACATTAAAATTCCTGTGAAAATCTAGATTAAATTTATTAAGGACTAAATTAGTTCAAATAACGGTTATTGTATAGTAAAATATTTGGATCATCAGTCTGGACGCGCGTTCCCAAAAAATGATAAGGTTGCTTTTGACCTAATCGCAGTCACTGGGGCTTAAGCTGGACAGTGTTTGCCCTACGGCGTTGAGAGAAAACAACATCTTCAAACTTCCGTAGTATAGACTAGCATATGGCCGCTTTTATCCTTAAGCATAAATAATAGTGATATCGTGCAACCGTCTAGTCCAATCAGTCCAGCTCTTCGTATACAGTTCCCCAGAGTTCTAATTGCATTCGAAAAGTGTTTTTAGGGACGCTCTTGAATTCTTACCAGTTTTGCCTGCCAATGATCTACAGCAATGCCAACCTGTGTTGTAATAGGACAACTGCGGCAAAAATTGCTTTAAATTGTTGTATGGCGTCACGTCGCCGCTGTTGTAGTTCTCATTAATACTAATCAAATTTTAGGATAACATCATTATTTCAAATATCCTGCACACTAATCAACTGTGGCGAGTAATCCTGTCAATAACCGGACATACCAAAACGTGTAAAACATTTGCGTGCAATAGTGCAAAATACAGATTAGCTCACAAAGTTTAACCATAATGTATAAGCTTTAAAATTATATCGCTTGCAAATTGCTATACGACTGCAACAGCGAATGGCTGAACAATGCCGGACGGATAGTACATTTCATAACACTAGAAGCGGAATTGTGGGAATCAACCGAGAAAATTATCAAAAGGTGATTACCCACGCCGAATCGACGGCGATTCTGGCGCGGTTCTAAACGTCGGAAGGATGTGTTTGTTATAACAACATGCACTATCGTTCGGATGAAACATTCAAACCTAATGCCGCTACCGCGAGTTATTATACGATAATGAATATTTTGTGGTGCTTAAGCGTTCAACTTCGTAGCCCCACGTATGCAATCAAATATCAAAATTATGTTACTGTATATTAAACTGGGGATGAAGGAATTAAATAGCTAGGATAGCAGACATTTGTATGCTAACTTGATCGTCGCGATCTTTAGTGTGACTACACTATCTAATAGCCTCATACGAACTTACTCCATTGGCTTGTGACAATCATATAGAGCAGATAACTATTTACTTGTCGAAAATAGCAATTATTATTAGAAGCGGAGAGGTGCGAACAAATATAACCGAAACGCGTGTTGAGTACAGACAAATTGTAGACATTTGTTTCATATCAGTGTAAAGCCAAGGATAACAATAGTTGGCAAAGGACTTAAGCAAAAACGGAGAGGTGCGCACAAATATATTAGAAAACATGTTCAGTAGGCAAGTTATAAAGATTTCTTGCCTGAATGTAATTTAGCATTGTTAAAAGCTAAAGATAAGGATAAGCGCAGATCTTAGTAGACTCCTCTGCCTTGGTAAAACAATAAAGAAACGCAGAACAATGTCGTAACGTAAGATTCAAAACAACTCTTACCTTGAAGACGAAGAACACCAAAACCAACCTGAAGGTTTAAAAATCAAATTAAATAAATTTCAGAATATCTTTACTTGGCAGTGGACTGTATGCGAATGGCAGTAAAATAGTGATAGGGTGCGTTATAACCCCATTCCGGCCTCCCTGAGGTATTTCCGGTATTTCTTACCTTAAACGTCATGTGTTCTCAATACACTTAATGATGCTATCTGCCTATATTTCAACATTAACACGACAGAAGGCATAAAATTCCTATTCGCGAGCAAATATTTTATTTATTCATCGGAGTTGTTTCAAACTGTTTGCTACGCTTTCCGTTACTAAGTGTGATATTTGCATATTTATCCTCAGTGCACGTTGCAGGCGGCAAAAGAAAAAAAACTTTAGGGGTCATTAAGGGCATTAATCGCTCAGGCAAGTCTTGGCGAGAAGGTCATTAGCAGTGTTACAATAGCGAAACCGCGTCGCGTCCTTCATTCAAACTCTGTTATCGTACGAGTATAATCGAAAGTGTTTGACGTGTGTTTGGAAAGTATTTTACTGGATTTATTCTCTAGTTATTATGACAAAGATGTCTCAAACGGTAAGACAAAGAAGACACAATTATAGAGTTTAAAAAGTATTTATTTCAGTTCAAATGTTTGCTTCAATAAGGTCGGTTTCTGACGTTTCTGAGATAATACGACTTGTCTAATCTAATTTTATATGGATTTTGAGGTTCATTCCTGCGAATGATCGTAATGTATTGGTCACTGTCTTGACGATTATAGTCTTTTGTTTTAGGCGAGTCTTCCTCATGCGAGTGTTTTTCGTCTAAATAATTTTCGTCCACATCAGTATCGCCAGCGTCTTCTCTTTCTCTTTCATCCGATTCTACTTCTACATCCGAATCACTTTCGTCGTCATCCGAAGCACCTAACCATAAAGGTTTATTCTTTGGCTGTTCAACAATTGGAGGTGGAGTTAGAAAATACGGTTTACTGTAGGTACATTAAGTTTAGGCGGTGGATGTGACGGAATCTGTTCAGGTTGATGGGGTTCAGGTTGATGAGGTTTCTTTGGGGTCTCTGTCAAATTTTGTAAATTTTTTAGTAGCTGCGTTTGAAGATTAGATTGAACTTGATGGTGCTGGTGCTGCAGCTGTCTTTCTTTCTTCCTTCTCTCCTTTATCACGTTTCTTCGCTTTGAACGCTTTCTCACTTCGCTTCATTCATCGCTCTCTCCCTCCGTTAATTGCTCTTTCGTTTTCTCCCTCGCAGCTCTATCCCTGTCTTCCTTGCTCCATAACTTGCTACAAAACCCATTCTCTCCATTCCTTGCTCTTTCGCTCTCAGCCTTACTTTATCGCTCCCTTGCTTTGGCTTTCCAAGTATATACAGTTCAATCTCCGTGGTTTGATACAGTTTCTATATATGTGAACGCTTGGACAGCAAAACAACCGTTAGAAAACTAAAACGGAGAAATTGTGTTTTTATCAAAGCGTGATTCATTCATACTATTTATGACGAGGTATGCAATGGCGTAGAATGACATAATTTTTTTCGTGTTTTCCATACAGTTACATTTATAAGCGTACGTCGATTTAAACCTTTCATTTATTTTTATATCTCTACAATCGACTCACTACAAATACACACTGTCACTTCGGTCGCGGCGGACTTCATCCTTGGTGTCAAATGAACCGTGGTGCCATCTCACGTCAATTCCGGTCTTTTACACTTTCCTCTGCCACGGAAAGGGTGAATCTCCGGGTTCACCTTAAAACTGACGCTTACAAATTTTAAAAATCGTTTTTAAGGCTATCTACTGTCTTCTTTACTGCGTTTAACAAATTCACTACATAATCCCCGTACCAGTTGGGAGGTTTGCGTTCGCGGACTGGTCGTTGACTCAGGGTTATTTCGTCCGTGGACGGTCCTATCACCTTGTCTTCGTCATTGTCGGATTCATCACATTGGGAAGGTTGTCTGTCGCTTAATTTGCCATCTAACATCTTCAGTATGGGTGACTCTTCCTCGATGTCAACGCTGGAGTCGGCACAATGTCCCAAATCCACCCCTCCTTCCCTTGGTGGACCCGTAGGTGTCGCGGCGTTACTCGTTTCTGGAATAGTGGCGGTGAAGAGTTCATGTTCAGAGTCATCCTCATTAAGCCGTGTTTACATTGCAAGCCTCGGCATGGCCTTAGCCTAACTTTGGCCTACTTTTTGGCAGTGTAAACACGTCCTGGCCTGGCCTAGACCAGGCCTTGGCCAGAATACCTGGGCTTTCTTCCTTTGTTGGCCTATGGTTTGGACTTTGCTAGGCTTTTGCCAAGGCCAGGCCGTGACTTGCAGTGTAAACTCGGCTTAAGGTTCCTCGTTGAATGCGTCCTGGTTATCCTCTCCTACAGCTAGCTGAAGAGATCCTTTCAAGTGTTTCAGATTGTTGACATGAACAACCTTTGAACGACCTCTAGCGTTGCTTTCCTTCTGTATCTTGTATGTGACGTCAGTGACTCTTTTCTTCACATATAAGGGCCGGTCCACAAACGATGCAATTTTGAAGCTTCAGTCGGTTTGAGCTGTGGATTAAATAACAGCACTCTATCACTTGGTTGAAATTGTTTCTCCTTGATTCCTTTGTCATAAGCTTCCTTTTGTCTTCGTTAAGCAACTCCCAGTTGCACTCGAACGTCACGATATGCTTGTATGAGATGGTCTTCAAGGTCACCAGTAAAATCCTCGTACTGCGATTCTTTATTTTCTTTATCTGCCATCATCACATCCAAAGGCAACCTAATCTCGCGACCAAACATGAGATGATATGGTGAGTATCCCGTTGACGTGTGGATACTGCTTCGATATGCCATCAAACATGTAGTCAAGGTGTTCGTCCAAGCGGTCATGAGTATTTTCCAGTCGTGTCTTCAGTAGTGCCTTCAGAGTGCGATAAAAATTTTCCACCTGTCCATTTCCCTGTGGATGATAGGCAGTCGTTCGCGTTTTCTTTAGTTGGAGCAACTTACACATGTCTTCGAAAACACCAGATTCAAAATTACGGCCCTGATCAGTGTGGATACTGTCGGGAACACCGTACCGACAAACCCAATGATTGACAAATGCACGTGCACAAGTGACTGATCGCTGATTTCGCAAGGAATAGGTTTCATTAATTTAGTAAAGGAACATGGTGCAGTTAATATATACACATTTCCCTTCCTACATCTAGGTAGTGGGCCCACAATATCCATATGAACTCGTTGCATCGGGTGACCAGAAATTATGGGTTTTATGGGCGCTTTGGCTATCTTTGACGAGTTGCAAGTTGCACAGGTAACATTAATTACGACAATACTCACGGACAATTGTGGAAAGTCCATGTATCCAAAACCGGTCTTTCATCTTCTTGAACGTCTTGTTGGCTCCCAAGTGATTTCCAGTGGAACCATCATGCAACATGTTGAGTGCAGGCTTTACAAGACTTGAGGGAAGGTAAGTGATTGACATAAATTACTCCTTCCGCCACTTGAATTAGTTCAAACTGGGCCCAAATAGCTCTAGTTGTTGGACTTGATCCTTGTAACTCTGCCAGTGAGGGTTTTCATTTTCCTTGAGATAACTGTTTCAGTACAGGTGCAATATCAACATCTTCACCTTGGGCACGAGCGAGGTCTGCTGGCTCCCATCCGATAAGCAAATAGGACATGTCAATGTCTTCCTTTGAATAGTTGCTTACAGCAGATATACCGAGAACGTGGTTGTTTTTTTAGCTTTGGGTTGACCTGAATTGCGAGAAGGGCGTTGTCCATATTTGTTTGGACGTTGATGCCTCCTCGACATTGCTTAGCATTTGCGTGTTTCTTCCCTGGCCGATGTTCCACTTCAAACTCGTATTCTTGGAGACGCTCACGCCATCTAGCTACATGTACCTGCCCCTGAGGCTTACGGAAGGTTAAAGGATGAGTGTCAGGGTCATGCATTGCGCGCTCGCGGCGGCCATTTTATGGGCCGACTAGCGAGTTCGTTATATAATCCGTCAATATCTTGGCAATCCTTTAAGTAAATCTGGTACTTTGTGATTTTCCAATGAGAGAATATACTTAACTGAATACTTATATAGCTATTTGTTGCAAACTTGATTACGAATGTAAAAAATATTGTTCAAATATGTCGGCTTCCACAAGTGCTTCACCACCGAAGCGTGGAAGGCCGAATTTTGAAGCTGAAACCAAGCGAATCAGACTGAGACCTGACGTGTTTGACCGTTGGTTGGTGAAAAAAGACTCGCTTGGATTTACACATAACTTGCACAACAATTTAGTAAAGAACCGTGATCTTACTTGAGTTCGGTCACATATTTGACGACTTGATGGCCCAGCTTCTTCAACGCTAATAAGTGGCTCTGCTTGTTCAGCGCCAACAAGTTCGTGGGAAGAAGATTCATGAATCGGTGATCCATAGACGTTCAAATTGTCTTCGGGATCATAGCGCTCCACGTCCGAGTCTGAATCTGACTCCGTATCTGACATAGTTTATAGATTAGAACATTAGAAAGGTCGTAAAGTCTACGAGTACGAAAATAGAATGCGGCTATTTTTGGCAAATCAACAACAAAGTCCCCGTATGTAAACATTAACACAAGCGCGCAATGCATGACCCTGACACTCATCCTTTAATAGCCACTTCAGTGCTTGGTGATCGGTCCGAACCAGGAATTTACGGCCTAACAGATAGTATCTGAAGTGATCGATGAACTCCAACAAGGCAAACATTTCTAGTCTGGTAGCACAGTAGTTCTTCTCGGAAGCATGACGTGAACGACTACCGTATGCGATTACATGTTCTGGTCCATCTAGTTGCACTTGAGAGAGAACCGCGCCGATCCCATGGTCAGCACTGGCGTCAGCTGTGTCGATTATGAAACGTCCTACCTTTGGTCCAAACGATGGATACGCAAGGACAGGAGGGCTACAGAGGTGCTGTTTTAGCGCTTGAAACGCATTTACTTGCTCCTTACTCCACTGTAAAGAGCAGTTTCTCTTAAAGAGGCGATAGAGTAGCTCTGCAGTCATTGAAAAACCCATGATTAACTTATGGTAGTACCCAGCGAGTCCCCGAAAACTGCAGAGTTCCTTGATATTCTTTGGAGTTGGCTAGTTATGTAATGCCGTTATCTTTTCATGATCATTCTCAATCCCATTACTAGAAATAACATGACCGGGAAAATTTACACGGTTTTTACAAGAAATGGCATTTCATTTGTTTCACCTTCACACCAGCAGTTCTAAGACGCTCAAATACTACACGGAAACGGTTAAGATGGTCATCAAACTCTTGGACCAGATTAGAATATCATCTATAGGTATACGATCGAGGCAGTGGTTTTAGGGCTCTCCTTGCAGGGAAATGTTCATCAAACGTTGGAAAGTCCCAGGGGCATTAGTAAGTCCAAACGGCATTACTAACCACTCAAACTCACCTTGGGGTGTCACAAATGCTGTTATTGCACTGTCCTTTTCTGCAGCCTTCACCTGCCAATACCCTGAAGCTAGGTCGAGACACGTGAAATAGCAAGCTCCATCCAGTGATTCCAGTATATCATCCACTCTGGACAACGGTTGGGCACCTCTGGTGATAATATAATTTCACTTCCGATAGTCAATGCACATTCGAAAATCACCATCACGTTTCCGGACTAACACCACTGCACTGCTCCATGGGCTGTTTGATGGTGTAATTCGGCGTTGGGAAAGAAGTGAGTCAAGCTGCTTTTCTACAACTGGTCTTCGGTGAGGTGGAAGTCTTCTTGGCTGTTGTTTTATAGGTCTGTGGTCACCAGTATTGATTTCATGTTCCATTAAATGACTCAACCCAATATCAATTTCATCTTTAGCAAACACATCCTCATATACTTGGACTGTTTCAAAAAACTTTAACTCCTGATCTTGCCGGGTAAGTTAATTTATTTCAACTTTCAATTCTTTGTACCATTCATTATCTTTTGCTGAGGCACTTGCTGGGTGAGATGATTTTGTCTCTTTCTTTGTTAAGTTAGGACTATTGGACTCTAATTCTTCAGAATCTTTTGAATGTACCATGACTCTTGTGTGGTCCAGAGGGTGAAACTGTCCAACAACTTCGTTCCCTTGCAAATGGATTTCTTTATCAGTAAAGCTGGCTAAACGGATCAATGCTGTGGCTTCTTCTATTATACCCGGAGATCCAAAATTCCTCTCATAACCGGGTGGTAAATGTCCTTCTGTAGGGACGTCAGTTCCAGGTGGAATTGTAGTAGCTGAATGAAAAGTAGTCCTACACACTGAAGGGACTTGCTTCTCATGGTGAATTGGAACTTCGCTGCCTTGGATTACAAATGTTCCCAAGTCATACATTATACGGCAACAGTACTTACGAAGGAAGTTTGTTCCAAGAAGACAGTCATGGCTTATGTTCCGAGCCACAATCATTGGAAAAGTCACATCGGTATTCGCAGTTCGAAGGCGTATGGCTGTCTCCCCAAGAATTATGATTGCAGACCCATTCGCTGTTGTAACGGTGCCACATACTGGTTTAAGGTTTACCCCATTTGTCCCACTTTTCTTCCACATCTTTTCGCTTACAACGCTTACAGTGGATCCGGATCCAGAATCACCGCACAAACGGTAAAACAATTGGCAGTAGACAACAATATTCAACCGTTCATTTGCCAGGCTTCGGCTTCTACCTTTCCAACGCCAGAGTCATTTGAATTTAAGGTAATTTCTCAAAATTATTGATGCACACTTGAAATTTCACGAACACATCAGTAAGTTGGTATCTTCATGTATGAGCAAATTATGCCAAACTAACAGAATTCGTCACCTTCTAGATCAGGAAACCTTGACTCTCATTGTACAAACACTGATATTAAGCAAACTGTTTTATTGCTCTTCGGTGTGGTCAGGTACTGCAGCAAAGAACATAAAGAAGCTGCAAATGGTACAAACTTTGCTGCACTGGTTATATCAAATAATTACAAATACGACCACATACCGGTTGATCGACAACTACAGTACAGAGACATTATTCAAATTTTCAAATGTTTGAACGGTTTGTCTCCGTCTTATCTAAGGGAAAACTTTTTCCTACGTCGCACAATACACGAACACTCCACTAGAAATTGAAACGATTTATCGATCCCAATGTTTCAGACAACCATGCACTGGACAGAGGTCGTTTCATGATCGTGCTGTCAAAAAATGGAATAATTTGGACAACTCTTTTAAATTAATTAATGATATTAAATTATTTAAATCTGAACTTAAGAAACATCTATTGAACGAATAATTTTTATACGTATTTTTACCATTTGTTAATATAGTAATTTCTTCTTAAATATTTTGAACTCAACTTGCCTTTTTTAACTATTCTAAATCGTGTAAATGTGTGCTGAAAAGCCCATTGGGGAGCATAAATAAAGTATGTATGTATGTATGTATGTGATTTACAATGCCAGTTTCAAAAGCAACCTGATTTACTAAGAGTTGAAGTCACAGCGTGGGGTGGAGCTGAATTCACTTTTGATTCAAGGACTTGTTGCTCCCCAGCAGTCCTCGGTACTCGTTTCCCAAATTATTTCTACTAGGGCTGTTTCTAGAAGTGTCCTTCTTCATTACAGGAGTAACATACCTGTTTCCGTTGGCGTCCACGGTGGGTTCTGGGTTGGCTTTCGAGCTGTTGAATTATCTCGTTCATTTGAACAACTAATTCTTTCATTTTTCGTAACTCTTTTGAGACTTTATCCTCATTTGGACCACTTACAGCATGGCACTCGCCTTTGGTTTTCGGCGGCGTTTTGGGTACTTTGCAACTTTGTGAAGCTTTCCTTGCGCTCTCAATTTGTCGTACCAGACGGACTGCTTCCGAAAGCGATTTTGGCGGGCTAAGAAATTTTTTCTCTCTTGTTTCGTCGCTTAGGCAGATTCCTTGTGGAAAACTATGACGGGCAAACTCCACTTTGAAGTCAAAGACAATTTCTGGAAGTGCATTTTCGACTAATTCAAGAAAAACGTCGGCAAAAGTTTCAAAATCTTCGCCTGGTTTCTGATATCATGATCGTAGCTGTAATTTATAATCTCCGGTAGTACGAGATGATTCAAATTTTGCCTTTAATTTCGCAGTAAACTCGTCAAAGGAAACTGCATGTTCCCGGTACTAGAAAGAGTTCCACAGCTTTGTAGGCTTTCTCGTCAATTAAGAATATAAATAACATTATGCTCTTCGTTGATCATTTGTTTTTTTGACAAGGTTGTCATACTCCATAAACTGAGAAAGCCAAGTGTTGAAGTTTTGACTCGTTGTGTACGGTGGTGGAGGTTTAATATTTCGATACATTAAGTGTGTCGAGCCTTCCAATGGCCCTGTTCCTTGTTGTTTACCATGCAGTTTTCAATTCTGTAAAAACACAGCAAGCGCTTTGACAAGATTGTTCACCGACTCATTTCCAAGGCCGACGGCCCCTTGAGAAGTTTCGCCATCTTGAACTTTGACTTCGTTCTCCGACATGTTTACAAAAACATGGTTTTACAAGATCTCACCAGTTTCGGGCTTTTCTTCGCTATCTATACACAATCTTTCACAATGTACCAATTATAACGACGTCTCGTCGTTGTGATCATATTTCTACAATCGACTCACTATAAACAGGTGCCATATCGCGTCATTTCCGGTCTATTACACATTGAACGAATTACAGCATAGCAAGTCAATTCTTAACATTTGCCACAGAATGGATTATATACTGACTCTGCTTCTGTTTAAAATTTTGCATGTTTACACCATTTTGTGGTTGGATGGACCCATCGCTTTGAATTATTGAGAAGCTTGGTATTTATCTTGTTGTCCGACTGAACTCTTCTCATCAGATTTACTTTTCATTTTCTTAGGTGTATATTTCACGTCTATCGATCCATACAAGGATCCAAAAAACATACTTCTCAATAACTATGATGATGCTGGACATGTTATAAACAGCAAAAGACTGTGGGCTAAGATCGAATGGGTCATCGAGGTCTACCTCCCAATGGACGAAGTAGAAAAAATAGTGGGATGTAACCGTGACGTCTACTTGTTTGAGGGCGATGTTGATCTCGGAAATTACCAGTATCAAATCTACAGCAACCCAAGACGCTGACACAATTTAAATATGCAGTGTTTCCATCAATAAGCGGTTACCAGTCGTTTATACTATCGTCTGTTTTTCCTTTCACCGTCATGTGTTGCACTGTAAATTTTAGTTGCATATGATTTGGAAGTAATGTGTTGTTTGTTTTTAATAAAACTTGAAGTGCTTTAATGGTTCGCGTGTTATTTTTAATCTCTTATTCAACAGGACCCTAATTGATAACAATACCTTAGGTAAAATTTGTATAAATAAAGATTAATAATAATAATGGAAACTTTATTAAATCTTTTTTCTTTTCTACATATACAATTATAAATCTCGCTTTTTAAGGTAATTTACAATTGGCTACTTGAATCACAACTAATAATATATAATAACAACTAATGACTATATAATAAAACATGGAAATTTATATACAAATATTTCAAAAAGCTAATAATTCGGGATTTCCCCATTCCTTATTTCGGCTGCAGAAAATGTAATACGTAGTTCTGATAGCTATAGTCATCATTTTCCTTACGCAGTACATTTGGTGCTTGTTATCAAGACCAACCTTATCTAGCATATCTAAAAAAGTAGAGCACTCATTCGCAAAAACACCTAGGCAGCTCATGAAGAGATTTATAAATTTTACATCATTAAAATGTTCACTTTGCTGTTTTACTAGTTCACTATATTTATCTTCTTTCCGTTTGACGTTGTTTTAGTGGTTTGATTCAAAACCAACAGTAAGTTCGAGAACATAAAGACGGCCGTTTGAACAATGCAATAGCAAATCTGGACGATACGTGTCACCAGTTAGGATAGATGGGCTTTTGAATCCAGGTAGATCGACAAAGAGGTTTGAACCGTTAACAGTTTGTAAGGTATTTGCAAGAAAGTTAAGGATTGAATTGTTCCTCCATGTAAAGCGTTCAAGATACGATTGACAACCAGCAACAACGTGTAGTAGTGTTTCTGGGCTCAGACAAAAAGAGCATTCTGGACTTGAAGATATTCCCCATCTGTGAAGGTTTTTGCGTGTCGGAGTAGAATTGTTCACATAACATATAGTAAAGTTATAAATGTTTTTTGGCAGTTTTGATTGAGCAGTTGACCACACCTTGTTAAGCTTTGATAAGGAGAACTTTGTAACGTTAGAGAAAAAGGATCCCTGACAAGTCAAGTGGTTTCGAAGTCTATCTTCATGCCCAGAACGGAAATCTTTCAGAACTTCTTTAGTAGAGTTATAGACGTCGTATTGAAAATATAATAATAATAAAATAATAATAATAATAATAATAATAATAATAATAATATAATAATAATAATAATAATAATAATAATAATAATAATAATAATAATAATAATAATAATAATAACAATAATAATAATAATAATAATAATAATAATAATAATAATAATAATAATAATAATAATAATAATAATACTTTATTAACACTTAACATAAAATATTATATTTACAGTGCATATTCGGATAAAATTAAATCTGTTCGAATTCATCGTTTATACAATTAGTAATGATTAAAATGCTACAACTATCTAGAGTCAAATAAAAAAAAATAAAAACTAGTTCTATGTTCGTTTCCAATGCATGTCTTGATGAGGATACTCTAGTGCCTCTTAGCATGCCACGGCTGATCTAATTAGTGCAAACGAAAGACAACATCCCGTCCATGCCAAGGTAGTGCTGTATTCAGTGTTTCTCTTAGTTGCCAGCAGCTCGGCCATACGTTTGTTTGCTGTTGATGTCTCTTTACTGAGCCCGCCAGTGGTGGAAAATATCAAAGGTGTGAAAGAGGCAATCTCAACTTCCATAATTCTGTCACCATTTTCCCGTTTCTTTGCTTGCTCCTGCATTCTATGTAAGGCTTGGATGCTGGTGTTACGTACGGTAGCTAGGTGCGTTGGGGTGAAATACCCTTACATCAAAGTATACACATTGCCGCCGACCCCAGAAACCCGTGGCTTTTATATCAGCACTGACATCTTCTCGTTTGTTCACCGTTCTTGGAAGAATAATCTCTCCACTAAGAGGTTGCAGCTGTGGCTCTTTCTCAACGTCAGTACAAATTTCACTCAGCCAATCCGCTGTTAGATCACGAATCTCGTTGTGACGGGCAATAATAAGTCTTCCGTGTGTGCAGGTCATGGCATGGTCAGCGGAGAAGCTTACTTCACAAATACAATACTGCGGTATATTTCTCAGTTGCCATTCGTATCTTAGGCTAATGGCTTCCCCAAACTCGCCTTTATTAAGGCTAAACCCATAATATTTTATTGATAAAGCCGTTAACCATGATGATGAGCCTTTTTCACCAAGAAGATCCATTGCTCGTTGCTTCTGGGTGGACTCTTTGATTTCTTTACCCTCGCTTTCAAGTTGTTGACTCTTTTGTTTGTGCAGACTTTCTTTGATATTCTGTAATTGTGGCTTTTCAAACCATTCAGTCTGGTCTATGATCATCTTCTTCAATGGTTCGCTGATTTTCTCCGATGCAGTGAATTGGCGATCTGCTTCGAGTACGGGATTTGTAATGTTAAGCCCTCCGTGACGTGTTGGTAGGGAAAGAAATTTTCTTTCCTCACGAGAACATTGATCCCTACCGGTCATGGCTGGAATTAGATTTTCACTTATAGCATCTTCCAGTGGCTGCAGTAAAGTACCAATGTTTTGATTGGTTCGCATTGTATATCTCCATTTCCCTACAATGCCATGAGAAAAAGCAGCATATGCTGAATGTGTATATATTTCAGCTATTTTAGCAAGCTTTACAATCTCATCAGTCCATTCTTCAACTTTGTCTCCTACATCTTCTTCAATAAAGGTTGCTGTACCAATAGCGGAACCAAGTAATTTCTGACCTTCAAACAAGATATTTTTTCTTGAAATAAGAAATTTTGGATTGGGAGAATAGCGAGACTTTTTTTCTTGTTTTAAGAAATTTCTTAAAACAAGAACAATTATTTTCTTGTTTTAAGAAAATTAAGAAAATTAAAATAAGAAGTTTTGACGAGAAGAATTATTTTGTTGTAAGAAAAAGTTTCTCAAAACAAGAAAATGAAAACAAATTTTCTTGTTTTAGGAAATATTTTCTTATTTTTAAGAAATATTTTCTTGGTTTAAGAAAATTATTTCTTATTTTAAGAAAAAATTACTTATTTCAAGATTTTTTTTCTTGAAAGAAGAAATTTTGGATTGGGAGAATAGCAAGAAAATTTTTCTTATAAAGAAAATATTTCTTGAAACAAGAACTTGTTTTAAGAAATATTTTCTCAATTTTTAGGATTTTATATACTCTATAAATAGAAGTATAATAATATTCCTAAAAAGAATAAACATTAAAATAAATATTTAACTAGTACTAACATTGTATATAATAGAAATAAGAAAACAATATGAATTCAATTTAAAAAGCATGTATTTATTTTTTATATGTACTGTAATCTTGTATTACTATCTACTGTATAAATGAATATAATTATATAGTCATGCAGACTATAGCGCTGCCAGAGCAATATCATTCGGTACTTTATTGTCTCCACAAATGATGGACTGTGTTAAGTTAATCCAACCTCGTCATCCTTCGGGTAATCAAAGTCCAATAAATAAAATAAGGCCATGTAACCAACTGCTGCCCACAATGACGTAAACCATGTCTTTGTCAACTACCATGATTGGGACATTTCCAGACTGTTTTAACATCCAACCATCTGGATCTTCATAATCCTTAAAAAAAAATTAATTGTAATAATTGCAGTATACTGTACTCTAAAGCATAGTTTCTCCTCTGTTGCTTTAACAACAGTTACTATTTTTAACATAATTAATTCTAGAATACATGCATACTGTATATGGATCAGCAGAAACCATATGGATGCCTCAAGTTCAGACTGTTTCATAATGGCCACCTCTATACAAACTGGGGCTTTGGAGACTTAGTCATCTAAGCAACAGCCTCCCACCACTGAGAATCTGAGATCATGGGTTCGAGCCCTGAAAAGCCCTGAGGGGAGTGTTTTGAATAATATATATATAAATTATATATATAATAATATATATACATACATAAATACAGTCGTTGGCACCTAAGCGTGTACACCACCAATCAAAACATGTTTTATGTCAAAGTTAAATGTTTACCTAATGCAAACGTATTCGGTTTTCATTCGATACATTTGAACCAATGCATTATTGTCACATGAATGTGCCCTTAGCCAATCACATCTCACCGGTGTTGATTTCAAAACAGTTAACTTTGGCTTAAATTTAGAACATGTTTTGATGGGCGGTGTACACGCTTATAGGTGCCAACGACTGTACACACACACACACACACACACACACACACACACACACACACACACACACACATATATATATATATATATATATATATATATATATATATAATATATACAGTGTGAGAAATTCTGAAAAAAATCTACACATTCCTAGATATAAATCCGAAAAAGGAAAATGTAGCCTTCAATATAGGGGCTCTGTCCTTTGGAATAAAATTCCTGTTGAGGTTAGAGATCAAACTAACCTACGCTCATTTAAACTGGGTTTGACAAAAATTGAAAATAATCTGTAAAATATTCTTCACTTTAAATTTATTGTTAGTTAATATAGTTTAGTTAAGTTTTTATATACTTTATATATATATTTATATATATATTTTTTATTTTAATTTTGTAACACGGCTCTCTGGAAGACCATTTATGTAAAATGAAGCGATACCGTGTTTATTAAATAAAGATTATGATGATGATGATTATATATATATATATATATATATATATATATATATATATATATATATATATATATATATATATATATATATATATATATATATGTATATATTCAAACAAAAAAAGTTTTGTTCGCAAAATGTCGAAAAGTGCTCAATACAGTAAAGATAGAGCGAATATACTATAAGTGGGCTTACCTCAAATGTTGATGGTCACTACTGTCAGTTTCATGCTGGGCAATATACACTGTATATATATATATATATATATATATATATATATAAGTGAGTTTTGGTTCACGAAATGTTAGAGAGTGCTCAATACCATATATAGATAGAGCAAAATACAAAGTATGAAGTATAGTTTTACCTTAAAGTCTTCACTACCAGAGGTTCCACCCTAAACTAGATCATCAGGCGACTGAAAAATATCGGTTAGTGGGCTGCTTAAATGCGTTAGTTGGGGCGTGGGTGTGGGCGTCGAAACGTCCGGCGTATTCGTTTGGAGCGTGGGTGTGGGCGTCGAAACGTTGTGCGCATTCCTTTGATTATTTAGGTTGTTGATCCAAAATCTATTTTTGTGCCGACAGGTCGAAACTATTTCTGATCTTTTGTTTAGTAAGAGTTGTTTGTCTGCCCTCATGATGAAAAGTTTTTCGTCCAAACATAAATTGCATCTTTTTGATCCTCCCGTGTAAGAAATTGAGTGTTTTAGTATAGACCAGGTTATGTCGAAACTTTGTTTTTTTTCTTATAGATTCCAAATGTATTTCGAAAGTTCCGTTTCATTTGAATACTTTTTATTCTGGAAAGATTTAGTATGGTTACGATATCGCTCTTTAAATGTACTTGCTGTCATGCCAATGTATTGCTTAGTGATGTTCGTGTTGCTTATGGAAAAAGATGCCTTGTATACTATGTTGTTTGTTGTGCATGCATTGCCCACGTAGGGGGCAATTGTCCTTAATCCTGCAATTGCAACTGCTTGTAACTATGTTTCGTGGCTTGCTTTTCCTGATTGTGCGTGAATTATGTTTCGTGATAATAGACTTGACGTTGTTCATGCAACTATAGCTAATCTTGACTGTGTTTCTGTTAAAAAGTTAATAATCAAAGGAATGCGCACAACGTTTCGACGCCCACACCCACGCTCCAAACGAATACGCCGGACGTTTCGACGCCCACACCCACGCCCCAACTAACGCATTTAAGCAGCCCACTAACCGATATTTTTCAGTCGCCTGATGATCCCGTTTAGGGTGAAACCTCTGGTGGCGAAGACTTTAAGGTAAAACTATACTTCATACTTTGTATTTTGCTCTATCTATATATGGTATTGAGCACTCTCTAACATTTCGTGAACCAAAACTCACTTATATTCGCACCCGTATACCGGTTGTGCACTCTTGTTTACGTAGTTTTGTAGTTTTATAGTATCATACCTTAAAAATGCGAAAATTTCGGTTTGACCATTCACTGAAAAACATTCCAATACCACCACAAGATACTTATTTGAAAGATTTGATCGAAAAAGTTGAAAGCGTAATAAAACGTATGAGATGGAAAGCTCACTTTTTTCTCAATGGTGATAGAAACCCGTCAAAAAATAACCATTTCGGACTGCCTTCTAACTAAACACCTCCCACTGTTTCGGATATTAAACCTTTCGAAGACGACTTAATAAAACTCATTGAAAACACCAAATTTCGACATACGAGCAATCCATTTCAGGAATCTTTGGCAGATTTGAAGAAAATTAATTCGTCACCTAATATTTTTGTTTTCGCCGACAAAACTAGAAACATTTATGAAACCTCGCTCGACACATACAACAATCTTTTGCATGACAATATAACAAAAACATATAAACATGGATCAGAGGGCACCATAGAACAGATAGACAATGAACTGAAACACATTTCGAATAACTTGGGAATTGGCGACCGTATTGAACACATGAAAAAACGCGAAACATTTATTTCACTCAAAGACCATAAGCATAATTTCGAAAACAACCCAACATGCCGATTAATTAATCCTGCTAAAAGTGAGTCCGGAAAGCTCAGCAAAGTAATTCTTGATAAAATCAACTCTAAGTTAAGGAACATTTTGAACGTAAATCAATGGAGAAACACACAAGAAGTAATCGAATGGTTTGGCAACATTGAAGAGAAAAGCAGACATACCTTCATTTCGTTTGACATTGTTAATTTCTACCCTTCAATTTCTGAAGACCTTCTGGACCAAGCATTATCTTGGGTCAGAAATTTGGCTATCATTACCGAAAGTGACATTTCAATAGTAAAACACGCTAGAAAATAGCTCCTTTTCAACAACGAAAAACCGTGGATAAAAAAAGACAGCAACAGTTTATTTGATGTTACCATGGGTAGCTATGACGCGCTGAAGTATGCGAACTAGTAGGCCTTTTCATTCTAAACGACCTAGGGAAAAAGTTTGGCATCCAAAATATTGACCTATATAGAGACGACGGATTGGCAGTACTAAAAAATAAGACCGCACGATTGGCAGACAAAACAAGAAAAGATCTTCACAAAAGTTTCGAACAGTTTGGCTTAAAAATCACGGCAGAAGCAAATTTAATTTCAGTAAACTTTTTAGACGTTACTTTCGACCTAAGCAATGGAAAATACAAACCTTTTCGAAAGCCCAATGACGATCCATTATACATAAACAAGCAATCAAACCACCTACCAAGCATTTTAAGACAGCTACCTACATCAATCAACAAGCGCATTTCCCTCCTCTCGTCTGACGAGCGGACATTCCATGAAACCGCACCAATTTACCAAGATGCATTAAGGCGCAGCAATTTCAACCATGAGCTAAACTACACACAAGAAGCACCACAGCAAACACGCAGAAATAGACACCGCAATATCATCTGGTTTAACCCTCCATTTAACAAAAATGTCAAAACAAACATTGGACGCAACTTTCTTAGCCTTATTGACAAGCACTTTCCACCAGGACACAAGCTTCACAAACTTTTTAACAGAAACACAGTCAAGATTAGCTATAGTTGCATGAACAACGTCAAGTCTATTATCACGAAACATAATTCTCGCACAATCAGGAAAAGCAAGCCACGAAACATAGTTACAAGCAGTTGCAATTGCAGGATTAAGGACAATTGCCCCCTACGTGGGCAATGCATAACAAACAACATAGTATACAAGGCATCTATTTCCATAAGCAACACGGACATCACTAAGCAATACATTGGGATGACAGCAAGTACATTGAAAGAGCGATATCGTAACTATACTAAATCTTTCCAGAATAAAAAGTATTCAAATGAAACGGAACTTTCGAAATACATTTGGAATCTAAAAGAAAAAAAACAAAGTTTCGACATAACCTGGTCTATACTAAAACACTCAATTTCTTACACGGGAGGATCAAAAAGATGCAATTTATGTTTGGACGAAAAACATTTCATCATGAAGGCAGACAAACAACTCTTACTAAACAAAAGATCAGAAATAGTTTCGACCTGTCGGCACAAAAATAGATTTTGGATCAACAACCTAAATAATCAAAGGAATGCGCACAACGTTTCGACGCCCACAACCACGCTCCAAACGAATACGCCGGACGTTTCGACGCCCACACCCACGCCCCAAATAACGCATTTAAGCAGCCCACTAACCGATATTTTTCAGTCGCCTGATGATCCCGTTTAGGGTGAAACCTCTGGTAGCGAAGACTTTAAGGTAAAACTATACTTCATACTTTGTATATATATATATATATGTGTGTGTGTGTGTGTGTGTGTGTGTGTGTGTGTGTGCGTGTGTGTGTGTGTGTGTGTGTGTGTGTAGCCCTTGTAGAGAGATTTGACTGTACATATTAAAAATATTCCTCACCTTTAATTCATGAACTAACTCTTGTGCCTTTTTGTTTGCCTTCTGTTTTCCAGATAAAATTGACAAATTTTGCAATATTTATATGATCTTGGCACCTGTTAAGATAAAATAAATTTTCCAGTTGGAAAACTAGAAATATGTTTGAGAAATACACATGTTTATTTATAAAGAACTGTAATGGTTTGAACCTAGGTTAAGTATTAGTAGATGGCGCTTGTGAAATGTTATCATGATTAATCTTGAGAAAGACTGTGGAAGGTGGCAGTGACAGATGTTTTGAAGGCCTCAGTGGTGGTCATCCTCAGAGTCAAGTAAAGAGTATCTGTCAGGTTCACCTATTTATGTGTCTAGTTTGTTCGGTTACATCATAAAGTACATGTACAGTAGGTGCATGTTTTAGTCTATTGTTGTCAATGACATGTCCTGCATTGTTAGTCTGTACACATAGTTAGTCACATTACTCTCTGCACCTCTTCAATAACCTAGAAATTAGGGATCAAAAATTAAATTCATTCATTAAAATCGTTCCCTAAATACTATCTAAATACTAGAAGGAGAATCCTTAGCCAGCCTAAGCAGAAATAGTGTTTTCAAACAGTGTTAAATCATGCACCAACCTCAACATGGTCAGCAAAGTAAGGATACACATCCAGGAGCTCTTTGCATCTATCGGTGGCTGGAATCATTTTCAACCAATCTCTTCTAGCAGTAAATTCTTTGTTGAAATTTATAACTGCTGGGTTTGGACGACTCTTCCCCATTTCTTTTTGTATGGCTTTAAAATGATGTTCCATTATACCTGCATCTTCAAGCTGATCTTTATCAATACCCTCTACAGTATGAAAAAATATAATAAAATGAATTAACAATAAATTAAAAGAGATTAAAACAAAAATATGAATTGCCAATTATTATAATAAGTAACCCTTTAACACCCAAGAGTTCCTTTAGTATTTTACTCTGGCTAAGACGACACAATTTTACTTCACAATTGGAAACCTTCTGGGTTATAAAGGGTTTAAGAAACCATCTTCATTAACCCTTTCACACGCAGGAGTGCCTTTAGTATTTTACACTGGCTAACACCAGATGATTTACACCAGATGACTTTACTCATCAATAGGAAACCATTAAAGTACACAGTTGTTTCAGTTAAGAATGGGTTAAATTAATAAAAAAAATAACTACAAAATAAGGTGAAGGATAAATGGTGAAAACTAGTGAAATTAGCACAAGCATGGTCAACTGAACTCTTACAGAAAAGTGGTTTTGATATTATTATGGGACTCAAGGGGAATCAAATCAATCAATAGTGTTAATAAATTCAAATATGGCGCACTTTTGCTCTTAAGCCTCTTTTAACCAGTAAAGTTCGTAAACAATTAACTCCTCATAAACAATTAACATAATTTTTAGATATTATTATTTATATACACGTTAGCACAATGAAAAAGCATATAAAAAAGATAAGAAAAGCATCACGTCTCAAATCGTAGAATAGATTTGCCACGCGAGAACTGGGAACAGTGGGAAGCATATTAACAATAGCTTGCAAACAATTTTAATAGGTTGTGTGAAACATCTTACCTTCTAATATTTCTCCCAAATCTTCATCTATAACGGCAATCTTTGAAAATAAAGAACCTCTTCTTGAATCCATCATAAAAAAGGCTTTTCTTCAACTCGAACAACATCAGAACGCCTCGTGACAAACTAGTACTGAATTCCGGAAAGCGAGGCTGCAATGTCGTAAAAAGGCATCACGGGATATTCTCGCGCAATTCTCGCGCTTTTCTCTCGTAATTCTAGCGCTTTTCTTGCTACGATTTCTCTTGTCACTTTCGACATTGGAGCCACCACTTTTTCATATTTTAATAATAGTATTATCTTAATATTTTAAATCATGTTCTTAAACATTTAGCAATAAATTGTTAAGCCGGTTTTCCACTGGAGAATTTTTAGTAAAGTTGTTATTGTCAAATATACAAATAAAATTTTTCTTATTGTAAGCCATTCTGCAATTATGCAGGAAGTCTATAACTCTAAGAAAAAAGTTTCTTATTCTCCAAATTTTTCTGCTATATTATATTCTATATAAATGGGAAGACATTTCATATTTTAATTAACAATTATTCGCCGAAGGCGAGGTGAATATCGGTGTATAATAACCGAGACGAAGTCGAGGTTATTATTCACCGATATTCACTGAGCCTGAGGCGAATAATTGTTTTAGTATAAATACACATTTTCGTACTTTTAGGATCAACATTTTTTTAAAATTGTTAATTTCCTCGTTTGTCGCATTGACAACTTGGCTGGCGGCCATTTTGGAAAAACGCCGTAGGTGATTATCGAGAATTAATCCGAAGTAGCTCGACCAATCAGCGCGCGCGATTTTCTATAATCACCTGTGTATTTATACTAAAAAGTATTATTGTCATCAGAAAAATTTTCTTTACATATCAAGATTCTTGTCATAAGAAAAAATTTCTTGTCATAAGAAAAACTTTCTTGTCATAAGAAAAAATTTCTTGTCATAAGAAAAAATTTCTTGTCATAGGAAAAAGATTCTTATAAAAAATCTTATCATTTGAAAAATTTCCTTGTCATAAGAAATCAGTTTAAATGTCTATTTTTTACCCAATATATATATAGTAAGAAAAATTTTATCATACTCCAATAGCAAAACATTTCATGGTTATTAAAAAAAATTTCTTATAATGATAAGACAATTTTTCTTACCATAAGAAATATTTTCTTACCATAAGAAATATTTTCTTACCATAATAAATATTTTCTTACCATAAGACATGTTTCCTGATGATAAGAAACATTTTCTTATGTTAAGAAAATTTCTCTTGAATCAAGAAAATTTTTCTTGACTCAAGAAAATGTTTCTTGAGTCAAGAAAATTTTTCTTGAATAAAGAAAATTTTTCTTGTTAAGAAAGTGATTTTTTGCTGTGTGTTAATTCAATGTCTGTCCCTTCAAATAACCACCAGAGTAGTTTTACCAGGATTTGGATAGTAGCCAAATCTCTCAGCGCTTGGATTCTTACTGCAGCGGTAGAGTCATCAGCGAACGACACTTGCTTTACATTTTGTACTTTTTCTCTTAATCTTCTAATTAATGGAGTGATGGCCAGTGCATACATAGCCATTGCTAATGGGTCGCCTTGCCTCCAGTGACGAATAACCTGATTGGTTTGCTGTAGGTGTTGATCAACACAGTTGATAGACCAGGACATATAACTTTGATATTATATATGTAGAGCTGCCTGTCGATTAATCGTATTGAATGCATTTTCAGCATCGACCAGAAGTATCGCCTCTGTTTCATCTGCTTCTTGAATTTTTTTCATGGCATGAACGGCAGCCTCACAACCTGTTTCGTGACCAGCACAACATTGTAGGGTTTCGGCCAGGGTTTCCATCGATGGATTGACCTTTTTTACACCAACACCGACTCGGCCGTAGTCATCAATGGGTGGACTTCTTCATTTTTTTCGCTTTCGCGCGGGGTGTATCAGGGCTGCCCTCTGTCGCCCTTCTTGTATGTTTTGTGCGCGGAAGTGTTAGCCTGTAATTTGATGGTATCTTGAGGAACTGAGATGCTCTTGGCTACGCTGATGATACCTCAGTTTTTGTCACTTCGGATGCCTCCATTGGTGACGTTTTTGCCACCTATGATTTGTACGAGCAGGGCTCTGGGGCAAAGCTGAACCGTGGGAAATCTAAATGGCTTTGGTTCGGTGCGTGGAAGAATCGCTCCGACCGCCCTTTTGGTCTCAGTTGGGTCAAGGAGCTCCCCTTATTGGGGGCTTATCCGGAGCCATTCTTGCGCTAAATGGAAAGGTCTTTTCCGCTTTATGTTACAGCGCGTATTTCATGCGGATCCTTCCTCTTTTTTTGCTATGCCAGCGTGGTCTCAGGCCCAGCGTAGGCCATCTAACGCCTTTTTATCAGCATCTTTTGGCAGCCTGGAGGCAATTTGATGATGGCTCGTCAGCTGGTGAACTGGTCTTGGGTGTCCGTCGCGATTCTCCCATCCAAATTGATAATATGTCTACTGCCTTGGCTTATTCTACAGGTCTGGTCATTAGACATACCTCGCCTCATTGCATCTCCAAGTTTTTCCCAACTTATGGTCCCCTCCATTGGGATTAAACCTGGCACCAGTTGCACATCGTGGCCCTCGACAGAACAATTACAGACCTGAATTGGAAGATCGCGCATGGTGTTTTATACACGTCGCGTCTGGTCCACAGCTTCCACTACCGGGATATCAATGTCATGTGTCACTGTCGTGCGGAATAAGAGTCCTTGGAGCACCTGTTTTTCCACTGCTCGTTTGCGCAGCGTCTGATTTCTTGGGTGTTTCACCATCTCCACTCTGCTGTTCCAAGTGCGCGTCCTTTTACCGATCAAGAGCTCTTGTTCGGCTTTTCGACTCCGCGTCGCAGACTGTTAGCTAAGGTCTTTGTGTGGATGCTGCACGTGATCAAACATCGGCTCTGGCTTGCCCGTTGCGATTTTCGTTTTCGTGGTCAGCCGCCCGACGTGGATTGGTGCTTACAAGGTGCAACAACTCGCATTAAGTTTGTGCTCTCCCTCCACGCGCGCAGGTGCCGCACAAACAAACAGCGTGATTTGTTTTCTAAGGAGTGGCTTGCCGGTGACACCCTGGGCAGTTTTGACCAAGAGAAGCTGGTCTTCCCTTTTTAACTTTTTAACCGCAGTTTTGGCTCTGACTTCAGCGGTCTCCTTAATTGGTGTTACTTCTGTTGTCGGAGTCGAGCTGCTTTTCCCATTCTTTTTCCCTTCCTTTTTCATTTTTAGAACTTAGAATTTTTCCGGGGGTGAGGTTCACGACATCAGCATATACTTAACAGTCCAGTAGCCTCACCCTGACCAGAAAATTCATCGCACGCATGACTTCGGTTCATACGAATATTCTATTCAAAACCAAACTTACGTTTTTAAATAACAGAAATATTTCACCACTTCTAAAGTAAAATCTATACTCTAAAAATATATATAATATTGAAGTTTTAACATTTTAATTAGGTAAATTTAAAGGCAGGTTTGCAGATACCTGGGTTTATAGCTATTTCCAGAAACAGAAAATTAATTGGTTTTTGCGTACTTCTACAAAATTTAACTAAGGAATTAGGTTGTCAAATCTTACCTTATATTGTTTTCTATCAACAAATAACAACAAAAATGTTAAACTATCTTATACTAAATTGGTAATGCAAATCCAGATGAATGTTTCAATAGGGTAGGAACTGAGGGATTAGCTCAAATGGCAGAGCGCGCCCTTTGCATGCGCGAGATAGCGGGCACAATGCCGCATAGCTGGACCAAGGCCCGCATCCTCCATCGCATATTTTTTATTAACTCACAAATTTTTTGTTTTTTTATTTTCAGTATTCGGTATTATTTTTAAAATAAGCTTTTCACTAAATGAAAAACAGGGAATCGTATAACTTTTTATTTCAAGTAACACAAACATTTCACCATTTGATATGAAAATCAATATTCTAAAAATATATATAACATTGATGTTTCAACATTTTAAAGTTGTTTATTTATATAAATTGGAAATAAAAACAAGAACTTGTATTTCCGTACTTGTAAAAAAATTAACTAAGTAATTCGGTCGTGAAATTTTACCTGATGTTGTTTACAAAACAACAAATAATAAGAAAATTATTGAGCTACCTACACTAAATTGGAACTAAATATCCTAAAAATGTCTATAGAGTGGAAAATAGGGGATTAGCCTAAATGGTAGAGCGCGAGTAGTGTCAAAAGGCCGGGCCTGGGACATGTACCCAAATATTTTCTGACCCTAACCCCCACCCCCATCCAAATTTTTTTTGGGGTGGGTTGCTAAATTTTTTTGACTTCCGGTTGCTAAATTTTTTGGGGTGGGTGGGTTTTTTTTCGCAAAGGATTCTGGGTTTTTGGGTTTGGGTTTTGGAATTTTTTTGGGTTTGGGTTTTGGAATTTTTTTTGGGTTTGGTTTTTGGAATTTTTTTGGGTTTGGTTTTTGGAATTTTTTTGGGTTTGGGTTTTGGGATTTTTTTGGGTTTTTTTAAAATTAAATAAATGAACACCAAACAGAAGAACATGTGTCCATACAAAGAAAAATGTATGTGGGTGGGTTTTACAAAATATTTACATGGAGAACCGTTCATAATATACCATAACAAAAGTACAGATCCTAAAACAGTTTGCACTTATATACACCCAGGCGAAACAGAAGTTCAAATGTTGGTTAGAACAGGAGTATATGATACAGTTTTTTAATTTTTAATTTTTTGTAATTTTAATGAAAGTTTTTCGGGATGGGGATGGGGTGAGGGTTTTCGAAAGTTTTTGGGGTTTGGGGTTTTCGAAAGTTTTTTTTAAATTGTATGTTTAAGTTTTAAAAACTGAAGAAAATAAAAAAGAATGTCTAAGTGTAACTATTATGTTCCTGGCTTACCAAACGGTGTAGAATTCATTTGTTCTGAATGTGGTTTTAATACAAAAACAAAAACAGCACTAAGGTTACATGCAAAGGTTACACATAAAGAAATAACATTTGTTAAAACTGAATACAAATGTGCAACATGTTTTGAAAGCTTTACAACTGAAAAAAAGTTAGACAAGCATGTTGGTAAACATTTGAAAAAAATTAAAAGAGTTAATAAATACTAAAAAAAACCAAAACTTTTTAAAATATATAACAAAAAATGTTATAAATTTTTTACCAAACATAAAAATTTTCCAAGATAAATAATGAGTTATTATTATGGATATGGGAGACAAAGGAGATCATTTGAAGATTTTGACATGGAAAAGAAAATTAGAGAAATTGAACGAAAGTTAAAAAACCTTTCCCTGAAACCTGACGAAAATTACAAAACTGTTTTTGATCTTAACTTAACAAAAGCAGGTAAACACTTTGAAACTGTTGGTGGAGAAAGAAGACTAATTCAAGCACGGAGTGGAAACTCTGTTTTATGGCAGGATGATAAAGCCCATGCCCCAACATTTGGTTCGGATCCCATTGGTCCAGGTAAAGATTACATTGAGAACAAGGGAGGTAACTACATGTGTTTTTGCAACACTGAAATGCAGTTTAATGATGTTTCTGTTTTTGTTGTTTGTGCGGTGGTTGATACATCTGTTTCTAACGACTGGTGTTATCTTATTGGTAATGATAATGGCAATTATGACAAATATATTAGCTTTAAATCATACTCATACTCCAAATTAATAGTTGGTGGTGTAAGAGATAATAGAAGGGAAACCATAGATATTGTTGGCCCCCATAGCATTCTTAGCAAACATATTGTTTCATGCCATTGGTTGGGAACTGGAGGGGTGGTATATTTAAATAGCAAAAAGTTGGCAGGATCAGAATTTTTGTCCGACCTTGCAGATATAGGTAGTCCATTTGGATCTGTTTTTTTAAATAAAAGATTGAGTTCAAGCCCTTTGAATGAGTACCAGCTAAAAGGAAAAATATATGGGATTAAAATTGTTCATGGACCATTATTGCCAGCCGAGATTGTAAAAATTAATAAGGACATGATGAAGGAATACGGAAACTTCATATAAATAAACATGAGTTATTACTATGGATATGATGACCCAGATTATTCTTATGGTGGTGGTGGTGCTGATGGAGAGCAAGGACCACAAGGTGACCAAGGAGATCAAGGAATCCAAGGACCAAAAGGGTCTAAAGGCGACAAAGGCGATCGAGGGTTAACAGGTGCAACAGGATCCCAAGGACCAAAAGGGTCTAAAGGCGACAAAGGGGACAAAGGTTTGACAGGGTCTCAAGGAGTCCAAGGAACAACTGGTTCTTCAGGTGCAACAGGTTCGCAAGGGTCTCAAGGACCAAAAGGGTCAAAAGGAGACAAAGGGGACAAAGGCAACCAAGGTTTGCAAGGGTCTAAAGGAGACCAAGGTAACACAGGACCACAAGGTTCTACAGGTTCAAAAGGTGCAAAAGGAGACAAAGGAACAAAAGGAGACAAAGGAGATAGAGGTTTAACAGGTCCAACAGGTACAGCATCCCAAAAAGGCGACAAAGGAGACCAAGGAGATGTTGGTAACACAGGACCAAAAGGCGACAAAGGCGACAGGGGTTTGCAAGGGTCTAAAGGAGACAAAGGCGATACTGGTATTAGAGGACCCCAAGGAAACAAAGGAGACAGAGGTAACACTGGATTAACAGGTGCAACAGGACCCCAAGGAATAAAGGGGGACAAAGGAGATCATGGAACCACTGGTGCAAAGGGATCCAAAGGAGATAAAGGCGACAAAGGAGACAAAGGTATGGCCGGTTCAGCAGCCCAAAAAGGAGACAAAGGAGATCCTGGCGATGATGGTGCAAAAGGAAACAAGGGCAACACTGGGGCAACAGGACCACAAGGCCCACAAGGAGCCCAAGGCCCACAAGGAAGCCAAGGTTCGCAAGGGTCAAAAGGAACCACTGGCAACACAGGATCGCAAGGACCACAAGGACCACAAGGAACAAAAGGGGACAAAGGAGACAAAGGATCAAAAGGCGACCAAGGAGATCAAGGAATTCGAGGATTACCAGGTGGAAAAGGATCAACCGGACTAAGAGGTCTAAGAGGTTTAAGAGGGGTTACAGGAATTACAGGACCAGCAGGAACTTTTTCGCAGTTAATAAAATACAAAAAAGATAGTGGAAAAACAAACCACAAAGCAGGTAGTTGGGATAACACCAACAACATCAGCACTTTGGTGTCATTTACATCAACCCATGATACTGGAAAATTTTTGGTATCATATTGGTTTACACTACAACCAGATGGACATAAAATAGATCAGCAAAGTAGAAAATCTTCATGGTGGGATGGTAGTACTTATAATGCTTATTTTGACCTTAAAACAAACCTTTACCATGGAAATATTACAGACAGATCAAACGAACTTTCAGGTTTGGAAACTATAACCATGGGAAGAACATATAACGAAACACATTCCCATCATATTTTCTGTCAAGGTATCGCCACTATAAAAAAAGGAACCCAAATTTCTTTACATTCTTATTCTGGTTCGGTTGGTGATGACTATACCTACTTGTTTTTCAATGTGTGGGATGTTGAAGTTAACCTGCTTAAAATTGGTTGAAAAAGAAAGAAAAAAACATATAATAAAAGAAAGAATGTCTAAGTTTAAAACAAATACCTTATCGTCTTTGTTGTATGAAAGTTATAGCAAAGAAAACATTACACATATGGATATTTTTAACAAAAGATCATATTCTGTAAAAGATGAAGAGGATCTCCTAAATAAATATGCAAGGGCCCACACATTTTTGTCAAGCTCTGGTAAGTTCAACAAATATCTTTTGGAAAGAACAACAGACATTGGTCCAGTCATTGTTGACATTGATCTAAGTAAAAAACTTAAGGAGCCAAAACCACTATATTCTGAAAAGAAGGTCTTAAAATTGGCAAGACTATTTCAAAAAATATTGAAAAAACTTCTTGTTGACCAAACAAACTTGGACTGTTTTGTTTTGGAAAAACCAGGATATTTCAAAGATGAGAAAACTTATAAAAATGGTTTCCATTTACATTTTCCATATGTTTGGTTAACACAAAGGGAAAGACAGTATATAAACGAACTTGTACAAAAAGAAACAACCATCCAACTTGACAATGCTGTCATTGCTGGAAACTGGTTTCTGTATGGTTCCAAAAAGAGTCCAAAGTCAGATCCATATCTTTTAAGCTACATTATTGAAGAAAAAAGGAACCATGTGGCGAGTCAATATTCTGACCATGAATTAATATATTTTCTTTCTGTTAGACAAAAGAAACACACCTTTGTTAACAAACTATCATTCTTACCAGAAATCGAACAAAAGGTAAAAAGTGTAACCACTATTGACTTTGATGACCACATACCAAAAAGCGAGGAGGTTCTGAAGAATTACATTGACCAGATACCAAAAGATATAGCTGAAGATTACACAACATGGAGGTCTGTTGGTTTTGCACTTTACAACGAAACCCATGGAAAAGAATATGGGAAAAACCTTTGGCACCTATTTTCGCAAAAATGTCCTGAAAAATATGACGAAGATGCTTGCGAAACATTTTGGGAAAAACCTGCTGAAACAAATTTTTCAATGGGGACAATAATCCATTATGCGAGTTTAATTCCTGATGAAAAAAGGGAAAAACATAAGAGGGTTATAAAACTGTATCTATGAAGTGGTAAACAAATTCCAAACTGGCTGTTTGAACAAAATCCAACTAGTTATTTCAGCTAGTTATCAAACAAATTTTAACTAGTTATTGAACAAATTATAACAAAATCCAACAAATCATCCAACAAATCATCCAATAAATGGAACAAGAACAAAAACCAGAACCGGAACAAAAACAGGAGCAAACCATTACAAAAACACCTCCTCCTATCCATGTTAAAAACCCAAAAAGAGTTGCACAAGGTAAAAAACTTGCTGCGATAAGTAAGGAAGCAAAACTAAGAAAAAAAGCTAAAATGGAAAAGGAGAGAGCAGAAGATCCAGAAGACAAAAATGAAACAAGTATCTCCACAACTTGTGCAATAATTGGGACAGTGGCAGCCTTAATCACTACCTACATTACTTACTCCAAATGGAAGAAAGAACCAGAAGAAAGTAAAGAAAAAATTCCAAAGTCAAAAACAGCTTTCAAAGATCTTTCGAAATATGATCTCTAAATTTTTTAAAATGAAATTCTTTCCACAATTGGAAAGAAATTCAATAAAATGATTGTTAACACCCATGCAACAGAATGTGCCTTTGGGAGCAAAAACTGGTTTAATATTGGAAAACTAATTTATCTAATTTCAAAGGGGAGTTATGAAGGATACAAACTTTGGTTGTTGTATAGTAAATATGATATCAGAAACTATAATGAAAACCATTGTTATCATTTATGGGCAGATTTTGATCTTTTGATGCCAGATGATTTTGAAGATGAAGATGAAGATGAATATTTCAATAACTATTAAAAATTTTCCTATTATTATAATAAATGAATACAGAGAGAGAAGTTGAATTAGTACCCGGTTATAACCGGTTACACAGAAGTTCAATAACCGGAGAACGAGCTCGAAATGTAATTACTTTCAATCCTAATTCTGCCAACGAAGGAGAAGTAATTTACATCCACATCCCAAAACTCAAACCAGGAACAACATTAGTTCCTGACAAAATGTTCCTCCTGTTCGACTTTAAGAACAAAAACACAAAGTCGTGGTTTAACAACAATCTTGCGAAACAACTACAAGAACGTTTGGAAGTCAGATTTGCGGGCGAAAAGGTTTACGACAACACAGGTGAAAGTCTTTTGGGAACATATGAGGACTTATGGATGGATAAACATGAAAGAGCCAACATGATTGAGGATGGTGTCGCAACAGAAAACCAGAGAAAACTCATTTCGAAATCTGATGATGCCAATGCAGACTCATATGCATCTGTATATGGAACAAAACAGAGGATCAAGTTGGATAAAATTCTAAAGGATCATGGATTATATGCGCCCCACAGCATGGCCAACGATTTGCAGTATATTATTACACTGCCAAAAGCTTCCGCCATTATGAAGGCTCAAAACAACCAATCTGTGGATGGTTATTCTTTGGAAAATATTGAACTTGAGTATGAAACCATTACAAATTTTGCCCTAGTCCAGGAAATAGAATCTTCATACCAAATGGGTCGAGCCCTTTCCTTTGAACATGTAACTTTGATGAAAACCACACCATGGACTGCAGCTTCAACATTAATTAATGAAACCATCAATCTGCCAAGAAAGAGCATGAAGGCGGTTGTAATGTTGTTTACAAAAGCAACAAGAGGAGGATCAGAAGAGTTTGTATACCCAAATATTGAAAGGGTAAAGATTACCATTGAAGGTGTCCCGAACAGCATTTACTCCCAAGGCATTCCAAAACGGAGATTGTTTGAAGAGGCTGAGCGACTTTTCAGACATACTAATTACCCAACAATCCAAGCTGATGAGTTCTTTACAGAAAACCAGTTTGCACTTGTTGTGGATCTTCGGTCAATTAATGACAATGCTGTGTATGGAGATGGTACCAAACTTTTGACTACCCAATCTGGAATTATGTTGGAAATTAAGAAAAAGGCAACAACAACTGATCTCAGATGCCATGTTTTCATTCTTTCAGATGGCTTATTGAAAGTCCAAGGAGGAGCATTCCAAAGTGTTAACTATTAAAAATTTTGAAAATCCCAAGAAATATTAAGAATCCCAAGATTTTTTTAAATAAAATGGAAAACGAAGACCCAAAACCATTTAATATGATTATTGTTGGAATGACAAGTTGTGGAAAGACTCATTATTTGTTGAAAAATTTAGTTGAAAATTATAAAAAAAAATTTGAAAACATAGTTTTAATATGTCCCACTTTTGTATGGAACAAAACATATTTAGAATGGGAACACCTTAATGATCCAAGATTTTTTGTTATCCCTTGCGATCAGGATGAGTCCGAAGATTTTTTAAAATATGTTGTTGATTATTGTAAAGGAACCCCAAGTTTAATTATTTTGGATGACTGTGCTTCCGGACAAAGTGTTAAAAACAGGACCAGCGAATTGGTAAAACTTGGTTTTGGAGCCAGACATATGAATATTAGTACAGTAGTCATCACCCAACAACTAACAAGCATTGCGAAACCATATCGGGAAAATATTTCAAAACTGGTTACCTTTTACAACCCAAACAGAAAGGATATGCAGGTTATTTTAGATGATTATTTGGATATACCAAAAGAAGAAGAGAAAAAAATAAAAGAAACATTAAAATCTAAAAAATATTCAAAATTGGAGATTAACTTAATTCATCCATATGATCATTCCATAATAAATGAGGAACCTAAGAATTCTACTTAAAAATGGAGAAACAACTGTTAAATTTGAAGATCCTTTGATCATTGAAGATACAAAATTGCTTGTTAAGGATGCAACAGTTTTTTGGGATTTTAATAATTTAACAAGTCCAACATATGTTATGCATGGAACAAAAAAAATTAGTTTCTACAATGGCTATTGGACTGTTGGTATGATTATGAGATTATTAAAGGAAAACGAAATAAAGTCAGAATTACTTCCATATAGCTGTAAAATCAGATTATACCCAACAAGAGACCTTTACCTGCATAAACTTGGTCCTTTGCTAGGATATCCAGAAACAACAGTAATTAGGGGTGGATCAAGCCTTGTCAGTCCAGAAACAGTCAATATAAATCTTGGAATGAGATTTGTCTGTATATCTTGCGAAATGATCGATGGAACTAGGACATCATTTTCAGGAAAACGGGATAGAACAGCTGCAGTTCTTCCAATTACAACAAGACAATTATTGAAGGGATCAGTGGAAAAATTTGCAAACATCAACTCTGAGGCTATGTTAGACAATGGTGTCTACAATGAACTTAAATTTAAAGTTGACCACAATGTTGGCGACATTCTTCTTGAAATTTTTTTATGTCCACAGAACTATAAGACTCCATAAGGTCTAAAACTTCCTATGCAACTTCTTAAAATATATAACAAAAAAATGTTATAAATTTTTTACCAAATATAAATTTTTTACCAAAATATTTTTTATATTATTATAATAAATGAATAAGAACGAGGTTTTAAATGATCTGTATGAAGCAGCTTTGATAACAGTTGCAGCTGTTGGAGTAAGTATGGCCGTTAAAAAGTTAACAGGCCAATCTCTCGCAGCGCCAGCAAGTATTAAAGAAACAGCCAAACTTGGAGTTGCAGTTGCAGGTGGATTATTTACAGTAAAAATGGCTCAGGACAAAGGGTATATTCCAAAAAATGTGGATCCAAAGAAAGTATAAAAAACAAGAAAAAACCAAAGGATCGTTGAAATGATTTAAATTTGAACTGCAAAAAAAAAGTAAAAAAGTCAGACTCCTTTTTTTTTAAAATAAATGGCATCAATGATAGCAGGAGGGTTGTTCAATGCAGTTGCCTTTGCTGGTGCTGGTTATTTGTTTCAATCATTTAACAAACATGGTTATGCTGACGAGGCAAAAAGACATAATTTGGCAACAGAAAAACTTCAAAAAGACAAAGAAAAGTTTTTTGAAAATGAAATTAAAAGAAAGGACAAGGTTAGAGAATTACAGGATGAAATCCGGAACGCAAATTACGACATGCATGACACTTCGAAAGCCTTCCAAGAACTCCATGAAATTTTACAAGAAAAAACAGTGGAACCAGTTCTCGATGACTATTACCAACCAAGTGAAGAAATGGAGAAATATATGGTTATTACTGTAACACTTTTGGGGGCTGGTGCTGGTTGGTTGTTGGCGGTTGTTGTTTAAAATATTTGGTAAAAAATTTATATTTGGTAAAAATATATATTTTGAAAAGTTTTTATGAGATTTTCAACATTTTTTCCCTTCTTTGATAATTTTGTTATACTCCTTACATTTTCTAATCCCACTCATTTCTTCTATTTTCAGAACATTTTCAACACTAAGAGCATTTCCAAAGACTTTGAATCCTGTTTGATATGGTATATAAGCATTATTTTTTGGAGAATAATTTAAAATGTATTTTATCTCGTCAAATGTTTTTAGTTCTCCCAAAGTTGTTTTTTTCATTTTTTTCAAAAAATCATTTCTTTGGCAGATTCCAAAAATAATGAACATAATGTAATTCATGCTATATTTTCTATCCAAAACCAAACCTGATCCTACAAGAATTCTATTGGACTCAACAAAAAATTTCATGATCTCGTAACCAACAATTTTCTCTTCCTTTGGAAATAATTTCCAAAATGTTTTTACATACCTTTTCAAAATGGGTTTGGGTGGTTTTATATGGTTGTAGGCATGTAACTTCAATAACATCAAACCACATTTTCCACAAATTATGGATCCTTCAATTTCTGCAGTTGGCACCTTACAACAACTACTTTTGTCCTTACAGGTTTCGAGTTCTAAAAGACTTTCGTTGAATTCCTTTGGTTTTTGCGAAGCTTCAGCGATGCCATTTTTTTCTTTGATTTCGATAATTGGGTTTCCAAAAACATCTAAATTTTGATATGACATTTCTTTCTTTTATTAAATTAATCTCGCTATTCCTTTAAATACTAAGAAAACAGTGCCAATTGAAGCTCCAAAAACTTCTGGTAATCTGCTGTCGGTTTTTTCAATGTTTCCAGGAGTAAATATTCCTGGTTTGTATTTTTTCTCATTAATTTCAACAGGTTTTACAATGGGTTTTACAAAAGGTTTTACAAAGGGTTTTACAAAGGGTTTCCCAATATTTAAATGTCTGTTAAGTCCAAGAACCATTTTGTTTGTGGCCAGGGTAAGAACATTATTGAACCCACTAATTGGATTAATAAGGATTCTCATGTCTGACGGAATTAAAATTAAACCAGGAGATATTGCAAAATTCAAAACAACATTAGTGGACTTAATGGCCTGCCTCATATTTGAAATAGAAACAGTAATATCATCCTGGGCTATGGTATTCTCCATTAACTTTTTAAACACTTCTTGTGTTTGTAAACTTTTAGCACCTTCGCCAACAATGACCCACCTTGTTTTTGCCTGTGCTCCCAAAACGCAGTAAACAAAAGATTCTAAGGATTGTTGGAACAACTTTTGACCTAATAATGTTAACCCATTAGAACTTTCAGGTACAAAATGTTTAAAATCATCTGAATGCCTTGAACCAGCTGACACCAATTCCTCATATTCATTAATTTTTCCATAACTCTTTTTTGTTAAATTTACATACCTGACTTCATATCCAAGGTCCTTCATGTCTTGTGTAAATTCTTTCGCATTTTGTGTTGAGTTGCTTATCTTTTTGACCCAAACATCGTTGGGATTGTGTTGTAAAATTTTTATGACATCCGCTGTCAAAAACCTTCTAAGTTTGTTTGGATGTTTTAAAAACCTTCTAACTTGAAAAACATAATGATAATGGACAATGCTTGTCAAAAAAGAAGACCGAAATCTTTTAAAACCATTCTTGAAATGTTTGTTCGAGATCCCGCACAAGTAGCTTGCAACATAACTGGCAGCAATAGCTGTAAAATATGGAATAGTGAGGAAGTCATTTAATGTTGGGTTTCTTATTTTCGTTGGTTGTTGGAATGTTAAATCTATGGGATTTAGGTTTACAATGAAGTTTTCTCTTTCATTTGCAAAAATTGTAATTGTGTTCAAATTTACAGAAGCCTTTGGTTGTTTGGAAAATTCCTGGACTGTTCCAAAAACATCCCACTCTTTTGGCCATTCTTTAAATTCTGTCATTGTTTATTGGAGTCCAATTTTTTGGGTTTGCAAAGAATTCAGTTTTTCCCAAAATAAAATGGAAGACGAACTTTTACTCATTGATCTTGAGTTACGAGATATTTATTACAACCCTGTAACAGGTTACCAATCTATGGAAAAGCTTTACCAAGCTGCTGTTAAAGAAAATCCTTCAATAACCCGAAAACAAGTTAAGGAGTGGTTACACAGCCAAAAGGTTTTTACTTTGCACAAACCTATCAAAAAACCAAGAAAATACCAGAAAACATTTGTTAAAAATCTTGCCGACCAACTTCAGATGGACTTGGTAGATATGGCAAAATTTGGTTCTGAAAATAATGACCAAAAGTGGATCTTGACTGGAATAGAAATTTTGAGCAGGTTTGGTTTTGCTGTTCCTGTCCACAGAAAAAACACAGCAAGTATGGTGGCTGGTGTTTCAAAAATGTTGGAAGAATTCAAGAAAAGATTTGATAAATATCCAGAAACAGTCCAGTTTGATGAAGGTAAGGAGTTTTATAATGTTGGAGTAAAAACTCTTTTGAAATCTTTTGACATAGAATATTTTTCATCCAGATCCCACAGAAAGGCTGCACTTGTAGAAAGATTCAACAGAACTTTGAAAACCAGGATGTGGAAATTTTTTACATACAAAGGAAACAAAGAGTGGTTAAATAGTCTTGACAAGTTTACAAATAGTTACAACAACACAAAACATAGTACTACCAAAACGAAACCAAAAGATGTTAACGATAGCAACCAAGCCAAAATATTCTTTACCCTGTATGGGATCCCACCTCTTGAATCCCAAGTAAACCCAAAATTCAAAATTGGGGATCATGTTAGAATTCAAAAGTATAGGAAAAACTTTGCAAAAGGATATGATCCAAATTTTACAGATGAAATTTTTACTGTGTCAGCGGTTTTTAGAGGTGTCCCTGTTATGTACAGAATTCGGGATAAGGAGGAGGACATTATGGGAAAATTTTATGGAGAGGAGTTGGTAAAAGTTATTGGTACCCAACAAGTTAAATAAATGAATGACTATGGAAAACCCTCCGGGGAAACTTTTAAGGAAACTATTGAACTGCAAAACCGTAACCAAGAAAACCAAGAAGATGATGATGACGAATCTCAATATGCAGAAACAAATGTAGATGATGATGTAGATCTTGGTAGAGATTATAATGAGGAGATTGCAAACAGACTTAAAAAAGTTCGAAAAAATCTTGATACTGGTGTAATAGATAAGGCCACCGCAATAAAAGCTGAAAAAGCAATAAACAAGATGATAGGTAAAATGAGGAGGGCTGAAACAGATAGAAGAAAAAAAATTTTCAGAGTTAGATTAAGCCAAATAGTAAACAAAGGTGATGGAGGAAAAAAAAAAGATAGTGCAAGTGCAGAATTATTAAATAAAAGTTTTATAGAATACGATGAAAAAACAGGAGTAGAAAGTGGGCTTTCCTTTGAAGGAGTAAAGGTTGTTGTTAGAGATGGAGATAGCGACAACTTCATTTTAAACAAAGAGGAACCAGATAAGGAAAAATTAAAAAAATTTAATGGTCTACTTTTAAAAGCAAAAGAAGAACATTCAAATACAGCTGATGGGGTTACCGAAGAGCTTTCAGGACTTCAACCAGAACATATTGAACCTGAAGTTATTGTTAACATTCGTAGGGATGTTGCTAGGGAATTGGGTGATGAAGTAACAATAGGGCTTGACAACATTGAAGCCGAAAATGAAGAAAATGTTGGTGATGTCCCAGTTCGTAACATTAGAGGAGTTTTAAAATCCAATGACTTGGAAGCTATTGAAATTAACCAAAAGTTTTGGGAAGACAAAGCAGATGAAACAGATGATCCAGTTCAAAAAGCAAAAGCCAGAAATGTCGCGTATAGGTGTAGACAAAGGGGGGAAGTGCTTAGACTGGAAGCAAACATGGCCCCATTATATGAAGAAACAAAAGAAAAAATTAAAACCAGTGTCTTAACACGGTTTGAAAAATTTAAAGAATGGGCCAAAGAAAACATGGGTGTATCAGCTGCTATTGCCATTTCCATCGCAGGAATCATAACAACTGTGGTACTAGCTGGAAAAGCTGCTGTTGTAACGACAGCAAAAGCAACAGGAGCATTAGGAAAGGCCTTGGCAAAACTTGCAAAAGCTGCTTGGCCTGTATTGGCACCAATTTTGAGCATTCTTGCAACTGCTTTGTCTTGGGGTGCGAAAGGATTAGCATGGTTGGCAAAAAATCTGTGGGTCCTTGCAATAGCTTTAACATATTTTGTTTACACAGAGTACAAAGAAAGATATAAAAAATAATAAAAATAGTGGTATAATAAAATGAACACCGAATACGCAACAATGAACGAAGAAAAAAATGAAGAACCATTTAAAGATCCGCTAAACTTAAATCTTCGGGAGAACCTTATCCGCCTATCCTTTGCAAAGGAGATCAAATATTCGGAAGCATATTTAAAAAAAGCTTCAATGACCCAACTTGAAAAAATTAAGCTCAACTATGAAAGAAACCAACTTGATAAAACAACTTCTCTGTTAACAGAGACCCTTGTAACCAAATTTTCAGAGTTATTGGAGCAACTGGATCTAATACAAAATGATGAAAAACTGGATGCCGAATTATCTTCAAACAAACTATTTTGCGATGATGTTAAATCCTTGGTTAAAAAAATTTCGCCCTATATCCCAATGATTGGTTTGCTAACGGGAGGTATCATAGTTGCCAAACATGTTTGGGATCGAGGCGAAACCGAGGCGAACAAAGTGAAGAAACCAACTTTAAATAAAAATGTTACAGTACAAAATGATGAAAATCCTAATGAAAATGACAATGGTGTCAGTTCTGTTGATCCCAATAACAGTTGAGTTGTTATTACTAAAGTTTTTGCTGTTCTCACTAAGCGTTCCACATAGTGTTCTACAAAGTTAGCAATGTTTCCCTAATCTTGTTGGGTTAGGAAAAAATAAAACAAATGGGGAATTCAAAGTCAAGCATCGCTAAAGCTTCGCAAAAGCCAAAAGAAAAATATAATAAAAACCATATTACCAAAAAAGGTTTTCAGTTTGGATTAAGTTTTGGTAAGGAAGATTTGACCATGGAAGGAAATGTTCAAATAGGGTGGACAAACAAAACAGTCAAAAATTACACCAAGGTTTCTAACTGCGAAGCGAAGTCGAAGACGACTAATAAAAAATCGTCATCTGTAGAGTCTTTAACAAAAAATAAAATAAATGATGATAATAACAAGGATCTCAAACTGGTATCGACAAATTCGGCAGAAAAGGATGGACAGGAGAAACCTAATTCTTAGAAAAAAATGGGTTTTAAAAGAAAAAGAACGATGGGTGCACAATAACGAAAGAAATGATCATTATTACTGAAAACTTCCTTTGCTAAAATTGAATTTTTAAAAATAAATAATACTGGTATAATAAAAGAATGAATCCTGTTACTGAAATTACTATCAAGTTCCAAGAAAAAAATTTAGAACTTCAAACCGAAGAAGAGTTGGAAGAGGAAATAAAACTTTTACAAGAAAAACTATATAGAAAGCTGGAAATTCGGGACCGACTGTTTGGAACCAGAAGATCACCAGACCTGCTACGTTATGAAAACCTAATAAGCATGGCCTTTCAAAAAGGGATCGAAAACCCACAATCCCTAACAAAAAAAATACTATGCGAGAGACTTGGCATCCCAAATATTCCAAACATACCCACTGGTAACCCAGATTTCAGAAACATGAAACCTGTTAAAATTCTATTTACAGCCCTAGAGGATGGAGAAGAAACAGAGTTCCAAAGTATGCGCCAAGCAGCTTTGGCAATAGAGAAAAAAAGTTCCGCCAACATTTACCACATTGTTAGAAACAAAACAGCTATTTGGTACAAGGACAAACAATGGGCCGCAAGCAGAGTAGAAACAGAATAAAAAATATGTTAAACACAAAACAAAAATCTCTTATTAAAACAATAAGAAATTTTAAAAGAAACCATACAATAAACAATGACAACATATGAAAAAACTCCCGAAGAACTCAAACAACTTTTCCAAATAAGAATGCAATTAAGAACAAGCGCAAACAAAAGACTACAAACAATACGAGAGGAAACCCTCCCACCACCATCACTCAAAGAACTCAGAATACTGGGATGGAAACTCGGTGTAAAAGGTGCCCATAGTTCCAACACAAAAACACTGTGCGAAAAACTAAACATTCCATTGGTAAAAAACGAAGTTTATGAAAAACACCACAGAAATGTAATCAGAACACCAGTAAAAATAACATTTACTTCTGTGGATGGCGAAAAACTGGAGTTTCCAAGTATTTACAAAGCTGGTCTCAGTCTAAACAAAAACCCAAGTTGTATCCCATTTTGTATAAAGAAAAACAGAGAAGTTTTGTACAAAGGTAAATATTGGTCAGTAAGTCGCTAAAATTTAAAAAACCATATTAATAAATAGGGTTCTGTACTGTTTTCTAAGGTTTCATTTCTCTCCAAAAGTTGTATACTTCGTCAAAAATCTACAAAGATTTCTATCCTTAGTTGGATAGAAATTTTTTTAATGAAGTTTTTAATTTTGATTTAAAGGATTTTTTTTTGTTTTAAAGATTTTTTTTCATATTATAATAAATGACGAAATATACAACCGATCCAAAATTACTAAAAAAACGCGAAAATGCTCGCCTTAGGAAACAAAGGCAACTTCAACGGGATAAGGAAATGAAACCTTTCAAACCCGAAAGACTTGCCATGCTTCAAGAAAAACAAAAGGCGAAGGAGGAAAAAGAGGAACAAAACCTTATTAACCAACAAGATAGGTTAAAAGATGACCTAATCAAGTTTCAACAAAAAACTCATAAAAAACTCCAGAAAAAGGAGCAACAAAAATGGGCAAGAGAGATCAAACAGGAAGAAGAAAGACGAGACAAAATTAAGTGGGGCAAGAAGTGGAAAGGAGCTGACAAAAAACTTACTAAAAACAGAAGGGTTCTTGGCAACAAACTATCAAAAATTTTCAACAGGAAAACAAAAGCCAACAAAAAACTTAGGCAAACAGAGCCTGTTATGATCAAAGATTTTGCAAATGAAAAGGCAGCTCTGTATGAAATTTCAGGGCAAGGATTCTTAGATCCAATAGTTTTCTTGGAACAAACAACAACAACTGTTGAGAACCTTATTAATGGGATTGAAAATTCTAAAAAGGTCAAAACAACACTTATCTGTAAACTTGTTAACTACGATTATGAGGCTGGACTTGAAGAAGTGGATCTTTTTTACTTTACCTCCTACATGAAGGCAATGACGACTGAGGAGGATGTTAGGGAATCATACAAACAAGCAAAATGAGAGATGTTAGAAAATTTGGCAGCCCATCAGAAAAAGGGTTCAGGATGGTCCATAAGATCTGTCGAATCTCTACATATTTCGATAACCAAGTACAAACCTTTAAATGGCAAGGGTTTTAAACCATTACCAAAATGTATTAAGGACAAAAAGGCAATCATCAACCCCAAAAACAAGGATTTAAACTGTTTTCTGTATGCAGTAGCCATCGCAGAGATTTTAAATGAAGATCCAGATGCTAAAAAACTTGGAAGAGTGCCAACATCTGTCAAATTATTGGCAAGAGAATATGATTGCAAGGGTCTAACATTTCCTGTTCCAATTAAGGATATTTCAAAATTTGAGAAAAACAACGAAATAGGTGTAAATGTTCTAACATATGACGATGAAATTAAAAAGGTTTGTCAAATGCAAATATCCAGGTCTGACTATGACAAAAGGGTTAACCTGTTTTGGTGGAATGACCATTACAGTTCTATTAAGGACAAGGGTAAACTTTTAACAGCCCAAAATGACAAACACCAGCACAAAAAGTTCTTTTGCGACTTCTGTTTAAACCCCTTCAAAACGGAGGAGATATTAAAGGAACATGAGACAATTTGTAGAACCCATGACGCCCAAATCCAAGAATATCCTAAAAAGGGTGTTGACGATATCATGGGGTGGGGTGGAAAAGACTTCAAGAAAACTCAGGATGTTCCATTCATCATAGTGGCAGATTTCGAATGCATGTTAAAAACTTTGAAAACCAGAAACAATGATGAGTCAAAAAGTTACACACAAAAATATCAGGAACATATCCCAATCAGCTATGGTTTTAACATCATTTGCTCTGATCCAACCATATTTCCTGGCATGTATGTCAGCTATACAAAGCAGTACGAGTTCCAAGATATTGGTCAAATGTTTGTTGAGAGCTTAGAAAAAGAAGCAAAAAAGATTTGGCACAACTATTTGAAGGAACCAAAGAAAATAATAATGACAGCAGAGGACGAAAAGGAATTCCAAAATGCAACAACTTGCTATGTTTGTGGTGGACCATTTGTTCATAAAAAACTTAAAAATTTGGACCCAAGAAGTCTTTGGAAGGCTAACAAAAATACTGCAAAATCCAAAGTTAGAGATCATGACCATTTAAATGGTAAATATCGTGGAGCAGCTCATAATGACTGTAACTATTCTATGGCAAGTGCAAGACATATTCCTGTTTTGTTCCACAATTTTAGTGGATATGATAGTCATTTAATAGCAAAATATTTAGGATTATCAGGTGGTAAACTTGGATGTATAGCAAAAACTGAAGAGGAGTACATAAGTGTTAACAAAAAACTCTGGATGGATGGTGGATGGTGCAAGGATCCAAAAACAGGAATAACAAAGAAAAAATGGGTTCCTTTGGAGTTAAGGTTTTTGGACTCGTTGAAATTTATGTCAAGTTCATTGGCAACACTAACATCAAACTTGTCAGCAACAGAGTTCCATTACACCGAAAATGGTTTTAAGAACCATCCAAAGGAAAATGTGGATTTGTTAAAAAGGAAAGGTATATTTCCTTATGAGTTTGTGGACAGTTTGAAAAAGTTGGAGTATAAGGATTATCCACCACAAAAAGTGTTCTATTCGCGATTAACTGGCAAACATGTGGATGACAATGATTACGAACATGGTAAAAATGTTTACGAAAAGTTTGGTTGTAAAAGTTTAAGGGATTATATGAATTTATACCAAAAAACCGATGTTCTCGGACTTTCAGATGTCATACAGAGTTTCAGAAAAATGTGTAAAACCACTTACGGACTTGACCCTATGTGGTCCTACACAACTCCTGGACAATCATGGAGTTCTCTGTTAAAAATGACAAAACAAAAACTAGAACTTCTAACAGAACCCGACCAATATTTAATGGTTGAAAGAGATATTCGTGGTGGAATATCAACCATTACCCACCGCTACTCAGAAGCCAACAACAAGTATATGGATGACTATGATCCTAGCAAAGAAAGTGTTTTCATAGTATATCTCGATATGAATAACATGTATGGAGTTCCAATGACAGAACCACTACCAATTGGTGGTTTTGAATGGATTCCAAATAATGAGTTGGAAAACTGGGAAAAATACCTAACAACGGAAGGAGAAGGTTGTTTTCTAGAAGTTGATCTTGATTACCCAAAAGAACTTCATGACCTCCATAATGACTTTCCATTTGCAGCTGAAAAAATGGAGGTAAATGATGTTGAAAAGTTAATACCAAACCTCAATGACAAGAAAAATTATGTGGTTCATTACGAAGCCTTGGCACAAATGTTAAAATATGGGTTGGTTTTAAAGAAAATTCGTAGAGCCATCTCATTCATTGAAAAAGCTTGGATGAAACCATATATTGACCTTAACACAGAAAAAAGGAAATTAGCAACTAACGACTTCGAAAAGGATTTCTTTAAACTCATGAACAACTCTGTGTTCGGAAAGACCATGGAAAATGTTAGAAACAGGGTTGATATTAGATTGGTTTCAGATGATGACCAGCTGGAAAAATTATCAAAAAAACCAAACTACAATGGCATCAGCATATTTACCGATTACTTGGGCGCGGTTCATATGAAAAAAACCAGAGTCAAACTAGACAAGCCCATAGCCACAGGTGCAGCAATTCTAGACAAAAGTAAAATCCCTATGTATGAGTTTCATTATGGTTACATTAAACCAAAATATGGGGATAAGGCAAAGTTGTTATTTACAGACACTGATAGCTTGTGTTATGAGATCAAAACCGATGACTTCTTTAAAGACATTTCAGCAGATGTTGAGACTATGTTTGATACCAGCAACTTTCCAAAAACTCATCCAAGTGGGATTCCCTGTGGAAAAAACAAGAAAGTCCTTGGGATGATGAAGTCCGAAACTGGTGCTGATATTATTGAAGGATTTGCAGGACTAAGGTCAAAAGCATATGCGATCAAAATGGCCAAAAAGTTAAATCCTGTAACTGGGTTAATGGAGTGCAAGGAGGACAAGAAGTGTAAAGGAATTAAAAAAAGTGTTGTCAACAATGACATCAAGTTCAATGATTATGTGGGTTGCTTGTTTACAGGAAAAAACTTATTGAAAGGAATGAACACTTTCAGAAGAACCAACCATAAAATCCATACCATTCATGTTAACAAAATAGCATTAAATTCTGAGGATGACAAAAGGGTTATACTAGAAGACAAAATTTCAACACTTGCGATTGGTCATTACAAAACTGTGTAAATTAAGTTCAAGATTTGTATTCAAAAAGAATACAAATTTTCAAAGGGTTTCAGAATTTTTTGTTACTCCTAATTTTTTTTGTGTGGGACCTTAAATGGTTGTTTAGTTCCCTTTCTGTTTCAAAGGGTTTCAGACATTCTAAACATTGGTTTTGAAATTTATTTTTTAGTAAAATTCCATGCCTAACCTTATTATGCAATCTCATTGCTGTTTCGGAATGGGTCTTAAACTGGCATCCCCTACATTGCAAAATACACTTTTCATCTCTATTAAAAATCATTTTAGTTTTTTTTCCAGACATCCTTTCTTTTATTCTATTTTCCAAATTCAGAACTTAAACAGAACAATTTTAAAAATATCCAGAATCCTTTGCGAATCCCAAAACCCAAACCCAAAAAAATTCCAAAACCCAAACCCAAAAAAATTCCAAAAACCAAACCCAAAAAAATTCCAAAAACCAAACCCAAAAAAATTCCAAAAACCAAACCCAAAAAAAATTCCAAAACCCAAACCCAAAAAAAATTCCAAAACCCAAACCCAAAAACCCAGAATCCTTTGCGAAAAAAAAACCACCAACCCCAAAAAATTTAGCAACCGGAAGTCAAAAAAATTTAGCAACCCACCCCAAAAAAAATTTGGATGGGGGTGGGGGTTAGGGTCAGAAAATATTTGGGTACATGTCCCAGGCCCGGCCTTTTGACACTACTAGCGCGCGCTTCGTATGGCGAGGTAGTGGGATCAATGCCCGCACCCTACATCGCATTTTATTTAAAAAATTCACTATTTTTTTGGGTTTTTTATTTTCAGTATTTGGTATTACTTTTTTAAATTAGCTTTTTAGTAAATCAAAAACTGGGGGTCGTATAGCATAAACCCGAGCGCGTTACGAATATTAAATAACGGTCGGAAGGAAGATAAATAGAAGGGGAGTGAAACGGCAGCGATTTTGTAAGATGATGCTGGTTGCCCGTTGCTAGGAACATTTCCGTTGCTAGGAACATTTCTAATTATGGTCGATATACATGTATGATGTCACTATCCATCCAAAATGAAATAGTTAAATAAAAGCAGCCTTCAATGCACCGTCCTTATTGTGTTGAACCAATATTGCACCTAGCCCAAACGGACTGGCATCCATAACTACACTTGTGCTCTTACTTGGGTCATAGTAGGCTAACGTGCATTGCTCAGAGATCTGATCTTTTACTGCTTCAAAAGCTTTCTGGTGCTTCTCTTGCCACATCCAAGGGATATTCTTTCGATCGAGTTGTCTTAAGGTAGCTGTGATGGTGGAAAAATTTGGTATAAATTTTGAACAATAATTAACCAGTCCCATAAAGCTGCGCAGCTGGGTTACATTGGTTGGTGGAGGAGTGTTCTTTATAGCTTCCACTTTCTCTTTGTCTGGTCTAACCCCATTCTTGGTAAGGACCATGCCATAAAACCATAAGTTGTCCGCGTTAAAAAGGCACTTACTTCTCTTGGCTGTTAGTCCTGTTTCCCTAAGCCTCTTGAACAAAGCTTCCAGGTTGTCATCATGTTCTTTCTGGGTTGACCCCAAACAATAATGTCATCAACGATGTTTCTTACTTCTTTTAAATCATGTAAGACTTGCTGTATGGCATTTTGGAACACTTCACTGGCTGAATTTATACCAAAAGGCAATCTTTTCCATTGAAATAAATCTTTATGTGTAGTGAAAGTTGTGATGCTTCTTGACTCTTCTTTGAGAAGAATCTGATGATATCCACTTCTTAGATCTAGACGAGAAAAATGGGATGCATGGGCCATATCTTCTGTTAGTTCATCTATTGTAGGCATAGGATGATGCTCCCTTTTTATAGCTTAATTTACACGTCTGTAGTCACCACAAACTCTTATCTCCTCAGGACTCTTTGGTTTGGGGACAAGAACCAACCCACTAACCCACCCTGTACTCCGATTTACCACTGGTTCAAACAAGTCATTATCCTGTGCTTCTTGCAGCCATTTCTCTAACTGTGGGCGTAAACTGAAAGGGATTCGGAGGTATGTTTGGGGCCACTGGTGGGATATTTTCATCAACATGTAATTTTTGCTCAAAACCTTTCAATTTACCAACACCGTTAAATACATCTGAATACGTTTTAAGAAGGTTTGGTACTCTTGATGATCCAGTTCCAGGGTCATTTTCATCTATCTGGGAAGTGGTTGTACTTAATGGTGGTGCTTGAGATAACGCAGAGCTGTTGTCAGGCATCTGGGAAGTGCTTGTACTTAATGGTGGAGCTTGGGATGACTTAGGGCTGTTTTCAGACATCTGGGAAGTGGTTGTATTCGATGGTGGATGGGTCTGCTGAATCGTGTTCAGATGAAATTGAATGAGTTTCAACTGCTCGGCGGTGCTACAACTTAATAATGATCCATAAAGTAGGGTTGTAATGTAAAACGTTGCGACAGCCATGACATGCTTAGATTCAACTAGGGTTTCGATCTTTCCCATGAGAGGTATAGGACTCGTAGCACCAAAAGCTCGAATCTTCGTTTGGGCTTTCTTGAGGGTAATAGGACTCTTGCTCTGTTTTCTTAATAGATCAAGTTCACCAGGGCCAAGAATATTAACTGATGCGCCACTATCTACCATCATTTTTATAGGCACGCCATTGGCACGAACAATAGAATAAGGATACTTACTCACTTGTATGTTCTCTCGATTCACTGCAAAGGTATACTCTTCGTCACTTGAGGATTCGCTGTTCCTAGGCTGCGCAGTGTCGGCGACTTGTGATGTCTGACTCTGACCCATATCCACTGTATTAACGTGTTTTGAGGACTTGGTCGAACTAAAACTTGGCGCTTTGCATACACGAGCGAAATGACCACGTTTGTGACATTTGTAACACTCTTGGGATGTGGCTGGACATTTTTGGTTATCTCTATGAGGAATCTTGAGCCCACATCGGAAACATAACTTCCATGACGTCGGTTGTTGATTTCGCTGCGCATATACATTTTCTTGTCGTACACGATTGGTTTGCTCTTCGAAATCCGACTTCTGTGTAATTTCTTTCGTCTGTTTATCTGTACGAGCTAATGCCCTACCATAGTCGAGGACTTGTGCCAACGTTAAATTTTTTTCCATCAAAATTTTGCGCCTTAGCTTGTTAGATGAACACCAGGGGCGGATTTAGACTACGTCAACTAAGTCGCGCGACGAAGTGAAAATTTGACGTGAATATATAATTTTCGTTCGTTGCACGTTGTCAAAAATTTACAAATAAAATCCTGCAAATAAAAAATAATTATCTAGCTAGTAGGAAGAAGTATGTTCTATTCTTAAAATGCCTATCTACAGAGGCTTCAGTTCAGGCCAAAAAAATTTCCCCGTTGGCGTTTTTCCGTTTTCTTTACGCGCGAGGCCTTGAAAGTTCTGATTTCAAGACCTCAAGTGCTCAAACTGAAAGGCTGCGACTGATTTCGAGGGGAAGCAGTGGGATGCACGGGACATAATGGGAGAATCAAGGATCGGGTTCACAGTCAGTTCCAGGCCGCAAATACGATGCAGGCTCTCGGCTTGATGAATTTGACGAACGAAAGCAGTTAGTCACTTTTTGACGAAGTTGGTTGGTTTTTTAAGATCTTTTAACGTTCCTGATTGGTTAAGTTTTTTTTAATTACGACTTACGATTGGTGTAGAGGCTGAAACGTCATTTTGCAGGATAAGCGCCTTTCTGAGTAATCAGTATGGTTAGCGATCGCTTCTGTGGTTCTACGAGGCCATGCGCATATTCTGCGTCCTTTTTATATTCCCAACACTCAATAGCAAGGATATCTACAAGACCTTTATGATGAAATATTCGTGAAACTTTCATCAAGTGCTTTATGTACTGAAGATGACCTTTTACAGAGGATCGAAAAAGATGTATATCGAAATATCAATTGCGATAATTTTATACAGTGAATCAGTGTGCGCTGTGAGGTCGTCTGAGGTATTAAGAAACCCTTACTATACTGTATGATTTGAATATCATTATAATCTTTATGATAATTTATAGATTTACTCTTGGACTAGACTTCGCGTTTGCTTGTATTTGATCTATAACATGTTGAATTGATGCTTTGCAATGAAACGTGTGTTGGACGGACTAGTGTATGCTGGAAATTTGATCTTGCTTGGAGATTTCATGGTTTATTAATATCAGTAATATGATTAATTTTATCTTTGTGAGAGTGAGACTGTAACCTAGCCAGCCAACCTGGCAGTTAAAGCACTCTTTTCATACATTGCTAATTTCTGTTCCTTTAATATTAATTATTACAGTATATAATATATATACACAACATGTCATGTACTGTAAGTGTGGTCCTGTATGATTTATACTATATGTGGTGTCATAATAAACTTGATTAGTAAATGATGATTGGTTTCTTCTTTTAATATAAATTTACATGTGTACAGTAGATACAGTACTAAGTGCTGATATCCACATGAACCAATAACTACATGTGCTGTATTACAATCATTATTTACATTTTATTATCTGGCTTAAATACAATATCTGCTTAATTCTAGTATTCAATGTTTATATACTTTCATAGTCTACAAAATTGAAATCATATAAACAGGTAATGACTTAGATTAGTTGGGGGCTCAATGGTTAGGATGACTGGGATAATGTTGAGAGTTGAGCTCCTTTATGTCCATGTCACATTATGGTCATAAATAAAAGCATTTCTTAGCAAGACATTGTCTGCTTGGGTAGATGTGTAAAAGGTGAGTATCTGGCACCTGAAAACCAGACAGCTCATAGTAACATAGATTGGTAATGGTGGGTAGTGGCTTGGATTAGTTGCGACTTAATTAGGATGACTGGGATGATGTAGACCCATTACCCTTGCTCTGGGTTATGCAGAACATTAAATTCAGCTAGACCTTTACTTGTATGTTGGTCAGGCTGTCCATGTTGAATTCACTGACTGCAAGAATATGTTTTTGGTGTCTCCAAGGCATGCTGATGACATAGGGCAAAACAACCATATATTTTTTGAGTTAGTAATTAAATATAATCACATATCTCTACTGTTTGTTGTATTGCCTTCTTTTTAGAAAAAAATAATTACGCACTTACAAACTATTACAATAATTCACTAATCCAAATCCAATTTTGACACTTTTTCAAAAAAAGTATAAAATGTGCTAAAAAATATGTTTTAAAACTTCAGAAATTTTGATTAAAAGTGTTGTCAGAACGCGGGAAATGCCATTTCAGAGACCCAAATTTCAAAAATTTTCCGGGGGTGCATGCCCCCGGACCCCCCTAGATACTTTGACTAAGTGGGGGCAATTCCTAGATCCGCCCCTGAACACCCTTCGATGATTTGTTGCTTCAGTTCTGTGTTGACATCCGTAAATTCACACGATGCTGCCAAGGTACATATTCTTGTATAGTATACGTCTAATGTTTCACCGTCCTGTTGTTTCGCCTGACGAAACTTCTAAACTTCGAAAGCTACGTTCTTTGAGGGACTGAAATATTCGGTGAGTTTTTCACATGCTGTCGCAAAAACGTCATCCTCGCCATTGTTTGGTAAAGTGTCAAAAATGGTCTCTACCTCTGGTCCTGCAGCATACAACAACATGGCTCGCTGTCGTGATTTTGCCGTTATGTTCATCGCCACCAGGTATCTTTTGAATCTCTTTAGCCATTTTTCCCAACGCTGAGCCACGGTACTGATATCTGATTTAGGATCGAACGGAGGCATCGGTTGTAGATTTGCCGCACTTGCCATGATTTTGGTTCCTTTTGTTTCCTTCTTCACAGCTCCTATTTCTTTCGAAATGTACGTTTTACTTAATTAGGCATTCAGAAAGTCAAAATTTATCCTCGTCGCCAATGTTATGTCCCAACAAACTAGACAAATATGATAAATATAACAAATATAATATAGAGCAACTTTCCTGTTCTGTCTCTCTCTTCGACCACTTCTCCCTCTCTCGTCCCCCCTCTGTCCTTATCACGTGTCCGCATTACGTCATATATTACACTGCTGACACGCGCATTCAACAGTATTGTGATTAAAACCTCTGTGCCTGAAGGAGACGCCAGCGTGCTTAAAGCTTCGCCGAGTCCTGCCGAAGAAAGAGACGAAGTGATCGGCGCGGTAAGTTGCCAGTTTTGTTACCTCGTGTTTTAATATGACTGTTCACTGTTGCCGTCTATCTTAGTGCTGCGTTTGGATAATATCCCTGTACGTTTAGCGTTAAAGAAGTCCTACACGCTCATAAGAGCTCGGGGCTAGATCGCGAATAATATTTTTAACGCATTTTGGAAAGTCTCCATTGTTTTAATTACGCGCTGCGCTCGGCTTGCCAAACAATCATGAAATCGAGGCTTGACCGCTCGCGCTGAGCTTTATCTGCCAACCTTTTTTGCCGGCTAGTGAGCAATAGTTTTAGGTTATTATACTAGGTAGTAGTTATTATATTAGTTAATAGTAGAACGTACAAGATTATTAATATATTTTACCCGACCTGGGTAAAATCTTTCAAAATGATTCACTTACTATCGAGCAAATATGATAACATATTTCTGCATATTCAATGTTTAAAAGGCGAGGTAGCACATCTCTTAGCCGCCCTGGACAAATGGCACATTCCATACAGGTAGCAGCATTATGCAGTGATTTATTTCAATTTTAACCATGTGTTATTGTAAGAGTGATCAGAAATTTAAGAATTTTAAATGTGGGTAAAATCAGTCAAATTCAGTGGTGAGCAAATAAGATAACATATTCCTGCATAATCAATGTTAAGGGGAGATGGCCCATCTCTTAGCCGCCCTGGACAAATGGCACATTTAATACAGGTAGCAGAATTATGCGGTGATTTGTTTCTATTTTAATCATGTGTTATTGTATGAGTGATCAGAAATTTAAGAATACACCTGGATGTACGTGTACATGTGACATCGGGAAAACGTACATTAACGATATTCCGTTCGAACGGTAAAAAAAAACGGATAGCAAACGGATGATGAACGGTCTCGAAAAGTGTTTAAACGGCTTTCCAAAAAACTCGAACGGTTTCAGAAAGCCGTTTGAACGCTTTTGGGCTAACGTTCGAACGATTTTGAAGAACCGTTTGAACGGAATTGGACAGCGGTTTGAACGGTTTACCGTAGCCGTTTGAATGGTTTACCATAGCCGTTTGAACGGTTTACCCCAGCCGTTTGAACGATTTTCCACGGCCGTTTGAACGGTTTTGGGGACGCGTTTTAACGCATTCAAACAGCCGTTTGAACGGCATATTAATGGACAAACGCTTATAGTTTATAATAGTTTATAAACTATTTTGGACGCATTTTATTTGTTAAGTGGGGACATGGCGAAACGTAGTAAGCATTTAAAAACTACATCCTTATCTCTTTTGGGTCGGTGTATAGCTCAGTCTCAGTGACCTATACCTAACAGATTTTAGTATTTTACCGTTGCTAACGCCATACGGTTTTACTTGTTATGATGAGAGTTTCCTGTTCCGAAAGAGATAAGTGGTTCGGCCCAACACTTTAATAAAGGATTTTTAGGGAATTATAGGCGCGTCAAATTAAACCTACGAACTTTAGAGAATTATATAGGCGCGTCAAATTGAACCTACATGAAACAAAACCTGCAAATACATAACTGCAATCCTGGCCAAAATTATATGGACAGTCCACTCTAAACAAACAAATTTATGTTCATACATATTCTCCCCCCCCCCCATTCCGCCCCCCCCCCCTTTTCAATGTTGCATCTCACAATACATTTTTATCAAGTCTAGTTTATTCATTTATCAACAATGAAAGGGGGGGGGGGGGCAAGGGGGATATTTTTGCAAGATAACAAGGGAAATACTAGACACAGAGATTTATGCACGCTGTCCACAATAATTTTTGCCAGGATTGTGACTTGCACAGGTTTTTAAAAAATCTAACAAGATCTTGCCAAGATCCTGTAAGATCCTGCCAAGATCTTGTAAGATCTTAGCAACTTCTTGTAAGATCTTGGCAAAGTCTTGTAAGATCTTGGCAAGACCTTGGCAAAATCTTGTAAGATCTTGTAGGACTTTGTAAGATCTTCCCAAGATTTTGTAAGATCTTAGCAACTTCTTGTAAGATCTTGGCAAAGTCTTGTTAGATCTTGGCAAGACCTTGGCAAAATCTTGTAAGATCTGTACGACTTTATAATTAAGATCTTCCCAGGATCTTGTAAGATCTTAACAACTTCGTGTAAGATCTTGGCAAAGTCTTGTAAGATCTTGGCAAGATCTTGTAATAGTTTGGCAAAATCTTGTTTTGTGTGACATATAAACTAACCATTCAAGCAGTTAGGTATCCTTTGGCCATTACTTAGAATTATATTGAGTATATATTCTGTCTAATGCCAGCCAATTTTTACTTTCAAGAATAATCAAAGCAACCCTACTAGTGTAATATTAATATTAACAATTTATAGGTATCAGCTAGCATTTGTCAGATCACTGTTTAGAACTGCAGGTCAGGAAATGGAGTCCCTTTACGTTTATACTAAGTGTCTTAAAGACAATGGAGTTGATGAAGCCAGAGGATGTAAACTGAGTTAGTAAATAGACCGTAAATATCGTCGCTCTATACAGTCTGTCAAACGATTAAGAGAGTGTTAATTCAAGCGATTGACAAGTCTCTTATCTTGCAGATAATATTTCATAAGTTGAACCATGATAGAAATGCTGTGTTTCAGTCGATGAGAATTATAAACAATGTAATGAGAGAGAGAGAGAGGTCGCGGCTCTCAGTTTGATCTCATGCTTGTTCTTCAATTGGATCAATGCTTTAAAGATTTATATATCCTGAGTATAAACACCACACAGTATTATAGAGAGGAAATCATGCTATAAATAAATAAATCAAACAAACCAACATTTCTTCAGTTCCTTAATTTTCTTGTGAGCTATCATCTAGTATTCCAACTATCTGTCACAGGCACAAACATTGTCCCTCCATACGCGCAGCCATTCAGTTGAATATCACTTTGAAGAACTCGCTCAAGGCAGACTGACGTGCACTACCGACTACAGGAGCCGACTAGATTTGATGGCATTATTTCGCAATAACATTGTAACAAGATATGGCAAGGGTGGCTGACCGTGGCTCCCGCCAAATTCAGCCACTCTATTCTGGCTCTCTGATTGGTTTGCACCCCTTAATAGTCCGCTGACCGTGGCTGAATTTAGCAGATCGCCCCGTAGTCTCCTTCGGAGCCGTCAGTTCGGGTTCGTTCTCACTCCCCTCAACTACCGGCTGCTTACCCGAGCAGTGAATTCCTTTCCAATTGTTGACCAATCAGAGCCAGACTTCCACTATCTGGAAACCTGACCTCCGACCTTGAGCTGCCGTTTCAATGTTTGAAGTTTGAACCAATATTTCGAAAACTATTGCTTAAAATTTAGTAAAAATTTTGCGTAAATGGAATCAATAAGATGATGTTGTAACTGTGAATCGCAATATGAATACATGTACAAAAAATAAAGTTAAAAGCGCCACTGCATGGAATATGAAGCTGAATAACATTGAGGTTGCTAGCCAGACATGACCAGACATCCCCGTAAAATTTATTATCCACTAGATACAGATTTCGCCGACACTTCTAGCTTTTTTAAAACTTTTCGCACAGGTTTACTTACACGACCAGCAAGAACATATTCATAATACCATTCTTCGTAAATTTTGTAAAGCTCTGAGTTATAGTAAGCGAAATATTAGCTTTCAAGTAAACTAATTCGGGCAGTCGCTTCAGACACTATAAAACCGTTAACACCTTTGAGCGTTTGTTTACAATCTTCAATTTCTCTCAACGCTCTTACGCTTTGCACTGACTTTCACGCTTATTTGTTTGCATAGGCAGCAAGAACATAATCAAAACAATATTCTTCGTAAATTCCGTAAAGTTCTAGGCTAAACTTTTCAAAATATTAGCTTTCGACTAAACAAATTACACATAACACTGGCCCAGCACGGCTTTAATTATTTAGCACGACAATGGTGTAATTTCATTGGTCCATGTACACAAAGGGAATGGAATGTAGCTCTCGGGTGAGCAGACGTTAGTTTGGGGAGGTAAGCGAGCCATAAGAACGAGGCTAATCGCCCCGCTGACCGTGGCTGAAGTTAGCAGAAGTGTTCTCCAATTTCTTCAGCGAATTCGTACCAGGTTCGGTAACTTTTTCGGCTACTCTCGCCACGTTCTCGGACTTCTAACTACCTGAGACCGATTGCGGTGTAACTGATTGTCAAGGATGCGAAAATTCAAAAACTCCGCTGCTATTTTGACAATCGGTTTAGTATTTTTACGGTGGCTAATGCCGTTCTTACATCAACAATCTTTTTGTTATTAACAATTTATTATTTATTTATTTATGAAATATCAATTATATTATTTAATTTGGAATAATTAGGAAAATCTGACCGTGGCTCAAGCCACGCTCGCACCCCTCTACATCCGCCCCTGCCCTAGCAGGATGGTCCTCCGGGTCATCAATTTCATTCTCCAGACCCTTTCACAAAAACCTGAAACGCTGCCCGATTGGACGGGGTTAGTACTTGGATGGGTGACCGTCTGGGAATATTAACCCCATTCTCGAGCTGGGAATCCATGCGAGTAGAGTTTAGTTGGTCTCTTCTGTGCTTCGAGGGTTTTTCACCGTGATCTCCGGTTTTCCTCCCCCCATAAAATCAACACCTACAATCAGTGACAAAATACCTTGGGACATCTCGCATTGTTGGTACTTACCTAATATTTCTTTCAATTATTTTGGTAGTAAATTATATCCCTCCCTCCCCCTCCCTATTCAATGTTGAATTTAAAGTAGGGACCTCAGTGAGCGTTGAAACGAACGCCTAAAGAGTCACCAACATTGAACAGGGGGGCCGGGGGATAATTGGAGCGGAAAATATTGTCCTTTAGGTTGAAGTGTCCCAACACTTTTGTCACTGATTGTAGGTCTTTAAATCTACACAGGGCCCTCCTTGATACCAGCAACTATGCTGAAGAGGTTATACTGTATATACCCTGTTAAAATAAAGCTAAAGATAAAAATAATTTCAGTTACTGTTCATAATACTGTATACAGTTTAGATTGGTGTTCATAGTTACAGTAGTTAATATTTCTCATTCTTCATTCGATATTTGAACCAAAATTCACAGCGTTGATGTACCAATATATTCAGATAATTTATGGTACTTCGTAGTCTTCTTTAATGGTTAACCCTCCACATGAACATTCCTTATAAAAGAGATGTACGAATGGTGAAACATACACAGTAATCAACTTAGCACTTGACGATGGACTGAATGGGCAATGTCACAACCACAATGTATTTCATGCATAAGTGCACGCTTGTATCAGATTGCCCCCCCCCCCCCCCAGCTACCCACCTATGAATAGCCAGAATAAGCCAAATACCATGTTTTTCAGCAGCAAATTCAATCTCAGCATTAAAATGCGAGCTCAATATGACATAATACATATGGTCAGCTTGCTTTATTTTTAGCTCAATAAACTATAGGTTTACCTGCTAGCAGTTTTTATGGACAAGCGAAAGGCTTTCCCTGTCGCACATGTGTGAAGTTTATAGGTTAGTCACAAGCAACGTAGTGTTTCTTAATAACTCATTTTATTTCTCTTGCATAACGTTTGCTACATTAATGGCGCCTGTCAGCTGTCGTAAACAACTGACTAAAAAAAGGTATTTTTAATAAGGCTTCCCCTACGAGTAACTTAGCTAATTAATAAACTCATAATTATGAAAATATTTGAACCAATTTCATTTTTATATACAGTCAGATAATTATATACAGATATATTCAATTTTTGTCGAATTCAATTTTTGTCGAGTGGAAATTCTCCAGTAATAAATCCTCCATTTTGCTAATATTCATTTTTTAAGATTAGTGAAGTAAGTTCAACATTGTACTGTATGATTTCCAGCATAAACATGTGGAAAAGACTGCTTTGACTTTAAAAGCAGTGGTAGAAGATAGTGTAGATATGGATATGGTTAATTTAACTGCAAAAGTTGTTTCGAAGGAAGGAGAAGTGGAAGTTGTTGGTTCAATGAAGTTGAAGAAAACGCATTGTTATATTGCTGATGAATCATGTTATCTGAAGTTAATTTTATGGCAAAGTCACATTGAGAAGTCTCTCTCAGAGATGTTTATACATTCAAAAATCTCTGGGTCCGTGAATGCAGTGAAGAAAAATAAGGATCGGTTCTTAACACAACAGTTGATACTCTAATTCAAGAAAACAGCGAATTAGCTAAGCTCGAAAATGTCAGTGGAACCATATTATGCTCAAAATTCAAAATCATGTTGACATACAACACTAGGTTATACTGTAAACATTGTAAATGGAGTTTGTGAAAATAGTGTACCAATGGAAATATAACGAGACAGCTTACCTTTACTTGGCGAGTTTTGATAAAACGGCCATGCAATGTCAATATCGCCGAGAGATAGAGATAGATTCCTTGTCGCTCCTTTCGAAGAACACGTTCTGATTGCTCAGACAAAGGTCATACTCATTAAACGTAGCCATACCAAGGTCCGCCACTCTGCCACCGCATTGCGAGCTTATTTTTGATCGACAGCCAGTCGATAGCCAACACGTAAACAACTGAGAAACAGTGAAATGTCTTGCAAATACTCGACAACATCGATAAAGCGGTTATAAAAGCCTGGTTCAAAAGAAACAACTCGCCAAACCTCGGTTTCGCAAAGCGGCGGCCACTACGGGAATTTCACGCGGCCGGGAGACTAAGCCTGCGACGCAAAAAATAATAACAAAGCCGAAATTTAGACTCGGCTACCACAGTAGCCCGAGTAACAAGTTTAAAATGTTGAAACTTCAATGTTATATATATTTTTAGAATATAGATTTTGATATCAAATGGTGAAATATTTGTGTTAATTGAAATAATAAGTTATACGACCACCAGTTTTTGATTTAGTAAAAAGATAATTTTAAAAAATAATACCAAATACTGAAAATGAAAAAAAAACTTGTGAGTTTATAACAAATATGCGATTGAGGATGCGAGCATTGATCCCGCTACCTCGCACATGCAAAGCGCGCGCTCTTGCATTTGAGCAAATCTCCCAGTTTTTCCCCAACGAAACATTCATCTGAATTTGTATTACCAATTTAGTATAAGATAGTTTAACATTTTTGCATATTTGTAATTTGTTGATAGAAAACAATATAAGGTAAGATTTGACAACCTAATTCCTTAGTTAATTTTTTTAGAACTACGCAAAAACCAACTTATTTTCTGTTTCTGGAAATATCTATAAACCCAAGTATGTGCAAACCAGCCTTTAAATTTACCTAATTACTCGGGCTTCCGCAGGTGGACGAGTCTATGTTTCGGCTTTGGTCGTGTTATTTTTTTTTTTTGCGTCGCGATACTTGACCCGACAGGCTTTGCGAAACCGAGATTTCACTTTCATGGCGAGTTGTCTCTTGAACGAAGTTTTCCTTGCCATTATTTTCACGACATTTTTTTGCACACTACACAGCAGGCGTCTCAAACAAAGATATCAGAGTAGCCCGACTGTCAGCTAATCAAGGTGCGTTTAAAATAATTGGAAACTTTAAACTGAAGGAGGTAATGAGTTATTTAGCGTCGTAAACACAGGATGTGGTCGCCCAATCATCCGAGCCAGACCGAGGCTCATGTTAAAAGTGCGCGACATAAGCGGAGACCTAAGTGTTGATTTTACGGTAGGAGGAAAACCGCAGAACCCTGCAAAAAAACTTTGGAGCACAGGAGAGACCAACTAAACTCTACTCACATGAAATTCAAGTTCGAGAACGGGGCTATTCCCAGACGGTCACCCATCCAAGTACTAACCCCGTCCAACTGGGCTTAACTACGGTGGTGAGAGGCAGCGCCCTCACAGCACACGCCACCAGTGCTCCCCTCAAAGAACAATCACGTTTAATAATTGCAAAGCCGAGATTTCGCAGAGTTGTCTCCATATCAGTGGTTGTCTCTTTTGAAGTGGTTGTCTCGTTTAACGTATGAAGGCTTTTTTTGCTTAAAAAGTTCGTTTACAAACATGTGATTATTTATAACGACTAGATCATAGCATGTTAACTGCTTGTCCGCGGTAAGATTTTCAGGTATGTTAAAGAGAATAATAGTATGATTAAATCTTAAAATTTACATAATTTAAAGAATTTTAATAGTTTTAGATAAAGTGATAGAAATGTATGCATATATTATACCTTAACTCTTGCCTATTTAATCGCTAAGTAGTAGAAAGAAAAGCAAATACAACTTATGATTTCAGTCTGTTTCGATTCTTGGTAGGTATATATGAATGACTTTATGACGTTTCCTAAGCACTAGATAGGAATAACTGGAAACTATTTTTACTCTCAGACCGATGTATGAAAATACGACTTCATGAAGGGTATAGCCAGCGCTTCCTGTGTTAAAATTCTGTCCGCAGCTTGTGAATTCGTTATCAGATAGCTGGGATGACTCCCTGTTAACTTTCACTTAAAAACTTCAAATTTGAGTTGATGGTTTCATTATATTCATTTTACAAGTTACCCTACCAAAAATTCGATAGGTATGTGTTCTATCGAACATTGCCGGGTGACTGATAACGTGACCATACAAATATCCCTCAGATTTTATATGGCCTATTAAGCAAGTTCATGTATCTTTTCACTTTTTTTTGAGAGTTAGTAAAAGAAAAATATGTGATAACGTTTGGTAAGAGATAAGTCTCTTTATAAGCGTTTTAAAGATAGTACAAGCAAGCTACAGTGTATCAACCGACTCTTTCAGCCGCTCAAAACTCCTGAAGAAATTCTTCTCTACTCCTCAGTGCAAATTTCGTCATCAACTAGCAGGATTAATTCTTAAAATCAATACACTCTAGAAAAATACTTGGTTATCGCAAAAGCAACTTACAACGTTTATGGTATCCATTTTGATTGTGTCAACATCCAAAATATTTCTATAGATCGATTCATAATTTAACAAAGGTTCTTGGAAAATACAATGGGTACCTTAGATGGAGCTTTTATTCTAATTAAAGAACATTGAAAGAATAATTTCGACACATAAAACAGTTCTATAAAGCTGCGTCATAATTCAGGATTTAGCAGCATACAAAATGACATGTATATGATGAGATATGAAAAGATCTAGAGATTAAATTTAGAAGTCCATAGTCCAGTGAATGTAGAATATGAAATAATTGTATTACCAGATGGCATGTCTTCAGAGACGGTAGCTCAGAACTTTCAATTTAGATTGCAATCTTATACTACCAGCAATTCATAAGAATCAATTGTACTTGCTCATGAAATTTAACAAAGTTTTGGAATTTAAGGCCCAGTGGCACCAATGAAGCCACACAAGAGCCACAATGACAGTGACAAACCCAATGCAATTTAATGATAAATAATGACCTGGCCTTCGGCGGGAATCGAACCCACGACCCTGGGAAACGTACTAGTCCAGCGCCCTAACCGACTAGGTCAAGAAGGCCGTTGCCGAGAGCTTGATCATGAGTTCTAGTATATATAAGATGGAAGGTAATGCCGGTGAATGTATAGGGTATACTAAAGATTAATATTGGAATTTGCACTCGATGAAATGTAGCTAGAGGAAACTTACGATGGTGATATTACGAGTGTCGATTATTTCTAAGACACGACCGCTAGACCAGTAATATACCCTATATATTCACCGGCATTACCTCCCATCTCATATATACTAGAACTCATGACCAACTCACGGCCTTCGTAGCCCAGTCGGTTAGGGCGCGGGATTAGTTTCCCAGATAGTTGAATTTTTCGCAACTGGTCTCTTAGAAATAAGCGACACTCGTAATATTACCATCGTAATTTTCCTATATATAAGCGCCCGGGCTACGTCTAGGCCACCTTTGTCTGACTACGTGTTCTCCGGAAGAAAGAAGGAATCAATTTCTCATTGTAATGATTGTATGGCCTTTTACGAAAACTCGCCAGGATCTGTTGAAGTAAGCGTGAGCTGTTTCGTTATTTCCATTGGTACACTATTTTATTTAATTACAATGTTTACAGTATTTAGATATCCGTTGAAAAGTTGTCGCAAACACAATTAATTTAAGCTCATTGAATAACCATTTATAGTCACATAGACATGGATGTAGCCTCAAATAAGGGCCGCAGGCCTTCGGACTTTACAAATCTTCTCGAGGCAAAGGGGAAATTTAATCGCTAATTTCCCGAAAAGTCATGTTATTAGTTTGTAATATTATGATCGCCGAGGAAAACTTTGAGAATCTTACCGACAGGAAATGTACACGGTTGATCAGAGAAGTTGCATCTAATTTTCCCGTGCATGTTGATGAGGGAAAATATATGCAAGCGGGAAATTTAGAAGAAGACAAAAGATTTCTTTGTCTTCCAATTTTCCCTCATCAACATGCACGGGAAAATTAGAAGAAGACAAAGGATAAATTTCCCTCTTGCATGAGCGATGAGGGAAATACGAGGTTTACATTCCCTCGGAGAACAAAAGAATCCGAGGCGATCATGGTATTACTATAAATAGACGAAATTGAAGTTTGGCTACGCATACAATATGAGTCGGGATAAAACGTAGTTCATTTATAACATGAGGCTGAAGCAGCCGTAGTAAACATAACATTTCTGATTTTGATGTTTAGGTATTATATAACGATAAAATTTGCTTATCGCTTATCCTTGACAATAATCCTAAGCATAGTGTCTAAAAATAATGAACTCAAGACATAAAAAAACAGTCCCAGCCAATGTTATCATCCGGTTATGCTTTAATAGACACGATGTAATTTGCATAGAGTTCCAAATTGAATAGGAAACTAATTTGCATGTGGGCCTAAATGAAGTTACGATTTGGCCTATTCTTGGGTTTCACCCACGTGACCGACAGCCATATTGGATTGCTAAAACAATAAGAAATTTGTGAATAAGAATAGAGCTAAATCCTATTGGGATTCATTTAGGACACAAATATGGCCGCCGTTTTATTGTTTTGGGGCACAAATATGGCCGCCGTGACGTTACATGAAAGCCACCGATAGCTTGGATTTGTTCATGTAATCAGTACTAATCACTCAAGATTTTGAGTTTTGGGCCCTTAGGGTTGTCCACATTAAGTGAGCATAATAGTGAGGCAAAAGTATAGTTTCACTCTTTGTGTTCTAGAAAAAACTTGGCAAAACTATATTAAAGATTATGGATCCCCACACAAGACACCAGTCCAGGGGCAAGGACCCAAGGCACGGCACTTTCTTGATACATGCATGCACAATGCAAACCGTAACCCATAACCATTTTGGTTGTGCATATACTGTATCGCAAAAGAGCCCCCGGAACCTCATTTTATGACCAGTCCTGGTTACAACGACTTCCAGACATGCATGGCTTCCAGCATATCCAGTTCTTGATGATTACTGGTACAAGATTTAGTGCTTCAGTGTCAGCTGTCTCCTGTGTTTACTGTCATCTATACTAATTAATTTTACCTGTCTTTATGCTAATCATAATGGAGCATAATTATAGTGATGCTACAATATTTGAGCAAAGTTTAAAACACAAGTTCTCTTTAGTTCATCCACCTGATATTGATTAAAATTTCAGTTTTAAACCCCAGGCTGAATTAATAGTCACAAACCCGTACCCAGGATCTATATTACTTGTCTTTTATGTACCTAACATTTAGGATTAGTGGGCAACCCGTTTTTATCTGCCACCATCATCAACTTTGGTTAATTTTTTTTATCCAGGCCAAGAGCCAGGTTTGGACAATCACTACTTGTGATGATCAGTGCTGGTAAAATCTGATGCTTCTAATATATTTCTGGAAGATAAATTTAAAAACCTGGAGTCACAGCTGTCTGCATGCATGTACAGAGAATGTTGGTGGAGTCACATTGTTATCATGCATGTATATCAATACTATTTCGTTGAACATTGTCTACACTGATGGTCTGCAAACTATGGTCACAACCCAAAAGCAGGGCACAAAATATTTTCGCTGGATTTTGTCAGAATTCGAACAATTTATCTTATAGTTTTTCAGCATTTGCTGACAAACATTGGTCAAGTTAACCCAGTTGTCTGTTACCCAATGTTAGTAGACATGAAATCCCCAAATTCAGAAGTATTTTTGTTCACTACTTTCGCAAGTTCATGTAATTATAGCTATATATGTACAACAAATAATGTTCTAAAGTTATCATGAAATCAAAAGCCTTATATACACTAGCTCAGCTACATCCTGTATTCACTGGGTCGTGGCACAATGCTTGAAATTGTGCGTCATCAGCCTAAAAGTTTGTGGACTGTTGGTCTACACATACAAATAACAAATACCTCAGCAAAAACAATTTCAAGAAAAGTACAATAGCTACAACATTCATTTCAATTGCTAATAAATAATATAAAAATTGATAAATGATTGTTGTTCTGTATATATTTACCTGGGCTACCTGTGGTAGCATTGAGTCTAGGTTTCACCTCGGTTTCTGTTTTCTTAATTTCTCATCACGTTTGTGCACTTTTTCCCCAGAATGTACTGCAACCTTAGTTTACTTCGATCTGTTTACATCTCTGAGCAAAACAAAACAGTTAGGCTGTTTCACTCCTAAAACAGGATAAATTACCACTGTTTTAGGCTTGGAAAACAGGACAGAAACAGAACCCACTATAAACCAACGATACTTGTGGCAAACTATTTTATCACAGAATAGTTATACAACAAGAAGTCCAACTCGAGTGAAAACTTGTCCGCATTTCTTCAATGCGCATGCGCGATATTTTACGCCATCCGGTCGCATATCTACGCGACCTACGCAATCCTGGCAATTTCCCCTAGCAGTTTTGACCTTCAAATGAAAGTTAAAACTGCCGGGGGAACTTGCCAGGATTGCGTAGGATAGCGACGAATAAAGATGCGTTAATTTTTATGTCAAACGTCGCTCTTCTCATGCGCCGAATCAAATACAATTAGATTCGACGTTGGAGCGTCGCTCCAAAGTAATTGTTTTCGTAAACAAAAGGTGCATTTCAATTTCGTATTTCTTAAGCAAGTATAAATAATGCTATCATCTCGACAGTCTTTAATCCATACATTGCACCAAATAGATTGCTCGAATTTAGTAAAACTATATTATAATACTAAGTTTGATTTTAGTTCAGACAACGGGCGGCCGATAAATTATACGTGGCGCATCAAGTTTCACTTTCAAATCCGCCGTCTGTTATACTTGTCAAACATTCGTGGAACAAGATGCTTAATAACTTCCTAACTACGCATTAAAAAATATTATGTACGTAGGTTGTACTCATAAGCTTTCCTTTGATGCATATTTTACGTTTCTGCATATGGAACTTTTTATAACGTCCAAAATGTTCAAACAAATTTTCCAAAAATGGGAAAACAAATATATTTCAAAACATGGTATGAACATTTTGGACATTTAAAAAATTTACACATAACGCAGGAACTTGAACTACAACTCAAACAAAAGCTCATGTGATTTCATGTGACTTTGTCTTTGTTCTACCGCATTCTCGTATACAGATCTTCGTTTAGTACCCTTGCGTAAAGTATCTGCACATGATCTGCTCTTGTTCAGCCCGAATTTTAAGGTAAAATAATTTATGCATTCAGTTAGGCGCACGAGAGTAGTGATACCCCCATATAGCCGATTCATAATTAATTAGGTAAATTGAATTTGTAATGAGGATTGCCAATATCCTCATTAGGCTCCTTTGGGACCCTCTAACCCTAACTTTCCCCCCTAAACCTAGTGTCACTCAACCCCCATGGTCTTCACTACGTCATAACCGACTATTATTTATGCATACGTCATTATTTCTCAGGCTCCTTTGGGACCTCTTAACCCTAAGACGCTCGACTTAGGGTTAAGTCGTTTATGAAGAAATGAACCCTAACAATTTTGGTATACAGACGAATTATTATTAGTTCTCCACGGTTGCTAGGGTACCTTCTACTCAGACTGATATTTGCATATTTCCATGTGTAAAATCTCATTAGGAGGTCATTAAAAGGTCATTAGTATTTTAAACAAAAGAACGAGTCTGGGCGAGTCTGGGCGACGTCAGAACTTAGAAGATAGAATGAGGAATCACTCCGAGATGGTAGCGAATCGTTATTGTAGATTTAGAAGAACATCGAGTACTAAGTGTCGAAATATAAACTAAAGGCAAAGCGAATTATTACTTTGAAAGCGTGGGTAGGTTAACTGCTTCTTCGGCTAAGTTTGTGAATATTTTGACACACGCTTTAGAAACAGATCAAGCACAGATTTATTATTAAGTTAACCATAGTTTATAAGTGAAGAAATCATATAAGAACGTAAGATTTTAGATGATTCGAAAAGCCGTAAGTAAATTAAGTGGCGACATATAAACGAAACATTATTTGGCTAAGGGATGGCTGAGTGCACACGGCGTAGAGGATGTTTTGCATAGTGTAGAATATTTAATAGGGTATTCAAGAGACGGGTGAGGATGATAAGGGGTAAAATTTCTGATATTTGCATAAGCCATATGTAGGAAACTCATTAAAAACTCATTAACAAACGAAACAAAAGAACATGTTTGGGCAATCATAGGATGTAACCATACAGCATGTACAGCGTCGCGTCGTTTCATTCGAACTCTGTTCTCGTACGAGTATCATCGAAAGTCTTTTGGAGTGTGTTGTGGAAAGTTTTATTGGATTTATTCTCTTATTTTGGCTGTGATCAAGATGTCTCAAACGGTAAGTTGATCTTTTGAACATTTATGAAACGTTTGGTCGAATAAAACTTTAGAATGTATATTTACGAAATTCTCTTATGTTTCCAGATTGATATTGTTGATCTCATCAAGTCTTGTGAGACTGAGGGTGCTCTAGAGTTTATCGAAGAGTCGTTTGTATTTACAGAGGAGCAGAGACGGGCTGGACTAACGCCATGGCTGAGGATATTCAAAGAGAGACCCAAACACCAGCCGGTGTTGTCCCTGATCTGATGGTCACTTGGGGTGACGAAGAAAAGCGCCAATTCAACGAAGATTGGAACAAGGTCGAGTTCTTGTGCCACGACGAGGAAGCTGAACAACCTGAGATCCATGAACCGACCGAAAGCCAAGTTGGTGAAGGCAGCAAGCGAAAGCGTGGCAACGACACTGAGACTTCCTCTAAGCGCCTAAAACCTGAAGAATATTACACGATCAAGTCGATCAAGCAAGTCAAAGTCAGGAAATTCAAAACGACAGGTACCGACTATACTGTTCAGTTTAACGATTTGAATATACATGGGGTTACGAATGTTGTGTCAGTATTGAACAGTGCTTTTAAGCACTTATTTGATCGGTTAACCACCGATATGGCTCCTCATGACCATGTCCGCCTCATTCTAAATTCCCACCAGTTAGACCGACCTATTTCCTTGCCGTTCCTTCAACGAGACCGGCTGACCCCCGAGAAATTCCTTGCCGCTGTGGAAAGAGTGGTCCAGTCTAACGCACAGTTTACGTTGGACGAATCTGTGAACGTCAACGTAGTTCACGTCGAGATGCCTCAAGGTATTGCGGGAAAACGGCGAGATGTAGTCAATCTACAGAGCTATCTGAATAAGAAACGATGTCTTCTCCAGATCAAGAACAAAGACGAACTGTGTTGTGCTCGTGCGATCGTGGCTGCTAAAGCAATATTCGATAAAAAAACCCAAATACAACACCATTCGCGATCCGATTAGTCAACTCCAAGGCCGTTTAGCCCACGAACTCCACGAAGCTGCTGGTGTTCTCCTGTGTCCCTGCGGGGTACCCGAGGTCAAGAGGTTCCAGGCTGTCCTCCATGGATACCAGCTCAACGTGGTTTCCAAGGAACATTTGAATGCTCTAATTTATTCCGGTCCGGACTCTGTTAAATGTTTGTACCTCTACCACCACGACAACCACTACGACGTGATTACGAGTATGCCAGCCTTCCTCGCTCGCAAGCAATACTGCCATAAATGCAAGTAAGGGTACGATAAGATTACAGACCATCCGTGTTGAGACTTATGCAAGTTGTGTCATATACAGAACTGTCCTGTCGTCAAGTGGAAATACGCAAAGATTGCAATCGGTTCTTTAAGAGCGACGAATGCTTCGCCCGCCACAAGGCATCCGTTGGACAACAAAAACCTCTCTGTTCATCTCTCACCAAGTGCCAGAAATGTCAACGTGTCGTCACCCGAGCCAGCATCCACGACCATCACTGTGGCCTAGTGCGGTGCACTGTTTGCCAGAAGTACGTCAAACCAGAAAACCATCAGTGTTATATGAAACCGCTCGAAACGAGAAAACCACGAGCTGTCCGAGAAAACACCACTAACGAGTTCCTTGATGACGATGTCGCGGTGGATAACGATGTCGAAGAGCGCAACGACCAAAACCTGATGTTTTTCTACTTCGAGTGTTCCCAAGACGATGGTCAACACATCCCCAATCTTTGTGTGGTCCAAAACGAAAGCGGTGATGAGTTCGTGTTTTCTGGTCCCAATACCAAGGACGAGTTCTGCGAGTGGCTCTTCCAGATCGAGAACGCCAACACCACCTTCATCGCCCATAACTTCCAGGCATACGTCGGGTACTTTATCTTGCAATACCTCTACAAGAACGGTATAACGCCCGAAGTGATCACCCGAGGCGCAAAGATCCTTTCTCTCTTCGTGCCAGAATTGAAAATTAAGTTCATCGACTCGTTATGTTTCATCCCTATGCGTCTGGCTGATTTTCCCAAGACTTTTGGTCTCACTGAGCTGGAAAAAGGCTACTTTCCCCACTTTTTCAATCGTGCTGAGAACCAGAGCTACGTTGGACCACTACCTGATGCCAAGTTCTACGACCCTGACGGTATGCAGTCTAACGACCGAGAAAAATTTCACGTATGGTACAACGATCTGGTCAGCCAAAACTACGTCTTCGATTTCCAGGCCGAGATCTTACGTTATTGCCAATCGGATGTTGACATTTTACGCCGTTGTTGTCTCGAGTTCCCCGAACTTTTCCATGGTGTAACTGATGTAGATCCCTTTGCCCAATGTCTCACTATCGCTTCTGCATGTAATCTTGTTTTCCGTAAAACGTTCCTGCATGAGAACTCCATCGCCATCATTCCACCTCAAAGCTACAGACCAGAGCATAAACAGTCCGTCATTGCGCTCAAGATGTTGACCTGGATTGCCCTTCGAGACGACATCGCCATCCGTCACGCTCGCAATCATGGAGAACAACGGATTGGTAAATATCTCGTAGACGGGTTCAACGCCGAAACGAACACCGTATCAGAGATACAGGGCTGCTGTGGCATGGATGTGAACGCTGCTACGCCAGAGACACGGTCAACCCAGTCAACCAGCTAACGATGCACGACCTTCGACAACGAACCCTCGAAAAAACGCAGTTTTTGAAGGATAATGGGTACAAAGTCGTTGAGATTTGGACGTGCGATATTGATCGCCAGCTTGCAGAAAATCCTGAGATGAAGACGTTCTTCGAACGCTTCGAAATCTCCGTGCCCCTGCAACCACGAGAAGATTTCTTCGGCGGGAGAACGAACGCGACGCGTCTCTACTTTGAAGCTCAACCCGACGAGAAGGTCCACTACGTCGACTTCTGTAGCCTCTACCCGTGGTGCAATAAATACGGTGAATATCCCATTGGTCACCCCGAAATCATCACTGAGAACTTTCAACATATTGACGAATACTTTGGTGTGGTGAAATGTTCCGTTCTTCCTCCTCGTGGCCTCTACCATCCCGTTCTGCCATACCGCACTCAAGGCAAGTTGATGTTTCCGCTCTGTCGTACCTGCGCCGACACCCTACAGCAAGAACCCTGTAACCACCTCGACGTGGACAGAGCATTGCATGGCACGTGGGTCACCTTGGAGCTCCAAAAAGCGTTGGAGAAGGGGTACCGTTTGGTCAAGATCGATGAGGTTTGGCACTTTTCTGAACATACAGATGGCCTGTTCAAAGATTATGTCGATACGTTCCTCAAAATCAAACAAGAGGCCAGTGGTTTCCCACCAGACTGCGACACGGACGAGAAGAAGGCCCAATACATCAACGACTACGCTGCCAACGAAGGTATCCGGCTGGATCCGAACCACATCGTCAAGAATCCTGGTCTGAGGGCACTATCCAAACTCATGCTGAATTCCTTTTGGGGTAAGTAACATAACGTTTAACCATGTTATCATTGATATGTGAACTTAACACTTCTTTTTATTGTCTCACACAGAAATGGTCATCATTTGGTAATGTTTAACTTTTTATGTATTTTAGTTAAATTCGCACAGCGACCCAACATGAGACAGGTGACTTTATTAATGATGAAATTATCGTAGTCCACTTCGAACACGTCGACGAGTTCGTCCTGACCAGCGAGAAGACAAACGTCGTCATCGCGGCCTTTACCACTGCTCACGCCCGTCTCAAGCTCTATGGTGTCCTCGAGCAAAACTCGTTCGCCGAGTCTTGTATTTTGATACAGACTCGGTGATCTACGTGTCAAAGGAAGGAGACTGGGAACCACCCACCGGTTCCTACCTAGGAGAGCTCACCGATGAATTGGATGCTCATCACATTACGACCTTCGTGTCCGGCGGGCCCAAAAATTACGCGTATGAGACGAACACGGGTAAAACGGTGTCCAAAGTGCGAGGTATCACTCTCAATTATAGAACTGTACAGAAAGTTAATTTTAATGTCATGTGTGATATGGTGTACCTTAATGTTATGTGTGATGTGGTAGATCCGTTGTCTGTAAATATTCCTTTTAAAATTGTACGTGATCCAAAAGAAAAGAGTGTATTAACTAAGCGTGAGAATAAGGACTATAGGATTATATATAATAAACGTGTCACTGTAAATAATTTCGATTCTTTACCATATGGATTTTAACTCGTGTTTGTAAATATTTTTTGATACTTTACCTTATGGATTTTAAAAATAGACTTTAACTTTGTGTGTTTGTAAATAATTTTTAACTTTTGTGTGTGCTTGTAAATAGGAGAATTATACATTTTTTATAGACACTATTCATTTGTGTTATTCTCGTCTGAGGGGTAAGAGGGGGGATTCATTAATTCAATCTTAGCATTTAATGATTCAATCTTAGGATTCAGTGATTCAATCTTAGGATTCGATGATTCAATCTTAGGATTCAATGATTCAATCTTAGGATTCAATGATTCAGTCTTAGGATTCAATGATTCAATCTTAGGATTCAATGATTCAATCTTAGGATTCAATGATTCAATCTTAGGATTCAATGATTCAATGTTAGGATTCAATGATTCAATCATAGGATTCAATGATTCAATCTTAGGATTCAATGATTCAATCTTAGGATTCAATGATTCAGTCTTAGGATTCAATGATTCAATCTTAGGATTCAATGATTCAATCTTAGGATTCAATGATTCAATCTTAGGATTCAATGATTCAATCTTAGGATTCAATGATTCAATCTTATAAAAAGCAGTTGCGTGAAAGAGTGATATCAGTTTATGATTGACAGTCACTGGGTGAACATGTCTTACGTTTGTGAAGTCTGCGAAAAATCATTCGTTACATCAAGTAATCGTCTACGCCATATGAGATATTTTCATCACAAAAGGTCTATTAGTGATAGGGTAGCAACATCTGCCCTATTTACTGCTATGACAACTACATTCACCCCTGAGAGTCAAAAAACGTACTCGATACAACTGACACATCCGTTTGGACTCTTCGTCTCTGGAGGTACTAAGTCAGGCAAGACAACGTTTGTAAAACAGTTATTGGTTTATGCTAGCATTATGATCGACCCTGCTCCAGAAAACATCGTGTATTTTTATTCTGAGTATCAAGATACGTTTGGCGAAATAGAAACCCTAATTCCAGGGATTCAGTTTGTCCAAGGTTTGCCCCAATCGATGTTGGATAGCATTAACCCCCAAACAAGAAATCTATTTATAATTGACGATATGATGGGAGAAAAAGACGCAGAAATTGCTAAACTTTTTACGAAAACATCGCACCATGGGAATCTCAGTGTGATTTATATTATACAGAATCTGTTTCATCAAAGCAAAGATCACCGTACTATCTCTCTGAATGCCAGTTATCTCGTGTTAACCAAAAATGTTCGTGACGCCTCGAAACATCCTCTACGTCGTGTGTACTCAGCCATCCCTTATCCAAATAATGTTTCGTTTATATGTCGCCACTTAATTTACTTACGGCTTTTCGAATCATCTAAAATCTTAAGTTCTTATATGATTTCTTCACTTATAAACTATGGTTAACTTAATAATAAATCTGTGCTTGATTTGTTTCTAAAGCGTGTGTCAAAATATTCACAAACTTAACCGAAGAAGCAGTTAACCTACCCACGCTTTCAAAGTAATAATTCGCTTTGCCTTTAGTTTATATTTCGACACTTAGTACTCGATGTTCTTCTAAGTCTACAATAACGATTCGCTACCATCTCGGAGTGATTCCTCATTCTATCTTCTAAGTTCTGACGTCGCCCGGACTGGCCCAGACTCGTTCTTTTGTTTAAAATACTAATGACGTTTTAATGACCTCCTAATGAGATTTTACACATGGAAATATGCAAATATCAGTCTGAGTAGAAGGTACCCTAGCAACCGTGGAGAACTAATAATAATTCGTCTGTATACCAAAATTGTTAGGGTTCATTTCTTCATAAACGACTTAACCCTAAGTCGAGCGTCTTAGGGTTAAGAGGTCCCAAAGGAGCCTGAGAAATAATGACGTATGCATAAATAATAGTCGGTTATGACGTAGTGAATACCAGGGGGGGTTGAGTGGCAGCTAGGTTTAGGAGGGAAAGTTAGGGTTAGAGGATCCCAAAGGAGCCTGAGGAGGATATTGGCAATCCTCATTACAAATTCAATTTACCTAAATAATTATGAATCGGCTATATGGGGGGTATCACTACTCACGAGAAGGGTGACGTTTGACTTGGTGTCGCTCCAGTGTCGCATTATGCGACAGGTCCTGCCGCTCCAAGTGAGCTCTGCGCACTTAATCTATTCTGATGCACTTAATGGGAGGGTCAACCTAAACTTTGACGCAGATGGGGATTTCTTGTTTTTTGAAGAATTAGAGTATTTGAACATCTCTTAATAATGTATATAGGTTTTTTTGCGGTTAAACGGTCCAAAAAGATTGAATTTCGCGCAATTTTCTGCGAGTATTCCTTAACCGCGTGGGAAAGTACTGGAAACTAGTTTGTGTATTTCGATTTTAGTAGCGAGAGAAGTTTTTCAACTGGTGGACGCTTTTGATGAGAATCAAAGCGCTTTTGATTTAGCGTTGCTAAGTTTCCACATTGCCGTATTTCGCAGTTGACGAGGACATCATTAAGACCAATGACCATCCTCGTACCAGGGTCTTATCTCCGCTCCCCCGCCCCCGCCCACCGCTGCGAAAAGACCCTGGTTGGGGCTGGTCACGTGTTTCGAGGGCAAAAATATAACTTACTGGGGGTGGGTTATTTAGAAACGTGGCTAAAGTGAACACGCAAGGACAATGTTTTTATGTGATTTATTTTATTCTGACACGACAAAGTGTACGTTTTATAACTGTCAAGAAAGCCAGACTCAGATTGCATGCCCAAATCGATGTTTATTTACGTCAGTTTCCTCAGTGTTGTGCGATGCTGTATGTATAGAAACAGAAGTCGCCGTCCTGAACTTGAAGGCCCTATGTCTCTATTGGCTTTTTGAAATAGTAAAATACGTGTAAATCTCTCCGGTTGATTAGCGCCTTCAGCTTGGGTTTTATTCCTCGAAGTCTGCCCGAATACTCCGCCAATTTTTCGTTAGTCGCTATGTGTCCCGCCGCTTTGCCTTTGTTGGTTTTTTTGTGCCAACTGTCAATGCCTTCAAGCGTTTCGTTGCAGGCATCTGACTGTTTGCGTTTATACGAAACGGTTGCCTAAAAAAACAAAGACAATATCAGTGCTGATATTTAAAGGTAATACAAATGTGCCTGAGTTGTTTTTAAACAAAGGAGTCTATCAAGAACGAAAATATAAATATATACGTTGGCTGAACGGCGAAGTAAACGGTGGTCATGCAATAACTTGGATCTTTCAAATTTAACGTTTATAACGAAGTATTTTGCATAATTTAGCAAACATAGCACGGTATAACATTTGCGCTGGTTCAGTGGCGAGTTTTGGCTGTAATCCGGTAAAATACAGTGACAAGAAAAACATTGAACAAGCCACAACGTGAACAACGTTCAGCGCGCGATATTAATAATAATACTGTAAACTGTTAACAATAGTAAGTTGACAACATGAGCTTGTGGCTCCTTTTATGATGAACGTTCTTAAATAAGGTTGGCTCAGTTTAAAAATCAGCAATATAGTTCAAGTTTAAAGTTCCTACTTTAATATACAAGCCCGCCGCTTCACCGCTTCACGAAACTGCATGACATTGTTGTAATTAAGCGATGTAGAATTGAATTTAAAGAAATAGTAAATGTAATGAACTAACCTCTTGGAATCTCTAAAGCACAGAATAAGAATGTATTAAAGCCTTGTTGACAGCTGCGCGCAAGCCCAAGGTGTTGAATCTGTATATGTATTCTCAGCGAGCGTTGACCGTTGCAAGAGATGCAGTGAGATAATTTCCAAACTTTCTTTCGAATGGAGGTTCAACCGTTCAAGCGATTGTCAACCAAAAGAATTTATGAATTTCGCATAGTCTTGATTGTAAGGAAATTTCAATCCGCCTACTGTAAAATTTAAAACTCTTTGTTTAATCTTCAGGCTGCTAATATCAGATCGCTGATGAGTGATGACATCATGACTGTAGAAATCCATTCGAGGAATATAGAATCTCCTTAAATTCGCTGCTCGTCGGATTGAACGACGGAAGACTTTTGTAGTAGTTCAGAATTGTCCTTCAATAATACCAGATTGTTATCCATGGAGTGTTTTCAATAATTTGCGCAATGAGCTTTCCTTACTCAATATTCAGAGCTCGATAATTATTGTTCTTGCAATGATTCAATGTACTGCGACAAATTTTCAAAATAACCACCCGACCCTGACAAGAAAAGTTTGTTATCTCCCATATTCTGGGAGACACGTGACCAGCCCCAACCAGGGTCTTTTCGCAGCGGTGGGCGGGGGCGGGGGAGCGGAGATAAGACCCTGGGTACGAGGATGACCAATTACCCGATCCCTTGTCCTGTAAAATAATCCATGGGACCCTCTGGCTTTGTTGCTAACGAGGGAGGCTGTGGACGGCAGGAAACTGGTAGCGCCCGCCATTGTTGCAAAACGTAAACACGACCGACCCTAGAGTAAAAAATGTGGAAGAAAATATTTTTTTAAAACTTAGAATGAGGAATTTAAGTGTAAAATATCTGGCTTAGGATGTATTTGGAGTTCCCTTTTGGACTTATATTTTCCCCCTAATGATAAAATGAGGCTAAGGCTTATGCCGGTGGATATGCTTCCTGAAATAATATGATTTTTTTTCGGTGGCAAGTAGGCATATTGCGAATATAGGTCTTAGTTTTCTGGCTGGTGCAAGGGCATGTATTTATGTATACGAACAATCATGAAATAGTACTATATTTGCATTAATAACAGCCCCCGTGCCGCAAACTCCCTCGCCAATTCGTATTTCAATTCCCTTCGAACTTCTTATCCGATTTAAAACGACAACATCACACTACAATCAGCAGCAACATTCGCCAAAAGGCTGTTAACAGTATTAAACCTAATTACATCGTGACAATCAGTCTTTTTGTATCAAAGTGGAAATATTTGAGGAAGAAAAAAGATAGGACCTTCGGGAAGCTGAGGGAGTCACATATAATGCAGGATGCTTCTAACTATTTAAAATAAACAAACACAATAATATTTTTGACCATTTATGCTCTTTTTGAAAATGTAGGACCTTTACAGAACTTTCTTAATATACTTTAAACTTTAATTCCATTTTTCTCAGAATGTGCTTTTTGCGACTTTGAGAAAAGATATCTTGAGATGGATGGATTTACTCAATTGACTTGCAATTTTCAGGGCCAATAGATATTAATAGGTTGTTCGGGATAAGCAGAGGATTTTGTCATATCAATTTTACATAACAAAAATTTTAAAAAATTTGAACAATAATTGATGCTATTATTTTAGACGGGTTCTGCGACTCGAGTTTTTTAAATATTGCAAAACCCGCTGCTTATCCCCACCATTATTATGTATACTAATAAATTGCAAAACAATAACTAAAGCACTTGCATTATATATAGCCAGATATCTTTTCTCAACTGCATGTTGGTAAATCACAGCATGTGGTCTGTTTGACAGCTTGGTTACTAATAACAACGCCTCGTGAAGCCTAAAAATCATAATTTTCAGAATCTTAGGTTCATGAGCTATCTGGTGATATATAGTTTGCCATAATTTTGAAATAAAGACAAGCTTATATGGGCTAATGAAAATGTGGAAGTGATTTGTACTTGATTCACGTTAACACTCCCCTTAATTGAATCAAACGTCGCTCTTCTGTAGCATTTAATACATCTATTTGATTCGGCGCATGAGAAGAGCGACGTTTGACCTAGGCCTCGCGCGCTCTACCGTTTGAGCTAATCCCCCAGTTTTCGCTCTAAAGACATATTTGGGAAATTTAGTTCCAATTTAGTATAAGGTAGTTTAATAATTTTCTTATTATCTTTGGTTGAAAAACAACATGAGGTAAAATTTTACAACCGACAAACTTAATTTTTATTGCCAAAACCCTTTAAAATGTGGAAACATCAATGTTATAATTATATATTTTTAGAATATAGATTTTCATATCAAATGGTGAAATGTTTGTGTTATTTGAAATAATATTTTATATGACCCCCAGTAAGTTTTCATTTAGTAAAAAGCTAATTTTAGAAAATAATACCAAATATTGAAAATAAAAAAAATAAAATTTACGAGTTTTTGAAATAAAATGCGATGGAGAATGCGGGCATTGATCCCGCTACTTCGTGCATGCGCACGTTCTACCATTTGAGCCAATCCCCCAGTTTTTACCATATTGAAACCAATTTCGTACCCAGACCCGCGCGTTCCCATACTCACACGAGGCTCTGGAAAGAGCCATTTCAGGGCCCGTTTTGATTGGCTAATCCAATGCGCATGCTGGAGTAGAAATTGTTGCCTGATCTTGCTCAGGTTTATAAATACCACTTCAGCCGAAGTTAGAATATGACACAATGAACAAAATACTCACAACTTGGTAGTTACTTGATGCAGGGTTGTGATAGTTTAGCCTCCAATTCCGATAGGCTTTCATGTTGACCACTTTTGAACGGTTCCAAGGGGAAAAGCGGCGAGTATCAAATGGCATGGCACATTGCGCGCGGCATCTTGTCAGTTGTGGAACAAAACGGCTAGTAAGTTCAGAACTACTCATCATTAAAATATATTGTGTACGTGTGTTAACACATGTTGAAGAAGCTTTCATTTGATGTATAGTTCAAGTTTTGCCGTTTTGTAAAACTTGTTAAAATGTTCAAAATGTGCGAACCGTTGTTTGATATAATATTACAAATAAACAGGAAATTGACTTCTCACAATTCTTACAGAATTTTAGATTTTTTTTTTTAATATTTAACGCGCACCACTGAGATATATACCAAAGAGTAGCTATTGAAAAATGCTATTTGGGGTAGAAATTTCAAGTTTTTAGCTAAACGGAAAATATTTTTAAAATGGGAAAACGTCTGTCATTGCGTGAATGTGTTAATAAATATTATATAAATCAGTAATATTGTTGACTTCTAAGGTATCTTTATAAACCCTCTGAACGCTAAAATCTCTTACTCTGTATTTTAGTATTTTATAATTACTCTGGCTATATAACGCCAGGCGATTCTACTCCTCACTGAGAGGTGGCTCGGGTTAAAGGATTTAAAGCTATTGCCTACTATAAACGCTGAGGCTTTAGTATTTTATTACTCTGGCCAACGCTAGGCGATTCTACTCGTCACTGCATGGGAGATCGCTAGGGTTAAAATAAAAGCTATAAATTCCAATGCGAAGTCCTTCAAATTCTCTTGCTTTGGTTTGCTTTGGCTAGAAAGCTGCAAACGTTTCAAAAGCTTCATTAGATGCATTCGAAGTCAACAATAATAATATTATTGATTTAATAATCAAATGACAGAGGTTGTCCCATTTTAAAAATATTTTCCGTTTAGCTAAAAACTTGACATTTCTACCCCAAATAGCATTTTTCAATAGCTTCTCTTTGGTATATATCTCAGCGTCGCGCGTTAAATATTAAAAAAAATAATCTAAAATTCTGTATTAACACTTGTGAGAAGTCAATTTCCTGTTTATTTGTAATATTATTTCAAACAACGGTTCGCACATTTTGGACATTTTAACAAGTTTTACAAAACGGAAAAACTTGAACTATACATCAAATGAAAGTTTATTCAACATGTGTTAACATACCTACACAATATATTTTAATGATGATTAATTCTGAACTTACTAGCCGTTTTGTTCCACAACTGACAAGATGCCGCGCGCAATGTGCCATGCCATTTGATACTCGACGCTTTTCCCCTTGGAACCGTTCAAAAGTCGTAAACATGAAAGCCTATCGGCATTGGATGCTAATCAAATAACTACCAAGTTGAGAGTATTTTGTTCATTGTGGCATATTCTAACTTCGGCTGAAGTGATATTTACAAACATGGGCAAGATCAGGCAACGATTTCTACTCAAGCATGCGCATTGGATTAGCCAATCAAAACGGGCCCTGAAATGGCTGTTACCAGAGCCTCGTGTGAGTATGGGAACGCGCGGGTCTGGTTACGAGATTGTATTGAAACACTCATCAGGATTTGTATTACCAATTTAGTATAAGATAGTTTAACCTTTTTAATTTATCTAATTAAAGAACTTTAAAATGTTAAAATATCAATGTTATGCATTTTTAGAATATAAATTTCTCAAAAAATTAAAACAGATAATGCTAATAAAAAACAAATTGTGAGTTTTTTAAATAAAATACGATGGAGGATGCGGGCATTGATCCCGCTACCTCGCGCATGCGAAGCGCGCGCTCTACCATTTGAGCAAATCTCCCAGTTTCCTCACTATAGAAATATTTGGGATATTTAGTTCCAATTTAGTATTAGGTAGTTTAATAATTTTCTTATTATTTGTTGTTAAAAAAACAACATGAAGTAAAATAATACAACCGAATTACTTAGCTAATTTTTTTACAAGTACGGAAATACAAGTTGTTGTTTTTATTTCCAGTTTATCTAAATAAACAACTTTAAAATGTTAAAAAAGCAATGTTATAAATATTTTTAGCATATAGATTTTGATATCAAACGGTGAAATGTTTGTGTTAATTGAAATAATAAGTCATACGACCCCCAGTTTTTGATTTAGTAAAAAGCTAATTTAAAAAAAATTAATCAAATAATGAAAATAAATAACAAAACTCTTGTGAGTTTATTATAAGTAAAATGCGATGGTGGATGCGGCTATTGATCCCGCTACCTGGCGCATGCGAAGCGCGCGCTCTACCATCTTAGCTAATACCCCAGTTTCCTCACAACAGAAATATTTGGGATATTTAGTTCCAATTTAGTATTAGGTAGTTTAATAATTATCTTATTATTTGTTGTTAAAAAAACAACATGAGGTAAAATAATACAACCGAATTACTTGGCTAATTTTTTTACAAGTACGGAAATGCAAGTTGTTGTTTTTATTTCCAATTTATCTAAATAAACAACTTTAAAATGTTGAAACGTCAATGTTATATATATATATATATATATATGCTTCAATGTTATATATATATATATATATATATATATATATATATATATATATATATATATATATATATATGCGACGCTCACTACCCTTGTGGAAGTTTGAGCACTCTGGGCCCCATGCGCACTTCACGCTATCTGAATGTATTTCACCGATGCTGTCCCACATGCGGTTGTCACCGACAATCGCATGTGTATAAGTAATTGATGAAATTCATTCAGATTGTTTCCAAGCTACACTGATGAGCTGGTTGTACAGCGAAACAACCGTGTCTGTAGATTGAACTATGTACGCTCCTTCACTTCGGTGTTGTTGAGCACTCTGCGAAGTTGCCTTGGGTACCTATTAGCGATAATGCGACGCTCACTACCCTTGTGGAAGTTTGAGCACTCTGGGCCCATGCGCACTTCACGCTATCTGAATGTATTTCACCGATGCTGTCCCACATGCGGTTGTCACCGACAATCGCATGTGTATAAGTAATTGATGAAATTCATTCAGATTGTTCCAAGCTACACTGATGAGCTGTTGTACAGCGAAACACCGTGTCTGTAGATTGAACTATGTACGCTCCTTTCACTTCGGTGTTGTTGAGCACTCTGCGAAGTTGCCTTGGGTACCTATTAGCGATAATGCGACGCTCACTACCCTTGTGGAAGTTTGAGCACTCTGGGCCCATGCGCACTTCACGCTATCTGAATGTATTTCACCGATGCTGTCCCACATGCGGTTGTCACCGACAATCGCATGTGTATAAGTAATTGATGAAATTCATTCAGATTGTTCCAAGCTACACTGATGAGCTGTTGTACAGCGAAACACCGTGTCTGTAGATTGAACTATGTACGCTCCTTCACTTCGGTGTTGTTGAGCACTCTGCGAAGTTGCCTTGGGTACCTATTAGCGATAATGCGACGCTCACTACCCTTGTGGAAGTTTGAGCACTCTGGGCCCATGCGCACTTCACGCTATCTGAATGTATTTCACCGATGCTGTCCCACATGCGGTTGTCACCGACAATCGCATGTGTATAAGTAATTGATGAAATTCATTCAGATTGTTCCAAGCTACACTGATGAGCTGTTGTACAGCGAAACACCGTGTCTGTAGATTGAACTATGTACGCTCCTTCACTTCGGTGTTGTTGAGCACTCTGCGAAGTTGCCTTGGGTACGTACCTATTAGCGATAATGCGACGCTCACTACCCTTGTGGAAGTTTGAGCACTCTGGGCCCATGCGCACTTCACGCTATCTGAATGTATTTCACCGATGCTGTCCCACATGCGGTTGTCACCGACAATCGCATGTGTATAAGTAATTGATGAAATTCATTCAGATTGTTCCAAGCTACACTGATGAGCTGTTGTACAGCGAAATACCGTGTCTGTAGATTGAACTATGTACGCTCCTTCACTTCGGTGTTGTTGAGCACTCTGCGAAGTTGCCTTGGGTACCTATTAGCGATAATGCGACGCTCACTACCCTTGTGGAAGTTTGAGCACTCTGGGCCCATGCGCACTTCACGCTATCTGAATGTATTTCACCGATGCTGTCCCACATGCGGTTGTCACCGACAATCGCATGTGTATAAGTAATTGATGAAATTCATTCAGATTGTTCCAAGCTACACTGATGAGCTGTTGTACAGCGAAACACCGTGTCTGTAGATTGAACTATATATATATATATATATATATATAAAGATAAGTGTCAAGTTCGAAATCATACAGACGATAGAGTGCTCAATACCGAGGCAGACCGGAATAGTAAAACAAAAGACAAACTTGAGTTACTTCATTGAAACTTTAATTCACTACAAATCTGTTTCGTATGGTAAGCGGAGCCTACCACACTCTTCAGGTGACTATTGCAACTGATGTTAACGCTTAAGAAATTTGAAATTTGAATTATACTGGACAAGGGATTAATCGATTATGTGGTTGACTCATATGACAATGGTATGTAGCTAGGTGTGATAAATAGTCGGTTAATGATTACATAATAAGTGTTTCTTCGTATGTCTACAAGTGGATACGAGTTCGTTTCTACGGTTGAGTGGGCTTAGTTCCGGATAGCAAATAATGTTACACTTTCCATACAAGCATAGATTACATCGCTTAATTTTATTAGAGTAGGGTTTACATTGTTTAATTATTCTCCATTTGATTGAGTATTGGACATCTGATTCTTTCAGTGACCAAATATATTTGCTGAGCTCGGTGGCAAATTTGTGTTTTGAATTTCTAAAAGAGCTGGTGTGGTTTAAATATCTAGTTTTAAAAGAGCTTTCAGTTAGTCCAACGTAAGTTTCCTGTATCATGTTATCCTCTCTGGTAACCGTAGCTTGATAAACTATCCCTTTAGTTTGGGATAGTTTATCAAGGGATAGTTTTAGAAATTCAAAACACAAATTCGCCACCGAGCTCAGCAAATATATTTGGTCACTGAAAGAATCAGATGTCCAATACTCAATCAAATGGAGAATAATTAAACAATGTAAACCCTACTCTAAATAAACTAAACGATGCAATCTATGCTTATATGAAAAGTTTAACATTATTTGCTATCCGGAACTAAGCTCACTCAACCGTAGAAACGAACTCGTATCCACTTGTAGACATAGGAAGAAACACTTATTACGTAATCATTAACCGACTATTTATCACACCTAGCTCCATACCATTGTCATATGAGTCAACCACATAATCGATTAATCCCTTGACCAGTATAATTCAAATTTCAAATTTCTTAAGCGTTAACATCAGTTGCAATAGTCACCTGAAGAGTGTGGTAGGCTCCGCTTACCATACGAAACAGATTTGTAGTGAATTAAAGTTTGAATGAAGTAACTCAAGTTTGTCTTTTGTTTTACTATATATATATATATATATATATATATATATATATATATATATATATATATATATATATATATATTTAGAATATAGATTTTCATATCAAATGGTGAAATGTTTGTGTGAATCGAAATAATAAGTTATACGACCCCCAGTTTTTGATTTAGAAAAAAAGCTAATTTTAAAAATAATACCAAATACTGAACATTTCATGTTCGATATGTAAGTGATTTTGCTCTGTATGAAAATATTTTACCCCACTCCTGACGTCAGAACCATCTCATTTGCATATCAAACAAATTGAAATATCTTGAAAACGCAGAAAGATACGAAAAAGTTGTAAATGATCTTCTATTAATGCCAATCCCCTTTAAATTTACCTAATTAAAATGTTAAAACTTCAACATTATATATATTTTTAGAATATATATTTTAATATCAGGTGGTAAGATCTTTCTGGCATTCATTACTCTACAACGCACACGACAACTGGGAGTATGGAGAATCTTGCTGCGGTGTCCAGTGTTGGAGACGAACAGCTCTTTAATAAACATTGCTAGACTACATGTATACATTCTACGAAATATCTGGGTCGGGACCAAGATAACCAGCGCTGCTTCCCAAACAGAGCCAACATACAGTAATATACAAAGAAATAATATATGAGAAACAAACTATGTACAGAAATACACCAAACTAAAATACAACGACCAACACTGTTAACCGAGTGACTTCTGCAACGTGGTAGTGCTCTTTATATAAGTGCTCTTCTGACCACGGATCTGCCGCAGCATGCTCTTGGGAATACAGCTATAGTGCGATAATGAATACACTTTCCTACTACACTACGTACAGTAGGAAAGTATTTACCCATTACTCTACAACGCACACGACAACTGGGAATGTGGAGAATCTTGCTGCCGAAAGCTACAAAGACAAGGAGACAAAGCAAGGCAGGTGAGACATATATTAAAGTTATAAATTCAAAGACTTAGATACAGGTAGTTTACTATCAAGACTATTTTCAACATAAAATCGCTGTGAAAGCGTCGACTTCCACCCCGCATGTAGATCAATTTGTTCTGCGGTAACAGAACCGGAATTACAAGCAGTCGAGGCTGCGCCTCTCTTGAGACTATGTGTACCGTAGCTGGAAACATCAGGGGGAATACTTTTGAGGGCCTGCGACATTATTTCACGAACTCTAGAATAACTAATTGCCCGTTTTGGGGCTACGCGTAGCCTTTCCCTGTACACGTAAAAGTGTCAAAAATTGATCAGAACAACTTAGTAACAAGTGCAAATATCTATGCGTAATGTCAACGGGACATGTAATATACCTGGGATGTTTTGGCAATGAACACTCTGTGCCCAACATTATACTTATCGCTTTTTCGAGAAGGAATAAAAATTTCCATGTGATCTTCGAGGACATCTACGTGTTTACGTTGAATATGAATTAACTCAGCACATCGCAAGAACCCTGCAAACCCTACAAGAAAGATAAAGCAAAGACGAAGGTCGGACAACGATGCCCGAACAGTGCCAAATTTGTGAACGATTTGCCTCAAAGTATCTAAGGAAATCGGTTTCCGTAGCTGGCGTGGTTTACCATACAAGCGTTTGCCTGCCTCCAAAAGTTGCTTGACAAACAAATGATCGGTTGGTGATTTCAGACCGGCAATGTGGTGAGCCCATCGAATACCATTATTACCATAGACCGCAGAAGCAAGAGACGAGGCTGAAGCACTAGAAGAAACTTTGTCAAAAAGATATTAAGAAACCAAATCCACTGGAGCAGGAAAGGTGTGATAACAAATATGTTGAAATTGCCCGGACTTCCAACGACGCAATTCACGTTGATATTTAGTTACGGTAAAATTCGCGCGAGCAGACAGGCATATTATGAACCAGCGACTGCAACCGCAGATGCTTGACAGATTTAAAATCTAGCCATAATTTGGAACGAAACGAACCTGAGAGAAAAAATCAGAAGAAAAAAGCAAAAATAGAAAAGAAACTGTAGTGAAACAATGGGCAATTTGCATTATCGCAATGCATGCTGGTAGTTGAGGTACGGATTCACTTTCAGGGGAAATGGCCGGCATCAGGCGAGCATTTCGCCTGAAAGATTAATTCACTGTTTTAGCGGTATTTTCTTTCCCGAATGAGAGATTTTTACATCTCGTTAGGACAGGTAGGTTATGAACTATGTTCTGGGTAAATGGGAGCAAAACTGCTTTTGATACAGGCGAGGAAATTACTTCAGAGTTGTCGATGGAGTGAAGAACGTTCGAACAAAACCATGCTTGAAGAAAGAACTTTTTGCACATTTCTAGGCGAGTAAAGAAATATGTTGCTGCACAGTTAGCCGTTTGCCTTCACATTCATGATATGTAGTAGATCTATTCAGATCGTATAGTTGATGCCCTTGTAACTGTCTCTTCTCTGCATTTTCGCTGGTTTAAATTGACAAGGCTTTGAAACAGCTCACGATGACTTGTTGTTCGAATAGCATCACCTCGTGAGCCTTGGTTTTGATTTGTTTTGCATGGCAAAAAACTTGTTTCACTAGCCACTGTTCAGGTATTTTGCAAAAACTCGGATTGCAAATGTTTTCGGTTTCACTTGGGTTTTGGTCTTTGTTTTTCTTCTCTTCCCTTTTGTACTGGTGAAAATACTGTATAAATTTGTTTAATCTATAAATTTTAGTGTGGTGTATTAAAAATACAGTACAATAGGCTAAAATCATTGCTCTAAAGTTAATTATATTCCACTGTTGTCACAGAGCCCTAGTCATCGTTTTTAACCTATAGCTATAAATTGATTCAATAATATAAACTGTAGAACTGTAGGCAGATATATAAACTGTTAGGTAGCTAGCTGAATGCTGTAAATTTCTAATTAAACTAAGTCTGAATTAGATATCCAATTAGATATGTTATATTATATTATATTATATCACATCACATCACATCACATCACATCACATCACATCACATCACATCACATCACATCACATCACATCACATCACATCACATCACATCACATCACATCACATCACATCACATCACATCACATCACATCACATCACATCACATCACATCACATCACATCACATCACATCACATCACATCACATCACATCACATCACATCACATCACATCACATCACATCACATCACATCACATCACATCACATCACATTACATTACATTACATTACATTACATTATATTATATTATATTATATTTTATTATATTTTATTATATAAAATAGAGTGTTTTATTGATTTTTCCGCCACTAATAAAAGTGATAATCTCACATGCGCGATTACTTATGATAATCGCACATGTGACGATTATCGCTGAATCAGCATTATAGTTTAATGCAATTTTTGCAAGACAATAGGACAATTTTTTTATATAATAAACAGAACCATACATGGATGCTTGGAAATATGAAATTTATTTCTGGTCAACACTCGAAATAAATATCATATTTCCGCACATCCATGTATTATTCTCTATATATTATATTATATTACATTACATTACATTACATTACATTACATTACATTACATTACATTACATTACATTACATTACACTACATTACACTACACTACACTACACTACACTACACTACACTACACTACACTACACTACGTTACACTACGTTACACTACGTTACACTACGTTACACTACGTTACACTACGTTACACTACGTTACACTACGTTACACTACGTTACACTACGTTACACTACGTTACACTACGTTACACTACGTTACACTACGTTACACTACGTTACACTACGTTACACTACGTTACACTACGTTACACTACGTTACACTACGTTACACTACGTTACACTACGTTACACTACGTTACACTACGTTACACTACGTTACACTACGTTACACTACGTTACACTACGTTACACTACGTTACACTACGTTACACTACGTTACACTACGTTACACTACGTTACACTACGTTACACTACGTTACACTACGTTACACTACGTTACACTACGTTACACTACGTTACACTACGTTACATTACGTTACATTACGTTACATTACGTTACATTACGTTACATTACGTTACATTACGTTACATTATATTATATTATATTATATTATATTATATTATATTTTGTATTATATTATAGTATATTATTATATATTATATTATATTATATTATATTATATTATATTATATTATATTATATGTAATATAACATACTGTTTCTCAATACACCCAAGCCGGGGGGGGGGGGGGGGGGGGGGGGGGGGGGGGGGGGGGGGGGGGGGGGGGGGGGGGGGGGGGGGGGGGGGGGGTGGGGGGGGGGGGGGGGGGGGGGGGGGGGGGGGGGGGGGGGGGGGGGGGGGGGGGGGGGGGGGGGGGGGGGGGGGGGGGGGGGGGGGGGGGGGGGGGGGGGGGGGGGGGGGGGGGGGGGGCTTGCAACCCTCATAACCCCCAGGCTGGACCTTACTTAGTATTGTAACTTTAATAAAACATATGCATGCCGGCTAAATATATAACACATTACTATATAGTCTACTCACCTGGCCATAAAACAATGTCCCCCTGTAAGTTTCTCAATGGATTTAAACGTTTCACGAGAATGGTCTTGGAGACCATTGGGGGTGAACACCCCCCACATCCCCCTGATAACATCACCATGATGATGGCTAATTGAATTTTCCTATAAATGTCTAAGAATGTTGTTGAAAAACAATGTCTACAATATACAGTTGTTCCTAAGAATTAAGGAAATGGCATTGTAGAATTTTTGGGATTTCAAAATTTTACAGGATAGCATGCCCTCAGACAACCCCCAGCCCCCAACCCCCCCGCCCCCAGCTCCCAATCCTCCCCCCCCCCCCACCCCAATCCCCACCCCAATCCCCCACCCCAATCCCCCACCCCAATCCCCCACCCCACCAATATGCCAGTCCTGCCAGTGCCTTGGACTCTTATGTGGGCCAAATGGGAATGGACATTAACCTGTTTCGAAGGAAGTCCAGCCATGTTATCTAAACCCTCAAAACTTGTGACACTGCAGATATGTTGTATCAAATAACCATATCTTTCTCCAGCAGACCACACCTACTGTAAGCCTAGAAAGGCATAAAAATAATTCTTCTTTGGGAGATAGTACCTGTATCAGTGATCTCCACTTTTCCATTTTCTTTTGACTTGGCTCTTATTGGATCCACTGTATCTTTACAGTCTTTCACAAGTGGGACTGAGAATGTCATAAAAAATGTTTCATTTGTTATTTTATTATCTGTTATTCTATTTGACAACTGTGAAAACAATGAATTTGTGGAAAAAAGCCAGAAAAACTGTTACAAAGAGAAATAATAATCAAGTTTCCAAAAAAACATGCCCCCACATTTTAAGCAGAACTATCCCAACACAAGGGTCGTTATTGATTGCAAAAAGTTATTTTTGGATAACTAATTAAATTGCACAGAGTTACAGTTTAATTGGATATTTACAGCATTCAGCTAGCTACCTAACAGTTTAAATATTTACCTACAGTTCATTCTTTGCATGTTAAAACTACTCTTAGTACTACAGTTTATATTATTGAATCAATTTATAGCTATAGGTTAAAAACGATGACTAGGGCCTGTGACAGCAGTGGAATAGAATTAACGTTAGAACAATTATTTTAGCCTGTATTTTACACCACACTAAATTTATACAGTAGTTCGCCAGTACAAAAGGGAAGAGAAGAAAAACAAAGACCAAAACCCAAGTGAAACCGAAAACACTTTGCAATCCGAGTTTTTGCAAAACACCTGAACAGTGGCTAGTGAAACAAGTTTTTTTCCATGCAAAACAAATCAAAACCAAGCCTCACGAGGTGATGCTATTCGAACAACAAGTCATCGTGAGCTGTTTCAAAGCCTTGTCAATTTCAACCAGCGAAAATGCAGAGAAGAGACAGTTACAAGGTCATCAACTATACGATCTGAATAGATCTTCTACATATGCATGAATGTGAAGGCAAACGGCTAACTGTACAGCAACAGATTTCTTTACTCACCTAGAAATGTGCAAAAAGTTATTTCTTCAAGCATGGTTTTGTTTGAACGTTCTTCACTCCATCGACAACTCTGAAGTAATTTTCTCGCCAGCATCAAAAGCAGTTTTGCTCCCATTTAAACATAACATAGTTCATAGCCTACCCATGTCCTAACGAGAAGTAAAAATATCTCTTTCGGGAAAGAAAATACCGCTAAAACAGTGAATTAATCTTTCAGGCGAAATGCTCGCGTGACGCCGGCCATTTCCCCTGAAAGTGAATCCGTACCTCAACTACCAGCATGCATTGGGATAATGCAAATTGTCCTTTGACAAACTAGAAACTAATACGAACAGCCAAAACGTTAAAGTTAGGGCAACCTTGAAAAACGGACTTCTTATCACGATAAGTAGCCAGAGGTAGGGAGAAGCATATCCGAACAAGGTGAAAAACAAAAAACGTCTTTGACAAAAATAGAAAAACGAGAAGGATAAGGACAAATAATTGGCAGAAAGGGACAGACTTCCTCTCGGGCATGACTAATACACCTTCCGCATTACACAATTGCATGTGCCTCAAAACTGGTACAATCAACCCAGGAGGAGGACAAACCCAATTGTTAAGATCAGCCAAATTTTGTGTAAAACAATCGACAGCATCGGTTCCCGAGCACCAAAATTTACTATTAAAGGTAGCTGAGCATTGAGATGATCACTCATTCGATCGATGTTAAAAGGACCCCATAAGTTGGAAATGAGTTTAAACAATCGAGAGTTCAAACACCAATCATCGGGGTCGACTAGGCTACTTAAATAATCGGCTTTAGCTAGCCTAGTCTCTAGGCCATCCTCGGTGGAAACGTTTCGGAAGTAATCCGAATGGACACGCTGCGGAAGGCCAAGCAAAATTCGTAAACACTTACAGCTTGGTTGTTTATTGATGAAGAATTGTGATGTTATGACGTCCTAAGTGTTTCCCGACACTTAGTATTCCATCTGCATAAAAATAAAAAAATGCAAGCCTACTCACGTTGGATCGACGAAGGTTCACTGGCCTGGCTTTCTTATCACTAGCTTTCCTTCTGTAACCGCCAAAAGTTGAAAGTTAAAAAGTTAAATTTTCATTTCGAGCTCCAATTGGAATATATTCCATAATTTCCTTCTTTCGATCGCCAAGATCTTTGGTAAAATCTTCGCAGACATCCTTATGCTTTTTATATAATATACTGTCGCTACGCTAGATCCCAGGAACACTCGAAGGGCCAGAACGAAACTGGGCAGGACCTATTTACGAATGTTGCTAGGCTTTCTCGTTTCCAGCCTCTTCCCAGTCTTCCCAGGAACCCAAACCGACTACGCGGCCAAGCTCATGGCGGAAACGAAAGGGGAATCCATTGCACATGAAACGAAAGATTATAAGAAAGAGAAAATTGGAACAGTGCTACCAACAGACAATATTCGAACAACATTTTGATTGTCAGAAAATATCTTAAGTTGATGTCCGGATAAAAACCTAGAAAACATCTGTTAAATACGGCTTTAAGCTCGCGAAGAATGGAACTGTTAACACGGTCGGCCGCGGACCATAAGCCCGTTGCGCGACGTTCACCGACATTGACGAAATAAGCATCAAAGCCCGTGCTACTAGCATCTCAATAGAGAACAGCGGAAGCGCTAAGCCAAGGAGTAATAGAGTAACCATTAAAGCTGTGCAAATTATGCAACCAAAACTGGAGTTCTTGTTTAACTCCTAGTGGGGCAATAACAATATCATTCCAAGTAGAACAAGAAGCAATACAAGCATACATCTGACGTGTAAGCAATCGAACAACAGGCCCCAAAGCATAGGATAAAGAATTTATAAAACCGAAAATCTTAGCTAATTCAACTACCGAAAGGCGAGGAAACGCTAACAAACTCCGACGAACTATAGCAAAAGCTTTGTCCAATTTCTTCGGGGGAACCTGAAATTGCATACGAATAGTGTTAATAAGGAGACCAAGCCACTCGCCGATTTCACGAGGCTCCCAGAAGCATTTGTTCTCCGCAGGTTGCCAAGTCACTTTGTATCAGATGACAGTTACGCACGGCACAAGGCTTAGAAGGATGGCCTGATATACCATCTTCAATATATATGATAGTTGCATGACCTAACTCACGCCACCTACGAACTAATGGTCAAAACATCTTAGTAAACACGTAACATCCCAACGACAACCCAAAAGGTAAAACGTTAAATGCAAAATAATGCACAGAACAACAAAGCCAATTAAACGAAAAACCCAAATACTTCCGACTACGGGGATGAATATCAACATGATTATGATACCCCAACTAAATATCAAAAGGCCCGGTTCAAACGTCGAACTTCACATGAACCGATCCTAATTCCAACAATTAAGTTCATGTAAAGATCGACGTCTGAATCAGTCTGTTTCGACTGTTTTGATTGAGACCGACCCAAGGATAAAGTTCGACATCGCTTGTCTGGAATTTCGACTTTGGATCGAGTTCGATTCAAACGTCGAACTTCACATGAACTAAACGTACTGCATTTTATCCCTTAAGTCCCTCGCGTGTCTCGGTTATCCCTTTTCATAATTATTATAATATATTTCCTTCCCATAATACCTGAAGAGAACAAAATAGCAAGCTATTATACAAGTATAATCGACCAAGCTATTATACAAGTATAAAGTTACCTAATCCGCCGCTTTAAAAAACTCAAGTTTGACTTGTTATATTATGAAGGGCGTTGATAGACTAGTGGATAGCACAGTCCGTAAAGTGATGAAGTGGCTGAGATCGATGTCGCCGCCTCCCCAGTTTTTCGTTTTGTCCTATGCTCGTTCATGTGTTTTTATTTAGTCCGTTTAGGTTTTCTTCCGGCTTTTTTCTTGTTATTTAGTAATTTGGTAAGCTCCTGAGCTTGCCAAGGCAATATTTTCGTGTAATTCTTGCCATTTCTAGGCTTTTCTGTTGCGTAAAACTGCCGCTCCTCTGCGCTAAAATATATATTGCGCATTTTGTAGGGCGTTGAAGCCGGGCGCAAGTTGAGGGACCCATAGGGATAATGTTGAAACTACCGTATACTACCGTACAGCCCAGCTGGTAGCCGAGCAATCGGCGAGATTTTTGACGGCTGGTAGCCGAGGAAAAGTGTGCGAATCGGCTCAAGGGCTTTACGCTTTCTGTCCGTCATTATTAAGGACTACCGCTGATCATTACGTTTACCTTTTCAGAAACCACTTAATTAAGTTCGACGTTTGAATCAAGTTAGATTTAGGTCGACCTAAATAGTAAATAAGATCGGTTCATATGAAGTTCGACGTTTGAACCGGGCCTAACAAACCAATATTCATGACTAAACATCTCTTATAAAGTAATCAGATTCTCATATTTAAACGAATGATGTATTACATAAGGATTCACTGAACGTGATAAATCAATCACCAAACGTTTCTTTTTCCCATCAACAACTGATAAGGGATTGCAACAATAAGGCAGTTCAGCGTATTATGTTACGCAATTAGGTGAATCAAATCATTAATTGCCTTAATTACAAAATCTGAGCTTTTTAAAGTACAAGCATTGTTTTTTTAAATAACGTGGCGGTTCACTCACAAAAGGAATTTCATAACCATGGTCAAGCACATTAACGACTTAGCTTTGCCAACGAAACTTCTCAAACCACCACTTTTTACACTTAAACAATCTACCACAAACACCCACAGTCGTACTAGAATAATCTCCTTTACGAGGAGGAAATACAATTTTAGGTTCAGTTTCTGACAAAGAGGACTGAGACAAAGGTCCAACGCGGAAATCACGAAGCGGCTCCAAACCGGTAACTAGCAAATTAGGCGGTATTAAACCTCTTAGCGGTACGGGCTAAGTTGTCTTCATTCTCTACGGCCAAATCACGCTTTAAAGAAGAAATTCTTGACTCAACGACGTTTTCGGGTCTTGCCAGCGCACCAGGAACGGACCGAGGTATCTCGTCGATATCATCCTGGGCATCGATTCTGAAACATCTGCTCTAGTACTCATCCAGGGAGTTTGACGACCAACAGTACTGTTAACCGAGTGACTTCTCCAACGTGGTACTGCTCTTTATATAAGTGCTCTTCTGACCACGTGGTCTGCCGCAGCATCCTCATAGGAATACAGCTAGTACCATGGAGGATGCCGGCATTGATCCCGCTACCTCGCGCATGCTAAGCGCGCGCTCTCCACTTGAGCTAATACCTCAGCTGTCGCACTACTGGAACATTCTGAACTTGTAGTACAAATCTAGTATAAGATAGTCTAATGTTTTTCTTGTTACTTTGTTCTTACAAAACCTATATAATTTGAAATATGACAACAAATTATTTAGGTATTTTTTAGAAATTAGGAAATAAAAAGCAATTAATTTTATATTTCTGAAAATTTTAGTTAACCCACGTATGTGCAAGCCTGCCTTCTAATTTATCTAAATAAAAAACTTTAAAATGTTAAAATACCAATTTTATGCATTTTTAGAATATTAATTTTTCAAAAAATGATAACAGATAATGCAAATAAAAAAAAACAACTTGTGAGTTTAGAAATAAAATCGCGATGGAGCATGCCGGCATTTATCCCGCTACCTCGCGTGCTAAGGGCGCGCTCTACCATTTGAGTTAACCCCCCAGTTTCTGCACTATAGAAATATTTGGGATATTTAGTTCCAATTTACACTCTTAAAACAAGGTGCGTTAAAACAACACACTTTTCTTGTACAGAATATAACACACCTTAAGATGTGTTAATATGACACACTAAGGTGTGTTAACATAACACACCTTAAGGTGTGTTTTTTGCTTGTCCAGAGTATAACACACCTTAAGGTGTGTTTTATAAAAAAGGTGTGTTATTTAACACATCTTGGTGTGTTAACGAACACACCTTGGTGTGTTAATGTAACACACCTTAATGTAAAACAACTTAATATGTATTAGTTTAACACACCTTAAGATGTGTTAGTTTAACACACCTTAAGATGAGTTAGTGTTAAGAGATGTGTTAGTGTAACACACCTTATATAAGATGTGTTAGTGTAACACACCTTAAGATCTGATGAATAAATACATAAAGAGTTAAACTGAAAAAATATATTAGAAAATATTTAATTAATTTCAAAAAATATCTATACAATAATAAAACTATGAAGTACGTTATAAAAGCAATTTGTTTCCTAGTTCATACATTTTATTTAAATAGTATGGACATCATTTCGAAGTTCAGCCATGAAAGTTGAGTATCTAGTTCCTCTAAATACATTGTCTTTAATTTCTAAAGCAACGTCTTGCAGGAAAAAAATAATTCCTGACATGATATCAGGGTAGCTCACATCAAATACAAAGTTAGTTGTTATGACATCCACCATTTTCCCTGGAAAAGCATTTCCGTTTTGCAGGGATTGCTGATGCAGCACGCTAGAAATTTAAGAGAATATGTTTTCAGACTATTATTTCTAGCAGTGGGGACATTAACCCATTCCTGGCTAAGCCGGCTAAAAACAGCAGCTTTCCTATTTTACTCTGTCTACTGCCAGACAATTTTACTCATTAAATGGGGAGCCCTCAGCATGCATAGGTGGTTCAATAACAAGTGTAACACATGGTTGGGAAAGACACAAACCACTGCATAATGCTGTTACAGTGCACAGTACCTGTATCAAATTAGCCATTTGCCAGGGCAGCTGAGAGATGTGCCATCTCGCCTTAACATTGATTATGCAAAAATATGTTATCTTATTTGCTTACCAAGTGAATTTGACAAATTTTACAGAGGTCTGGATTGTCTGGAATTAGGTGTGCGCACATTTAAAATTCTTAAATTTCTGATCACTCTTACAATAACACATGGTTAAAATTGAAACAAATCACTGCATAATGCTGCTACCTGTATCAAATGTGCCATTTGTCCAGGGCGGCTAAGAGATATGCCATCTTGCGTTAACTTGATTATGCAGAAATATGTTATCTTATTTGCTCACCAAGTGAATTTGACAGATCTTATTTTTAAAATTCTTAAATTTCTGATCACTCTTACAAAAACACATGGCTAAAATAGAAACAAATAACCGCATAATGCTGCTACCTGTATTAAATGTGCCATTTCTCCAGGGCGGCTAAGAGATGGGCCATCTCACCTTAACATTGATTATGCAGAAATATGTTATCTTATTTGCTCACAAAGTGAATTTGACAGATTTTACCCAGATCTGGATTGTCTGGAATTAGGTGTATGCCCATTTAAAATTTTTAAATTTCTGGATTTTCTGATCACTCTTACAATTACACATGGTTAAAATAGAAACAAATCACTGCATAATTCTGCTACCTGTATTACACGTGCCATTTGTCCAGGGCGGCTAAGAGATGTGCCATCTCGCCTTAACATTGATTATGCAGAAATAAGTTATCTTATTTGCTCACCAAGTGCATTTGACAGATTTTACCCTGGATTGTCTGGAATTGGTAGTTTACATGTACACGTATATCCAGGTGTTTTTCTTTAATTTCTGATAACTCTTACAATCACAATTACACATGGTTAAAATAGAAACAAATCACTGCATAATTCTGCTACCTGTATTAAATGTGCTATTTGTCCAGGGCGGCTAAGAGATCTGCCATCTCGCCTTAACATTGATTATGCAGGAATATGTTATCTTATTTGTTCACCAAGTGAATTTGACAGATTTTACCCAGGTTTGGATTGTCTGGAATTAGGTGTGCGCACATTTAAAATTCTTAAATTTCTGATCATCTTACAATAACACATGTTTAAAATTGAACAAATCACTGCATAATGCTGCTACCTGTATCAAATCTGCCATTTGTCCAGGGCGGCTAAGAGATGTGCCATCTTGCCTTAACATTGATTATGCAGAAATATGTTATCTTCTTCGCTCACCAAGTGAATTTGACAGATTTTACCTTTAAAATTCTTAAATTTCTCATCACTCTTACAATAACACATGGCTAAAATCGAAACAAATCACTGCATAATGCTGCTGCCTGTATTAAATGTGTCATTTGTCCAGGGCGGCTAAGAGATTGGCCATCTCACCTTAACATTGATTATGCAGAAATATGTTATCTTATTTGCAAACGAAGTGAATTTGACAGATTGTACGCTGGATTGTCTGGAATTGGTAGTTTACCATGTACACGTACATCCAGGTGTGTTCTTTAATTTCTGATCACTCTTACAATTAAAATTACACATGGTTAAAATAGAAACAAATCACTGTATTAAATGTGCCATTTGTCCAGGGTGGCTAGCTAAGAGATGTGCCATCTCGCCTTAACATTGATTATGCAGAAATATGTTATCTTATTTGCTCACCAAGTGAATTTGACAGATTTTAGCCAGGTCTGGATTGTCTGAAATTAGGTGTATGCACGTTTAAAATTCTTAAATTTTTGATCATCTTACAATAACACATGGTTAAAATTGAAACAAATCACTGTATAATCCTGCTGCCTGTATTAAATTTGCCATTTGTCCAGGGCGGCTAAGAGATTGGCCACCTCACCTTAACATTGATCATGCAGACATAAGTTATCTTATTTGCTCACCAAGTGAATTTGACAGATTTTACGCTGGATTGTCTGGAATTGGTAGTTTACATGTACACGTACATCCAGGTGTATTCTTAAATTTCTGATCACTCTTACAATTAAAATTACACATAGTTAAAATAGAAACAAATCACTGCATAATGCTGCTACCTGTATCAAATCTGCCATTTGTCCAGGGCGGCTAAGAGATGTGCCATCTTGCCTTAACATTGATTATGCAGAAATATGTTATCTTCTTCGCTCACCAAGTGAATTTGACAGATTTTACCTTTAAAATTCTTAAATTTCTCATCACTCTTACAATAACACATGGCTAAAATCGAAACAAATCACTGCATAATGCTGCTGCCTGTATTAAATGTGTCATTTGTCCAGGGCGGCTAAGAGATTGGCCATCTCACCTTAACATTGATTATGCAGAAATATGTTATCTTATTTGCAAACGAAGTGAATTTGACAGATTGTACGCTGGATTGTCTGGAATTGGTAGTTTACATGTACACGTACATCCAGGTGTGTTCTTTAATTTCTGATCACTCTTACAATTAAAATTACACATGGTTAAAATAGAAACAAATTACTGTATTAAATGTGCCATTTGTCCAGGGTGGCTAGCTAAGAGATGTGCCATCTCGCCTTAACATTGATTATGCAGAAATATGTTATCTTATTTGCTCACCAAGTGAATTTGACAGATTTTAGCCAGGTCTGGATTGTCTGAAATTAGGTGTATGCACGTTTAAAATTCTTAAATTTTTGATCATCTTACAATAACACATGGTTAAAATTGAAACAAATCACTGTATAATCCTGCTGCCTGTATTAAATTTGCCATTTGTCCAGGACGGCTAAGAGATTGGCCACCTCACCTTGACATTGATCATGCAGACATAAGTTATCTTATTTGCTCACCAAGTGAATTTGACAGATTTTACGCTGGATTGTCTGGAATTGGTAGTTTACATGTACACGTACATCCAGGTGTATTCTTAAATTTCTGATCACTCTTACAATTAAAATTACACATAGTTAAAATAGAAACAAATCACTGCATAATTCTGCTACCTGTATTAAATGTGCCATTTGTCCAGGGCGGCTAAGAGATGTGCCATCTCGCCTTAACATTGATTATGCAGGAATATGTTATCTTATTTGTTCACCAAGTGAATTTGACAGATTTTACCCAGGTTTGGATTGTCTGGAATTAGGTGTGCGCACATTTAAAATTCTTAAATTTCTGATCATCTTACAATAACACATGTTTAAAATTGAAACAAATCACTGCATAATGCTGCTACCTGTATCAAATCTGCCATTTGTCCAGGGCGGCTAAGAGATGTGCCATCTTGCCTTAACATTGATTATGCAGAAATATGTTATCTTCTTCGCTCACCAAGTGAATTTGACAGATTTTACCTTTAAAATTCTTAAATTTCTCATCACTCTTACAATAACACATGGCTAAAATCGAAACAAATCACTGCATAATGCTGCTGCCTGTAGTAAATGTGTAATTTGTCCAGGGCGGCTAAGAGATTGGCCATCTCACCTTAACATTGATTATGCAGAAATATGTTATCTTATTTGCAAACGAAATGAATTTGACAGATTGTACGCTGGAATGTCTGGAATTGGTAGTTTACATGTACACGTACATCCAGGTGTGTTCTTTAATTTCTGATCACTCTTACAATTACAATTACACATGGTTAAAATAGAAACAAATCACTGTATTAAATGTGCCATTTGTCCAGGGTGGCTAGCTAAGAGATGTGCCATCTCGCCTTAACATTGATTATGCAGAAATATGTTATCTTATTTGCTCACCAAGTGAATTTGACAGATTTTACCCACGTCTGGATTGTCTGAAATTAGGTGTATGCACGTTTAAAATTCTTAAATTTCTGATCATCTTACAATAACACATGGTTAAAATTGAAACAAATCACTGTATAATCCTGCTGCCTGTATTAAATTTGCCATTTGTCCAGGGCGGCTAAGAGATTGGCCACCTCACCTTAACATTGATCATGCAGACATAAGTTATCTTATTTGCTCACCAAGTGAATTTGACAGATTTTACGCTGGATTGTCTGGAATTGGTAGTTTACATGTACACGTACATCCAGGTGTATTCTTAAATTTCTGATCACTCTTACAATAACACATGGCTAAAATCGAAACAAATCACTGCATAATGCTGCTGCCTGTATTAAATGTGTCATTTGTCCAGGGCGGCTAAGAGATTGGCCATCTCACCTTAACATTGATTATGCAGAAATATGTTATCTTATTTGCAAACGAAGTGAATTTGACAGATTGTACGCTGGATTGTCTGGAATTGGTAGTTTACATGTACACGTACATCCAGGTGTGTTCTTTAATTTCTGATCACTCTTCAATTACAATTACACATGGTTAAAATAGAAACAAATCACTGTATTAAATGTGCCATTTGTCCAGGGTGGCTAGCTAAGAGATGTGCCATCTCGCCTTAACATTGATTATGCAGAAATATGTTATCTTATTTGCTCACCAAGTGAATTTGACAGATTTTACCCAGGTCTGGATTGTCTGAAATTAGGTGTATGCACGTTTAAAATTCTTAAATTTCTGATCATCTTACAATAACACATGGTTAAAATTGAAACAAATCACTGTATAATCCTGCTGCCTGTAATAAATTTGCCATTTGTCCCGGGCGGCTAAGAGATTGGCCACCTCACCTTAACATTGATCATGCAGACATAAGTTATCTTATTTGCTCACCAAGTGAATGTGACAGATTTTACGCTGGATTGTCTGGAATTGGTAGTTTACATGTACACGTACATCTAGGTGTATTCTTAAATTTCTGATCACTCTTTCAATAACACATGAATAAAATCGAAACAAATCACTGCATAATGCTGCTGCCTGTATTAAATGTGTCATTTGTCCAGGGCGGCTAAGAGATTGGCCATCTCACCTTAACATTGATTATGCAGAAATATGTTATCTTATTTGCAAACGAAGTGAATTTGACAGATTGTACGCTGGATTGTCTGGAATTGGTAGTTTACATGTACGCGTACATCCAGGTGTGTTCTTTAATTTCTGATCACTCTTCAATTACAATTACACATGGTTAAAATAGAAACAAATCACTGTATTAAATGTGCCATTTGTCCAGGGTGGCTAGCTAAGAGATGTGCCATCTCGCCTTAACATTGATTATGCAGAAATATGTTATCTTATTTGCTCACCAAGTGAATTTGACAGATTTTAGCCAGGTCTGGATTGTCTGAAATTAGGTGTATGCACGTTTAAAATTCTTAAATTTCTGATCATCTTACAATAACACATGGTTAAAATTGAAACAAATCACTGTATAATCCTGCTGCCTGTATTAAATTTGCCATTTGTCCAGGGCGGCTAAGAGATTGGCCACCTCACCTTAACATTGATCATGCAGACATAAGTTATCTTATTTGCTCACCAAGTGAATTTGACAGATTTTACGCTGGATTGTCTGGAATTGGTAGTTTACATGTACACGTACATCCAGGTGTATTCTTAAATTTCTGATCGCTCTTACAATTAAAATTACACATAGTTAAAATAGAAACAAATCACTGCATAATTCTGCTACCTGTATTAAATGTGCCATTTGTCCAGGGCGGCTAAGAGATGTGCCATCTCGCCTTAACATTGATTATGCAGGAATATGTTATCTTATTTGTTCACCAAGTGAATTTGACAGATTTTACCCAGGTTTGGATTGTCTGGAATTAGGTGTGCGCACATTTAAAATTCTTAAATTTCTGATCATCTTACAATAACACATGTTTAAAATGGAAACAAATCACTGCATAATGCTGCTACCTGTATCATAACTGCCATTTGTCCAGGGCGGCTAAGAGATGTGCCATCTTGCCTTAACATTGATCATGCAGAAATATGATATCTTCTTCGCTCACCAAGTGAATTTGACAGATTTTACCTTTAAAATTCTTAAATTTCTGATCACTCTTACAATAACACATGGCTAAAATCGAAACAAATCACTGCATAATGCTGCTGCCTGTATTAAATGTGTCATTTGTCCAGGGCGGCTAAGAGATTGGCCATCTCACCTTAACATTGATTATGCAGAAATATGTTATCTTATTTGCAAACGAAGTGAATTTGACAGATTGTACGCTGGATTGTCTGGAATTGGTAGTTTACATGTACACGTAGATCCAGGTGTGTTCTTTAATTTCTGATCACTCTTACAATTACAATTACACATGGTTAAAATAGAAACAAATCACTGTATTAAATGTGCCATTTGTCCAGGGTGGCTAGCTAAGAGATGTGCCATCTCGCCTTAACATTGATTATGCAGAAATATGTTATCTTATTTGCTCACCAAGTGAATTTGACAGATTTTACCCAGGTCTGGATTGCCTGAAATTAGGTGTATGCACGTTTAAAATTCTTAAATTTCTGATCATCTTACAATAACACATGGTTAAAATTGAAACAAATCACTGTATAATCCTGCTGCCTGTATTAAATTTGCCATTTGTCCAGGGCGGCTAAGAGATTGGCCACCTCACCTTAACATTGATCATGCAGACATAAGTTATCTTATTTGCTCACCAAGTGAATTTGACAGATTTTACGCTGGATTGTCTGGAATTGGTAGTTTACATGTACACGTACATCCAGGTGTATTCTTAAATTTCTGATCACTCTTACAATTTAAAGTACACATAGTTAAAATAGAAACAAATCACTGCATAATTCTGCTACCTGGATTAAATGTGCCATTTGTCCAGGGAGGCTAAGAGATGTGCCATGTCGCCTTAACATTGATTATGCAGGAATATGTTATCTTATTTGCTCACCAAGTGAATTTGACAGATTTTACCCAGGTTTGGATTGTCTGGAATTAGGTGTGCGCACATTTAAAATTCTTAAATTTCTGATCATCTTACAATAACACATGTTTAAAATGGAAACAAATCACTGCATAATGCTGCTACCTGTATCAAATCTGCCATTTGTCCAGGGCGGCTAAGAGATGTGCCATCTTGCCTTAACATTGTTTATGCAGAAATATGTTATCTTCTTCGCTCACCAAGTGAATTTGACAGATTTTACCTTTAAAATTCTTAAATTTCTGATCACTCTTACAATAACACATCGCTAAAATCGAAACAAATCACTGCATAATGCTGCTGCCTGTATTAAATGTACAATTTCTCCAGGGCGGCTAAGAGATTGGCCATCTCACCTTAACATTGATTATGCAGAAATATGTTATCTTCTTTGCACACGAAGTGAATTTGACAGATTGTACGCTGGATTGTCTGGAATTGGTAGTTTACATGTACACGTACATCCAGGTGTGTACTTTAATTTCTGATCACTCTTACAATTACAATTACACATGGTTAAAATAGTAACAAATCACTGTATTAAATGTGCCATTTGTCCAGGGTGGCTAGCTAAGAGATGTGCCATCTCGCCTTAACATTGATTATGTAGAAATATGTTATCTTATTTGCTCACCAAGTGAATTTGACAGATTTTACCCAGGTCTGGATTGCCTGAAATTAGGTGTATGCACATTTAAAATTCTTAAATTTCTGATCATCTTACAATAACACATGGTTAAAATTGAAACAAATCACTGTATAATCCTGCTGCCTGTATTAAATTTGCCATTTGTCCAGGGCGGCTAAGAGATTGGCCACCTCACCTTAACATTGATCATGCAGACATAAGTTATCTTATTTGCTCACCAAGTGAATTTGACAGATTTTACGCTGGATTGTCTGGAATTGGTAGTTTACATGTACACGTACATCGAGGTGTATTCTTAAATTTCTGATCACTCTTACAATTTAAAGTACACATAGTTAAAATAGAAACAAATCACTGCATAATTCTGCTACTGGATTAAATGTGCCATTTGTCCAGGGAGGCTAAGAGATGTGCCATGTCGCCTTAACATTGATTGTGCAGGAATATGTTATCTTATTTGCTCACCAAGTGAATTTGACAGATTTTACCCAGGTTTGGATTGTCTGGAATTAGGTGTGCGCACATTTAAAATTCTTAAATTTCTGATCATCTTACAATAACACATGTTTAAAATTGAAACAAATCACTGCATAATGCTGCTACCTTTATCAAATCTGCCATTTGTCCAGGGCGTCTAAGAGATGTGCCATCTTGCCTTAACATTGATTATGCAGAAATATGTTATCTTCTTCTCTCACCAAGTGAATTTGACAGATTTTACCTTTAAAATTCTTAAATTTCTGATCACTCTTACAATAACACATGGCTAAAATCGAAACAAATCACTGCATAATGCTGCTGCCTTTATTAAATGTGCCATTTGTCCAGGGCGGCTAAGAGATTGGCCATCTCACCTTAACATTGATTATGCAGAAATATGTTATCTTATTTGCACACGAAGTGAATTTGACAGATTGTACGCTGGATTGTCTGGAGTTGGTAGTTTACATGTACACGTACATCCAGGTGTGTTCTTTAATTTCTGATCACTCTTACAATTATAATTACACATGGTTAAAATAGAAACAAATCACTGTATTAAATGTGCCATTTGTCCAGGGTGGCTAGCTAAGAGATGTGCCATCTCGCCTTAACATTGATTATGCAGAAATATGTTATCTTATTTGCTCAACAAGTGAATTTGACAGATTTTACCCAGGTCTGGATTGTCTGAAATTAGGTGTATGCACGTTTAAAATTCTTAAATTTCTGATCATCTTACAATAACACATGGTTAAAATTGAAACAAATCACTGTATAATCCTGCTGCCTGTATTAAATTTGCCATTATTAATTTTGCCATTTGCCCTGGGGCGGCTAAGAGATTGGCCACCTCACCTTAACATTGATCATGCAGACATAAGTTATCTTCTTTGCACACGAAGTGAATTTGACAGATTGTACGCTGGATTGTCTGGAATTGGTAGTTTACATGTACACGTACATCCAGGTGTGTTCTTTAATTTCTGATCACTCTTACAATTACAATTACACATGGTTAAAATAGAAACAAATCACTGTATTAAATGTGCCATTTGTCCAGGGTGGCTAGCTAAGAGATGTGCCATCCCGCCTTAACATTGATTATGCAGAAATATGTTATCTTATTTGCTCACCAAGTGAATTTGACAGATTTTACCCAGGTCTGGATTGTCTGAAATTAGGTGTATGCACATTTAAAATTCTTAAATTTCTGATCATCTTACAATAACACATGGTTAAAATTGAAACAAATCACTGTATAATCCTGCTGCCTGTATTAAATTTGCCATTATTAATTTTGCCATTTGCCCTGGGGCGGCTAAGAGATTGGCCACCTCACCTTAACATTGATCATGCAGACATAAGTTATCTTCTTTGCACACGAAGTGAATTTGACAGATTGTACGCTGGATTGTCTGGAATTGGTAGTTTACATGTACACGTACATCCAGGTGTGTTCTTTAATTTCTGATCACTCTTACAATTACAATTACACATGGTTAAAATAGAAACAAATCACTGTATTAAATGTGCCATTTGTCCAGGGTGGCTAGCTAAGAGATGTGCCATCCCGCCTTAACATTGATTATGCAGAAATATGTTATCTTATTTGCTCACCAAGTGAATTTGACAGATTTTACCCAGGTCTGGATTGTCTGAAATTAGGTGTATGCACATTTAAAATTCTTAAATTTCTGATCATCTTACAATAACACATGGTTAAAATTGAAACAAATCACTGTATAATCCTGCTGCCTGTATTAAATTTGCCATTATTAATTTTGCCATTTGCCCTGGGGCGGCTAAGAGATTGGCCACCTCACCTTAACATTGATCATGCAGACATAAGTTATCTTCTTTGCACACGAAGTGAATTTGACAGATTGTACGCTGGATTGTCTGGAATTGGTAGTTTACATGTACACGTACATCCAGGTGTGTTCTTTAATTTCTGATCACTCTTACAATTACAATTACACATCGTTAAAATAGAAACAAATCACTGTATTAAATGTGCCATTTGTCCAGGGTGGCTAGCTAAGAGATGTGCCATCTCGCCTTAACATTGATTATGCAGAAATATGTTATCTTATTTGCTCACCAAGTGAATTTGACAGATTTTACCCAGGTCTGGATTGTCTGAAATTAGGTGTATGCACATTTAAAATTCTTAAATTTCTGATCATCTTACAATAACACATGATTAAAATTGAAACAAATCACTGTATAATCCTGCTGCCTGTATTAAATTTGCCATTTGTCCAGGGCGGCTAAGAGATTGGCCACCTCACCTTAACATTGATCATGCAGACATAAGTTATCTTATTTGCTCACCAAGTGAATTTGACAGATTTTACGCTGGATTGTCTGGAATTGGTAGTTTACATGTACACGTACATCCAGGTGTATTCTTAAATTTCTGATCACTCTTACAATTTAAAGTACACATAGTTAAAATAGAAACAAATCACTGCATAATTCTGCTACCTGGATTAAATGTGCCATTTGTCCAGGGAGGCTAAGAGATGTGCCATGTCGCCTTAACATTGATTATGCAGGAATATGTTATCTTATTTGCTCACCAAGTGAATTTGACAGATTTTACCCAGGTTTGGATTGTCTGGAATTAGGTGTGCGCACATTTAAAATTCTTAAATTTCTGATCATCTTACAATAACACATGTTTAAAATGGAAACAAATCACTGCATAATGCTGCTACCTGTATCAAATCTGCCATTTGTCCAGGGCGGCTAAGAGATGTGCCATCTTGCCTTAACATTGTTTATGCAGAAATATGTTATCTTCTTCGCTCACCAAGTGAATTTGACAGATTTTACCTTTAAAATTCTTAAATTTCTGATCACTCTTACAATAACACATCGCTAAAATCGAAACAAATCACTGCATAATGCTGCTGCCTGTATTAAATGTGCCATTTCTCCAGGGCGGCTAAGAGATTGGCCATGTCACCTTAACATTGATTATGCAGAAATATGTTATCTTATTTGCACACGAAGTGAATTTGACAGATTGTACGCTGGATTGTCTGGAATTGGTAGTTTACATGTACACGTACATCCAGGTGTGTACTTTAATTTCTGATCACTCTTACAATTACAATTACACATGGTTAAAATAGTAACAAATCACTGTATTAAATGTGCCATTTGTCCAGGGTGGCTAGCTAAGAGATGTGCCATCTCGCCTTAACATTGATTATGTAGAAATATGTTATCTTATTTGCTCACCAAGTGAATTTGACAGATTTTACCCAGGTCTGGATTGCCTGAAATTAGGTGTATGCACATTTAAAATTCTTAAATTTCTGATAATCTTACAATAACACATGGTTAAAATTGAAACAAATCACTGTATAATCCTGCTGCCTGTATTAAATTTGCCATTTGTCCAGGGCGGCTAAGAGATTGGCCACCTCACCTTAACATTGATCATGCAGACATAAGTTATCTTATTTGCTCACCAAGTGAATTTGACAGATTTTACGCTGGATTGTCTGGAATTGGTAGTTTACATGTACACGTACATCCAGGTGTATTCTTAAATTTCTGATCACTCTTACAATTTAAAGTACACATAGTTAAAATAGAAACAAATCACTGCATAATTCTGCTACCTGGATTAAATGTGCCATTTGTCCAGGGAGGCTAAGAGATGTGCCATGTCGCCTTAACATTGATTGTGCAGGAATATGTTATCTTATTTGCTCACCAAGTGAATTTGACAGATTTTACCCAGGTTTGGATTGTCTGGAATTAGGTGTGCGCACATTTAAAATTCTTAAATTTCTGATCATCTTACAATAACACATGTTTAAAATTGAAACAAATCACTGCATAATGCTGCTACCTTTATCAAATCTGCCATTTGTCCAGGGCGTCTAAGAGATGTGCCATCTTGCCTTAACATTGATTATGCAGAAATATGTTATCTTCTTCTCTCACCAAGTGAATTTGACATATTTTACCTTTAAAATTCTTAAATTTCTGATCACTCTTACAATAACACATGGCTAAAATCGAAACAAATCACTGCATAATGCTGCTGCCTTTATTAAATGTGCCATTTGTCCAGGGCGGCTAAGAGATTGGCCATCTCACCTTAACATTGATTATGCAGAAATATGTTATCTTATTTGCACACGAAGTGAATTTGACAGATTGTACGCTGGATTGTCTGGAGTTGGTAGTTTACATGTACACGTACATCCAGGTGTGTTCTTTAATTTCTGATCACTCTTACAATTACAATTACACATGGTTAAAATAGAAACAAATCACTGTATTAAATGTGCCATTTGTCCAGGGTGGCTAGCTAAGAGATGTGCCATCTCCCCTTAACATTGATTATGCAGAAATATGTTATCTTATTTGCTCAACAAGTGAATTTGACAGATTTTACCCAGGTCTGGATTGTCTGAAATTAGGTGTATGCACGTTTAAAATTCTTAAATTTCTGATCATCTTACAATAACACATGGTTAAAATTGAAACAAATCATTGTATAATCCTGCTGCCTGTATTAAATTTGCCATTATTAATTTTGCCATTTGCCCTGGGGCGGCTAAGAGATTGGCCACCTCACCTTAACATTGATCATGCAGACATAAGTTATCTTATTTGCTCACCAAGTGAATTTGACAGATTTTACGCTGGATTGTCTGGAATTGGTAGTTTACATGTACACGTACATCCAGGTGTGTTTTTTAATTTCTGATCACTCTTACAATTACAATTACACATGGTTAAAATAGAAACAAATCACTGTATTAAATGTGCCATTTGTCCAGGGTGGCTAGCTAAGAGATGTGCCATCTCCCCTTAACATTGATTATGCAGAAATATGTTATCTTATTTGCTCAACAAGTGAATTTGACAGATTTTACCCAGGTCTGGATTGTCTGAAATTAGGTGTATGCACGTTTAAAATTCTTAAATTTCTGATCATCTTACAATAACACATGGTTAAAATTGAAACAAATCACTGTATAATCCTGCTGCCTGTATTAAATTTGCCATTATTAATTTTGCCATTTGCCCTGGGGCGGCTAAGAGATTGGCCACCTCACCTTAACATTGATCATGCAGACATAAGTTATCTTATTTGCTCACCAAGTGAATTTGACAGATTTTACGCTGGATTGTCTGGAATTGGTAGTTTACATGTACACGTACATCCAGGTGTGTTTTTTAATTTCTGATCACTCTTACAATTACAATTACACATGATTAAAATAGAAACAAATCACTGTATTAAATGTGCCATTTGTCCAGGGTGGCTAGCTAAGAGATGTGCCATCTCGTCTTAACATTGATTATGCAGAAATATGTTATCTTATTTGCTCACCAAGTGAATTTGACAGATTTTACCCAGGTCTGGATTGTCTGAAATTAGGTGTATGCACATTTAAAATTCTTAAATTTCTGATCATCTTACAATAACACATGGTTAAAATTGAAACATATCACTGCATAATGCTGCTAACTGTATCAAATCTGCCATTTGTCCAGGGCGGCTAAGAGATGTGCCATCTTGCCTTAACATTGATTATGCAGAAATATGTTATCTTCTTTGCTCACCAAGTGAATTTGACAGATTTTACCTTTAAAATTCTTAAATTTCTGATCACTCTTACAATAACACATGGCTAAAATCGAAACAAATCACTGCATAATGCTGCTGCCTTTATTAAATGTGCCATTTGTCCAAGGCGGCTAAGAGATTGGCCATCTCACCTTAACATTGATTATGCAGAAATATGTTATCTTATTTGCTCACCAAGTGAATTTGACAGATTGTACGCTGGATTGTCTGGAATTGGTAGTTTACATGTACACGTACATCCAGGTGTATTCTTAAATTTCTGATCACTCTTACAATTACAATTAAACATGGTTAAAATAGAAACAAATCACTGCATAATTCTGCTACATGTATTAAATGTGCCATTTGTCCAGGGTGGGTAAGAGATGTGCCATCTCGCCTTAACATTGATTATGCAGAAATATGTTATCTTATTTGCTCAGCAATTGAATTTGACAGATTGTACGCTGGATTGTCTGGAATTGGTAGTTTACATGTACACGTACATCCAGGTGTTTTCATAATTTTCTGATCACTCTTACAATTACACATGGTTAAAATAGAAACAAATCACTGCATAATTCTGCTACCTGTATTAAATGTACCATTTGTCCAGGGCGGCTAAGAGATGTGCCATCTCGCCTTAACATTGATTTTGCAGGAATATTTAACAATTATTCACCGAAGTGGAGGTTAATATCCACACTATTCACCGACACTGAGGTGAATAATTGTTTTAGCATATGCCTTGCAGAACAAATAGCAAACTCAAAAATATTTTTAAAAATTTTACAAAAAAATAAGCAAAAGTACCGTCGATTAACACTTATTTCGCGTGCGAGAAAAGAACGCGCGAGAAACGTCACATGACAACAACATGTGATGATCATCAGCTGACAAAATTAAAAATTAGTTCAAGTGTTCAACATCACTGACGATCGAACGATCGTATCGAATAAAAGCAAGAAAAATCTTGGTATTTTTATAACCGATATACGTATATCTTTGAAAGTCTTAAAATTTGTGCTGGGCACTGGCATTGCCGCCTGGAAGATTGATATTGAAGTTGAAAATGCAGTTGTCGAATGTACCGCCAGGAACTAAACCATGAACGAGATGTTGGCCATCGTGAATCCCCAAGACGTTTATTGCGGAGATATTTGCGTTTGATGCGGTTGGGTTGGAGAGACTAGCATTGAAAGATGAAACAGCGGTAGTTTTTGGCACACCTTGGTCTTCGATACGGCGATCCGACTTCGAATCGAGAAAGTTGGCAATTTCGTTGGACATCGCTTTGAACTGTTGGAATGTCGGCGTGTCACTGTAACTCTCAATGTTAGCTTCGCTTTGGTGACCGGTGATCGCCTTTATATGTCGACTCTCGAAGTTTGATGCAGACAAAACAGTGACTGTGGTAGCTCTGACCGAATGATTTGTTAAGTACGGCTTAATTCCAGCTCTTGAAGTCATACCACGCAACATTTTTTCGATTGTGTTGTGGCCAACGGGAATGGAGAAATGCCAAGCTGAATCTTTAGCTGGATTGAACGATTTAGACAGACTTCTTGGTTTTTGGAAAAGATTGCTAGAATCAGGATTCAGATGAGAAAGATATTTGTTAATGAGTTGAAATGGACAGCGTTTGTAGCTAGGTCTTTCGAAAATTTTACCATTTGACATGTATTCTTTGTCGTTGAGACCTCCCTGGTGGTTTTTTGTTGCCAAAATTGCACCTCGCTCGCTGCTGATTTCGAAGTACGCTTCACCCGTCGGCGTTTTCCTTTCGACAAGCATATTTTTCTTCATTGTATTTTGATTTTCCCTACCTCTCCCGGCCAGGAACAAGGTGATGAAAAACCATGCTGTTTGCTGTAATTTAGTAGGATTTAGAGTGTCGATTTCAACGAGCTCGCCTTCCTCGTACAACTTTTTGACGACTTCTTTGGTCAACGGTTGTTTGTGGACAGTTCGTGCAATTTCACCATTTTTACTGAGAGTTTTTAAAAAATTGCTCAGACTTTTGTCTGCTGAGGAGAACTGGGAATCTCCAACTATCGAAAAAGGTTTGCTGAATGGTGGACTTCTTAAATGGCGGTCCAACGCGGCTCGAATTGTGGCAAGCGACTTATTGTTGTAGTAACTTCCGTCACGTTTTCTCGCTGAGAGATAAAACGTTTGCAGGCAATTGTTTAATTCTTTAGGAGACATTTTCTCGAAAGGCGTTTTGAATTGTTCTTGTTGTTCAAACCATTCTGTAAAACATTTTGAAGTATTTTACTCATGTATTAAATTTTAGCAAACTCGGTCCGCTCGATTATTTGTAAACAAAACAGTGGCAGCGATTTTCCATGTATTTACAGCTCAAAAATTATATGAAATACATACCTCTGAACACTGTAACGCCAAATTTTGTTGCTTTTTTAGTATTGTCTGGCACCGCACCTTCATTTATTAAAAAAAGTTCTGCTTCCGTAACTGAAGCAAAAGGAGAAGCCATTTTTTTTTGCCCGGAGGTGAATAGTGCAGGATATTCAGAGGTAGAGGAACCAATCAGATTGCGTAAAAAGCACTATTCACCTGCAAGGCAAATGCTAAGTTATTTTATTTGCTCACCAAGTGAATTTGACAGATTTTACCCAGGTTTGGATTGTCTGGAATTAGGTGCGCGCACATTTAATATTCTTAAATTTCTGAAAACTCTTACAATAACACATTGTTAAAATTGAAACAAATCACTGCATAATGCTGCTACCTGTATCAAATGTGCCATTTGTCCAGGGCGGCGATAAGAGATGTGCCATCTTGCCTTAACATTGATTATGCAGAAATATGTTATCTTATTTGCTCACCGAGTGAATTTGACAGATTCTACCTTTAAAATTCTTAAATTTCTGATCACTCTTACAATAACACTTGGTTAAAATAGAATTGGTATTCATGAAGGCAACGGTTTTCTCATCAAAGTCCAAATTGATAAATCATTCAACGAAAAGAACTTACGTCTTTTTGTGAATATCACGAAGATCGCGTTTTTCGCGTTGGTTGTCTCGGCATTCGCGTATAATTATTATGCATAGCAATACTCTATGCGCACAGCAACAAGCTATGTGCATAGCAACGTGCTACGAGCATTGTCGAAAGATATCTCGGTAGTTGCACTCCCTTTCTCTCTTTCCCTCCCGCTCCATCCTCGCGCATCTTCGGCTCGCTCGTCGCCGGCTCATATTGTAAGCCGTTTTGTCGAATTCGGCGACTCGCAACAAAATTAAACGTCAACAACTTAGGTAAGTAAAGTTGAGACTATCACATTCTAACGTGCTCCCTTGGTTCCGAGGGGAAAAGCAGTGAGTACCGTATATCAAGTGGCATGACATATTTCGCGCGGCATCTTGTCAGTTATGGAACAAGATGGCTAGTAATTTAAGAACTACTCATTGTTAAAATATATTGTGTAGGTATGTTATTTGATGTTGAATAAGCTTTCATTCCATGTATAGTTCAAGTTTTTCAGTTATGTGAAACTTGTTGAAATGTCAAAAATGTGCGAACCGTTTTTTGAAATAATATTACAAATAGACAGGAAATTGATTTCTCGCAAGTGTTAATACAGAATTTTAGATTTTTTGTGACTACCGCTGACCTGTCACTATGTTGGCATGTTGCTTGCTTGCTTGCTTGCGCGACTTGGACCTCACTTACGTCATACTCGACAGCTAAATCCAGATATTCGGCACGATCGCCATATAGTCGAGAAGATCGTCATTGATCGCCAGGTATTCGATAAGTATTCGAGTTGTTTTCGTGAAGAATATAAACTAAAGTGAATCTTGGTTGGTCTCTCGATGTCGACAGTTTTGATTCTTGAAAAGTATTATTACTTTGCAAATCTTTCCTTCTTGGAACGGTTTCTGTCATACTGATCAGTTTATACACAGTAAGGAATAGTTTCAAAACTGTGACGTTGTTTATCTTATATACTATATACTAAATCTATAAATACTTTATCGGAAACAAACTTAATATCTCAAAGCCAACCTCGTAGTTTGGTACTTATAGCAGTACTAGAAATATTCAACTTTAAAAGTTGGCTTATACAGTAGGGCCTTCAACTGTGTCCTGATTTAAAGCTCTTCTTCATTTATCGAAGAAATTGTCAATATACACCAAAGTCTTTGATAGAAATGATTTATAATGATAAATCGCTTTATGAGTTTAAGTTTAATTTTGGTTGAATTGTGTGTTATGCTCACCCATGTGAAAATCTTACATAAGATCTTGCAAGATCTTACATAAGATCTTGTAAGATCTTATATAGGATCTTATAAGAATCTTACAAGATCTTACAGGATCATACAAGATCTTACAAGATCATGCAATATCTCAAAAGATCATGCAAGATCTTACAAGATCAGACAAGATCTTACAAGATCATACAAGATCATACAAGATCATGCAAGATCTTACAAGATCATGCAAGATCTTGCAAGATCATACAAGATCATACTATATCTTACAAGATCTTATATGATCATACAAAATATTGCAAGATCATACAGGATCTTATAAAATCTTATGGAATTTTATAAGATCTTACAAGATCGTACAAGACCTTACAGAATCTTATAAGATTTTCAAAGATCATACAAGAATATGTGAGACCTGCATAGTGCATACAAGATATTACAAGGTCTCATAGGATCTTACAGAGTCTTAAAATATTTTGAAAGATCTTCCAAGATCATACGGGATCTTACAAAATCATACAAGATCATTCAAAAATATATAAGATCTTGCCAGATCATACAAACCTTATAAGGCCTTACAGAATTTTATAAGTTAGATCTAATAGAGAAACCTTAGTAATTTAAGAAATGACAACTATAGAAATAATTTTAAAAACATTTAATAGTATATTATACTGAATTACAGGATGCGACTACTGTGTATCGTTGTACTATGAGTATTTTAGTTGCCTATAATGTTCAATCTTATACTGATTTGTATTATAAAAATCATGTTTCACCTGGCAATTTTACATCCTAATAATATGCATCAATAATGAACAAAAACTAGTCAATATAATCGTTAATCATATACCAAATCCTTGCTGCGTTTAGATGTTAAGTTCACTTGGTTCTTGCTTGCTCAATCTTTGTTTCGCATCCCAACATTTTTGGTTGCATTAAGCCACAACAACTTGCTGGTTGCTTTTATTAAACTGATCTCCACACTTTTTGCTGCAGAGTACATCTAAAAATTAATAATAATTAAAAGTTATATAATTATACTGTATATAATTACACTGTATATATATATATATATATATATAGTTCAATCTACAGACACGGTGTTTCGCTGTACAACAGCTCATCAGTGTAGCTTGGAACAATCTGAATGAATTTCACCAATTACTTATACACATGCGATCGTCGGCGACAACCGCATGTGGGAAAGCATCGGTGAAACACATTCAGATAGCGTGAAGTGCGCATGGGCCCAGAGTGCTCAAACTTCCACAAGGGTAGTGAGCGTTGCATTATCGCAAATAGGTACCCACGGCAACTTCACAGAGTGCTCAACAACACCGAAGTGAAGGAGCATACATAGTTCAATCTACAGACACGGTGTTTCGCTGTACAACAGCTCATCAGTGTAGCTTGGAACAATCTGAATGAATTTCACCAATTACTTATACACATGCGATCGTCGGCGACAACCGCATGTGGGAAAGCATCGGTGAAACACATTCAGATAGCGTGAAGTGCGCATGGGCCCAGAGTGCTCAAACTTCCACAAGGGTAGTGAGCGTTGCATTATCGCAAATAGGTACCCACGGCAACTTCACAGAGTGCTCAACAACACCGAAGTGAAGGAGCATACATAGTTCAATCTACAGACACGGTGTTTCGCTGTACAACAGCTCATCAGTGTAGCTTGGAACAATCTGAATGAATTTCACCAATTACTTATACACATGCGATCGTCGGCGACAACCGCATGTGGGAAAGCATCGGTGAAACACATTCAGATAGCGTGAAGTGCGCATGGGCCCAGAGTGCTCAAACTTCCACAAGGGTAGTGAGCGTTGCATTATCGCAAATAGGTACCCACGGCAACTTCACAGAGTGCTCAACAACACCGAAGTGAAGGAGCATACATAGTTCAATCTACAGACACGGTGTTTCGCTGTACAACAGCTCATCAGTGTAGCTTGGAACAATCTGAATGAATTTCACCAATTACTTATACACATGCGATCGTCGGCGACAACCGCATGTGGGAAAGCATCGGTGAAACACATTCAGATAGCGTGAAGTGCGCATGGGCCCAGAGTGCTCAAACTTCCACAAGGGTAGTGAGCGTTGCATTATCGCAAATAGGTACCCACGGCAACTTCACAGAGTGCTCAACAACACCGAAGTGAAGGAGCATACATAGTTCAATCTACAGACACGGTGTTTCGCTGTACAACAGCTCATCAGTGTAGCTTGGAACAATCTGAATGAATTTCACCAATTACTTATACACATGCGATCGTCGGCGACAACCGCATGTGGGAAAGCATCGGTGAAACACATTCAGATAGCGTGAAGTGCGCATGGGCCCAGAGTGCTCAAACTTCCACAAGGGTAGTGAGCGTTGCATTATCGCAAATAGGTACCCACGGCAACTTCACAGAGTGCTCAACAACACCGAAGTGAAGGAGCATACATAGTTCAATCTACAGACACGGTGTTTCGCTGTACAACAGCTCATCAGTGTAGCTTGGAACAATCTGAATGAATTTCACCAATTACTTATACACATGCGATCGTCGGCGACAACCGCATGTGGGAAAGCATCGGTGAAACACATTCAGATAGCGTGAAGTGCGCATGGGCCCAGAGTGCTCAAACTTCCACAAGGGTAGTGAGCGTTGCATTATCGCAAATAGGTACCCACGGCAACTTCACAGAGTGCTCAACAACACCGAAGTGAAGGTGCATACATAGTTCAATCTACAGACACGGTGTTTCGCTGTACAACAGCTCATCAGTGTAGCTTGGAACAATCTGAATGAATTTCACCAATTACTTATACACATGCGATCGTCGGCGACAACCGCATGTGGGAAAGCATCGGTGAAACACATTCAGATAGCGTGAAGTGCGCATGGGCCCAGAGTGCTCAAACTTCCACAAGGGTAGTGAGCGTTGCATTATCGCAAATAGGTACCCACGGCAACTTCACAGAGTGCTCAACAACACCGAAGTGAAGGAGCATACATAGTTCAATCTACAGACACGGTGTTTCGCTGTACAACAGCTCATCAGTGTAGCTTGGAACAATCTGAATGAATTTCACCAATTACTTATACACATGCGATCGTTGGCGACAACCGCATGTGGGAAAGCATCGGTGAAACACATTCAGATAGCGTGAAGTGCGCATGGGCCCAGACTGCTCAAACTTCCACAAGGGTAGTGAGCGTTGCATTATCGCAAATAGGTACCCACGGCAACTTCACAGAGTGCTCAACAACACCGAAGTGAAGGAGCATACATAGTTCAATCTACAGACACGGTGTTTCGCTGTACAACAGCTCATCAGTGTAGCTTGGAACAATCTGAATGAATTTCACCAATTACTTATACACATGCGATCGTCGGCGACAACCGCATGTGGGAAAGCATCGGTGAAACACATTCAGATAGCGTGAAGTGCGCATGGGCCCAGAGTGCTCAAACTTCCACAAGGGTAGTGAGCGTTGCATTATCGCAAATAGGTACCCACGGCAACTTCACAGAGTGCTCAACAACACCGAAGTGAAGGTGCATACATAGTTCAATCTACAGACACGGTGTTTCGCTGTACAAACAGCTCATCAGTGTAGCTTGGAACAATCTGAATGAATTTCACCAATTACTTATACACATGCGATCGTCGGCGACAACCGCATGTGGGAAAGCATCGGTGAAACACATTCAGATAGCGTGAAGTGCGCATGGGCCCAGAGTGCTCAAACTTCCACAAGGGTAGTGAGCGTTGCATTATCGCAAATAGGTACCCACGGCAACTTCACAGAGTGCTCAACAACACCGAAGTGAAGGAGCATACATAGTTCATATATATATATATATATATTATATAGCATGCTATCGGATATGAACTTTTGCGTAATCTGATTGGTTCCCTACTACCAGGCTATCAGCTCATATCCTACTAGTAGAGGAAAACAAGATGGCGGCATGTTTTTCTAAACTGCCGAAAAGAGTTGAAATTGACGGATTTTTATACAGAAAAACATCAACACCCTCAAACCAATGTATAAAAAAACCAACATTGTGTAAAAATACATTAACAAATACACAATTTAGCATGTTAAATGGTAAAATTCACCTAAAAATTACGTCTTTTTACTTCAAAAACACGACTAAATTAACGGGTTGATATTAATTTGTTGCCAAACAAAGAAACTCACGGTTAAAATCAAGCTTACAACACACATTTCGTAGGAGATCACCAGTAAAGAGACTTTTTTTATTTAGATAAGCATTTGGAGTAGTAAAAAGCATGTTCTTTTTCAAAAACAACCAACTAAGTAATTTAGTTTCACTGCCGAAGGTGTTTCAGTTTCATTTTTGCATGAAATCAAAACATTTTTCACGACAGCAACGCTAATATAAACAACTGACCCACCTTTTCACTTCATAAAGGTACCTTTTAATCTTTTTTGTTGATCTGCTTAACACATTTTTTGTCTCTCGAGCAACATTTATAGTTTTATACAACATTTCGAAACTGTTTACCGAACAGCTAAGCGCGAGAAACTCTATTTGAATGCATCATTACGCATGGCGGAAGTATTAGTTGCCTATACCGGAAGTTTGTTGTTTCAAACATTTCGCTGTAATTTTGTCTCTTGTACAGTGCTTGGCTATATAATAAAACAGTTATACCATTCGCTCTCGTTGTATACGAACTAATAGCCAACTCGGCGAAGCGTCTGTCTGTCTGTCTGTGATAGTCCTAGCATAATAGCATATTTTTTTTAAATACCAAAAAAAGAAAGAAAATTACCTTTCTATTTTACACTCTAAATTACCCTATGCAAGAATTAATGATCTACCTTGATTCGTCATTAATTCCCCAGGACTTTCATTCTATGCCCATTTACTGTATTGACATCATAAAAAGGGCCGTTCCATCCACCATGTTTTCTAAAAAATAGTCGTATAAATCACTACTGTATTTGAAATAAAAGAAACTTGTCACTTTAAACTTCTAGCCATGATCATAATATGGCGCTTGTTTTCAAATCTCGGTTTCAAAACGTGGCGACTAAATCAAGCCAATTTTATGTACACAATGTCACTGTCAAAGAAACAATATCCTGTTAAGAAAGCGTTCGATGTGTTTATGTATTACATTCATATAGCAAAAGATATTTAGGAAATATATCAGTAAATCATTGAAGCTACAGCATATTTTTACGGATTTCATGCCTTGTCATCAAATATATCATGTTGCCCTATACAGTACTCAGTAGAGCGCAAATAGCGCATTGAACTTTAAAGGGTAAACGCAACTATGATACCTGCTCTTGTGAGCATTAGTAAAGTACACTGGTTCGACAGATTAGATTTTTAGTAGGGCGCAAATAGCGCATTGAGCTAAAGGTAAACGCAACTATTATACCTGCTCTGTTAAACGTTTAAGCTTATTCCCACTCTAAAGTCTGATCGGGATAAGATTAGATTTTTAGTCCGGGAAAAAGGCAACAGTATTAAATGCTGTCTTTGTTGATACGACTTAATAACAATACATACCTTCAAATGTTTGATGATACCACTCGAATGCTACTTCTGCTAGCCAGGATTATTTAAACCACAATTTGACATCTTCCAAAGTTATAAGGTTTGCTGCCATCATTCAATTAAAACAAGAAATCAGAAAATAATCTACGCTCTTCGTTTGAATCATGAACGCTCGACATGAGAGTCGTTAGAAGAGAATGTGATATATGAAGCCAATGGTTTTGAATCGCACCGCGTGCATTTCCGATTTTTGATTGGCTAGCGGGTAGTGTCAAGCAATCTATTTGTCGCTATAGGTATCAAATTATCGCGTTATGTTTCATCGCATAAGAAATGCTGAACATGTCCAGAAAATTATCACATAGTATTTTTTTATTTTTGCGCAGCACATACTTGCCTACTGATTCTATTTTCGTCCAGTGAAATACAAACCACATACTCGGAATACCTCAATGTGCATATCGTGATCTTGCAAATTTGCATATGGAGTCGTTTAAATTAGTATATTCTAATGCGCTACTTACCTGATTATATAAACTACATGACAGATCTTGTAAGGTATACGTTTTCCTAGTTGATTCATATTTGCTGAACACCACCGCGGACGGTTGCCGATACATGCATTGGACCCGCTACTAATAACAACTGAACACTGTATATACGCAACGTCTACAGAAAGCTCGTGATTTGAACAAACTAATAAAAATACCGTACGCAAACTCATATGCCGTATCGTGAATACATAGAGTACGTTTGTCGTTACTCAAACATTTGAACATTTCACGTAATACAAAAAGCATTTTACATCACTCTTGATATTAATCCTACAAGATCTTACGAGAACAGTCCTACAAGATCTAAACATTTTATTGAATAATTAGAAGATCTTGGCTTGAAAGAGAAAAGAAAAAGTTTGATTTGAGTAAAATTTTTACAAAGATCTCGGTGAAAATCATGTACAAAACGATCCTACAATATTACTCTAGATCACTCTCAAAATGCAGAACTGCTCAGAGAAATGGTAAAAACAGACAAAATATAGGTAAAGTAATGGTAGATCCCAGAGTCCAGCGCGGTAGAATTCAATATGACAGGAAGAGCAAGTTTACTTCGAACATTTCCACACAAAACGTGTTTCAAAACACGCGTTGGGGAATTTAAAATCATTCATGGATTATTTATTTATCCAGCGACGGCGAAATACGATGAAGACACGGCGAATTTGCTACAAAATCCGCTCAACCACCGGCGATATTCGCCGTTCGCCGGCCTAAATCTAGCCCAGAATCTTTCTATTCTGGCACAGAATAGAAATACAACCAGAAGTCCAACTCGCGTCGGAACCTTTGAAGTTTATGTCCTCGTGCATGTTGCTCGCGCATCTTGATTCCTCGCCATCCCACGCCATCCTACGCAATCCAGGCAAGTTCCCCTGGCAGTTTGGACCTTCAAAAGAAGGGAAACTTGCCAGGATTGCGTAGGATGGCGTAGGACATTGCATAGGATCGCATAGGATGGCGTCGGATGGCGCGTAAAGTATCGCGCCTGCCCATTGAAGAAATGCGGACAACTTGTCACTCGAGTTGGGCTTCTGGTTGTATTTATATTCTGTGCTATTGGTGAAAGGCAGCACGCTAACAGCACACGCCATCCGTGCTCAGTACACGCCATCCGTCAAGTATGCAGTGTATCTTCACAAAACGTCGCAGTACTGTTCGAACCAATGCAAGTGGGTATTGGTGGCAAATTTTGGTGGCTTTGTCACCTTGTACAGGTAATTGACAGCACAATACCACGTACAGTATTTGAATTATACGTTGTTCCAATCTAGGTTGTCCATGCATGTAAAAGTAATAAAAAAAAACAAAATTCCCCTTTGTAAAATAAGCTAATCCCAACATTCTAACATGCCCATTTTCGCAGGCAAAATACGGTGCATGCACGAATGCGCGATCGCGCGGCATGGGATGCCCACTAATTAACGTAGCCCGAGTTAACGCCTAGTGGGCGTCTTGTTATTTAGATAAATTGGAAATAAAAACAACAACTTGTATTTCCATACTTGTGTTATTTTTGTATTTTCTGTATTTGGTGTTATTTTTTTTAAATTAGCTTTTTACTAATTGAAAAACTGGGGGTGGTATAGCTTATTATTTCAATTAGCACAAACATTTCACCATTTGATATGAAAATATATATTCTAAAAATATATATAACACTGATGTTCCCACATTTTAAAGGATTTTGGCAATAAAAATCAAGTTTGTCTCATTTGAAAGAACTCGTCAAATGGTATAAGAAGACCTTTAACAATTTTTCCGTATCTGTTTTGGTTTTGGAAATATTTCGACCAAAGGCAGCGTGCTGTCCGCCATCTTGTTATTATTCTTGGTCTAATTAACTAGGAAATTGGTGATGTCACAACCAGGGTAAACCTGATGAAACTACTCCGTGGGTGACCAAATTTCCACGGAAGGCTTTTTAAATGTTGTGGGTCAATTTAAAATGTAAAGAGCGCAACAAATCGACTTTCTAACTCATAACGGTCATAAGGTTGGCAAGATAAAAATTTCACTTTACCCTGGTTATGATGTCACTTACATATCGAAAATCATTCCAAGATGGCGGACAGCATGCTGTCTTTAGTCCAAATATTTCCAAAACTAGAACAGATACGGAAAAATTGTAAAAGGTCTTCTATACCATTTGACGAGTTCTTTCAAATGAGACAAACTTAATTTTTATTGCCAAAACCCTTTAAAGTTGTTTATTTAGATAAATTGGAAATAAAAACAACTTGTATTTCTGTACTTGTAAAAAAATTAACTAAGTAATTCGATTGTAAAAGTTTACCTCATGTTGTTTTTTAACAACAAATAATAGGAAAATTATTAAACTACCGTATATTAAATTGGAACTAAATATCCCAAATATTTCTATAGGGAGGAAACTGGGGGATTAGCTCAAATGGTAGAGCGCGCGCTTAGCATGCGCGAGGTAGCGGTATCAATGCCCGCATCCTCCATCGTATTTTCCCCGCATCCTCCATCGCATTTTAGTTCTAAACTCACAAGTTGGTTTTTTTTTTATTGCATTATCGGTTATAATTTTTTTTAAAATTTAGTTTATATGCTAAAAATACATAACATTGATATTTTAACATTTTAAAGTTCTTTATTTAGATAAATTGGAAGGCAGGCTTGCAGATACGTGGGCTAACTAACATTTTCAGAAATAGAAAATTAATTGCTTTTTCCAAGTTTCTAAAGTATCAACTGAGGAACTTGTTTGTCATATTTCAGATTATGTAGTTTTTGTAACAACAAGGTAACAAGAAATGTAGTTTTTGTAGTTTTTGTAGTTTATGTAGTTTTTTCAACAACAAGGTAACAAGAAATGTATTTATTATGGGTTACATAATTGGCGCATGGAGTGCGCCAGGGATGTAAGTGTTGTGTAGGGAAGTTATGCATGATTAGCGACACGCTAATTATTTAAGGCTGAAAGGAAGATCGTTTCTCATTCGCGTCCAACCCCTTACGCGTCGTGTGTCTAATAAAATTTGTTTCTCAGGGATTCTCAAGAACAAAATGAATCCATCCTTGAATCCGCGGACGAAGATACCGAACGTTTAAAGGATGAGTGTCAGGGTCATGCATCGCGGCGGCCATTTTATGTGCCGACTAGCGAGTTCGTTATATAATCCGTCAATATCTTAGCCAGAGTAAACAGCCGCCACTTCTCGCTAGGCCCCTCGCAGAAGTGACGTCTGAGCAACGAGCCAAGAAATTCCATACTGATGACGTAAATCTACCGAGATTCGGGTAGTAGCGCTGATTGGTTACTTTGTAATCATATGATAATTAATTCAAAACTCGGCTCGACCAAGATCAACTCCGACATCATTCCTGTCTGAAATAGCAAAGTTAAAGCTTAGTCTTTGCCAACAAAGAAAGGTAGATAGATACTTTTGCTAAAGCGAGTTTGAGTTGCAATAAACAGCAACATTTCCCATCGAAATTGAACGATTTTGCTAGACATAGAGCGCCACTTCCTGTCGAGACTTAAACTGTTATATCGTAGCAACGCAGGTTTCATATTTCATTCAAGCAAAATACGACAGTTTGAATACAGGAAGTGGCGCTCGATGTCTGGCAAAATCGTTCGATTTCGATGGGAAATGTTGCTGTTCATAGCAACTCAAACTCGCTTAGCAAAAGTATCTATCTATCTTTCTTGGTTGGAAAAAACTAAGTTTAACTTTGTTATTTCAGACAGAAATGATGTTGGACTTGGTCGAGCCGAATTTGAATTAATTATCGTATGATTACAAAGTAACCAATCAGCGCTACTGCCCGAATCTCGGTAGAATACGTCATCAGTATGGAATTTCTTGGCTCCTTGCTCAGACGTCACTTCTGCGAGGGGCTTTCCTCAGACTCCGACACTGAATATGACAGTTCTGATGTTGACTCATCAAGGTTGGTTAACTGTATTTTTTCAGTTAGAAATGCTTTTATGTTTGATTTTTTATAAGCTCTGTGGTACACGTGTAAGTCTGTTTGGGTGTGTCGAAATTTCAACCTACATTAGGCTGAAAATTTCCATGGAATTCCCCCCCCCCCTGCTTTTTTTCATCCTAGACATATCATTTCCACATATCTAGGTGTTATTCTATTATATATTTTATTTTTATTTGTTACCATTATTTATTGCAACAGTTCTGAAAGTCAGTTTCATGCAACATCAGATGAATTTAGCAACTCGAGTGATGAAGATACATTTGATGGAGATGAGCTGTAAGTTTAGAGGTTTACATTATGGCTAACATGTCGTTATTAACAATTTGTTTATAAATTTTACTATTTTAATTCATGTACTTGATGCAATCTTCTACCATGCATTGCAGTGATTATATACTGGAAACATTGAAATATCTGGAAAATAAACATCCACTGTCTGTAATACATAAGGCTTTCAAAGTGTTTCCTGCATAATATTTGTAATCATAGCACTTTTGGCTTATCAAATAATATAGTATGCATACAGTTCCTTACGAAGGAATTGTAAAGATGTAAATATTAGATTTTGGAAAAAAAATTCCAATACAATCTGTAATATATTGGCATAAATTAGAATTAGGACCATGTAATAGATGCGCATAAATCACATGATCACATGTAGAAACCAGGCTGGCACGTAAAGTGCCAGCATAGTTAATAGAAAATAGACATGGTTTGGAAACCCGGAAAACTTCAAAGCGGTTAACAATCAAGCTACGATTCATGTTGAAAGGTACATGTAGGTGCCAAATCCTTTGTTTTAGGTTTATTAATATTTAAACAGTACGGTTGAGTGATTGAACCCAAACGTTGCTATTGGATGATTACTTCATTATACAGAGAACACAATAATGTTCAGTAACCGTGAAAGTGCAAAAATTTCCATAAACCTGAACAAAAACATAAAACAATGATTTTTGTGAGCTTCCAAACCATGTCTATTTTCTATTAACTATGGTGCCAGATACAACTAGCTATTCATGCTGTAGACATCAGTTGAATTGACCAAATAAAAGCTTTTATAGCTCGAATCTTTTACATGGTGGCAGCGGTAGGATTACCTTACGTTACTTAGATTGTTGGAAAGAGCTTTGCAAGTCATTTACAAAGACCAAGAATTAAAAGAAGAACACTCCCGAATACAACCAGATACAAATAAAACGGCCACAACAGATGCAAGTTAGCAAGAAGACGGCGGTAACTCAAATATCTTGGCTGTATTCTTACAGTATCCTTGTCTTAAAACTTACACTTAGTAACTAACGTTCGAAAATTGCACAGATAATATCCTGGGTGAAAGTGTGAACTTGTACCGCGCTTCGCTTCGGTGAACTTAGCACTTGAAAATCCGTCGCTGATAGAACTCAAATATTCGCGATAGCGATAGCGAGAACGTGTAAAACAAAATAATAACTGTATAAATCTAAAGCGACTTCGCATTTACAGCAAGAGTAAAATGTCTGAGTCTTTTACACCTCGTATGGACTGGTTAAACCCAGATCAAGGCGGTGCCATTAAAATGTTCAAGCAACAATGCGAACTCTACTTCTCGGTTAAAGACATAAAGAAAGAAAAGCAAGTGGACCATATGTTACTATTCACCGGCGCTAATGGCATCAAAAGGTTTAATTCGTGGAGCCTAAACGAAGCGGATCAAAAAGATCCAGAAATTGTATGGAGCAAATTTATTTATCAAATTCAACCAAGAGAAAATTTTCGCGTAGCCCGTTTGTACTTACAAAAATTCAGACAACAAGAGAGTGAAAGTATCGACGAGTTCGTGTCAAGACTGAAATTACAAGCATTTAAATGCAATCTACGAGATGAAAAGGAATTTGAAGATAGAGTGATAGAGCAGTTAATAGCGGGGACGTTTCATAATGAGTTACAAAACCAGCTCCTAGCCATGGATCAATTGCTAACACTCGAGAAAGCAATTGAGCTCGGAAAGACGCATGAAGCGACTATCCTACACATGAAGGAGTTAGCACAAGTACACCGCGAAGAAGCCATAGTGCATGAAGTGCGAAAAGAAGAAAGCTGTCGTAACTGCGGAGGTTACCATTCCAAGTCATCTCGAAATAAATGTCCTGCATATGGAACAAGATGTCATTGATGCAAAAAGTTGAATCACTGGAAAAAAGTGTGTAGATCTAGATTGTCTGATTTGCAAGCAACAAGCCAATCCTTCCCAAGAAGCCGACAGAAGCAACCCCGCCAGAAGGGAGATAATAGAAGGGATTTACATGATATCAGAAAGAACGAATTTTCCGATTACGAAGATCAATTCGAAGAATTAACAATAGAAAGCATCACGATATCAGACATCAACACTGGTGACCAAACTCATTCAGAAACACAAGATGAAGCGTACACCCATTTGAAAGTCAAATGTAGCAGTAGTAGAATGCGAGCAGACCTCAAAGTAAAAATAGATACAGGCGCGCAAGGAAATATCCTACCAATGAGAATATTCATGAATATGTTTCCAATAAAACTCGATTCTGCCGGTCTCCCTCGGAGAAGCGCAGTCAAGAACCGACATGTAACCCTCACTGCATACAACGGAACCAAGATACCACAATATGGGGCTATACAACTCCAGTGTCGATATAGTGGGTATAAATGGGTCAACACCGATTTCTACATTGTAGACTCAGAAGGTCCTGCAATTCTCGGTCTTCAAAGTTCTCTGGATCACAAGCTGTAACACTTCATTGCGAAATAAACAGGTCTCCAACAGAGTCACCGAGCAGCACTGCCAAACCAAACGATAAGAAGCTTGGACTTGTTGACACAGTAGAAGATTTGAAGGCAGCCTCCCCCGAGAGATTCGACAAGATAGGAAATTTTCCAGGAAGATACCACATCGTCTTGAAAGAAGGAAGTCATCCAGTAATCCATGCAACGCAAAAAATGCTCAATACATCTGAGAGATGAGCTTAAATGTGAATTAGATGACATGGAACAAAAGGGGGTAATAAGAAAGATAACAGAGCCAACATATTGGGTAAATAGCATAGTCATGTCAGGACGAAAAAATTGTAAACTGCGTATATGATTGGACCCTAAAGATTTGAAAAAGGCCATCAAGCGATGCCATCACAAGACCCCAACCCTCGAGGAGATCACACACAAGTTTTCTGGAGCAAGGTATTTCAGCAAACTAGATGCTAAAAATGGGTATTGGTCGGTGTTATTAGATGAAGAAAGTTCCCTCCTTACCACGTTTAATAGTCCGTTTGGAAGTTACTGTTTTTTAAGAATGCCATTCAGATGTGTTTCAGCACAAGATGGATCAAATCCTTGAGAAATGCCCTGGAACAATCAGCATAGCAGACGACATAGCAGTGTGTGGAGAAACGGAAGCTCAGCACGACCAGAACTTGCACAACGTGATGGAAATGGCAAGACAACATGGCTTGGTTTTCAATAGTGAGAAATGTGAAATCAAAGTTCCGCAAATTAAATTTTTTGGCATGATTTATGACAAGGATGGTGTTCACCCTGACCATGAAAAAGTGAAAGTCATTAAAGAAAGACAGTCCCTCGGGAGCAAGACCGAGCTGCAAGAATTCTTGGGAGTTATTACGTAAATGTCTCCATTCATTCCTGGGCTGTCGGAACAGACCGCCAACCTGGGAAATCTTTTAAAGAAAGACACCGAATTTGCATGGACCGAGGCACATCAACGAGATCTCGAGAAAATTACAGATCACATTTGTGGAGAGACTACTTTGACTTATTTCGATCCGAAGAAAGAAACAGTCATCAAACGTAGTGAGTGATATTGGACCACAGTTTCGTGCTGCCCAGTACAGCGGATTTGCGGAGATGTGGGGATTTACGCATGTAACTTCATCACCCCACTACCCCCAATCTAAATGTTTCATAGAAAGAAAAATTCAGACCCTGAAATATGCTCTAGGAAAAGCTAAATCAGGTGAGGACGATCCGGATATGGCGCTTCTTTGTATCCGCACAACGCCAGTGGACAGCAGTATTCCGAGCCCAGCAGAATTGTTATTTGGCAGCAAATTAAAAGGAAATTGCCGGTAAAAATACGCAATAAAGTGGAACTACGAGATGAAGTATATGGACGTCTTGCAGAAAAGAAAGAAAAACAGAAGAGACATTACAACAAACATGCCCGAGACCTTTCACCTTTGAGGCCAGGACAGGACATTCGGATACAAGACCTCAGAACCAGAAAGTGGGCACCAGCTACAGTTCAAAGAGAGTGACCAGAACCCAGATCTTATGGGGTAGAGGCGCAGAATGGCGGTTTATTGCGCCGAAATCGACGACACATGCAGCATACTACAGAGCCCACAAGAAGAATAACTACATCGCAAGATACGGAGCCACAATGGAAACCTGCAGAGTCCGTTGGTTGCCAAACTGACAAACAAATAGAACAAGCAATTAGGGCCTCACACACCGGGAGGCCTCAAATTACTAATCAAGAAGAAATTTATAGATCTCGATCGGGTAGAGCTATGCGCAAACCTGATAGATACGGAGAATAGACAGACAAGAAAGAAACGATTGTATTAAGTGATTAAGAATAGGGTAGGGAAAAGAGAACAAATCTTAGAAATCTTAGACTTTAGTATGCATTTTATCAAAATAAGGGGTCAAACCTTGGTATCGAATATTCAATAAGAAATTGGGACAGATTCTATAGAATATTCTATAGGATTCCATAGAACATTAGAAATGCCACAGAATATTCTATAATATAGAACATTAGAATAGAAGCTATTCTGTAGGATTTAGAAATTGTATAGAATACTATAATTATTCCATAGAGGCCTAAATTCCAATAGAATATTCTATAGGATTGTATAGAACATTTTCGTATGATTTGGATACAGTGTACGTAATGGACAAAATAATATGTCTGTATTAACCAGTATCTATAATAAATGGTTTGTGTTACCCAAGTGCTTTAATAAACACTGAGGATATACTGTACAGTAGCTATCAATGATAATCATTCTTTTCATTTATTGTGCTTCAGATTATCTTCTGAGAGACATTGTGAAGAAACAATGAGTGCATCAGAATGTGACATGACTGACACTTCTGATCACAATGAAGTTGACATGGTCATCAGTCATTCTGAAGATGTTGGAGATTTTGAAGTTCAACATGGGCCAGAAACGAGACAGGAAAGAGATAGACGATTAAAAGAAAAACTGAAGACTGAGTTTTCTACATTGAACAAATCACAAAATAGAATGAAATATACTCAAGTCATTTGAAGAAAGACTGAGTTGTTGTTGATGTGGACATATTGTTAATGATGTTCAGCAATGGGTGCCAGCATGCAGTATGTCCAGGATCCAGCTGTGTGACAAACTGGAAGATTGAGGCAGGGCATTTACATGTATCGTGGGAGTGCTCAAATGGACATATGGGGTGCTGAACATCTTCCCACCTGCTTTGCAACAAAAATGGCACGGACATTTATGCCAACAGTTTTTTATTGGCTGCTGGATTATTGATTACAGGAAACAATTTTGACAAGCTATCATTATTTTGTAAGTTTTTGGGATTGGGCTTTATCTGCAGATCAACATATAATCGTTTGCAAAGGAACTATCTCATTCCTGAAATTAACTCCTATTGGAAAGATATGAACATGGGAATATGGGGCATATTAAGTGGGGAGTCTACAGTACTGTGTGGAGATGGGAGAATGAATTCACCTGTGTTCAATGCGAAGTACTGCGTATATGTTTTGATGGAACAGTTCTTAGAAGTTATTGTGGATATAGAGGTTGTTGACAAACGAAAAACAGGTGGGATATCAACTAACATGGAGGTGTTTGGGCTGAAGAGACTGTTGGAAAGAATTGTTGGGAATATCTTATTGTCTGAAGTGGTTACGGATGCATCTGCAGAAGTAATTGCTCTAGTGAGGAAAATGAAAGGTAATTTGATGTGAGTCATTAACTCATTTATGTCTGTTTTATCTTGCCGTTAAAAATGTCACATCCCCTTGGTATCCCCTAGGCCTATCATACATGCATTTGTATAATATATTTACATATATGCGACAAGGTTTTACAGTAACTTTAATTAATTAATAAGTCAGTTAATTACCTGTACCTCGAACCTCAGCTTTTATCCGAATAAACCCCTCAGGGTCTGTGGCCCCTCGGGCTATATTTCGCTAAAAGCCTTGGATCTTGGTAATTAACTCTTACATATCAAATTGAAAATATACTATATATTTTTTTCCTTTTTAAAATCTTTTTATTTTTAAGATAAGTACCCAGATGACTTCAATAACCTGTTTCACTCATTGGATATTTGGCATAAGTCAGTAAAACTGACAAAGAAAGTTACCGAGGTAATGGTACTGTTCTCAACAATATCATTGGTAAAAAGCTTTATTGGTTAGAAATTAGTTGATATGTATTTGTTAGGAAGAACCATTCTTAGACTTATCAGTAGATAACCCCCCCCCCCCATATAGCGGCACAAAGGGATGCCGCCTCATTAAATATTCAGTGTGACGCCCGATGTGACGCCCTGTGTGACGTCCGGTGTGACGTCCGGTGTGACGTCCGGTGTGACGCCCGCTGTGACGTCCGCTGTGACGCCCGCTGTGACGCCCGCTGTGACGTCCGCTGTGACGCCCGCTGTGACGCCCGCTGTGACGCCCGCTGTGACGCCCGCTGTGACGCCCCGCTGTGACGCCCGGAAGTAATTAACGCACATAGAGGGGGTGATATAAACCCAGTGTTGTTGTCGTATAGTCAATTACTTTGCCTACAGTGTTTCACTTGTAATTTCTGGAGTTCCCTTGGATGGTTCTATCGCTTGTTTGGAGAATTTTGTTTTCGAAGTCTTTTTTTATTGTCTTATGTTAAGGTAAGATGTGTACATTTTATATATTGCTGTTATGCTCATTATATATGTATTTATATATTTAATCTGAGTCTAATACGCGTTTTGTTTCTTTGACAGCAATGGATCCTATTGATGTGATCAAAGGATGTACATCCGTCGGGGAAATTGAGGCGCTAGAGTGGCTGTTTAATTTCGACGAAAGACACAAGGAAGCGGCTTTCAACCAGCGCATTGTGATCTTGTCAAATGAATTGGTGCGAGATTTGGAGATTGAGAGACATGGGATATATCCTGATATGTTCACTGGTTGGTCGACTGAAGAACGCGCCTTGTTCAACGCCGATTGGAATGACGATTCCTTCATCGATGATCTACCATCAACCCCCGAAGTTATGCCGGAGTGGTTCAACGCCGAATGGGACGACGATTCTTTCCTCGATAACCTACCACCAACACCTGAAGTAATGCCCGAGGCTACCCAGACCGGAGAAGGAAGCCGTAAGCGACCCGTACAAGACGACGACGGTGTATCACCAAGTAAGAAATCTAAAACTGTTCCGTTATTTACTGTTAAGTCTGTTAAACAAGTAAGGGTGAAGAAGTTTCAGACCACGGGCCTTGATTACCGAGTTCAATTCCATGATTTACAAGTGCGGGGTTTACCTGATGTTCTAAGGCTTCTACATCAAGTGTTTGATAGTTTGCTAGATCGTGTCACCAATGGCGTTGCTATGCACGATCAAGTCCGCTTCATTATGCATTCGCCTCAGCTAGAATACCCAATTTCATTTCCGTTTATGCCTCGTGAAAGATTGACCGCTGAAAGAATCTTGGCCGAAGTCGAAAGAGTCATTCAGTCAAACGATACTTTTACGCTAGATGATTCGATTACTGTTAACATTATCCATGTTGAGATGCCGAACGGGGGAACGGGAAAAAAGCGAACTATCGCCAATCTAGAGAAATACTTGACTAACAAAAGGGCTATCGTCCGGATTCAAAACAAAGATAATTTATGTCTCGCACGAGCCATTATTGTCGCGAAGGCTAAAGTCGACAACGATGAGCGCTATTGTTCTATTAAAGATTGTCGAAGAGCTTACCAAGGTGACTTAGCTCACGAACTACATGAAAAAGCTGACGTGCCGTTAGGTCAGTGCGGTATCGAAGAAGTCAAGAAATTTCAAACCTATTTGACCGACTATCAAATTAACATTGTCTCGAAAGAACACTTAAATTCACTAATTTATTCTGGTCCTGAAGCATCGAAACATATTTATCTCTAAGCCCACAATAATCACTACGACGTGATTTCAAGCATGCCAGCATTTCTCGCTCGCAAGAAGTACTGCCATGTATGCAAGAAAGGCTACGATAAGATCGAAGACCATCTCTGCGGCGATACCTGTAAACTGTGTTATGCACAAAACTGTCCCATTATCGGCTGGGTGTTTTGTGAAGATTGTAACCGCTTTTTCAAGAGCCAAGAATGTTTCGACCGACATAAGGCGAGAGTGGGCGAGAAACGACCGATTTGTACATCCGCCGTGAAATGTAAACGCTGCGATCAAGTGGTGAAAAGAGCAAACGAACTAAATCATAACTGTGGGCTTGTTCGATGTACAGTATGTCAGAAATACGTAGATGTTGAGGGCCATCAATGTTATATTCAACCCGTAAAGCAAAGAAAATCCGATTCGGGAACTCAGTCTGATACAAATTTGTTCGATGATGAGGCGGCCGTAGGCGTTGAACAAGTTACTGAAAGCGACTACAACCAGTTATTATTCTTTGACTTTGAATGCACACAAGAAGGCGGCGATCATATCCCAAATCTTTGCGTCGTGCACGATGAAAGTGGTCAAGAATGGGTGTTCCGCGGTCCGAATACACGCGATGAATTTTGCGAATGGCTTTTCCAGGAGCAACACACCGGCAGTATAGTATTGGCGCATAATTTTCAGGGCTATGATGGTTATTTTATTCTACAATATCTACATAAGAATGGCCTGGTACCGGAAGTAATCATGCGTGGGGCGAAGATTTTAACACTTAACGTGCCAGTGTTAAAGATTAAGTTTGTCGATTCGTTATGTTTTATTCCGATGAGACTTGCAAGTTTCCCAAAAACATTCGGCCTAGCTGAACTTGCCAAAGGTTATTCCCAATGCAAAGTATTATGATCCAGATGGTATGAGTCCTGATGACCGAAGCAAATTTTACGATTGGTATAACCGATTGAAAGCTAGCAATTATGTTTTCAACTTCCAAGAAGAAATCTTAAAGTATTGCCGTTCGGACGTCGATATCCTCCGACGCTGTTGCCTTGAGTTCCGTGAACTGTTTCGCTCAGTTACCGATATTGATCCGTTCGAGAAATGTTTGACGATCGCTTCAGCATGCAATTTGGTGTTCCGTAAGAACTTTCTACGTGAGAATACGATTGCCATTATCCCTCCGCATGGCTACAGACCAGAAGACAAACAATCAGTAATTGCCTTGAAATGGCTCGGGTACATGGCACAGTCCAACAACATTTCCATACGTCATGCGCGTAATTTTGGCGAACAACGCATCGGTAAATACCGTGTTGATGGTTATCACGTCGAGACCAAAACAGTCTACGAACTGCATGGCTGTTTCTGGCATGGCTGCATTAGATGCTATTCAAGAGATACAATAAACCCCGTCAGCCAACAAACCATGCAAGATTTACACCAGCGCACCCTAGAGAAGACGCGCTACCTCAGAGCGCAAGGTTACAATGTCGTCGAGATGTGGGAGTGTGATTTGAGACGTCAGATCGACGCCGATTCTGAAATTAAAGTATATTTCGATAATTTTGAAATCTCCGAGCCCCTCGAACCGAGACACGCCCTGTACGGGGGGCGCACGAATGCCTCCAAATTGTTTCACAAGTGTCGAGAAAACGAGAAGATACACTATGTGGATTTCACCAGTCTTTATCCGTGGACCAATAAGTATTGCACCTACCCCGTTGGTCTTCCGGAGATCGTTACAGAGAACTTTGGAGACATTTCACAATACTACGGTATAGTGAAATGTACAATTCTACCACCACATCGTCTCCTTCACCCTGTACTTCCGTATAGAGCTCATGGTAAGCTCATGTTTTCGTTGTGCCGGACTTGCACAGATAATCTTCAACAAGAGCCATGCAATCACACCGACCAAGAACGCGCCTTTCAGGGTACTTGGGTAACCCTAGAAGTACAGAAAGCGTTAGAGAAGGGTTATCGTTTATTAAACATCCATGAGGTGTGGCATTTTCCCCAAACCAGTGATGAACTTTTTACTGACTACATTGACACATTTTTAAAGATTAAACAGGAATCTAGTGGTTTTCCAGAGGGGTGTGACACTGAGGAGAAGAAGCAGCATTACATCAATGAATACTTCCGAAAAGAAGGCATTCGTCTGGATCAGAGCAAGATTGAGAAGAACCCTGGTCTACGTGCATTGTCGAAGCTCATGTTGAATTCGTTTTGGGGTGAGTATATTTATGTTAAAACGGCTAAAAAGAGGGAACAAAATAATTTATATTCCGTATGTTTTTATTAATTCTTGCAGGCAAGTTCGCCCAGAAGCCCAACATGACCAAGGTAAAGCTGGTTTCCAACCCAGAAGAATACTTTGACATGTTAACCTCGGATGAAATTGAAGTTACCGATGCCTCATTTGTTAGCGACGACGTCGTGGAACTCCGCTACGAGAACACAGAGAACTTCGTGGAGAGCAACTCGAGAACTAACGTGGTGATTGCAGCCTTCACGACAGCTCACGCCCGCCTCAAGCTTTACAGCGTTTTGGAGGAGTTGGAAGAACGAGTGTTATACTACGATACGGATTCTGTGATATACACGAGCAAGCCGGGAGAGTCAGACCCCGAGACAGGTGTCTACCTTGGAGAACTGACCGATGAACTTGATGGAGACTACATTACAACGTTTGTGTCTGGGGGACCAAAAAACTACGCGTACGAACTGAGTAGTGGTAAAACGTGTTGCAAAATAAGAGGAATTAACTTTAAATTATAAGACTTTAGAGAAATTGAATTTTAATGTTATGTGTGATATGGTGTATGTTAATGCCGTGTGTGATATAGTAAATCCAGTGAAAGTTTCCATAGATACTCCTTTTAAAATTACGAGAGATACGACGACTAAGCAAGTGATTACTAAGCAACAAAGTAAAGACTATAGGGTAGTTTACAACAAACGCGTTATTGTAGATAGTTTTAATACAGTTCCTTACGGATTTTAACTTTGTGTGTTTGTAAATAGTTTTGAAATTTTGTGTGTACTTGTAAATAGGAAAAAATTACATCTTTTATTAACACTATCGTCTTGTTTTGAAGAAAAATGTTTGCCAAGAGTGGGATTCGAACCCACGCGTGCAAATACACATTGGATCTTAAGTCCAACGCCTTAACCACTCGGCCATCTGGGCATTTATTGGATTATAATATAATTAATCGATAGACGAATGTGCATGGGGGGATAGGAAACATACTCAAGTGATAGGAGCACAGGGGTGGGGGGGGGGGGCGATCGGGACACCGGGACATATATTAGTCCCCCCGGGACACATTTGCAAAGTGAATATTAATTATAGGGACACCGGGACTCATATTAGTCCCCCAGGGACACATTTAAAACAATACAATTTCTGAAAACGTTCAGTTAGAGCTATGCCTCGAAAGCGTAAGGATTGTCCGATTTGCGGAAAGAAAAGCTTGCTCAAATTATCAAATCATTTGGCTGCTACGCACCACCTATCCTCAGAAGATAGACAATCTCATCTCATTCGTGCTAAAGTTACACCTTTAGACTTAGAAACTATTTTGAATGAATTACACAGACTTATTCGAAATACTAAAGTTACGAAGCAGCCAAAATGGTATAAATAAGATTTCACAAGATCGGTCTGTTCAATTTAACTATGTACTCCATACAGTTAACACACCCTTTTGGTCTCTTGGTCTCTGGAGGTACTAAGACAGGCAAGACAACGTTTGTGAAACAGTTATTGGCTTATGCTAAGATCATGATCGACCTACCTCCGGAAAAAATCGTGTATTTTTTATACAGAGTATCAAGATACGTTCGGCGAAATAGAAACCTTAATTCCAGGGATTCAGTTTGTCCAAGGTTTGCCGGAATCGATGTTGGATAACATTAACCCCCAAATAAGAAATTTGTTTATCATTGATGACATGATGGGAGAGAAAGATAGTATTATCGCGAAATTATTTACTAAGAAATCCCACCATGGGAATCTCAGTGTAATTTATATCGTGCAAAACTTATTTCATCAAAGCAAAGATCACCGTACCATTTCCCTCAACGCTAGTTATCTCGTGTTAACCAAAAATGTTCGTGATGCGAGTCAAGTGACTCATCTGGCCAAACAGTTGTATCCTCATCCTCGTACCCAGGGTCTTACCTCCGCTCCCCCGCCCCCGCCCCCCGCTGCGGAAAGACCCTGGTTTAGGCTGGTCACGTGTTTCGAGGGCAAAAATATAACTTACTGGGTGTGGGATATTTAGAAACGTGGCTAAACTGAATCACACAAAGACAATGTTTTTATGTGATTATTTTATTGTGACAAGACAAGGTGTGCGTAACAAAGTAACAGTATCAGTAAGCTCTGAAGGAATACAGGAGCAAAGTAATATTTAAAGGTAATACAAATGTGCCTGAGCTGTTTATAAAGTCTCAAGAACGATGTTGACTGAAGGGAAATATAAACATATTTACTAAAATATACTAGTTGAACGGTGGTCATGCAATAATTTGGATCTTTCGAAATTTAACGTTCATAACGAAGTATTTTCCATAATTTAGGAAACATAGAACGGTAACATTCGCGCTGGTTGAGTGGTAAGTTCTGTTTGTATTATTAATACAGACATGAGTGACAAGAAAAACATTGAACAAGCAACAACGTTCATGCAGCGAGCGATATAATAATACTGTAAAATGTTAACACGTACGAGTAAGTAAAACGCGATACTGAATACTGATAGACAACTTTAATAAAACTGAGGCTAACAAATAACAGTTGATAACATGAACTTGCATGTGGCTCCTTTTGTGATGAATGTTATTCAAGGGTTAGCGTTTTAAAAATCAGCAATACAATTGAAATATACGTGCCGGCTACTTTATACACCCGCCGCTGCACGAAACGGCACGAAACTGTTGCATTGATGCGATTTAGATTAGTAAATGTAATGAACAACTAACCTCTTGGAATTTCTAAAGCACAGAATAAGAATCTAAAGCTTTGTTGACAGCTGCAAGCAAAAGGTGTTAATTGAATCTGTATATGTATTCTCAGCGAGTGTTGGCCGTTGCAAGAGATGCAGTGAGATAATTTCCACTTTCTTTCGAATGGAGGTTCAAGCGATTGTTAACCAATATAATTTGTGAATTTCGCATAGTCTTGATAGTGAGGAAATTTAAACCCACGTACAGTAAAATTTGAAACTCTCTGTTCCATCTTCACGCGGCTATAATTTATCAGATCACTGATGACTGTAGAAATGCGTTCGAAGAATAAAATCTCTTTAAATTTGCTGCTCGTCGGATTGAACGACGGAAGACTTTCGGTCGAAGTTCAGAATTGTTCCTTCACTAATACCAGATTGCAATTGTTCTCCGATCCATGGAGTGTTTAATTTTCGCAATGAGCTTTCCTCGATATTTTATTCTTGCCCCCAAGGTACTGCGACAATTTTCAAAATAACCACCCGACCCTGACAAGAAAAGTTTGTTAGCACCCAGATTCTGGGAGCCACGTGACCAGCCTAAACCAGGGTCTTTCCGCAGCGGTGGGCGGGGGCGGGGGAGCGGAGGTAAGACCCTGGGTACGAGGATGTTGTATCCTAGCAACACTAAATTCTTCCAGCAAGCCTATCAGATGGCGACTAAAGAGCCGTATTCCTACTTATTTGTCGATCTCACAAAGACATGTCCCGACGAAATCCGAGTAAGATCCGGTATCTTTCCGACGGACATCCACTACGTGTACCAGCCCCGAGTATAAAAGGGGCTGTTTTGTGACAATGCGATCATTTGACCATGTCTGCTTGTATACGAAAGAACTGCGACGTTTTAAAAGTACTTGCAAAGTGTAAACCAGAACTACGAAACGCAATTATAAAAGCAGCCGACGACGATTTAATAGAAGCCATTAGGCACTGTCTTTTGAACGTGTGGTGTGAAACAATTAAGATTACTCCGAAGACAGCAAGGAAACTAGCCCCTTATAACGACCATATCAAGTTTGTTGCTGATAAACGTAATCCAGTAACAAAAAGAAAGAAAGTTATTCTACAAGAAGGTGAAGGTTTTCTACCGTTTCTCTTAGCTCCTGTACTTGAACAACTGGCAAGTTTTTTAACCAAATAATGGAACACGTCAGGAGATTGGTGCTAGTTCCAGAACATATGACAGATCAAAAGAAACCCTTGGTCACTCCTTTAACAGCGCAGGTGAATGAACTAGATTCAGAAATGCAAAATCTTCTTAAACGTCAACATATAACACAAGACGAGAAAGTGAAAATGTACGATCAGTCGCTGCAACGTTATCTGGGTTATTACGATAAACGAATGAGTAGACCAGTACGTGTAAGCGTCATACCACCACCCGTAGCTGAAGAACCAGCGAATACAGAAGAGACTGCTGAAACAACACCTTCTGAGTTACCTGGAGAGATAGAAACTGATATTTTAGAAAGTGTACCTGTAACAATGAAATCAAGAGCTCGACAGCTGGTTAAGAAACTTAAAGCAAATAAAGACCTCATAGGATGGACTGACCATGGACAGATGGTGTTTAAAGGACGACTTATTCCAGGTACAAATGTTATCGACTTGGTCAACGATTCTCTACGTCAACGAAAGAATTTCAACCCTGCTGGATGGCAGCTTTTCGCAAAAGCATTAGGAAACATGAATGTTCCCGAAGGCATTATCAGAAATGAAAATCGTTTGAGTATGTTAAGAGAATATAAGACTAAAGATATTTCAGACACCACCCCCCTGACGTCACCGGTAGCCCCAGCAACATCGAAAAGAACAAAACAGAAACGAAGAGACAAAAACGTACATCCATATAAATGGGTTAAATAAATGTATTCCTTGTAAAGCTTTGATATTACAATAAAGAATTGTTTACAACATTATTTGTCTTGTATTTATATTACACACTATAATATTTATGCATAAAGTCCCGAACTAACATGTCATTCCATTCTTTATTATCAGTAAACATGCCAACAACTGTTGACATGGGTATATTTCTACATCTATGTAAAGCATAAAATAAACAATATTGTCCACACACGCGAGACCCTAATGACTGTAAAGTCTGTACATTCCAAGTAAAACTGCTAGTATGATCTAGTAAAAACGTTTCAAAGGTTTTGGTATAAAAGCTCGGTCCTTGTCCGTACGAGTCCATGAACTCCCCTTGTCCATCCGAGGTGAGATAAATCGCTACCCAATGCGTACCAGGCCCCATACTAGGATCCACATTCAGAATAAAACCTCTAGGTCTTTTCAGTATCTGACTTGGTAGACGATCCGATGGTAACACGTCTTCAAATACGGTCTTGGTAAATGGATCACTTTTCAGGACGTTCAGGATTTGTAGAGTGTTCATCTTAACTGCTAAAGTCACATAGAACGTTGCGGTTGGCGTCAATTTCGATAAGACTTTGAAATTCTCCAAGCACTACGATATTTATAGCTGTTGTCAGAGCCGTTCCAAATTGACATTCTATCGATACGTTTCCATTTTTAATCGGTTGAATATGATCGCTCAGACACAGATCAGCTGTCAGATCAAACACGAATAGAGTGTACCCATTGGCATACTCGTCTCGTGTAATACCATTGCCATCATTTTGAAATAACTTGTTAGTACCAGCATACAAGGTTTGGAACGCAGACACGTAGTTACTTCCTCTCGCAGCAGCAAATTTCAGTTGTAGGGGTTTTCCAGGCAAATGCTCCCCATTTACCGTTAGACCAAGAGAATTGATGTCGTAGTTTTTGAAATTGAAAGGATTTTTGGTATAGGTACCATTATAAGCATCTGCATCGACCATTCCAATGACCAGTCGATCAGGTATAGGGCCTTGAAATATATTTGGTTGATTGCCTGACATATTTCCTCTCGGTACAGAAACGACTTTACAACTGACACGATTGATAGGGTACTTAGCCGTGACACGTTGAAGGGCATGGGCATGAGCCATCATAACGGTAGAAGAGACGTTGACACGTCGAACGCGAAATACACATTCTTCCAAAACCACTTTAAAGTCAGGATGATCTGCTGACGACACTAGGGAAAATGGGTTTCTCGAACGCACTAGCTTGAGCTTGATTGGTACAGCACCAAGGATATAACGGGCTTGTGCAAACAGGTCAGAATGGATTCTGCCTTCCATAGCCACAGACTTACTTTGACTTGCATGAACATACCGCAGTTTCAAACCCTTGTTTGCATCGGCATCTACTGCCACGGGGTTCACAACGTCCATTCGACCAGCTTGATCTTTATAGAACAGCGCTGAGGTCAGATGAGATGATTTTGCGTCTTTGCTAAAGTTCAGTACAGTCTCCATATATGATCGGTAGGGATAAGCAGTGCTCGACGGTGTGACAAGTTTGTTGTTCAGGTAAACTTCTACTTGAGAAAATAAAGCATGCATCCATAGATTTACAGGTCCGACTTGAACATTTTCATCGAGATTAGATCCGTCGTTGTTGGTTATTTTTGCTTTCACGTGTAGGTAACTGTTTGCTAAATCGGTATACACATCAGAATTTGCAGCACACAGAAACTCTATGGTGTCTGAAGCTCCAATACTCGATACTGGATCTATATCTTCTCAAAATCCTTTATTCATTTCCACTTGTGTAACAGGCATTACAAATAAATCTAATTCTGATTTTGCACACTCACACGAATCTTTATGTAGGGCACTAAAAGCTTGACTCATGATTTATATTTTATAAACGGTCCAATCTTTGCTTCCGTAGGCACAGATGTCTTCTTCTTCACAGTTTGCGAACGACTGACGATTTCACGTCTTGTGTTGACTTTTATAGGAGAATTCACCCGTTTGCGATTACGACCTGCTCCTGATTGGTTCGTAATCCGACGGACCCCTTTTTGAGCAAGATCTTTCACGGCTTCAGAACCACGCCCTTTTATCGCTTGCTTTACATTCTTCCCTGCCAGAACATCTTGACCAACGTCTTTTACAGCTTGCAGAGCTCTTCTTCCAATAGCTTGAGCTCCTCGTTTCACCAGAGGTATTGCAAAGCGTGCAATACTTTTAAAAAAGCTTCCAATGCCGTAACCTTTCTGAATACGTGCACCTCGAAAACCAGGTAGACTTCCACCTTGTTGTTTTCTCAAATAATGCTGTTGAAACTGCTTTACGTCTGGAATAATTGTATGTCTCATTTTTAAATGAAATACGAAGATCTTCGCTGTCTAAAGTGAAGTGTCACGATCGACTTCCCGAAGTCAAATGATACGTTTTCGTTTTTGTCGTCCTTTATATTCACTTCAATTGTTTCGAAGGACTTTACTTTGACAGGAATATATTGTAGGTTACGGAGACTGACGTTCACGTTTTCTCCATAGCTTCCTTGAGTATTGACAATTCTGAGTAGGGGCACTTTAACATCACCGACAAACTGTGCATCCACGATATCAGTGTATACATACATGGCTGAAAATCCACCGTTAACATCTGCTACGTACGGACTTAGGGTTTTCTTTTTAATAAAGGTGTCTTGTCGAAACCCCAATGTTGTAGCAATGTCACCACTAAACCAAACGTTTGCCCCATTTTTTACATCGACGGTGACTTTCCGTGTACTCCGATTATACGTAAAATTTATCTTGGCTCGCGCCTCTTTGTTCATGCTACTGTTTAAAGCCCCCACCAGATCAGCAATGGTGTTATAGTAACCATTTGGGATAATACCCGTATCGTCGTATTTTGTTCCAGCGTTATAGAGAAACGTTTGTTGACTACCTTTTCGAATCGTGCTCCATGTATGGGGATAATATAACTCTGACAAAGCTACTTCCCAGTCGCCTGTCAGTTCAATAGTTTCAGCAAGCTTCACTTTAAAATTTGCTACAGTATTATCTGGAAAATATTTCATAGAGCTATTGCTTGGAAGCGTTAAATAAAACTGTGTTGCCATGTCGAAGAACAATACACAAATGAACACAAATTGTAAGGTACACACATTTTTATTTCGTTATATCTTTTACATTATCAGCAGGTACCCAAGAATTAAAATCTTCAGGGTTGCCTAACCATTTTACAAGATATTCTTTACGCTTACCGCGCATGCGTGACTTCATTACTCTTTCTATTCTGTAAAAGTCACTATCTGTCTTTGTAACTCTTTGCAATTCCTGTTCGTAAAATGTTCCTTCTAACTCATCTCCGTGATAATCTGCGATCTTGTACACTGGCGGTCGTCTAGGTACTCGCTTCGTGATGGTAAACACCTCTTCGGTCCAATTTGGTAAGTAGCCTTTCTTGAATGTACGTCTTGCTTTGCTAATTCGAACTTGATCGCCAATGCTGAATTCATATTTGATGGGTTTGCTGGACTCGTCACCATACAGTTTTTGCCATACAGTACTTTCGTTTTCTCGATTGACATCAGAAGGTCGCATTCCGATACTACGGTGTCTCGAATGGTTGTAGGAATACAATAATTTCTGTAGTACATCGATATATTTCATCGTATTCTTAGCTGTAAAATATTTCCACATTTTCCCCTTTAACGTTCGGTTAAATCGTTCAACGATGGATGCCTTGGTATCGTTGTGTGTTGTAAAAAACCGAATATGTTTGTCCTTCAACAATTTTTGAAAGCGTTTGTTGGTAAATTCAGTTCCTTTATCGGTATGAAGTGTTTCAGGTTTTCTTCCTTTCTTTAGTATCTTTTCAAAGGCTTTAATCAAACTCTCTCCAGTCTTTGTTTTTAATGGTTCTACCCACGCAAATTTGGACAGTACATCAATAACCGTTAAAACGTATTTATAACCATTATTTGTTTTACTAAGCGAATCCATAATGACTAGATCGGCCTCCCACTCCTCGTCCATCGCTCCAACAATAACACGATTTCGCTTAAAATTATGCCGTACGGGTTTATGCAGTGTATAAGTATCTTGTTGTCTAAGCCATGTTTTTATCTTGTTTCGGGATATCTGAAATTTATCGTCACTTTTTACGACACGGTATAAGGCATCTACGCCGCCAAAACTTGCCGGACTTTTTGGGTTGTAGTACAGATCGTGAAGGTACTGTTCCGCCATCTAACTCAGACGCTTGTATCACAATCTTTCCCCCACAGCACGCTGAAATACAGCGAATCTTTCGAAAAATATTACGAAGGGCTAATCTTGGTAAACCTCCACAGCAAGTCATGTTCACGCGACAAAGGTTAGATGTAAATGAATGAAAAAGGGCAATGACACCATAATATACACTCAGGTGATATATGCATTTATTAATTGCAGGAACAGTTGACCCAGCATTCGTAACGAAGAACTCTTACACCTTTTGTATTGCGATAAGTCTATGCTCTGAAAATCGTTCACCGTACGTCGGATGGCCTCGCGAACCGTTTGGTTATCGTATGAATCGCTAACTCTGTACACGAAAGCGAGATAAGCGACTATTCTTCCAAAATTATTGAGATCCATTTCTTCATAGATGTGTTGAAGGTTCACACGATCTAATTGATCGCTAAAACTATCAAATAGTTGTCGATGATCGTCAAGACATGTGTGAATATAAAATGATAACGTATCTTTATCAATATCAATGTTATGTTGTTTCAACTCATCAAAAATTGTATCCATAGCGTATGCGTATTGGTCTATAACAATTCGTGTTCAAACGACCAAAGTTGGAGATAAATGAATCACAAAAGAGTCAGGTATAAAAATATATTTATTAGATAGATAATTAGAATACAAAATTATACATGTTCAGCAAATGTTCAGTTTTTCCAAGTCTATGGTTAAGTCATTTACCGACTTTTGAAAAAGGTACTTTTCGTAGGCTTTCTTATGATCAGTTTCATGGCTCGTGAATGTCTCTCCAGTCTTTTTGACTGTATATCTGTAAGATGGTGGCATACTAAACAGAACAGTGGAAAATGGTTCAAGGGGATCTTCTTCAGGTTTCCATTCGAAAAAGTCACAGCAGTTTTCTCTCTCGTGGGGACACGAGTAAAATAGACGACCTTGATTAGGACCTTCTTTCTTGACTTTGCTAGTACGACAAATCAGACCATGTCGACATATTGGTTTGATACCCTCGAAGACATCAGCCCATTGCCAAAACGAACAGGGATTTTCCTCGTTCGGAGCAAACAAAGTATGGTCTCCCGTAACTTTCCTTCATCTTATCTTTAACCATTCGCATGTGTGCTAGTCGACCATGGCCATAGCACCTTGGATGTATACATCCACTTTCATGGAAGGAGGCTACGGCTTTTCCAAACATGTAGCAATCTTCTTCTGGGCAAAAGAACTCACAACTAGGTTTCTGTCCACAGAACCAAAAGGTGCCATTCCTTGTTGTTGAGACAGACGCAGATTCACCATGTAGACATTCCATTGTAACGATGTTGTACTTAACCAGAGCCACGAGTGAAGCAACTGAAGTAACTGACTGTACGACAACCATGGGTTTATATCACCCACTCTATGTGTGCTAATTACTTCCGGGCGTCACAGCGGGCGTCACATCGGGCGTCACACTGAATATTTAATGAGGCGGCATCCCTTTGTGCCGCTATATGGGGGGGGGGGGGTTATCTACTCTTATCTATTTTTTGTTTGAAATAGATCAAATTGCCTGTCAATGATCAATATTTGGCCAAAATGATAAAATGACTGGCTTACTCAAAATTCTGCCTACAGTATACTAACCACACTGTCCAAAACTGTGATTCGAATCAAATAATGAGAATTTGATAGAGAGCAACACAGATTTAGATTTATATGAAAGTAGTTTTCTGATAATCTTCTATTGTTGTGGACACCCCAAACCTTGCTCACTACAAACAGTACAAGTTGGTCATCTTGCTAGACTCATATAGAATCCGTTGTAATGAAAGTGAATTAATATTCCTAAACAAAATTCCAAAAATATTTTTTCACTATTTTATGGATCTGCCATGATCTTTTATCTAGGCTGTTGTGAAGTCATCAATGAGTGGATAGAACCTATAAGAAACCATTGTTGGCACATTGCCAAGAACTGTAATGGTGATGCTGAGACACTAACGGTAACCACATGTTGTTTTACATGTACATGTATGTGTCATATGCCTCTTAATTTAATGCAGCTTTGGATAAATGTCATGTAGAATTTGACATTTGTGCATGTAAATGTTTCATTGTTATTTGAAGCTAAGAAGTTGTTTATGTTTTTGGATTCCTATAGGATGGCTGGTTTGGGGCGATTCACCATGTTGCTGGTGAGCACGAGTGGTTAAATGGTGAGTGTGACCATGGAGTGTTAGTATCAACCGAAACTGACAAAACATGCCTGGAGAAGAACTCGAAGGCATTAGAGGCCATAAGGAAGGTGGTTATCAACCCACGCTTTCTCAGCAGCTTACACCATTATTTAAACTTTAGGTTTGTTTTTCTTACATTATTATGAAAAAATTTTAATTTTTTATTTCAAGGCCGTAGTATTTTTTATTTCCTTTTAGTAATGCTGTGCACAAAGTTCATCTACATAATTATTAATTTAAATAATTTCATATTATAATCCACAGGCACACAAGCAAATTAGAAAACTTCAATTCTATGTTATTGAAGTATACACCAAAAAGTGTTGGTTTCCAGTAAGTAAATCCTTTTTCTAATTATGGGATGTGTCCAGCAACAACAGACATTCTGAAACACGAGCATTAACTATTTCACTAATGTGGTGACCTTTTAGTAGTTTACTCTGATTAACACCAGACGATTTTACTTGTCAAGGGAAGAAGTCTACTATAAATGAAAGGGTTAACTCATTCCAGCCTGACATTAGACACCCCCCCCCCCCCCCCTTCCTTTCCCCTGATTGAAATCATCTCAGCCATGAAATCATGCCATGCAGGAATGGGTTAATCAATAGCCCAGTTTGTCTGACATTTTATTTGTTTGTTTTTTATATTTCAGGAATGATGCATTTATGTCAAGAACGTTGTTGGCAGCCATAGACCACAACAGCCATATATTTAGAAAACCTGCTCTCACCAAAAAACAAAAGAAAAAGTACAGTAAAACCTATAGCAAGAAGTCAAAGAATTGGAAGGTTTCACGTGTCATGGAAGAAAAGACATATGACTACTGGCACAGTCTTGCTTGTATAATGCTACACGCGATTAGAATATCCCCATCTATTGCATTAAAGCCAATCCCCAAGACAGATGACCTAGTTAAACAGTCACTGTCTAGATTTGGAAATGGTGAGTGAGAGGTGCAACAAGCCCTGTTTCTATATACTGTATCCCGGGTTAGAACAAAACTGACATTGATAACCCATCATTCATTTACTCCATGTTGTAATATTAAATTTTTTATAAACAATTTGTGACATCTATATACATACATGCACATAATCAACCATAGACCATTCGCATAAATAACTCAAAGCATTGTTACAGTGTATAGATGCATAGCCTCACCACCATTCTTTTCATTTATAAAGTGTTGCTCATTTTGAGTTTTTGTCTTTCTTGAATTATAGAATTAAGAAAATTAAATTGTGGTTGTGTGTGCTACATCATTGTATTTATGCACTTGGTCAATAATACTTATATATGATAGGTATAAGAATATTATATAAATAGAAGACTTTCAAACCACACCTGTGATCTCTTCTGACATTGTTTTCTAATACTCACTATTCCACCCAATAAAATGCTTTAGCCTGTAAAATATTTGTATAGCTGAGGCTCTCCGGAACCCCATGTAGTACCCAGCTTCAGCTGGATAAATATGTCTTATTGCAAGTACCACACAAGAAGGACACACCTTTCTGTTTCCTCTTCCTAATTTTTTATACCGCCACAAAATATACTGGCGGTATGCAGCTTTTCGAAAACTGTTGGTTGAATAAGCTGGATGCTCTGATGTCACCCCTTGCTCTTATTGCCATAATAAGGATAAATTTCAAACGAATTTATGTAGTTTGTCTATTTCTAGTTTTTTATATTTATGTATTTAAACAACCGGGGAGCGCCTCGCATGGGTCCTCGAGTCCGGTTCGCGCTCTTCCCGTTTGGATATCTTCATATATATTGTAAACTGTAAAGTATCAAATAAAGTTGTTTAATAAAAAAAAAAAGATCACATCTAATTTTCTTGCAGCATTTATTTTCCTCTTCACTAGCTATTGGTCTACACACTCCACAAGTACACCAGGAGGGCTTTGTTGGAGGTATTACTGGTGGAGGTGCTGCAAACTGTATAATATATTTGGCATAGTTAAGACTGCCTTTACCATTCGACAGTAGTTCCAACAGAATGTTGTCCTTCTGTCCTTCATTCAGAGTACCAATAAATACCTAAAAGGAAATGATAATTTTTCATATTTCTTTGGAACATATAATTCCTTCTAGAGACGACATTGCAATGTAGAAAATTTATGAAAGAATTAAAATGTCAACGCTGTGTCAAAATTTATTACAACATCAGCTGCTAATTATTTATGAGTGCATGGCGATGCAATGTCATAATATACAATGATATGCAATGACATTGACAACACAAAAAGACAAACGGAAGCGAATTTTCACGTAATAATTTGCGCAAACTTCAAAACAAATTAAAAAAAAATCATTAAAAATTATAAAGAAATACTCCAGATATAGTCATATTGTAAATGTTACCATGCATGACACACTTGCATAATTTGTTATTAGGTAACATGTACATACCGTAATTTGTTATTTCACCTCCTCTAATAACAGCCATCTTGTGACGTTCAAATGCATTTCGTCCGGCGTTAACATTCACAGAGGCGGTTGTCGTCGTTGAATCTATATTTCGGCAGGACGACTTATTGGTGCCACACGTGCACTCTTTCGCACAGCGCAATCCTTCATCACGGCAAGGACAGCGACGCTTCTTCCTACCACTGGCTTTGCTGCATGTGTTCTTACAACTGCAAAACTAAAATAGAAACAAACGTGCAACAAGTTAGGCACGGGGGAATTTAACTTGCACAACAATTTAGTAAAGAACCGTGATCTTACCTGAGTTCGGTCACATATTTGACAACTTGATGGCCCAGCTTCTTCAACGCTAATAAGTGGCTCTGCTTGTTCAGCGCCAACAAGTTCGTGGGACGAAGATTCTTGAATCGGTGATCCATAGACGTTCAAATTGTCTTCGGGATCATAGCGCTCCACGTCCAAGTCTGAATCTGACTCCGTATCTGACATAGTTTATAGATTAGAAAGGTCGTAAGGTCTACGAGTACGAAAATAGAATGCGGCTATTTTTGGCAAACAACAACAAAGTCCCCGTACGTCAACATTTACACAAGCGCGCAATGCATGACCCTGACACTCATCCTTTAACAGAACCTGAACCTAGAGAAGAACCCACTGACGTCACCACGACTTTTTCTCTTTTTAAAGAATACCTCGATAAGAAACTAGTCCTGCTGAAAGAAGATCTGAAGGAAGAGGCTCAGAATACAACTGAATCAACAGCCTAAAGATTGAAGGAAACATCCGAACTCACATTCAAATACGAAGGCAACAAACAATAGTAGAAGTTTAATCGTAGTTTGGCCGACCAAGTCTCAGTAGCGACAAAAGCCATGCAACGCAAGAAGACGTCTCAAGTAGGCGATTGCCTACAAGAACTCGAGAAACAGCTCAAACGAAGAAACAAGCTGATTCGATTGACAGACAAATCGCCAGCCGGGTCGGATTTAGTCAACGAATATCTGTCCGCTAGTGGGTCCCAGGACGAGAAAAGAATCAAGAAAGCCAAACAAGTCGCGTTACGAAAAAGAACGAATAAACAACGTGGTAGGAATCCAAGATCACTCAGTCGTTCGCATCCCTACACTTATACTTCTACTTTCACCAATTCTACTATAACGCAACTCAACCGTTCCAGAACCATTATCATTCTATTCCCAGAGCCACTCTTCCACGGTTTAGTTTCAGAAAAACTGCCCCAACAGGTATTTGCTTCGCCTGCGGTTTACAAGGACATTGGAGAGCAGATGTAGGAGAGTGTCAGCCGTAAAGGCAAACCAAGCTTCGACTTCACGTCTTCCTACAGGAGGTAACCAATAGTTCAACGATTGTGAGGTATTGAATTTTAATAGTATGGAACCGTCAGGTAATTCACTTTACTTTAGAGAGCTAAATGCAAATTTAGACTCGTTTGTTGAATATGGTCATAACGGTTTTGAGTACGAACAGAATGTTACTCCGCCTAACCTCAAGGGTCGACTTAAAGCTCATCTCCCCTAATGGCAATCGATTGATGCTAATCGCTTTATTATTGAAACTATAACATTTGGTTATCGTATCCCGTTTATAGAAACCCCCATTAGTTCGCAGTTAGCGAATAATAAATCAACTTTAGAGCATAGCGAATTTGTCGAGTCTGCTATTACAGAGGTCGTCCAAAACTGCGCAGTAATCGAAGTCCCATTTATTCCTCACAACCTGAACCCTTTGTTGGTTTCTATCAAATCGTCCAGTAAGAAAAGACTTATTTTGGATCTTCGGCATGTGAACCAGTGTGTATGGAAAGAAAAAAAATTAAGTTTGAAGACTGGCATGTCTTATCAACATATGTTAACAAAGGAGGCTTTCTTTTCAATTTCGATTTGAAATCTGGTTATCACCACATAGACATCCTTCCAGAACACCAGACGTATCTAGGCTTCTCCTGGAGCTTTTAGGGCATCCCCAAATATTTTTGTTTTACCGTACTCCCCTTTGGTCTTAGTTCGGCCCCATATATTTTCACCAAAGTCTTACGTCCACTCGTTAAATTCTGGAGGTTTAATGGGGTCAAGATCGTTGTTTACCTAGATGATGGAGGCGGGACATTAGACTCTTTAGAAGTTGCAAAGGGTCATTCACAACTCGTGAGATATTCCCTAAGAGACGCAGGTTTTGTTGTCAATAGCACTAAATCGATATGGGAGCCGGTTCAGTCCCTTATTTGGTTGGGTCTTGAATGGGACCTCATTTTAGCGTGTTTTTCTATTACACGAACCCAGGGTTGTTGGCTCAACAACCCAGTAACAGCACTGTTAACAGGCTAGAACATGATTGGTGAAATAACAGAATTGTTCATGCATGTTTCAACATGTTGTTACAGCTTGGAGAATCGACAAGGCTTGTTCATGCATGTCACAACAAGCAAAACCTAGTTTGATAAAACAACCAAGTTAATGGTTGTTGTATCATGACTGTTCAATCTTGTTGATTCATCATGCCCGAACAACATGTTGTATCATGCATGAACAACACTGTTGATTCATTATGATAGTTTTAGGTTGTTAAAAACAGGCATGAACAACGTTGTTCGTTCGACAACATTGTTCATGCTGTTAAGAGTGTTCGTGTTTTTAGCGAGGAACACGCGAGGGTTCTCGACACTTTCACGCAACGAACCCAGAGACTGCAGAGTGTCTTGATGAAAATGAAAACGAAAAAATCATCACTCACTATATATCCTCGTTGGCCAGGACTTTGAGATATAACAGAAAGTTTGTTGCAGCAGTATGTACGGTACTAGTTTGAAAGCTTGTGTGAAGCTCGTTTCTTTTCCAAAATGTCAAAGAAACATTCGCCAATATTTTATTATACATGTATTTTCTTATTTTTAAATGCATATTAAGCCCCAATCCAGAAAATGTAATGCACCTATCAATGTTAGTCCCAGGGGGGGAGTCAGGCAAGGGGTAGGGAATTGATCAATATGTCCATCCCCACATCCCCAGAGTCGAGAGTTTGACAATGAATGTCTCTTCAGGTGTGGGAATTTTTGGTTATAGCAGAGGAGAAACATGAGGGATGGGGAATTTGATGTAATTTGACCACTCCCAAGGCAGTGGAATATGACAATTTTTAATGATAAATTGTCAAATCCCCACCCTTTGCCCAACCCCCATCCCTCGGGGCTAACATTGATAGGTGCATAATAACACTATAAAAATATTTATTCAAGTATCAAGACTAACATTTCATTATATTTTTACAATTATGGTAGTAAACAATATTCTTAAAACTCTAATTATATTAAAATAATTTATTTTAAGCTGTTTTTCTTACATTATATATGATTATTTACATTATTATTTTTATAATTATACAGGTATCTAACTGTATACTAGCCATAACTACATGCAATACCTAGCCAGAACATTGCACAGGTATAATTGTTTTCCACGCAAAAACTATTAAAAAACAATAGTACTATACAAAAACTGGTATAGAGGTGAGCCAAATTTAAAATATATTTAAAATGGCATGAAATATTCTACTTCACATTTCTTGTTATTTTATATCATTTAGTAACAGGACAATGTATGCAACATGCATGTTTAAAATGACTGTTTCTTCTAAATGTTTTGTAAATATATTCAAGATCAAACTCTAGTACAGTGGTATTATTAGAGGAACTGAAGGTAAACTTTCAGTTAATCAGGAGAGGAAAAGTTTACAAAATGTTTTACCTGTTGACGACCTGTGACGCCCAGTGTTTCACTCGTGGTTTCCAGCAACAGACTCCACTCTGGCGGATTCATAATTAATTAGGTAAATGAATTTTTAATTAGCTCTGTCAATATCCTCCTCAGGCTCCTTCAGGGCACCCTAACCTCATTATTTATGTATACGTCATTATATCTCAGGCTCCTTTAGGACGTAGTAACCCTAACTTTTATCCAACCCACAAACCCTAGCTATTTACTCGGCCCCCTGGTTTTCACACGTCATATCCGACTGATTTTCGAAGTTATTATCAAAAGGCACTCGACTTATGTTATGTTCCTTATAAGTAATAGTAATTACCTTTTCATTTATACACTTAACTCAAACGCCAGTTAGCACATGTGGGACATATAAGCATACAGAGCATGCGTACAATAAACTCTAACGAAATAGACGTTCTTTACAAGGAACTAAGGAGAAATTAGTAGACACACTGTATATTTTTATCTTAAATCTTGTCTGGAGGAATATAGCGGATTTTGAACATTCTAAATGACTGAATCTCTTGAGATAACTTAACTCGAATATTATCTGAATAAGCTATGAATATTATATTAGGGTTAGAACCTAAAAATAGAACAGAATAAATCATCCTAGAATCATTCCTAACTAAACCCTCGTTTATAAGTGAAGGAAGATAGAATGAAGAATCACTTTGAGAAGCTGACCTTAAGAAACGTACGAATCAATCCGAAAAGCCGTGAGCTCAGGAAAAACGTATTGGCACATAGCAATGAAAAGCTTATATATGAATATTATATTAGATATTTGGTTCGCTTTTGTGATGTTTATACGTATAGGAACCGTATGAAGTTAAAAAGAGTCGGCTTGAATGGTAGCGAATCGTAATTGTAAATTTAGAAGAACATCGAGTACTATTCGACAGCATCGTTGACCAAACACCATTCTTTGAAAAATTACAGAGCTTGGTTAAATAATTCGTCGCTATGGTTTAGTATGTTATAAGATTTTCGCACGCGCAGAACACAAAAGGGAAAAGCCATTAAAAACTCATTAAAGGTCTAATGACCAAAACATAACCGGATTTGCAGATAAGTAGAATATTTAATTCATTTTAGGGGGGTGATGAGCTTTGGGGGGATAAGAATGGACATGAAGAGGTGGTGTAACCATGGAGAAGTACAGCGTCGCGTTGTCTCATAAGGCAGAATTCAAAGTATTCAGTTTAAAATATTTATTTCTTGGTCCAAAAAATCAAAGCATAGTCGAAAGTGTTATCGTATTTGAAGAAAACGCAGTTAATCAACCTGTTGGAGACAGTCCTGTTGTTAGTTTGGCAAGCGAAGAGTGTGTAAATGATTCTAGCTTCTCCCTAACCTTAGCTGGATAGAGTAAATGATGCCTTGAATGAAGAAACCGTTCGGTAAACTGTTTGAAAGACATTGAAACACTTTCTTCAGAGGGGTTTGCCAGAATATAAACTGTCAGGGGTTAAACGGCTGACTCGGCTCTTTTATTAATGTCGTCAAACAGCCTGTTAACTAATGTTGCTAAGGCTGATATTTGAATATTTATCCTGAGTGCATGCATGCAGGAGACAAAAGCAAAAATCTCATCAAGGGTATTAGAGGGATTAAGTGCATGAATAAAACAATGGGAATTGTTCGGGCAGAGCTGTAACCATAGAAATGTACATGCAACTTATCGTAGAGAATAAGTAATTCCTTTAAAGCGTTTGGTTTAAAATAATTTATTGAGAAATATATCTTTACCCTTGATTATTTAGCGATCTATCGGTAACACGAGCATTTGGGCATACAGTACATCTTATAATCCGTAAGGAGGGACTTATATTTGCTAATTCGTCCCGTTCTAGATATACACCCAAATACCCTCCAATACCCATATATACACTCTCATTGAGTGTTATAAAATAGTATTTGGATTAAGTCATTTACGTTTTGAGGATTTCTTCGAGTTCACAAAACTATCCACCACACGATCAAACCATAAATATAAACTATACACTAAGCTTGCTAGAGTAAACTGTTACAAATTTTCATTTTTTGTTAGGGTTATACTTAAATGGAACAATTTACCATCGTCTGTTGTAGAGGCGGAAAGCTTCAACATTTTTAAAAGTAGGCTTAAATTTCATTTAGGCATCTAGATAATTTATTTATTTTTTCTCGATTTTTTGTTTCTATTCTATTTATCTTACTTATTTATTTAGGGAGTTTTCTATAGGGCTAACCTCTTTACTTCCTGTCGTGATGTATTTTTGTATTTTTTCTTTTCTGCATCATGATTAAACAATGTTATGTTATGTAACTCCCTCTATGCACCCTCTAAACACCCCATTAAACCCAAACATCCCTTAGGATTCAATGATTCATTCAATGATTTAAAAAAAAACAAAAAAAAACAACAACAAATAAAACAAAAAAACAACAAGACTCTCGCACGTGCAGTAAACAAAAGGGAAAATTAGAACCTAAATTATTAGACTGTAATTTAGAAAATAAGTGAAGAAATCAACAAGTCATGAGAGGATATTAGAGGAGAACTTACTTCGAGAACCCATAGGAAGAGCAATTTTGAATGCATCAAAATACAAATGAAACATTATTAGCCTAAGGGGTGACTGACTACGCACACAGAGAATAACTGCACCCTAATTAAGTTTGACAAGCAAAACCTCTAAGTCGAACAACTTTTACACATCTATGAAATTTTTTCAGGCATTTGGTATAGTTATTAATTTTCTAGCTTAATTTACAGAGAAAGCGATTCTTTGGATAAATAATTGGTTCAAAAGGATTGCGCGAATACTACCCCGTCGGAAAGACACACCGATAATAACTGTTAAAAGATAATTTGTTTCGTTTCATATACAATTTCCCGTTCATTCGCGTTAGCCCAGAAAAGGTACGCAAAACACAAAACCGCTAAATTACCATTTACAAACATATATAACCCAAGTTTACTATTTCTCTTCGTGCCATTTAATACCAATGTCGAAAAAATATGAAATAGCTTCGTTGTTCTCAACGGTTAACAGTCCGAGTTCTTTACAAAGGAATTTTTTATTTTTAGTAAATCCATCCATATCTATAATTCCTACTATGTTTTCCATCTCATCCGTTGGCAATATTATACGAGTGGGAACGTAAGGAGTACTTCACCAATGGTAAGAAACAAAGAAAACATTTTGAAATGTTACGACACATATTAAGGTATTCTCTCATTGTATAGGCAGTTTCGGTGAATGATTCAAATTTGCCGCTCTAAGAACACGCCGCACCCTCGCTTCACGCTATGTTTTACTATAATATAACTCTACAAGACGTACCCTTTATACGAGAGTTGATAAACGGTAACTTATACATTTAACATGTACCAAAGGAATATCAGAAAGACATATACATTATTTGTAAATACTTTATTTAAATTCAGCATAGTACAGAAGATAATGTTTCAACGACTCAACAGTATCTTTAATTCTTATAATTGGTGTCATTCCAATACTATGGCGTTTAGATTGATTGTAGGAGTACACTAGTTTTTGTAATACTGGTTTCTTTCGTTTGATGACATATATTCAAAATGCACCGTCCTATATAGCCTTTAATAAACCATTATGAGTATGTCTCAATCTCGCTTTGCTCAGGTATTCAGCACTTATTTTTATACCCTGGTTTGATATACATAATGCGTATTAGTTGGAAATATCCCGGATCTTACTCGGATTTCATCTGGACATGTCGGCGTGAGATCGACAAACAGGTAAGAATGAGCCTCTTTGGTTGCCATCTGGTAGGCTTGCTGGAAAAATTTGTGTTGTTGGGATACAACTGTTTGGCAAGATGAGTCACCTGACTTGCATCACGAACATTTTTTGTTAGGACAAAGTAACTAGCGTTGAGAGAGATGGTACGATGGTCTTTGCTTTGATGAAACAAATTTTGCACAAAATAAATCACGCTGAGATTACCACGATGGGATTTCTTCGTGAACAGTTTGGCAATAATCGTATCTTTTTCACCCATCATATCATCAATGATAAATAGATTTCTTATTTTTGAGATTAATACTATCCAATATAGATTTGGATAAACCTTGCACAAACTGAATCCCAGGAATAAGAAGTTCCATTTTAGCAAACGTGTCTTGGTACTCAGAATAAAAATAAATTATGTTTTCTGCGACAGGGTCGATCATGATTTGGGCGTTGGCTACCAATTCCTTGACAAAAGTTGTCTAACCAGTCTTGGTCCCCCCAGAGACCAAGAGCCCAAAGGGATGCGTTAATTGTATGGAGTATGTCTTTTTGTCGTCTTGGTAATTCGATGCGTTTCCATCAAATGGAGAATGCTTAAATGTAGAATCAGTGGACATCGTTTGTATTGGCCGATCTCCGCCATGCAGGACCTTGCAGCTACGCATGCGCATTGGTTCGTTTTGGTATCCCACATGCATTAAAGAAGAAACTCAAGGATATAATCTGACATTTCTCACAGAAATTTTGACAAGTAATTTGAGAGTTGTTGTGTGAACATGCCTAACGCTTGTAATATTTGCGGAAAGAGCTTTTCAAGACAGTTTAATTTACAACGCCACGTAAAGGTCCTGCATGGGGGAGATCGGCCAATACAAACGATGTCTACTGATTCTACATTTAAGCATTCTCCATTTGATGGAAACGCATCGAATTACCAAGACAACAAAAAGACATACTCCATACAATTAACGCATCCCTTTCGGCTCTTGGTCTCTGGGGGGACCAAGACTGGTAAGACAACCTTTGTCAAGGAATTGGTAGCCAACGCCCAAATTCTGTGTCTGGTGTCGTGTCAAGTGCGTCTCTCTTTAGCTCTGTCTATTTGATGTTTTGTTTGGTCCTCTTTATGTAATTTCTGGATTGTTGGTTTGTTAAATATTCCACCATCATTCTGCTTCAAGTTCTGGTTTGTTTGGTTATTTTTCGTGGTATTATTTCGATTCATTTATTGACCGTTAGTCGCGTGGCGTATCTGTCGTTCGTGTTCTCTTCGTGAATTTGCTCAAGTATTTGTTTCTCCGTGCCGCGTCCATCTATTCATCAGAAACTTCTCAGTCCGTTTGGTGTTGGTATTCTGATCCTTTTGTACAAGTTCTACGTTTGTTCGTTTAACCATTTTTGAATTATATATATCATTCTGTGTTTGACCGTTAAATTGGTTTGTCTCAACCGATGTCTCCTAGCAACAACAAAATTTTAATTTTCTGCGTTAATCCTGTCTCCGCACAGTCCGCAGTTTGGTTCTTCATACCAGTTCGTTGGCAACGTCTAATTGTTTCCTTTAGTACTTTTTTGGTTGGTCTTCACCTGATATAATTTGAATTTTTAACATATTGGTATTGGATATAGTATAACCGTCAAATACTTATCAAGATTCAGTCTAGTCTGGACCTGTCTTTCATATCGTTCAAGAATTTCGTATCAAGAATCCTTTCAATTCGTACTGTTATTTTGATTTATTGTTAATTTTATAATCCGTTGGTTTGTTTCCCGACGCGTCTTTGTTTGAATTCTGGCCTTCGTAACCTGAAAAGCCGTTTCTTGACATTTTCTTCGCTTCTTCACCGTGTGCGGGATTTCCCCTGGTTATAATAACATCATGGCCATTGACCTAATAACCGTTTGTTCGAGAAAATTGTTAATTTTTGCCTATTTTTTCATATATTTCCACGGGTTTCACCATTGAAAGTGCAATAATTCAACAAGTCTACTCGATCACAAGTTGTTGTGCGCGAGTTTTAATATCACATTTGTTAAAACTATGGGTATTAATAGTCACGCTCGTTGGCTAACAGTGAAACATAATCCTTTTACGAATGTGTCTCGAAAACCTGTGTTTGGCGGCCGTTTTCTACTCCACATCTCCTATTTATCATTTTTTTCTAATTAGTTTGTCTGGTGATGTTCAAACTAATCCCGGACCATGCGGCTCTCTTAACGTTTTGTGCCATGACCCTTTAACGAATTGTGCCCTGAACAAACTTTCCTGTTTACAAGATATTCTTTATGGCAACAGTTTAGACGTTGTTGCTTTAGTAGAGACCTGGCTATCCAACAACATTAGTGATGATGAAATCTTCCCTGTCGGATACAAGCTTGTTCGACGTGACCGAAGAAATGGTAAAAGGTGTTCAATCATTCAATCAGATGTCAACCTACCGATTTTTCTTCTGACACATTAGAACTTGCCTCTGTCGTGATTTATCCGTCTTCTAGTAAAGTTCTTGTCGCTGTTTGTTATCGCCCACCTGATTCTTCTAGTGAATTCTTGCATGAACTGAATCGTTTCCTAAAATTTGTTTCTGACTCTCAATTTAAGGATGTTGTATTGTTTGGTGACTTCAATTATCCGAATATCCAATGGACTAACGGATCTGGTTTCTCCACATTGACATCTGAAATTGGTTTTATTGACATTATTACTGACTTTAGTTACTTTCAACTGATCAATTCACCTACTCGTGGCAAAAATCTCATTGACTTAGTTCTCACTACGAATGAACATTTGACGGACAACTTTGAAGTTACTAATGACGAGTCCATCTCTTTACACTCGGATCATAAAGCTATAACTTTTGACTTAAATATTCACCAACAGCCTAAACAATCCATCGAGCGCATCGTCTATAACTATTCAAAAGGTGATTTCAATGGTCTTATTAATTATCTTCAAAACACTCCCTTACTGGATATAGTTCTCAGTGAGCGCGACAACGTGAATCTTGCCTGGTGAAAGTGGAAAGCTGCCTTCCTCGCTGCTGTCGACTCTTTTATACCTAAAACCAAACTAAAGCGTCCCTTTACACCTCCTTATATTACAAAGGACCTACTTCATGCCATAAAAATTAAACAGTCCCTCAGAAGAAAAGCAAAGGCTAAGAACTCGCCTCAACTATGGGAAAAGTTCCGCAAAACCCGACAGCATGTGAAGTGTTGGATCAACGCTAGAAAAAGAGAATATTTAACTAGTCTATCTGAATCCATATACGTTAATTCTAAACCTTTCTGGAGATTTTTTAAGTCTAAATCGTCAAAATCCTCATTACCTGATGTGATGAAATTAGGAGGTCTTAAACTCTCTTCTTCAAAAGAAAAGGCTGATGCTTTTAACAACTTTTTTGCGTCAGTCTTTAATCCTGACTCAGGTTCTTCTTTATCTTCTCCTTCAAAGTCTACTCTCAATTCTCTTGACTCAATAAGTGTTTCTGAGTCCTTAGTACATTCTCTATTATATAATTTGTCACATTCTAAGGCTACTGGCCCAGATGGAATACCTGCTTATCTCTTAAAACGATGTTCTGAAGTTATCGCTCCCTCCCTGGCTGCTCTCTTCGAGTTATCTATCCAGCAGGGTGTAGTTCCCTCAGAATGGAAACATGCTAATGTAGTTCCAGTCCCTAAGAAAAGTGACGTTCATGAAGTTACTAATTACAGACCAATTTCTTTACTATCCCAAGTCTCTAAAGATCTTGAACGTTTGATTTTCAGTCAAGTTTCTTTTTTCATTAAGAACTCTTTATATGATCTCCAGCATGGTTTTCGCTGTAATAGGTCATGTGTTACTCAACTTCTTAATATATTTCACGACATTGGTAGTGCCCTTGATGCTGGTCAAGAAATTGACCTCATCTATCTTGATTTTGCTAAAGCTTTCGACTCTGTCTCTCATAGTAAACTCTTATCCAAGCTGAAAACTTACGGAATTTCTTGTCCTCTTTTTAAATGGTTTGCTGATTATCTTCATGATCGGAAACAGCGTGTTGTTGTTGAAGGAGTTTCTTCGTCGTTCGTTAGTGTTAAGTCTGGTGTGCCGCAAGGTAGTGTGATAGGTCCTCTTCTTTGTATTCTCTATGTTAATGATCTGCCGGAGGTAACCAGCAACAGTACTGTTGCTCTTTTTGCTGACGACAGCAAGTGCTTCCGCTCAATTGAGTCACCAGCGGATAGAGATCTCCTCCAGCTTGATCTCGATGCTATGAGCAACTGGTCACAGTCCTGGCAAATGAAATTTAATGTGTCTAAAACTCTCTTACTAAGGATTTCCCGAAAACGTACTCAATCTAGTCATTCCTATCACCTCAACAACGAATTAGTTAAAAGTGTAACAAATCAAACCGACTTGGGTGTTGTCATCAGCAATGACCTTAAGTGGTCCCCCCATATTGCTAAATGTGTTGCTAAAGCTAATCGTATGCTTGGGTTTCTCCGCAGGAACTGTATTCAAATGTCAAATGTCCGTTGCCGTCGTCTGCTCTATTTAGCGCACGTCCGTTCTCACTTGTCTTACGGTAGTGAAATCTGGGCTCCTCAGGACAAGTCACGTGACCTTTCACTTCTTGAGGGTGTTCAGAGACGAGCCACGAAATTCATACTCCAAGATTATGAATCGTCTTACACTGACCGTCTCAAAAAGCTTAACTTATTACCTATATCATATTGGCTTGAAATTAAGGATCTTCTCATCTTTTTTAAGTGTAAACAAGGTCTCTACGATCTATATATCTCCCGTTTTGTTACTTTTTCTTCTATCCGCTTGTCTCGCACTCGTTCAAGTCAAAACAACTTGCTTCAAGCCAATCCTTGTAGGACTTCTCTTTTTAGAAATACTTTTTTCAACAGAATTGTCTTTCTCTGGAACAATCTTTCTCCGATACTTCGTAATAGTACTTCTGTTTCCATTTTTAAACATGATCTTTATATTCACTACTCTTCTAAGTTAGACTCCAATTTCGATGTTAATAGACTGCGCGCCTGGAAAAGTTTAGCCGCTGTTACACGGTGCAACGATTTGTGAAACCTGTCTCGCAACGGCGTTGCGAGACAGGTTTCATAAGTCGTTGCTTCGTCTTACACCCCATGAAACCAATTTCGCTAATTTCTTGTTACCAGTCTACATAAAAGCGCAATTCGTGGCGCAAACACGCGGGAAATTTAGATTATAAACATGGCGGGCATTTGTCAACATAGAAAAGCTCTTGCAGTGTTGATGCTTTTCGACCTTGAAGAAGAAAATCCCTCACCAAAAAAAAGAAATAGAACTTTGTGGACAAGATCATGGATAGAAAAACGAGAGATGTACGGATGTTATCACAGACTTGTGAAGGAGTTGGAAATAGAAGATGAAGTTGCCTACAGGGATTTCTTTCGGATGAATGCAACAAGATTCAGGTTTTTGGTGAATCAGGTGGCTTGTCGCATTAGAAAGAAAGATACTGTAATGCGAACAAGTATTAAGCCTGACGAGCGAATGGCTGTTACTTTGAGGTTCTTAGCCACTGGGGAGACTTTCAAATCCCTTGAATACAATTTCCGTATGAGCCGCACAACAATCTCTGCAATAGTTGTCGAAACCTGTGAAGCAATCCATCAACTCGTGGGTAAAACTTATTTGAAAACGCCTTCTACGGAAAGTGAATGGGTTTCTGTGGCAAAACGCTTTGAATCTTGTTGGAACTTCCCAAATGGTCTGGGTGCTATTGATGGGAAGAGAATAATAATTCAGCAGCCTTGTAAATCTGGATCTCATTATTATGATTACAAAGGTCATCATAGCATCATACTAATGGCAGTATTTGATGCCGACTATCGATGCCTTTGGGCTGACGTCGGTACAAACGGGCGAGTCTCTGATGGTAGTGTCTGGCAAAGGAGTGACCTTAAACAGTTATTTTCTTCACAAGACAACCCCCTGAACTTTCCATCACCTCAACCACTTCCAGGAAGGGTAAAGCCGTCCCCATATGTACTGACAGGAGATGATGCATTTGGGTTGACTGAATACTTAATGAAGCCCTACCCACAATCAGGCTTGGATGTTGATAAAAGAATCTACAATTACAGAATGTCGAGGATGAGAAGGGTGGCTGAAAATGGATTTGGCATTATTGCAAATCGTTGGCGAGTATTCAGGGCACCCATTCTACTTGAACCAGAAAAAGTTGTGCAGATAACTCTCGCAGCTCTCACTCTACATAACTTTTTAAGGTAGGTTGCTACCTTTTTGTTGATGCAATCATAGATGTTGTATAGTCTCTCGAGTAAAAAAGTGCATAAATCTTGTTGAATAAAAGAAAATAGATATAGGGCAAATATGGTTCTGTAATACATATATTGGCATTATTAGCAATAAAATAATTTCACAAGGGAGTTGGGAACAATACACACAGGGGCAATCTTAGTTATACTATAGGAATGTGTTCTTTTTAGGCCTGACACACCAAACGCACTGATTGACTCTGAGGATGCACTAACTGGAGAAGTTACTCCTGGATTATGGAGATCAGATCCAACATCCTTTTCATGGTTAGATATATCTTACCATGGCAGCAATAATTTTTCCAAAAGTGCAAAGTTAATTAGAGAGGAATTCAAAGAATATTTCAACAACGAAGGAGTAGTATCATGGCAATGGAGACAATGTGGAATAGATTAGAAGGAATTAGGTACCAAACTGTAATACATAGTACTCCCAAACAACCATGGCTGAAGCTTTGTTGAATATGAAATACAAATGTTAAATAACTGATTTTTAAATACCATATGTTTTTTGGTATAGATATTTGAACACAATTGAACCTATAATGAATGCAACTCCAAATTAACTGTAGATTATAATCATGAGTCGATTAATAAAACAGTTTTAGAATTAAGTTTTTGATTTAATCAATTATTTTCAGGTTGTCTTCAGTTAGTCTGAAAATGATTTAAATTAAAATATATATATTTATGTTTTTAATCGACTTCATGCACTTTATTCGGAATTGCATTCATTTCGTTTTTACTGAAAAGTCAGTTGAAATAGGACAACTGAACATTATTTGAGTCTAAATTATTAAATTATTTATATTAAAGTTTAAAGCAAGTTCAACAGTAATTGTAAACCTTAATAAAGAAACTAAAGAATTTAAACAATATGTAAAAGGTTATTCTGTAGTAATAATGTACTTTTTAAGAAAGCTTCCAGCTTTCTTTCTCACAAGCATCACATAAGTCAGATTCATCAGAGTAGTAGGCAAGCGCTGTTCCTATCTGGTGTATTCCTGCTGATGTGCTTTGAAATTCTTTACCGCAACCTCTACATATACTGAGTGATGTACGCCCCTTTCCATATAATGTTTGAAGATCTTTCACCAGTGTTCCATTGTCATTTTCCATTATAGTATTTTGTGGGTTTATCTAAGTTAAGAAAATATTTAGAATGTATTAATATATTATACATATACATGTACATATACATATACATACATATATATACACACATACAAACAAACGTACATATATATATATATATATATATATTAAATACGTCCTGCTCTCACCTGATGGCTGTTTGCAGTCCGGCTTGAATATATATATATATAGATTTAAGATGTTTTTCAGTCTAACACACATCGGTGTAATCCCACTTTCATGGGAGTGTACTTAAAAGTGAGATTAATTAGTGCCAGTAGAAATTTTGGCAAATTTCATTTTGATAATTTTCACACCCCTCTCATATACATACATGTACACAGTAATTTGTCCCTAAGGCAGACACATTGGAACCAAACTTAGTGTCCAACTTATAAAGGTGTCCCCTTTGGGAGAAGTTACTGTATGTATCTAATATATATATATAGAAAGTAGTTCAGACAAAAAAATGGAAGATTTGTAATTGACCAAAGGTTCTTATGTTTGATGAGAATTTAAGTTGCTTACTGTAGATTCTTAAATACGTCCTGCTCTCACCTGATGGCTGTTTGCAGTCCGGCTTGGATTGTAGCTTTGTCGTTGGGCAGGTGGTACAATTCCTCTAGTATCTTGTCTATAGGTAGACATACTGAATGATGGGTTATTATTGGGAATCATTTCAGCTTCCATGTCAACATCAAATAGGACGTCACTAATCCTTTTCTTGGCAATTGCTATTTGTCGTGGGTGGAATCTTCTCAGTGTTTCAGCAACAGATTTTCCAAATGCCTGCAGCTCATCTTGACCTGTGTCATTGGTTGGAGCGGTTTGACATGGTTGTTTGAGGGCAGCAATAGCAGCATGATACATTTCTATCTTGGCTTTTTCCATTTCTGCTGGATCACTATCAGCTTTGCCACATCTTCTTCCCTTCTTTGTAGAGGGTTCAATTCCACTTTCACCACTTTGCTCATCACTTTCTTTCATGGACTCGTCAAGTGTACTAGTAGAACTATCCAAAACATCGGTAGCTCTTGTGAACATCATGCTTTCATAAAATTTCCAAGTTGGAATAAACACTGAATCGGTATCTGCGCCACTTTTCTTGCTCCCTTCATGTCGAATTAGGTTCTTATTAAATATTACCTTCAGACTGTGCCACTGTTTTCGACAATCTTCGACAGACTTCTCCCTTTCCAACAGCTCTACTAACTTCTCCAAAATGGCAGATCGCTTGCATCTGTCTTTGTATTCCTTATTTTTGTGATCCCACAGAAGCGGATGTTCTTTAAAAAAGTTTATTAATGTATCGTTCTCGCTGTCTGTCCATTTTGGGACTTCTTTATCCTGAAGCGACCTAAGAATCTCGTCAATCATAAAGGCCATAGAGGAATAAAAAGGCCATTTAGACTTGTATGTGCAATCTTTTACCATACGCTTCACTTCGCGGGTCATGGACGTTCGAAGGCTGTGAATTAGCTTCTTTATATCTTCTATGGTTTTGTTGTTTTTCTTAGCGATGGCATCCAGTGTTTCCTGTCTCTTTGCTTTGTTTGTGTATTCGGCCAGTCGGCTATCCCATACACCAGGCTTGTTCTTCAAATCAGTAATGACTTGAAGTTTTAATCTTGTTGAGCCTTCTTCAATTTCTTGAACAGAATGTGAATGTTCTTCTTCGCTGAAATTTACGTCTTCTTCCTGCTCCGCCATTTTGGAGGTTGTTTTCACTTTTCACGCACGACCTCGCGTGGCATTATCCCGTGGGATATGATTACTAAAATCTGATTGGTCAATATCTCAAGTATTGCGAAACACTGCGAGACAGGTTTCATAAACCGTTGCGCGAAGTTGAACTGCATCCTACTTTGGTGAAACCGGTCTCGCAATGGAAAGCGACACAGGTTCATGAAACGGCGGGTGTTACATGATGCAATTTCTCATGAAACCTGTCTCGCAACGGCGTTGCGAGACAGGTTTCACAAATCGTTGCACCGTGTAACAGCGGCTTTTCTGTTCTAAATGTCGTTCTTTCAATCCAAGTTGTTGCTCTTAAATATTTATTCTTATGTAATTTGTGTATTAGTATGTTGTTTGTTTGTTTTTTATCGTGTGTTTACTTAACGTTTATTATGTAATTTTTTTGTTGGGTTGGTCTTCACATGGGACTCGTGTCCTGTTGATCATTCTTTCAATCATGTTCAAGTATTGCACTCTTTATTTCCTGTATATTTGCATTCTTTCACGGTTGTAAAGTTAATAAATAAAAAACAAATCATGATCGACCCTGTCCCAGATCTAGAAAACATAATTTATTTTTATTCTGAGTAGGCTACCAAGACACGTTTGCTAAAATGGAACTTCTCATTCCTGGGATTCAGTTTGTGCAAGGTTTATCCAAATCTATATTGGATAGTATTAAGCCCCAAATAAGAAATCTATTTATCATTGATGATATGATGGGTGAAAAAGATACGATTATTGCCAAACTGTTCACGAAAAAATCCCATCATGGTAATCTCAGCGTGATTTATATTGTGCAAATTTTGTTTCATGGGTATGTCAAAGAGTATTCCTTGCGTTCCCATTCGTATAACATTGCCAACGGATAAGATGGAAAACATAGTAGGAAATATAGACATGGATGGATTTACTAAAAATAAAAAATTCCTTTCTAAAGAACTCGGACTGTTAACCGTGGGGAACAACGAAGCTATTTCATATTTTTTCGACATTGGTATTAAATGGCACGAAAAAGAAATAGTAAACTTGGGTTATATATTTTTGTAAATGGTAATTTAGCGGTTTTGTGTTTTGCGTACCTTTTCTGGGCTAACGCGAATGAACGGGAAATTGTATATGAAACGAAACAAAATTATCTTTTAATAGTTATTATCGGTGTGTCTTTCCAACGGGGTAGTATTCGCGCAATCCTTTTGAACCAATTATTTATCCAAAAAAAAGCTTTCTCTGTAAATTAAGAAAGAAAATTAATAACTAAACCAAATGCCTGAAAACATTTCATAGATGTGTAAAAGTTTTTCGACTTAGGGGTTTTGCTTGTCAAACTTAATTAGGGTGCAATTATTCTCTGTGTGCGTCAGTCATCCCTTAGGCTAATAATGTTTCATTTGTATTTTGATGCATTCAAAATTGCTCTTCTTATGGGTTCTCGAAGTAATTTCTGCTCTAAAATCCTCTCATGACTTGTTGATTTCTTCACTTGTTTTCTAAATTACAGCCTAATAATTTAGATTCTAATTTTCCCTTTTGTATACTGCACGTGCGAGAGTCTTGTTGTTTGTTTTTTTTGTTTTTTTTTGTTTTTTTTTTTTTTAAATCATTGAATGAATCATTGAATCCTAAGGGATGTTTGGGCTTAATGGGGTGTTTAGAGGGTGTATAGAGGGACTTTGGAGTGTATATATGGGTATTGGAGGGTATTTGGGTGTATATCTACAATCCTAGACAAAACACACGTGGACAAAGCGCGCGCTTTTTGTATTATTATTAAGAATTTTAATTGGGACCAAAATTATACGGTCTTCCCCCTCCCCCGGTCAATGTTGGTGATTGTTGATGCGCAAAATAATCAGCCTTTTTTGGCTAGTCATCGAATAATACAACATTGATGTTGGGGAAGGGGAAGGAACGTTTTATTTAGCTAGAAGTTAAAAAAACAAAGAAAGTAGATAATTAACGTGGAAAAATTTGCATTGTCCACACAATTTTGTCCAGGAGTGTCTGAAAAATTATTTGGGACAAATTATGTAATTTTTTCCCTCAAATTATAACTATTTAACACAAAAAGCCAGTAATCAGAGCACAAGCTTTAAATACATCACTCAATGCAATATTTGCCGTCAATAAAATCAATTCAATTTCTTGAATTCTATTAATTGTCTGTCCTTCATTGGTTTGGTGTTGTAAATTATCTATTCAAATATGCGAAAGAATAAGGGTATACCTTGGGGGATTTCTTTTTTCTTCTATTATTTACGAATCTCCCATTACGATAGCAAGACAAATGGAAAATTCGTGAAAGCACCGTATCTCTTGTCGTAGTTCATAAAATATTCAAGCAAAACCAACATGCTTGTTAATGCACTATGGTTGACAACGAGTTTCGTTTAAGTCAAGGAGAAGATGAAGAACACGACGATACTATTGCAGAGAGAGAACAACTCCAGAATTTACAGCCAAGAAATGCGAGATTGGTATATTTAATTACCTACAGTAAAGCCGACCTTTTACTGGTGCCAACACGAGAAGTTTTCTCCGCATTAGTGCTCGAAGCATTTCAAAATGCAGATCCTTGTTCAACTTCTGATGTGCATGTATTGCAATGGGTGTGTTGTATGGAACCTCACACTGGCGGTGAGGTACAGTATCATATGGCCGTAAAACTCAATTTTCGTCGCAGATGGTTGAAGATAAGAAATTACCTCGAGCAAACACATGGGATAAAAGTCAACTTCAGTGGTGTACATCCCAATTACTATTCTGCCTGGCGCTACACCACCAAGGATGATGACCAGTATCTTCAGTCGGAAAATCATCCTGACCTTTCCAATTCTGATTATCCAGTTACTACCAACGCAAGTCTGGCTATCCGAACGAATGATTTGGCAGGAACTTTTCAACCCAGTGGCTGTCAACATAAAGGAAAAGGCTTAAGTATTTTTGATGTCTCACAGATTACGGTTTCAAAGCGAATAAAAACGCGCTTGGAACTTCTGCTTCTTGCTAATCAACAAAAAAAAGAGGGCAAGACAGATTTAGCGGAGTTCATTGCCAACCGCGGTGGCAAAGCAGTGGCGGAGGCTCTAGCGGTAGGATGGGAAATGGAGGAAGCGGAAAAAAGCTCGAACGGTCAAAATTAACAAGAATAGAAATTTTGTACCAAAAGTGGGGTGAAGAATGTGCTGAAGGGTGTAATTGGCGCTGGCTTGTTATGGCGATAGATATTCTTGCCAGGAATGGAATATCATCAGATAATTTTGCAGAACCTGTGCGTACATTACTTGAAAAAGGAAGAAGGAAATACCACAATCTCTACTTAAAAGGCCCTGAAAATTGTGGCAAAACATTTTTGTTGAATCCATTGAGCTTGGTGTATTGCACATTTTCAAATCCCGCCACGACTACCTTTGCGTGGATTAGAGCAGAAACGGCGGAACTTATATTCCTGAATGATTTTCGTTGGTCGAGTCAGATCATTCCCTGGCATGAATTACTTTTATTGTTGGAAGGTCAGTTGGTCCATTTACCGGCTCCGAAAACGCACTACACGCCAGACATTTCTTTCTCGCGTGATACTCCCATATTGTCTTCGTTCGTGGTGGTATGTTAGATGACAGAGAAACGGAAATGATGAATGTTCGATGGAAAGTGTTTTCCTTGCATGCTCCGATTGGTGAGGAAGAGCAAGTAAATACCCCGTCGTGTCCACACTGCTTTGCAGAACTAATTTTCCCACAACACTAGATTTGAAACAATGCTAACGATGCTTATGCTTAGTCGCAAGAGGTTTACTATATCTTGTAATCGATATCTGTTAGGCTTTTTCAAAGTTATGTGAAATCAAATCAACGACTATAGTCTTAACATCAAGGACTTTATTTGACTTGCATACGCTTGTTGTATTTTCGATCATTGTATATCACAGTGATAGAGCCGATATACCGAAAATCTGACGGTACACAGTTGTGCACCGACAATATAAAAGAAGTATACATAATTTTATTTTAATTTAACGTTGCACAACTGTGTACCGTGTGAGAAAATTTGCATATTTGTGCATGCTAAATAGATAGAATATAAGAAAAGGTATACAAGTCAAGTAAAATCCTCTATCACAAAACAGTCAGTGCTAATTCGTTGCCTTTTGTAGTACTTCAGTGTTCTCTTTCGCCTTGTTTGCGACTTATTTCCTTTTATTTACGTACACTTGATTACATACATTTTCTTTGACTTTGTATTTTTATAACATGGCTGTAGAAAGCAGGAGGTGCGGGGGGGGGGGGGGGGGAGGGGGGCTGGTGCCCCCTATTCGCCGGAAGAAGAGGGCTAAGTCCCCCTACAAATTCGACGTCAAAGCACGATTTTTCTGTTGTTAAACTGACCTAAAAATGCAGGAAATCACGTTTCAGAGAGTGAGAAAATGAAATATTCTCCGGGGTGGCATGCTCCCAGACCCCCCTCCAGGGTTCTCGCGCCTTCGGCGCCCACCAAGCCCCTCTAACCTGAAAAATCGTCCTACGGCCCTGTCTTTCACCGCGTTTATTTACCATATTGCTTTATATTTTTAGTTTCCTTCCTTTTCCCTCTTCTTGTTAGATTTATTTTGATCCGGTCACTTCTTTCCCCTCTTATACCCTTCTTCATTTTCCCTTTCTCCCTCTCCCCCTGTCTAACTCATTGCTATTAGTCATGCCTGTACATGTTTGTATTTTGAATATGCGAGACTTTAAAGTTGTACATCAGCTCTTTCATAGTAGTCAGTTTATTATGAAGTTTTGGCATGGCTATACATGAATGTTCAGTAATTAGTTTAAATAAATAGTCTAAACTACGTGTATAAAGCTATTATGTACAATTTTTGAAAGATTAAGTTGTTGAAAAAATACCTTTAAAATGTAGAAAATACGGTTGGTGTTTTTTTCAGTATTTTAGTCTTATTCCCCGGCCTGCTATTATTTTTTCAATACGTCTGGGCATGCTAAGGATTGTGCGATCGATTGTTTCTATATCTAAACTGTCCAAACAACGGAATACTCTATCTTTAAAATCTTGAAATGATTCATTTGTAATATGTAAATTTAATGCCTCGTCTTGCAATTACTTTTTTACATTGTGAAAAATATTTTCAATAGGATTTAAATCAGGAGACCCTGGTGGTATTCTGTGGAGATTACATTCAATATATTTTAATGCTAACAAAGCCACCTTGCTGGTTTGAGATGGGTCATTGTCCATTACAAAAACCCTCTTCCCATTTATTTTAGGTCCGGCTTTTCCAAAGCATAAATTGAAATGTTCTTTGAGAAAGTTCGCAAAAAAAGCATCATTCATTTTGTCATATGGCTCTCTTAAAATGACCCCCACGCCAAATCCAATAGCCACCATTAAGTGAAGACGTCTACCCCCGGCTAGTTCTTTGCTTCCTTTTGCTGTAATATTCAAGCCTTCTCCTATTCTTCGCCATACACGTGTCTTCGGTTGCATTGCTACATTGAACGGATTGTACTTATGCACGAAGGTACACCATCCAAATAGAATGCGATATGATTAGTGTAGAAATCTGGAGACGTTTGCAATAACTTCTTGGTCTTCCGCGCGTATAGTGTTCTGATCTTTTAATCGTTCTCGTTCAAAAGTCCTTTTTTCCTGGCCTGTAAATGTTTGTAGCCATGTTGGTTTAAAAACCTCGAAATAGTCCTCCGGTGAGCAATATCTGGGTTGATGCCACTCACTTTTATCAGATCTTTAACGTTTTTGAAGTTTTCCTAATGTCCTTAATAATAGTCTTCCCATTCTTTTGTTCAATCGTTTTGCTCGTCCAATCTTTCTAACGCCAGATATTTGTTCTTGTGACATAATCCTCTTCTTTTTTGGATGACAAATCTTAGGAACTGCAGACTTGGAAATCTTACATTTCTGTGCGATTTGGCGATAAGTCATGTTTGTTTGATCCCTGTAGAAAAGTGCCAAGGCCCTTTTCTCAGGATTTAATTTCTTCGCCATTGACTACAATTAAGTTTTTTCCGCGCACTAATTGTGAAAATTCGATGTTTGTGACGAAATTAATGAATTATTTAATGCCACGTATGCATTTTTCTCACACGTAACAGCTGGCGATCGCCGACTAAAAAGCTATAATAATACGCTGAAAAACCATTTTCCATATTATTTAAATTATATGTTGAATAAGACGCCTTATTTTTTTGTCATATTTAATGTACAAGCTTCATTGCCTAATTTAATAGGCCATAAAATGCCCATTTTTCTCCAGTCATTTTTCAGACAATACTAGACAAAACACACGTGGACAAAGCGCGCGCTTTTTGTATTATTATTAAGAATTTTAATTGGAACCAAAATTATATGGTCTACCCCCTCCCCCAGTCAATGTTGGTGATTGTTGATGCGCAAAATCATCAGCCTTTTTTGGCTAGTCATCGAATAATACAACATTGATGTTGGGGAAGGGGAAGGAACGTTTTATTCAGCTAGAAGTTAAAAAAAAGAAAGGAAGTAAATAATTAACGTTGAAAAATTTGCATTGTCCACACAATTTTGTCCAGGATTGTAGAACGGGACGAATTACCAAATATAAGTCCCTCCCTACGGATTATAAGATGTACTGTATGCCCATATGCTCGTGTTACCGATAGATCACTAAATAATCAAGAGTAAAGATATATTTCTCAATAAATTATTTTAAACCAAACGCTTTAAAGGAATTACTTATTCTCTACGGTAAGTTGCATATACATTTCTATGGTTACAGCTGTGCCCGAACAAGTCTCATTGTTTTATTCAAGCACTTAATCCCGCTAATACCCTTGATGAGTTTTTTCTGTTGTCTCCTGCATGCACCCAGGATAAATATGCAAATATCAGCCTTAGCAACATTAGTTAACAGGCTGCTTGACGACATTAATAAAATAGCCGAGTCAGCCGTTTAACCCCTGACAGTTTACATTCTGGCAAACTCTTCTGGAGAAAGTGTTTCAATGTCTTTCAAACAGTTTACCGAACGGTTTCTTCACTCAAGGCATCATTTACTCTATCCAGCTAAGGTTAGGAGGAAGCTAGAATCATTACACACCCTTCGCTTGCCAAACTAACAACAGGACTGTTAACAATACGATAACACTTTCGACTATGCTTTAAAGGATTTTTTTGGACCAAGAAGGCTAATAGTAAAGAACAGGCCAGCACCACAGACTTTTTGGCTACCTAAACTATGAAACATAAAATTCTGACTGGTATGTTATTAATTACTGTGTATATATTTATATTTATTAACTTTCAATCTTAATGGCTGCTAATATTCCTTATATAAATATCCTTAACTAACTACTGCAATAATTGCAGTACTCAAATTAGAAATAACCAAAAAGCTTTAAAATGTTGTAGCTGTAATCAATCATTCCATTCTAAATGTATATCGTTTGGCCCAGTAGATTTCCAACATGCCTGCTGTGATTCTTCATGGCTATGCAAATTTTGTTTAGCCAATAATTTTCCATTCTCAAATTTAAATGATTTTGAGTTGGTCAATATAATATCATGCAATAAATCTTCTAATCTTGATTTATTACCAACTTTTGAAGTATTATCTAAATTGTCTTCGATGCCTAGCTAATTTAAGTGATTTTGATAATGAAAATATGATGCCTAGCCCTGTTAGTTCTCGTTATTATTATATTGAGGATCTAAATACGCTTAAGATGTCCTTTGACCACAATTCATTTTCTTTATTTCATATTAATCTGAGAAGCCTTGATGATCATTTTGATGAATTGCAATCACTTTTATCTACCATAAATATTCCGTTTCAGGTTATCGGAATAGCTGAGACTCAAGAACTGATTAATAAAGGATTCAAGATGAATAATATTCTTCATGGATATGATTTATATACCCAGTCAACCAAATCATCGGCTGGTGGAGTTGCTTTGTACATCAGAAATTCAGTCATGCATAATGAAAGAACTGATCTCAGTTATATTTGTGATGACTTTGAAACCCTATGGATTGAAATAAAGAATTCCAAGGGTAAAAACATTTTATGTTCATGTGTATATCGTCATCCATCCTCAGATCCGAGAAAGTTCAGAGAACATATTGAATCTTTATTTTTAAAGCTATCTAATGAGGACAAACAAGTATTTATAATTATAATAGGTGACTTTGATATAAATCTCCTTGATTTTGACCGACATAGTGAAACAAATGAGTTTTTTAATACAACGAATGCTAATTTTTTTTTGCCATATATTCTTCAGCCAACTCGAGTCACAGAAAGTTCTGCGACGTTGATTGACAATATTTATGGTAATTATATTGATCATCTTTGTGTAAGTCGTGATATTGTGACTAACTTGTCTGATCATTTTCCTCAATTTCTTTTAATTAATGATATTAAAATAGATTACAAATCCATGAATTATCATATGTATGACTATAGCAAAATAGATGCATGAAGTTGCTTTTGCAAATGGTTTTTCTAACCTAGATTGGGCAGACTTAAATATTTCTGACATTGATTGTAACAATAAATTTAACTTGTTTTTGAGGAAAACCTCAAATTTTATTAGTCATAATGTTCCACATCGCAAACTTTCCCAAAAAAACAATTAAAATTCAGTTCAAAACCTTGGATTAATAATGTCATTCAAAAGAAGATTAAATATCGAGATAAACTTTTCAGACAAATGCTTAAATCTGCTAACATCCAAACCAAGCAATTATATAAATTATTTCGTTATCGAGTTGTAAGAGATATTAGAAATAGTAAACAGCAATATTATCTCAATTACTTTAATCAAAATCGAAATAATATGAAGAAGTTGTGGTCTGGTATTAAATCAATTGTTAATTTCAGTGATAGTAAACTTAAACCTGCAATTCATCTTAACGGCATTAATGGTGATTTAATAACTGATCCAGAAACTGTTGCCAATACTTTTAATAATTTTTTTGTCAACATTGGTAAACAAACAGAACAATCTGTTCCTAAAAGTTCAATCCCTTTTTCATGCTTTCTGAAAGGTGATTACTGTAATTCATTTTCTCTTTCTCCGGTTTCTGAGTTTGAACTTTCCTCAGTCATTTTATCTCTTAATAATAGTAAATCTGCTGGACCAAACAGTATACCCATTTATCTATTGAAGATACTTAACAACAGTATTTCTCCCTGTCTTTCAAAAATAATTAATGATTATTTTACATGCGGCATATTTCCAGACAAGCTTAAAATTGCTAAAGTAACACCAATCTTCAAAAAGGGTTCAACAGCTGACAAAAAAAATTATCGACCAATATCCGTGTTATCAATTTTCAGTAAAATTTTCGAAAAACTTGTGTATAAACGTGTATATAGTTACCTAGAGTACCTTGATATTCTCAATGAGCATCCATTCGGATTTAGAGCTAATCGTTCTACATCCCATGCCTTGCTAAGTACGATTGAAAATTTAAAACAGACCCTTGATGAAGGTTCTTTTGGATTTGGTTTATTCATAGATTTCAAAAAAGCCTTTGATACTGTAAACCATGATATTCTCTTAAATAAACTTTAATTTTATGGAATTAGAGGTGTTGTTAATAAATGGTTTCAATCGTACTTGTCAGGAAGAAGTCAATATGTATCAATTAATGGTCATAACTCAATAATTAAGTCTATTTATTGTGGAGTACACAAGGATCAGTTCTGGGACCCTTGCTTTTCTTACTTTATATTAATGACCTGCCATATTGTTCCAACAAGTTAGTATTTCATTTATTTGCTGATGATACCAACATATTTTTTTCATCAAAAAATCTCGATTTGATTCAAACTACTTTAAATGCAGAATTGAAACATGTTTCACAATGGCTGTATGCCAACAGGCTGGCCTTAAATATTGAAAAGACAAATTTCGTTGTTTTCCATTCTCCAAAAAAGAAACCTTATAAAGCCTTATCAATTTTTATTGACAACAAAACTATTTGTGAAGCTAATTCTGTTAAATACCTTGGTGTTCTTATTTATTCTACTATTTCTAGGAAAATAGCTAAATCTGTTGGAATAATATCTAAATTACGATACTATGTAACCACAAATTTTTTTTATTTCAATTTATTACTCGTTAGTATATAGTTTTCTCACATATGGTATTGAGATCTGGGGTCTAACATATGCTTCTTATTTAAAACCCATTTCTATTCTACAAAAGAAAGCAATAAAAATAATAACTTTCTCAGACCCTCAATCCCATAGTGAGCCAATATTTAAGACATTAAATCTATAAAAATTTACTGACTTAATTAACTTTTACCTTTTAAAATTTGTTTCTCGCTGGAAGAAAAAGCTGTTACCAGCTTGTTTCTCTAACTATTATGATTTTTTGAGTGAAAGACATACCTATCAAACAAGGCAATCACTAAATGAAAATATTTATCTAACTCAAAAAAATCAGATCAATTTGATAAAAGATCTATCAAATTTTCTGGTGCCATATTATGGAATTTGGTTCCTTATGAGATAAAAACAAGTAATTCACTTTCCATTTTCAATAAAAAGATTAAGCATTATATGATTGATAGATATGGCTCTCAATAACTTTTGTTAAATTTACTGTAAGCATATGACTGTCTCATTAGTTAACTTTATTATTAACTTTTCTACAGTACTTTCTTTCTTATTATACATTTATTCTCGTATTTCTTAGATAATCAATCTGAAGATGCAGGGTATCCTCTAGATTAGTTTTCACTATTAGGATATCCTGTACTCATCTTATTAATTTATTGTATCTCTCTGTTTCTCTGTTTTTTAATTCATTATCTTTATGTAGTTTATCTACTGTAATATCAAGATGAGTAAATAAAATGTATTACCTATTACCTTATTACCTAAACTGAGTACTTTGAATTCTGCCTTATGAGACGACGCAACGCTGTACATTCTCCATTGTTAGACCAACGCCTCGCCTAAACTTGCCGATGCATTAATGCCTCTTCATGTCCATTCTTATCCCCCCAAAGCTCATGATCACCCCCCTAAAATGAATTAAATATTCTATTTATCTGCAAATCCGGTTATGTTTTGGTCATTAGACCTTTAATGAGTTTTTAATGGCTTTTCCCTTTTGTGTTCTGAACGTGCGAGAATCTTACAACATACTAAACCATAGCGACGAATTATTTAATCAAACTCTGTAATTTTTCAAAGTAGGGTGTTTGGTCAACGACGCTGTCGAATAGTACTCGATGTTCTTCTAAGTTTACAATAACGATTCGCTACCATTCAAGGCGGCTCTTTTTAACTTCATACGGTTCCTATACGTATAAACATCACAAAAGCGAAACTTTTCATTGCTATGTGCCAATACGTTTTTCCTGAGCTCACGGCTTTTCGGATACCCTGGGTGCCAGACGTTTTTCGACGCTCGAGGGGGATAACGGGGACACACGAGGAAGCTAGGCGGTTAAGTGGGAGGGGCCAACCCGGAAGGCGAGCGCGAAAAACCTCTGGAACACCGAGCCGTTTTTTACTGGTTTGATTTGAAATTTTGTAATTTGTGATACTTTTGCCGCGAGCCAATCAAATCAGTCTCCCACTTACGCGTCAGCGCGTGCAACCCGCCGTCTCGGTGATGGTATTTATTTGAAATCATGTCAGTTTCATCATGAATTCATCGATCAAGAGAGCCCTGTTTTAAGTAAATAACGCTCATTTACTTCATCAGAAATGGCTTCGGCTACAACACCAGTTAAGAGCGTTAGAAATAAGTTTTCAGAAAGCAAATTTTGCCGAGTCTGTGGCGAATCTGTCTCTGTCGATTGTTATAACATTTTCCGCAATGAAAAATCAAACAAAAGAGTACTTTCAGCGCGATTATCCAAGCTGTTGGAAACTGAACTTTGTAAAGAAATAGGTTCACATATTCTTTGCAAGAAGTGTTTTCGAAGAATGGAATGCTACGAAAGTACACTAGAAGAAATAACAAAGTTGAAAGAAAGTCATTGCAGAAATGTTGAAAAGTGGAGCGCGGAGAATATCCGCATCAAGAGATGTACAAAATCGCCAAGCTATGGTGTTAAGAAATCAGCACATATTTAATCCGACAAAACGGTTGTTGTATCCCATGGCCATCGGCAAACACATGTCCGACGTTCGCTCGCGCTTGCTGATGAGACTGATAACCCTTCTGCCAAGTTCGAAGACAAAGAAAATATCGCGCTACCAACGATTGAAACTGGCCGCGTAGAAGTGAGGACGGTCTTTTTTTTTGCTGAGTTTTGTACTATATTTGTGCTACATGAACTTGACAATTGTCGTTGTCATTGTCCAACGCTGTTTTTTTATCTTTCCATCTTTCAGTCACAAATAAGCTCACGTTGGGGTGTTTGTCTTTTAAAGGTTCATCTGAAGCATAATTCTGGTCTCGCAATACGAATTCCGAAAGATGATATCGACCAAAAAGCTATAAAACAAATAGTGCTGGGAGAGTACACTTACGCAGTAAACACTTTCTGGGAGAAGCAAGAAATTAGACAATTGTTCTTGAAGAACCTGACAACGAACATTGCAAAGGAATGCGATGGGCTGTGTTCCGTCAAAAATCCTTCCATGCTTCGAAGTGTTTCTAAGCCTAAAAAGCCTAAAAATATTTGATGAAAAGTCCCATGTTGCTGAACTTCGTGAAAGAGCGCCTATATTTGCAGCCGTGCTTCCAGGAAGCAGCTTGAAGACAACAAGAACACCAGAGGCTGAACAAGAGGACACTAAACACAGTACAGGTGTCGATGCTTGCTGTGCGCAGTCAATGGCAGCTTCAATATTATTGCGATCCAGAAACAATCATATGAGCGCACCACGTACAGAGTGGCCCTTGTCTTGTGGCATAGTGGTGCAAAGAAACAGGTAATAGATTAGTTAAACGAGGATATTACCGAGGGACATATCGCTTCTAAAAAAATCTATAACGACATCCCGAAATCTAAATAATATAATTTGGGACTTTAGTTTTTATGATTAAAATTTAAAAGAAAATATTGAATTTAATTATTGTAGCCGGAGAAGATCAGATCTTCTCGCGCTATATACGTTTGGCCAAAAATTCAGAAAACCCGGCAAAGAATCGTTGAAAAATCGATCTTGGGACAATTTTTTAAATTCCAATAGTTACTCTGACGATTTCGTTTTGCTACTCCTATTACTCAAATCGTCAAAATTCTCTGTGTTGATTTCAATTCCAATATAAATTAAAGACGATATAAAGTATATAGTAGTGCATGGCCATGGGTTTTGAAAACTAACATATTTAAAATATTTATACTGAAAGGTGAAGAGAAACTTATGCCGTAGTTTATAACAATTTATAACACAATTTATAACACAAATACAATTTACAACACAATAATACATAATATTACGCTTGCAAAAACACTATTTAACTAGTGTCAGTAAAATATTTTTAAAAATTGTGTCAAAGATTTTTAAGGATGGGATATTCTTTTCGGTTGACACTGTCAGTTGAATGATACATTTGCTGTCGGTTGCTGAGTACAGCAATGAACAATTAAAGTGTATAGCTTAATTAAGTATTGGGACTCTATAATACGTAGACGAGTACGAGTTACAATTTAAATATCCATCTTTGAGCTTCTTGTCAGGGGCGTAACTTGGGTATGAACATAAGGGGTTTGTGAGTGTTTTTTTCCTGATTAAAAAGGGCGTGGCCCATTTTTTTGCCCAACAAAAAGGGTGGGACCAATAGGTAAGGTAACACACATGTACAATTCCTTAATTCACGTTATGTATGTGCACTTCACATACATGTAAATAAATATTGTTTATTATCCAAGTATAATACAGATCCAAAAAGAATTGTATAGTTAGTTGCAGAGGTAATTGGGTTATTATTTTGTTATACCGGTAAAAAAAACAATTCTTCTTTTAAAATCCTTCTCCAACATAAACTGGAAATATTTTTGCCCACTTTCAAACAAATTTCCCAACAAAGCTAGTGTTTTCAGACATTGGGGGATGTCACCCCACCCCACCCCCCGGCACACACACACCCCTGGTACTTACACCTAGCCTGCTTCTTGTAAATTCTTAAATTGCACTTGCTTCCTATTTGAGGTTTATACAAGAGGAGTTAAATGGGGAATCACAGTTGGGCATACTAGTACTACTGGCAAAATTGATGAATTGGGGAAACTTTTCAATACCAAAGTGCTTAACTGGAAAGACCAGCTGGAACACCACAGCAAGCTGAAAACCAGCCTAGAAACCATTATTGAACAATGCATAGTAAGTGAAAAGGAAAAGCCTCCTGAATACATGTACCATGGTGAACACAGTGCAAGTATACAGGAAGGAGATGCAATTGGAATATTCAGTGATGATGACCTCAAGAATAAAGTAAAGAAAGAAATGGGTGTGCATTTCAATGAACTGATTTATGAACAGGCTGTAAAGTGTTTACAAACATGCACCAACAGTGCATCCATTTCCAGTGTGAGTGCAGATATCCTGAAGAATGTTATGGAGAAATGGCAAAGCAGTGGTCCTGCAAGTTACCAAATAATTGCTGACAATGTAGACATGCTAATTAAAATCAAGCATCAGTCAAGCATGAAGCCAAATAAAAGTATTCATTGGTTTCACATGAATGCTGTGAAAGATAGAGTCACAGCAACAAATTTGGCCAACGATAAGCCCACTGGTTCTGTCAGTGATCTACTTCCAGGGGACCTGCTGCCATCAACTAAAGACAACCAAGATCTTGTGCATGATTTTATCCCACTATTTGCACGCATCATAGTCAACAGAATACCAGCATTCAGTCTATTCAATGATGTTGTAGTACGACATCTTCCCCACCCATATTCTGATTTAATGAAAGAGAAATATGAACAGGTATGTGTTAAGTACATATCACATGACAAATGGGACGGTGTTTTATATTAGGGGTTTGGGCGGGAAAAACCGTTGTTGTTGTAGTTGATCATTGGGGAACTAGCGAACTAGCGTGCGAGAATAAGCGAGACTATAAACACTATGAGGAGCGTATAACTTGAATTTAACAGTATGTACTGCGTATGCATAAAGATAAACCTATATATTTTTAAAAAATATTAAGGTAAAGTGTTCTAAGAATTGGAACAAATATTATAATGATTAAAATTACTATTCTTTGTAACCAAAATACAGTTGAACCTCTCATAAGCGACTACCCAAAATGTCAAGCATAGGTGGTCGCTTACAAGTGGTCTGACCTTAAAAAGCTTTAAAATTTAGTCATTTAACGTTAACCCCACATAGTAAATTGAAGGTTGCTTTATTATTTACGTTGAAAAGTGATGATTAAAATGTGAAAAATCATTTAATTTCATGTTTGAAGAACAGCTGGAGTATATTACAGACTTCGATACATCTAAATAAATTGGAACTGGTGTAAAAAAAAAATTGGTGTAATTCGGTTTGAAAATTGGGAGGCAACCAGGTGGCAAAACAATGTGGGGCACCAGAGGAGAGCCAGCAATCTTGTAAGGCACCAAAGTCATGAGAAAGCTCCAGAGGGGATCTCAGGGCATGCCCCCAAGGAAATTTTTGAAATCTAATGAAATGCCAATCTCCTGCATTTGGAAGAAATATTTTACAGAATTTGAGAAATTGATTTGAGGGAACCTCAAAGCAGTACTTAGGATTAGGGTTGTGGTCATGCTGTATGGTTAAGTACCAATTTTGTGTATTTTTCTGGTTTGAAATGGGGGCACATTGTGTGTTTGTTGGGTTTTTTGGGGTTGTTTTTTTTTTTGGGGGGGGGGAGGGGGGGGGGGGGGCAGTGGGCACATATCTCAGATAACTGGCATTTATAATACAGCACTGTTATTTAATACAGGGCTAAAAAGTTTTAGTTAAAAAGCCAACTGAAGGTAATAATAATAATAATTTTATTATTAACAAGGCCAAAGTTTTCAACCACTAAGTCATTTTAAGGGCTAAAACAGTCCTGAAGATGACTTAATTTAGTACCGGTAATTGAAAACCTTTGGACTTAAAATAATTAAATGATATGAAGGAATCATCCAACTACTGTATGGCTAGCACCATAGGATTTTACTTTCCTACCAAGAGAGAGCACTTTCCACCACTATTGAGCCAGCTGCAAAATTCATAATTTTTTAAGAGGTTTGGTAAACTGCACTTTACTAAATAACTTAAAATAATAATAATAATAATAATAATAGTCTTTATTTAGTGAAGGTATAAACATCTTTTACATGAAATGTATTCCGCCAGATGGCCTTCAGTTGGGTGTAAAGTTAGTATCAATTAATTAGTGTGTTATACAATTACAGGTTAGTTTATATTTAGAAGATACGCATGCAAATTCTTCTAGGTGAAGCACATTATTGTTTTGTTTTAAAAAATAGTTTTTTAATTATTTTATAAATGTAGATATGGTGGTTCTCTCAGTGTCTTTTAAGTAGTCTGGTAGAGAGTTAAACAACATAGCACCACTGTACGAAATTTTTGTTTTTGCAAACTCGGTTGAGACTTTAGGAATTTTCAGATCTGTTAATGATGATCTTGTGTTTACGCTATGTGTTTCTTTAACGAGTTGGAATAGGTCGTACAAGTTCGATGGAGCTTTGTTCTTTAGTACACTGAACACCAGAATTAGTTTTCTTAATTTAATGAGACTGTGTATCGGAATCCAATTCAGTATTTTAAAAAGTTCGACAGACGAATCATCAGTTGTTGCTTCCAGTATAATGCGTGCCGACCTTTTCTGTAATTTTAAAAGATCGTGCAGCCTTTCATTTGAAGCACACACCCCAAACCGTGCAGCAATAAAGCAAGTGTGGGAAGATTAACGACTCATAAAACAATATACGTGAGTGATGAGGTAAATTTTTTCGTATCCGTTTGAGTAAAAAAAGTCGTTTACTTATAATTTGAGATATATTTGCTATCTGTTCGTCCCATTGAAGTACGCTATCAAAGTGTACTCCAAGCAGTTTAAATGTTTTTACTTCGTCAATTACTTCGTTGTTTATTTTAACAAAAAAGTTTCACAAGTGTCGGATTTACGTTTAGAAAGAATTTTCATGCTTTTGCTTTTTTTTGCAATTTAAGGACATGAGATTTCAATTTACCCAGTTCGATACTTGATTGAGGTCATTTGCTAATTTCAGGTTTAGATCTGCTATTGATAGACTAGAAGCTAGTAATGATGTGTCGTCAGCGAAAATAAACGGTGTTGTATTATTTTGAAAAAGAGGAAGATCATTAATGAATATAATAAATAGAAGCGGTCCTAACATTTACCCATGAGGGACACCACAACTGACCGGTAATGCATCAGAGAAACACGTTTTGAATTTTACTTTTTGAGTTCGGTTTGAAAGATACGAGTTAAACCAGTCTATTGTCGCTGGATTGAAATGATATAATTCGAGTTTTTTTAGTAGTATTTTATGGTCTAGTATATCAAACGCTTTTGAAAAATCAAGTAAAGTCAGGCC